>OY751317.1:36239696-36938869 GCA_963564615.1 Rhorus exstirpatorius
TTCATTTACGGCATAGATAGGTATATATGCACGTGTGTGCAGCGTATAAAAATTTACGCGTATACGACTCACAGGTACTCAAGGTAGATATATATATATGGTATATATGCGTTTATATGTATATATATATATATATATATACAGGATAAAATAGAGATAGTGTGTAGAATACGGGCGGCACGCGGAATCGCGAAGCTGGCGTTGCCGGTCTCTGGAGCGCGTATATCGGGCGCTCGGGGGTCTGTACGTGTTCGCGCGTACATTTATATATAGGTATATATATATATATATATATATATATACCCTGTCTATAGGTACCAAATGGTAAATGAGAGGGTAGACGCGAGTTCCGGACGCCCGGAGCTAGCGGCAACCCAAAGCTCCGCGCGTCTACCGCGGGCTGTACATATACGGGGTGTCCCGAAATATTAACACGGAAAATCCATATCTCCATCGCCCCTCTCTCACACGACCACGCACTCTGTTCTTTGGACCGGGAAAACCTTGTACATTTCGATATAACAAAAGCCTTTTGTATATATTTATCGTCCCGGTATGGTTGTAATTGCGGAATACACACGTGTGCAACAAGCGAGTATTATAAGGTATATAGTCCTTTGGTACACGCAAGGGCTTCCTCTTCGACTTTTTCCCCAATGCTCATTCATGGTTCTTTGAATAATGATGATTCGAGGTAGAAGAGCGGAGGTCTCACTTTTTGCGCGAAGCGATGTCCGTAAAATTGTCAGGGTAGGTCATATTTAACGGATTTACGAGTAGGATAACACTTTTTTGAAGGTTAAATATACCGAATCGCGTTGTTTTGACCAAAAATCACATTCGTGGGGTCAAAGATTATGGCCGTAGGATGTTTCGGCATTTTTATATTGATATTCGCGGGTATTTTATGGCTCCTATGCCATATCCATTGTTGTAGATTTTATAAAATCTGCCCTAGAGTCGGTTGTTCGATGTATATTACGGCATATTTACGGAATAACAATATTCCTGGATAGCCGAAATTGCAAAAGCAGCGCTAGAGCTGTGCTCGCGGTCTTGTCGGATCGAGATGTATATTAGTCAAATGCGCGAAAAGTATACTTGGATGACACTTAAAAGACTTGCATTGATTGGCCGAAAATAATTTAGAACTGTTCATTATTTGCATTTGTCGGAAAATTTTCGGCTCGGGAGTATAAAGATTGCGCGTTGTTGGTCTTTTAACGGTTGTCTGTACTATTGAGGTAAAATGTGGTGCATATTCGTTGCTTCTGTGTAGGCAAACGGCTCTTATCTTCATAATTAAATGTACCCTGACTTGCAAACTTTTGGGTTATCCCGCAAAAGCTTTATCAAATAAGTATTTGCGAAATATTCGCTCATTCGGTCTTATACGGATTCCCGAACCGATGAATCGACAAATTCAATGCAAATATCACGACAATTACAGGAAATATTCTGCGGAAGCCTGTCGCGATAGATGCCGATTGCATCGTTGAAATTTCCAAAAATATACGCGCAATTGTGGCCTCAGCGTTATTTGCGAAATTCTCTGATATACACGTTGAACTACATGCGCCTTTTAGCAAAATGATATCAGACCTAACCAACAGTAATGACAGAGAAATTTCTGTGCCTTAGAGTCGTTCTCGTGCGGGGATAAATATCCGCGAAAGGCTCATTTCAGGTAGACGACGATAAAGAGTTATGTCCGATAGAGTTGTTCATTCGTAGAATTGTCATCCGCGGTATAGACTTGTTCGGGGAGCCGAAATTACGCCAAATTTGCCGAATGTCCTTCCATCACCGCTATACATAATTTGGTACCTCGATAAATTTATCGGCAACCATTCGGCATGACAAACGCTCGTGAATGTCCGAAAATCCGTATCTTTAATAAATGGACCTATAAGCGCCGAAAATTTTCGTTTATCTTTCTCTACTTTTTCTCACGTTCGGCCGTGTATACTCGCGGTATTGAAAAGCACAACGAGAATATATGCGTGTCTTTTGAGCCACCCGTTGCATCGGTTATACCCTGTATTACGGCCACGAGCACAGGCACGATCGCGGTGGTGTACGGTCTCGTATATCGGTGTATAAGAACGTTGTGTGGGTCGATGGTATGAGAGAATCGGGGTCGTCCGGAGCTCGCGTCTACCCACCGAGTTGATAGGTTGTTCGAGCGAGAGAGAACGGGCGACCGCGAGATAGAATTAGAGGAAGACGCAGAATTCGGCTGGCGTTATACACACGGGGCAGTCTTTCGATATAATATATATATATATATATATATGTATATGTACATATATATATATACATGCACTCGTACAGAGTAAAAGAGAGATGGTGAGAAAGAGGTAGAGGGATGAGAAAGAGTGAGTGGCAAAAGGCGTAGCGGTAGCGGTATAGTGTAAGTTGGTATACAACTCTGCTGGTAGCAGGAGCAAGCAGCAGCAAGTGGTCATGGTTGTATTAGTGGTAGTAGTGAGAGAGAAAGAGAGAGAGACGAAGTAAAGGGCTTGAGAAAAACGAAAAAGGAGAAAAAAAGGCGAAGGAGGTGGAGCAAAGTGCGAATAAGAGAAGCGCGGGAGAGACGTTTCGCGTCGTTTCGTTCTTCGACTCGCAGTTCGGCTCGTATATATTCATACTGCTTGTATATATATATATACATACGTATATTAGGTACACTATACTCGTATATACCGTACTTGAGCCGAGATACATATATAGAAAGATCGAGCGCGCGGGTGGACTCGTCAGCGAAGAGGTATAAACATCGGAGGAAAATATAGTGACGAGGGTGCAAAAAAAAAAAAAATAAAATAAAATAAAAGAAAACCCTCCATCCATGTATACATGACTATAATTCTCCCAGAATCCAAGTATGTGGTGGAATATATTCATGCATGACAGTAAAGAGAATCCCCTATAATTAACGCGTGTGCGCGGGGTGGCTGGGGAAATTAGGAAGACTGGGAGATGAGAGGTCCAGTGAGAGAGGAGAAGGTTTGACCAATTGTCGATAAAATCATTGAAGAATTTACTGAGGTTTTGTTTCGCGGAATTTCTAATATTAATAAAGACCGCTGCTAAGCATCATATTGGCGAAAATTTCATTTTTTGCAAGGGGTGGTTTTTCCATGCGCAATTAATATACTTTAGCGTTGAACGAGAGAGAGCGCGGAAACGCGAGCCAATCGTGACAAACAAAAATGATGGAGGAGTATACACGGTTGCCTCGAAAAGCAATTTTTTTTTCTTCTCCCGCAAGGGAAACAATGTCCGAAAGACTCGTCGATGATCGCGAGGACGAAATGAAGTTATGGAAAGAGAAAAGGATGAGGCAAAACTGGGTGGGTTGGAGATTTCGGCTGCGATCTGCCCGCGTGGTGAGAGCCCGGATGTCACCATCAAAACTATATATCCACTAATAATAGCTCTCGTACATAATATTATAGTATTAACGGTCTTAAAACTCGGATCCTCCTTCCTCACCACTATACATGCGCAGCTTGCAACTGCACAAACGCATCCGCAATTTGCATTGTCTCTTGCTCTCAGCCATTTATACGGTGTAGTATCGACGGTCGTTCAAAGTGAAACACGTTTTTTTTTTGGACGATTTCAGCAGAATTTCGAACCGATTTCAAAAGTTCAAAATACAAGTCCGACGAAAATTAATTAAACTTCGAACAATCGTTTGGTTCAATCGAAACGAACACTGCGGACTAAAAAAAGTCACCTAAATATGCCCCATGAAATCGCCTTGAGTCGCGTGGCTAATATGCCCACGATTGCGAGAGTTATCGATCCCACAGGGATCATCTCTATATACGCTCTTCTGGAAATCTTCAATCCCGATAGTTCGAAATTTCCATGATCCGGAGCTATCACAGGATATTTTCGTTCAGGAAATTCAAGAGTTCCGAAAAAAATCACAACCGCTGCATTGCACCCGAAAACCATTATACCGAAGAAATTTATTTTCCAAATATTCAAAAATGACCCCGTCTGTCCGTAATGTGGTAGGATTTGTATTAGACTTTCACCCAGAAAAAAGATCTAGTTAAATGCGCGTACTATATTTATATATTCAATTTCTCTTTCTTGAAGATAACTTAGAATTTTATTGAATCCAAGCGAATATTTATACTTGATTCAAATATTCTACGATATTTGTCTCCAATTAATTAATTTATTTGAATTAATATTAATTTAAAAGAGTGAAGTAATAAAAAATTTATTTGCTCCTACACTACATTTTTTCAATCGCTTTCATTACAAAAAAAAATGTAGTTAAATTAACGGTATTCATTATCTAATTAATTTTTTGTGCATTTTTTCTCAATTCCCTTGAATTATTTACGTGTTTTATTTGCATCTCGTTCGATATTTTTGCAGTAATTGATGCATTGGAAATGTTCAATCATAATCTGACAAGTTATTATGGCATTTTGAGAATTTTCGATCCACCATATTGAATCCGCTATATTGAATTTTGTAATTTTAACGTCAAATTCATGTTCAATTACCCGAAAAACCCCTCAATACTGAGTAAGATCGAAATCTGACAAGTTATGTCATTTTGAGAATTTTTGATCCACCATTGTATAGTGGATCCGCCATGTAGAGTTTTGTAATTTTGACCTCAAATTCGTGTTCAGCGACCAAAAAAAAACCCATGAATATATAGTTAGGGTGAATCTGACAAGTTATGGCATTTTTATAATTTTGGATCCACCATATTGGATTCGCCACATTCAATTTTGTAATTTCTTTGAAAACCGACATGGTTATCCGAAATAAAAAGCAGACGACGGGACAACCACTGTCCTTTGAGTAGCTCCCAACGTACAACTGATCGAGTGTTCTCTGCCGAGTCAAATACATGATATGAATATCGAGAAAAATCGGTGCAGGATTTTTTTTTTCCAGTGTATATAACTCTTCTATGTGCGTATGGAACGATTTTGCAAATGATAATATTTCGTTTTTGTTTATATTTTGGAATAAAAAAGTTTTCAACAATAATATAGTTGATAGCCTTGAATAGATATTTATTTGAGTCAAATGTATTTTTGCTAAATGCAAATTTAAAAAATTGTTGATTTAAATAAAAATTTCATACGTTCGCAATAAAAATATAGTTGAATTCAATAAACAGTTATTTGGTCCAAATAACTGGACTATTTTTGCCAACTAGGCAAAAATAGTTGAATCAATTTGTAAAAAATATTTACAATAAATAGAGCCCTATTAGGCCGTGAGACAAAAAAAAAATGTAGTTAGAACAAATAGACTATTTGAATCAACTATATCTTTCCTGCATGATATTGCAATAATTATAATAAAACAACGAAAAACATTAGTCTCGCATGAAATTAAGAAAAAAAAATCACAACTGCGGAATGCGCCGTAAAAAAGTGTTAAAAAAAAATTTACCAAGTCCACACGTTTACTCGGCGGAAAGATATGAAAAAAATCATTCAAACGAAAAATAATAAATTGTAGCGGGAATTCGTCTACATGCATATCTATATCTATATATATATGAATATGTCCCCCGCAGCGATAAGTCGCCACAAGAAATATATATGCAACACACGGAGAATATACGCGACGGAGTGTTCATATGATAGGGTAAAATCCGAGTAAAATCTAGACGCTGATTATATACAATATATATATATATACCTATATAGGTAAATCCATGAGTATAGGCAAGGTATACGAATGAACCAAAACTCACTGCTGACTGAGTGAGTGACGGGTGTGACGCAGACGGATGCCACTCATTTGTTTCGCTTCGAGATGAACATCGTGCGCGTATTATATATATATATCTGTATAAACTTTTCGAGAGAAAGAGAGACGAAGGTGAAGAAAATCGAAGGCAAGCAGCGAGATCTCGCGTTGCATGAAGAGTGAGATGAGCGAAAGGCAGATTCGAGGAGAATACATATAAGCTCAGCGAGAGAATCTCGCCGCGGTGAAGAGAGCAAAAGCTAGAGTCCAACTTAACTGACAAGTTTTTCGGCCAGAAAGATACGGACCCCCGTCGTGGCTCTCGCTCGCATCCCCGCTGTGGCCGCTGATCAATTTTTTTCCTTCTTTTTCCTGCTTCCCCATATAGCACCTTCCTCATCCTTCTTCGTCCTCTCTCTGCTTCTTCATCAACGTAACCCTATTTATTCCTCTCTCTCACGCATCTATTCGCTTCGTTTCCTCACTAAACACGTCTATACGCACCGTGTATATATGCGTAGATACTGATATACGTGAGCCCGAAAAGATTGTGGGTCAATCTTATGATAAGTTGATCTGTAGGAAAAGTCCAAGCCGAATTCATACAGTAGAGAATTTCAATCCCATTCATGCGTTTGGCTTATCGGCAGTTGATTAACGATTCGTTTGACGAAAATCCAACTGATTTTCCATCGATCAAACGTGATTCGAGTGCCGATTCGAGCGACAACTCGATCGAATTTCGGCAAATTCAATTCTTAAGGTATAGTACGAGCACGAACTTATAAAGATTAGATAAAAATCTGAATTTTTTATATGGTGTAGCAGAAGTGTATATACGATAACATCTGCAAAATTTCAAAGTAGGTCACCGACTCTTTACGCGAGTAATTAATTTGTGAAATCAAGATATTTATCCCTCGCCATATCCGAATTCTGGGCTGATGCAAATTTGAGACAAAAATTCGTATCTTTCATGATTAGATACGATCAATATTAAAACTGTTAAATGTTCAGAAAACTATTACGATTACATTCGTTCCATAAAAAATGGGGGTTGACGTACCTTTTAACATAAAATTATCGATTTTAAGGAAATTTTTCGCGTATAAACTGTCCGACTCTCTCTTGTTTCATGCGTGCCCCTCGCTCACCGGGCTCATCCGCGCCCACGTTTCGTTTGTGCTCGTGCTACCTTAAGGTAGTTCTATCGCTGCAGACTAGTCAATTAGCTATAAATGTCTAAATGATGATTCCTAAAAATATTGGATATATGGGTTAAAATGAATAAATATTAAATAAGCTTACCCAGGTGAATACAATTAATCAACGGTTTATTATAAATAATTATGTAACTAGTAAAGTAGTAATTGCAACGACTCAAGTATTACTAGATCTCGTATGATATTTACGTGTGGCAACGTTGCGTTTTCTTTCTCTTTTCATTCTCGTGCCCGTTAGATTTTTACATGTTTAATGAATCTAAGTCTCGTTTTTTGTAAGAATCTTTTGGATTTTCGATAAGATATATCGTTTTAAAGTGACCGGAAATCGGTTCTTCTATATACCGAAGCAAATTTGCCTTGAGGAACTGGCATTTTCAAGTATTAATTTCTCCGTAATTAGGTCGATAAGGGGCATTGACGTTTCGCGAAATGAATAAATATATTAAAATTGAAGATATAAAAAAAAAAAAATTTTAATCTTATGGATTAGTTACCACGATAGAACTACCTTAAACAAAAGCTGGTGATCGATTGCGGCTGAAAATCGGTTGGTTTTTCGTTGGATTATCGCATAATTTCGCAATGTATTGCATATCCCATTGCCCGATATGCCCGATTTCTTGCGTTAACCATATCAAAAAAAAAAAAAAAAGAGAAGCCCGAAGGGATGTACTTTTATGTTGAGATTTCGTGACATCCTTAACCGACTCTGCTCGATTGATCGAGCAAGAAACGAAAAATATGAATGAAAATTGAAATTCTCAACTCTCGCTAGCACTATACCCGGTGTGTATAATAATATACTCGTGTGTCGTCTCCCTTTTGTGCGTTGCACCCACGATGGGTATATAGGATGCGCTCTTATGGCCCCCCCGAACGTATACCAGAGACTTATGGATATCCATATAGCAACGAAAAGTCAAAGTCATTAATAACTCGAACGGAAACGCCCATCCTCGCTACGGCTCTCGCATCTTTTTTTTTTTTTTTTCTTTAAAGTCAAACCCGCGTGTATGTTCGCTCATTCTCTCTAGAAGACTTACGTGCTTATGTACATATATATATATATATATATATATATTTATATATTAGTGATGGGTACCTGCTAGAGTCGAAGCGGGATAAGAATAAGAGCAGAAGGAAGATGGAGGGTGGAGGAGGCGACCGAGACCGCGTGTTGTATATGTGGGAAACCGGTGTAGATACCGACCCCCCTCCCCCCCCCCCCCCCAATATATATATTGTTTAGTATACCTGAGAAATTTAGTGGTCGGCGAGTAAATTTTTTGGGCGCGGCTGACCGAGAACGGCCAACATCTCCGCGAGAGAAGCTCATCCAGCATCCGCGAGAATTCTGGCTTTACACGAGCACGATTCGCCTTATCGATATGATACTCGCAAAGATCTGTAGTTATATAATCTCCCGGGGATGAAGAACTCAGATTTCCCGGTGCCAGGCTGATGACAGTGCGGAACTCTTATTCAGCTCGCATATGCATGGTAACTCACGGTTAGCTATGATGACACTTGTCAGAGTCAAAATCTTCCGACATATCCTATAAATCCTAAAAACATGTACATGTAACACACACACACATATATATATATATATATATATATATATATATATTTATATATTTATGGGCTCACCGCAATTACAGCTGCAATTTAATTGTTCGCCACAACCAAATTTATTGGTTACAACGACACCCTAATTGGTTGCACCTAGTAGATAAAAATAGTAGCACCAATGGGAAAATTGGTTACATCAACTAGTAAAATGGTTGCTGGAACTATTCACAAAGTTGGTTCTACAACCAAAAAGTTGGTTGGGAGATTATATTGGTTACAACAACACCTTAATTGGTCACACCAAACGGAGAAAAATGGTAGCGCCAACGAGAAAATTGGTTACACTAGCTAATAAAATGGTTGCTGGAACCATTTACAAAGTTGGTAACACAACCAAGTAATTGGTTGGGACAACCACGCCGTCAATGGTTCATTATACCATCGTGCCAACTAATCGGAGATCGTTGTTCTAACCAATAAATTTCATGAAGCATATATTACAATTATTATTGGTTAGGACGACCATTTTTTTTGTTATCCCAACTAATTCGTTTTTTCCGTGTAGGAATATCCGTATAAGTTGGATGTGTACCTTGAAGACTGAATGAAGAGACAACCGATGAGGGCTCGATTAGAAGAAGGTCCCGATAACCAATCATCGATATACATGTGGGGGGCTATGTGACTTTGCACTCTAATTATTAACAAAAAAAAAAAATTGCCCATTCATCTGGTCTTTGGGCTTATATATACATATCGCTAGCACACAACCCCGCAAAGATTCAGTTTATCAAAGATTTTTTTTTTCAATTTATGAACATTTTTTCACGGGAAATATCCGTATGCTCTGGGCTTTTCCCAACACTGATCAGCCCTAGAAAAAAAAAAAGTTAGATGACTTCCGCAACGAGAATCAATCATCGGCAAAAAAATGTTTCATCTTCGGGGTGGCAGAGAATTTTCAAAATTAGGTTTTCTTTTTTCTTCTTCCCAATAACCTTGATTTCATACAGAATAGAAAAGTCATATATATATGTTCCTGTTAATCGTCCTCGCGGGCGGTTCTTGACTTTGGACGCCGCGCCGGCGTGACTCGTCGAAATAACGCCCGCGGGCAAGCGATTGTTAATGATGGAAGCATATACATCATTTTTCTAGTAGCTCTCGCCTGCTGCCCTTTATATGAGGTGCGTATCGAAAGGTATATGTATATGATGCGTTCTCTCGCGACTCCCGTCGTGACAAAACGCGGTCGATCCCGTAGATTGTTCCTGAACTTACATGGTTTCATCGCTAAATTCATACGCCGCAGTCATGATTGCCGTGCATGAAAGAAAAAATAATGCGACACAATACTCGCGACAGATATAATCGAAATTTCATCATCGAATCGAGGTTTTTTACGAAAGGAACCGAATTTCGTAAAAAAAAAAAAAAAAATAACGAAGCATTTAAAAAAAAAAAGTAATTTTTCAATACTCTTTGATTTGATATGTTGGATTGGGAAAGTGGTTGGTAAAAAAAAGTTACGCTACATTTCCTAGGGTCGGCTCAGTCGAGGACGAGCCAAAGTCTTCTCGACTTCCAATTGGAATTTTTAAAAATATCGTTTTTGCCATAATCGATGAAACATCATTCTTCCGCGTATCAAGCGAACAGCAACGGCTGTAACTCCCTTTATCCTGTCTGCTTACGAGACATCGCAAGGAAGCCAGAAACCTCCTTGGGGGGGAGTTCGAGGTTCTAAGCAGGCCCTAAATTTCGACTCGGGATCGTACGATCCTTTCCCATTCATCAAAAGAGCACAATAATTGCCAAAGGTCTTTGCGTCTTTGCGACAGTGCATCGCATATTGGCAGGGTGCAGAGTATATGGTGGGGACAACCGAATCGACTGCAGCGCACGCTGTGGACGAACTGAGCAATAAATCTCACTAATATTTGACAGAATTGATACAACAATTATTGAAAAACGGTTACATTCAGTTGTTGTGTAGTCAATTGTAAGAACACAGGTCGAAATAGCAATTGTAAATTTTATAGTTTTCCAACAGCAAGTTGGAAATTAGAACAGAGGCAAAAATGGATTAATGCAGTGAAAAGAAAAAAAGTCAGTAACGCATAACCTAACTTTATTTCGCACAAAGAAACGTGCTTACTAAGAACGCCGTACTAAATGTGAACTTGAACAATTATTTTTTAAGCGTTCATTTTGAATAAAATAATAATAAAGTGATATTTTTAGTCCTGATGGATCACCGTGGACCCCAAAACGAAGCAGCTACATAATGTGTAGTGATCATTTTATTTATAAACGTTACTAAGAATAAATCGTTTTTTATAGTTTTAAATAGATACATAAACTAATAATTACATTTCCTATCAATAAATTTTTCAAATTTGATATCATTTTTTAAATTTTATTCGTATTATTATTACGTTTATTATTACTGCTACATTTCAGCTATACCTAACCTCATTTCATTACAAATGAAGTATGCTTTCTATTTAAACAAATTTTTAATACTTACTTTTTTTTGGTTCCTTAATTGGTATCGTTCATTAACTTTCTTTTATGATAAAAGATTTCATTTGTACTGTGATAAAATTTTTTTTAAAAATGTTTAAAAGAAATTTGCAATACAAAATATCTGTCATTGAGTGTGAATTAGCGCGGGCGGTAGATGTCGCTTCCATCGCGCACCCTGCCAATAGTGGGATAATGCGTGACCTAAACAAAACTAAAGAACGAAACAAACGCCCTGATGAATGTGAAGGAGAAGAAGTCCGTCGATTCTGGAGAGCTTTCCATTTTATTCGACGATGACTTTCATCGTTGTCTCTGATCGATGCCCGCGACTCCATAACATGTTCCTCGTACTCTATGTACGATATCCTATTTCAAGTGTAGTGAATGAGTATAGTTGTAGAAGTCTATGCACAGGATGCTGTGCTAGAGACTATCGATAATGAAGAATGTAGAGTTGACGCTCTAGCCAAAGCGCTACAGGCGGATGAAAAAAAAAAAAAAAAAAAAAACGAAAAAACGAACGAAGAATAAAGAAACAAGGGAAAGAATCAGAGGGGATGGTATGGAGCGAATGGGGAAAAGAGAAACGATACACAGCACACGCGGGTATATGTACGAGAACAAGAAGAAGAAGAAAACAAAAAAAAAGAAGAGATAGAAACAGATGGAAGCTGCGAACGCGTAGTTGCGAGAGGAGCAGAGAGCTCGGGCGCGCGACGGAGGCCGCAACTGATGATCGCATGCATTTAAATTGGTTCATTAAGGCCCCCGTGTGCGTGGCCGTGGCTCTCACTCGATCGTCGGCCGACGGGCGGCTCTTCTTCCCCGCCGCCCACTCTCGCGCGTACCGTGCATTTTTGCAGCCTCCGTATATTCTGCGCTTAAATCCGCGCACCGCGCCGTCACCCGCGATCCGCGCCGCGCACAATTGACGCGTGCGCGCGAACGTCACACGGAGAGCACACCGCGCGGGCGAACAAAATTCCACCGCCCATATGCGATATCCATATCTATATATTCATCGACGAATATTCACGAGTAACATGTGAAAAAACTATAGAGAGGGTGATCAGGGAGGAAGAAAATGCACATTATACATCACTCTCGTCGTTATATCCTCCAGCCGATCACTTCCTCAAACGTAGAATCATTATATGCCGGGGACATTATATTTTGTATGTATAATCGACGAGGCGTCATATGCGTGTGTGTGTGTGTGCGCGCGTGTGTATGTCTGCACGCGGCCGCACGTGCTCCTCGTTCGTTCCGGGACAACTTTTACTTGGCCCGTTTGTCAAAGCAACGGTTGATGCTGGTCCGGGAAACCTGGAGAATCAGGAGAGCAAAAGAGTAGGTGAAAATTTTAATGGAGCATCAAATGTGGATCGATTGAAGACGTTTCCGCAAAAAGTGTCCGCACGGCTGATATGTCGATGTTCTCCGATTATAGTTTGCTTCGCTCTGGGTTTCCAGCACCAGTAGTCAACGTCGTATATATGTTCTCTCAATATGTTCACCATTCCATTGAGACATATACACGCGCATTTATTGCGATTGAATCAAACCGGAGAATCACGACGAGTTGAAGCAGAGCCGCGTTCTGCGTCTACAATATGCGCGTCCTAGCACACGCGCGTGCGGCAGGGTACGCCCCAATCGAAATTTTGGAATTAGCTATCCTGTGTATATTACGATCACGCGAATTATCCGAAGAGTCGGCTCGTCCGCTTCCGTGTTGTTTATCGCGCTCGATCTATATATCCTCCTTTTGCCATCAGACTCGCGCGATGGACTGCCTCACACATATCCCTCTATACTACCCCTATATGGCATATATATATATATATATGCCGACCGTGTCAACGTCGAGAATATCCCCACGAGTGCCACGTCACAGAAGCTCATTGGCCACGTGACCCAAGCACGACGTAACCTCCTGATCCCACGTGTATATATATATATATACACGTGCTTATATAGTCGGCTGTCTGTTTTGGTTCGCGTGCGCTCGTTGATCGCGAAGGGCCTCGTTGATGTGTGCCCGGCGGCGCGAGCAACCCCGGTTGCGGTAGTTAGCATCACGCGGACGGGCCTAGCAATCATCCGTCACGAATCCACGAATATATAAAGACGATCCATGCACGAGCGAATGCCCGGCTGGAGGCCGCGGGAACCGTGCATTAATCGATGAGTTTCTGCTATTTCTTTGACAGCCTTTCTCATATACATTCGTTCTGATCTTAGGTGGTTTTTTATATACGCCCGCGGGTTTCTGGATGATTGACGCAAGGTGTAGAGCGATACGAAATTTGTTAGAAAATTAGATTCGGTTTCGATCGTTGCTCGATATACTTCTCGGAATGGTTTGTCCATGGAGTTGTGTCCTTTGGAATACACCATTGCCAATAATGTGCCTTAAAAGTGGCAAAAGCCGGTATAGCTCGAAGAGCAACGCGTCAAAGTTCGATAATTCTATACTGATCTGCCCGATATCCACTGCACTCCTATATCCCTCGTTTTCCTCTTTTGCGGAACGAAGCCACCGTTCAGCGTTATAGTTGCTACACGTAAATTCTCGGCGAAGACTGCCCACGTGGAAGAGTCACGGTATGCTCTTACACTATAGCCTCTGCATTCTTAAAATTGTTCCATGACTATATGCTACATGACTGTTACATATGCGGATATTTCCATTTCAACTTACCCAGCAACAGGCTGGATTAATATTAATTCGCCCAATTTTAATTTGTGCTATATCGCTGAATAAAGGCAAATGGAATATTTATTAACGTTAATTCTTCATCCATTCTTATTTTTTGAATCATTGAATAATTAAGCTTCAATGAAAATCAAACCCCGATTAGAACAAATGATGCCGAATGAGACGTATATAGTATACCTCATGCAGATTTGTGGCAAATTGATTACTGACTAAATTCCAAGCATGATATACGTGCAAGCATAACTTCTGATACTTGCACATACGCTAATTCATGATGCTCCGATTCGTATACGCACCTTCGATAAGTGCTATGTGCTCGATCGTTCCAGAACTTCGTATATATATATATATATATATATATATACATCTGGCAGGAAAGCTATCAGCTCTCCAAGTTATATCCCTCTTCTCTCATATATACATGATGCGCAAGCATCTATAATAAATAGCCACCACACTCGCACGCGATGATCGGACGGCGTATAACATGCTCTGTACCATAAATGTTTGCTCTGCGTCTTTACCATCACTCGTATTTGCAAATACAATTTCTATTTACTATCATGGATCCCCAAATCATGGGGCAGTAGCTCTCGCTCACTCTCCGGATTCCCCTCTTTAACTCCTCGACTCTCTTGTGTACGGATCGAATTGGGTGTACAACGATTACTCTTATTGGATCGAGTTTTGTCGACGAACACTCGAGACTAATATATACAATGTGTGCAGGATGCAGGATGTGAGAACCTGCCTTGTGCGTTGCAAAAAATTCTGCGACCCATATATTCCGCACAGTGTGTGCTATCGAGCACCCTTCGAAAATGCACAATCACAAGATTTTCGTGAGAGCTTCCATAGTTTGCATTCCATTGGTGTTTCATTTAGATCTTTCGTCGATAGTTGCAATTATTGATTCATTTATTCTTGGTTTGTTTCTTTGTTTCTTATAGTTATCATACAAATATTAGAGTTCTAGTGCTTGAGACTTATTGATTTGTTATTAACTTAATTAATCACTAATCTGACTGGTTTACCACCCACCGAGGCGATCACTACATATATAGCTATAGCAGCAATTCCAAATAAAGGAAATCGCATCAGTACTGAAAACCCAAATACATATATATACTTTTATCACGAAAACAAGGCGTCCTCTATGAAGAAGCAGTACAAGATACGAGAGAATAAAAATAAAATGAAACAAAAATTATTCATAAATCGAGAGAGAAAGAGAGAGAGAGAGAGAAATTGTGAGAAAGATGCCAATGTGTTGACCGTATAGGCCGTGGGGCTTTATAACGGACCCCCGGCGGACAGTTTTGTATATATAGCGCGGGAAAAAAGAAAAGAGAGTGGGGCGAGTCGCGGGCGCGCGCACGCCTCAGAGAAAAGGGGAACCCCCGCGGTGATAATTAGGGACCCACGAGTGTTTCTGGCCCTGGAACAGACGTCCTTGAAGTTTTGCCGCCTTCGCCGGAGCCGATCGCGCCCTTTCCTCGCTGAAAACATGACTGGTCATCGTGCCGCGCGGGTTTCGACTCCCGCCCTCGTATATATGCTATTCGATCATTTCACTTCGCTCTCGACAATACACATATCCACAATTCCCATAGCCCAACACTCTTACGCTACACCGTGCGTTGTACAACTATTTTCTCGTTTTATCCAGCTGATGTTACATGCGAATGATTCTGGAAGAATTCGCACGATATTATAAACAACACATCGCATATGACACACCCAAACTGATCTGCTCTTGTGTTCTTATCCGATCCGATAATTACATTACTTTTTGGGAATATGAAAATCTATGGTCTCTTATACAGAAGTCTGAACGATACCTTTACATTATCATAGTACCCATGTTAATGTTGAAGAAGGGAAAAATTGTATAGCATGGTTATCGGTGCTGCGAGCAACGATCGGATGCTGCTCACTCTGCGCGCTCGTTTATTTCCTTCGTCTCTCTGCGCTCTTATCTGTGTGGCGAGTGTGCGGAGATAAATCCGACTGGCAAGTTACAAGGGTGGCTCCCGTGGGATAGTCAACCGGTATATAAAGCAGGACTAATACAGAGCAGCGTATAAATATTGCTTCATGTATACGAAGAGGATCTCACGCGTCACCTTATATAGAGAAGTTGGTGGAAATTTGGGCCACTTATTGCATTAGTTAGGACCCTATGAGTATATCCATGTGCATGCGTAGAGCAATTGCCGCCACTATTATCGTGGTCGCCAAATACTGGAAGTTTCGTGACAGCACAGAATAATACGATTTGACCGCTTAAAATAGTTTCCATCATTGTATATAGTAGTCCAAATGACTTCTTTCCCTTTTGAGACGAGCACAGATTTCTCACCGACAAATGACTAAGACGCGAGATAGATGCCTTTTCAAAAATGTGGATTCTGGACGCGCAACACTCCGAGCGGTATGTCCCATTAATCTAGCCAACTCTTGGTGAAATCTTTGAGCCAGAATAAGCGAAACTTAAAATAGTGATTCATATTAGCACCGACTCATCTGTAAATATATGGAACCGAAGCTCGCTAACGCGCACCATTGCCCCGGACATTTTCCAAAAGCGATTCTTGCGATATATAAACGCGCGTCGCTCGTCCTATCAAGATCTCTCTCTCTCTCTCTCTCCCTTCGTATATTTTATACCAAGAGGGGGATCGAGCCCTCGTGGGTAACGGGGGTTGCTGGCCTTATCTCGCCGGCGTTATATTCCCGAAGGGCGAGTGTACCCCCGCGACTGCCTGGCATCCCGAAGATAACGCTTCTCCCCTCGATCAACTCCGCTTCATCTTGCCCTCTTCGTTCGCGTTTCGCGACGAGCATCATGACACGTCAGAGGGTCATCTTCGCTTCTTACGTTTTTTTTTTCCATCATCACGCCTCGCCCAATGCTGTGCCCCGGAGCCTTAAATCTCGTTTTGCGTATCACATTTTCGTTTGGCCATCCTGAGTTTTACTCGGGCTCTTGCGTGCCTCGCACCTAATCAGCTGGTACAACGTGTAGGCCGCGATTATACTCATTGTATTCATCCTCTACTGGCATGCCACGACATCTCGACAGACGAGAGTTTAGGTGCTCGTGTAGGTATTATATATGGTAACCATGTCTCTTGCAGCGTGTATATATACATGTGTATACATAGTTAAGTGCCTTGCGTGTGCGCCATCAGCTTCAAAGCCCCCCCCCCCCCCCCCACCGTTATTCGCATCAGGAGAAGAGAGCTAGAGCAATGAGGGTGCTTTGGGTGGGTGGTCGGTCGTTCGTGAAATAAGCTCTGCAGACTGCAGGGGTTTTGGTGGTTGAGCTTGGGGCGGCTTATACATGAGGGTATATATATATACATGCATACGGGGGTAGCGAACCAACTGAAGGCATAACCAACCGAGCCCAGGCCCGACGGCAACTCTCCGTTTCTTCTCCATTTATATATATATACATGTATATATATCGGAGACGCTCTGCTCCCTCCTAAAGCAAACCCCGAAATCACCCTCGCTCGTGGTCTCTGGCTCTCTCTCTCACTCCCTTTCGTCCCACAAACCAGCCAACGCGATCACCGCACCGCTATATCCTCACGGCACACGACATTCTACCATACACACACACATATATATATATATGTGTGTGTGTGTATATG
Organism: Rhorus exstirpatorius; assembly: GCA_963564615.1. NCBI lineage: Eukaryota > Metazoa > Arthropoda > Insecta > Hymenoptera > Ichneumonidae > Rhorus > Rhorus exstirpatorius. The sequence continues at coordinate 36,257,156 of OY751317.1, forward strand.
TATATATACATATATACATATTGCCGGCCGTCACTCCGTCACCCCCGACGCGCAAACCCCTGCGAGTCAGTGCGAGCTCACCCCTCGGCTGCCCGCAACCCCGCGAGATCCCAGCTGCCGATGACGTTTCCACGTGGGTACCCGCGAGGCTCGCGTGTTTTCGACACTGGCCGCACGCGGATGATTTTCATTCCGCTTTCAACATCAACAACAGCGACGCACCAACAAACTGCTCGCTCTTATCCGCAAAAAAGAGATCCCCACGCGTACCATACTTATACGTGTATACCGTACCATTGAATCTACATCGCGTGTTGTTGTTGTTGTTGTTTTTTTTTTTTTAATTTACACAGATACATAAAAATTTCAATAGAAAAAACATACTTGATGCTGAACAAGTTTCACTAAAAAAATGGTGAAGCAGTTGCATCGCCGCAGACCGAATGAAAGATATAACTCAAAGAGTCTGAATTTTGAAATGATAAAACGCACTTGATTTATCGCCTAAAAGATTTACACCGAAGTATTTCGGTTAGGTGAAAATATAGTTGCTCATTTATTCCCCTTATTTATTATTCATTCTTGTTTCATTTCGTCAATTGCGGAATTAAGATGTTCTTATGGAGTTCTTTGCAAAGACGCGAATAATCTTTCGTGGAAAATTGGGCATATTCGATATTCGGGTATAGAGGGATAATATGTTGTATACAATCGTTCAGAACGTAAGTGAGAATCTTGAAGACAGGCAGCTGAAAACTGCTTTTGGGTCAAATCCAAAACTTGTCTTTCAAACATGCATGGATCACAGGAGAGAAGCGTTGGGCAAAGTTTGCAACACCAAACTCGTTTCCGCAGCTTGATATAAATAGTATACAGATCTCCATACGCCAGATAATATTTCGAGATTGGTCACGCCTTCTTTCGTCACAAAAGTACCGATCTCAGAGACGAAGTCTCTCGACGCACACCGCAGGAGATCTCGTCTCTTCTCCTTTTTTTTTTCCATATCGGATATAACAGTAAATATATGCATACCGAAAGCGGTGGAAGTGCGGTGATTGTGCGGCTTTGACGATCTCACATATTTTAAGGAGCATCGATCGTGGTCAATAGCGAGATGGGTGGCCGTTTATCCGTGTACCGTCTTGCGCGACAATTTTCTAAGTTTCTGGTGATAATACATAATTTAAACTTGTCAGTGAAAAACAGAAAACCGTATCGGCCAGGTTTTCCGCAGTTTCCCCGTGCCCTTGTGCAATTGCGATAAGGTTATGCATCAAGAAATATTATAGCTGTGGACAGCACACGGAATAAAATGACATGTATGAAAATCGAAAGGGTTAAGGGAATGAGAGACTTAGAAGTCTATAAACGTTGCGTACGATTGGAAAATCTTTAATTTGAAAAAGGGAAATTAAGAAAGGAAAGAAGAGCCCATTAGTCCTTTTTCCCTACACCTATCTTTTCCACTACATCTATCCGGAAATCTCTCGGTACAAAAGAACGATTATCTATGATCATATCCGGAAGTCAAGTCCGCGGCCACACCTCCGCATACACATCAGCGATACACGGTGGTGGAATACAGCAGTCATCGATAAAGATATACATACGTATTTTGTATCATCGCTGTCGTTTTTATGCTTTTTTCGCCATGGGACATCGACCGTACACTCGAAACGCGATGCAGATCAATATCAAAGATCATCTTAACAAGGCATATTCTTCGATCCAGTCCACACGAAGAGATCTCTATCCTCGCATGCATCATCTTTTGGGACTTCTTATATATACATACTGCCACGCGCGCTATCCGCTCCCTATCATTCGGGAATAGACGTGCCTTTGTGCTCTTGAGTTTATATATATTTATATTTCTTTTTCTTCTCGTTTCATCTCTCTTCGTCGCTCTCTTGGCTTCTCCCGGATCATTTGTCGTGCCATCACTCGAGGGTGTGGTCCCGATAGCTGGTGCCGAGCACGAGCACGGTTTCGAGACTCATCGACGAGATCGACGTTACTCCTTGCTCTCTCTCTCTCTCTCTCTCTCTCTCTCTTCCCTGCATCCTTCTTATTGTAATAAGTGGTTTCCGGCTTTTTCAGTCATAATCGTCCTACCATTATATCCGAGGAGCGTCTTGCTAGCCAGAGAGGAGAACAACCCAGTCGTCGTTCTCCTACTGTTGTGTACCTCCCGTCTCCTTCCTCTTCCTCTTTTCTCCCTTCTCTCATCGTATCGTCCTTGCGATCCGATATTATATCGATATACAGGTATACATATATATATATATATATATATGCCGATAGGATGCCACGAGAGATGGCCTCGTGACTCGCCGTGATCCGCATATGCTCTCGGATTCTGTAATACAGGCTTCTTCATACACTAACCATTCTTCGCGTCAGCCAAGCCAAAACGCATCTATTTTTCCAAAACTTCATCAGCCTCCCTTTATCTGCCAGTTGTCCATTTGAAAAAGGACTTTGTCGAAATTTTTCGAAATTTTTTTCTTACAAATGTAACTCGGAGCTGTAATTCTGTTTATGGACTCCGCGTTCACTTCTTCGAGAGCAGGTTGTTTAGATGCAGAAGAGTGCCTCGATCAAAAACATTGAGTTTTCTTTCTCAATTCTCGGATGCGATAGTAATCGTAGTATATACGTGTCGTTGTATATATCATTTTCAATTGAAAAGGACGAGAAATTTATTTTTTTCAATCAAAAATTTCAACGCCCCTTCAGGGAATGTATAAAAATCCAATATGGCGGAGATTCACTTAATCCAAAGTCAGGAAAATTGACAACGGTCGAATTGCCCTGTGTCATAGAGCTAGCGATCTATGTAATATTCGATACATGTATGTATTTGTGCAACTGTTTCACGTTGAAAAGACCTATAGAAATCGCCTCTTTCTCTCTCTCTCTCTCCTCTTATTCTCGTTTTCTCCGCTCCGTGTGCGCCTTTTCTCGTGTATATAATACACGTAGGTGTACGAAAGCTGGACGAAACCGGGGCTTTAATCGGGGTAGCTATCACGGTCCCTAAGTGGGCTTCCTGCCCGCTTCGGAATTATAGATAATGTCGGATAATAATAACACAGTGCGAGCAGGAGAACGGCAGCAGGAGCAGAGGCGAGACTATGAGCATCGTGTGCTCGTTGCTTTCCCGCACGGCGATCTTCTCGTTCCGTATGGCCGTCCGCATGCAAGAAAAATCGGCACACCCGCGCAAACCCATCCGCAAATATAATCATACCGATTTCACCGAAGCAACGCGTGTTGCCTTTATGATGCGCTTGTATAGCGTAATTTTTACGACAATCGCGATTAAATTTAGAGCCGATTGCGTCAATACGATGACCATATGGTGACGAGTCCAGGCTCACTTGTATAAGCCTTTCTGCAAGTTTCATTGCGAATTTTGTAAAAATTATCACCGAAAAGTTATTGGCAGCAAACTCATTTCTTAACTATACTGCTGTTGTCGCATTTCTTATAATAGGCATGTCAGGGTAGTGATATCTATTGAGTTGGAGGAATCGTTGGAAGCTTTGGACATGAGTGTGTCCTTATATCCCATGTATAGATATGTGTATACAGCGGTGGTATAATGATGAGAGAGCTCTTGCGGGATTCATTGTAGCAAGTAGTATTGGTGCGAAGGAAAGATAAGTATAGGGTTGAAATTCGGTAGAGGTTAGCCGCGAGCCGGAGGACTCGCTCCGAGTCAGGTCTACCTTCTGGCCAAAATCGGCGGGAGTATTCTGCAGTAATATATATATATAGGACCTGATATTGAAGTTATAGCAGCGGGAAGCACTTATATGTATATATTTTATGATGGTTCATTTTTAAGTTTTCTCTTTTTTCAAATTATTATTATTTCGGTGGGCTACTCTCAAAAGATGGTGCGAAAATGATGAGAATTTTTTTTTTTTTTATATTTTCGTAAAACATCGGAAAATATATCAACATAGTTATCAATGATTAAAATTCGTTTTTCTGTTAATGGAATTGGAAATTTCATGAAAAGTGTGTGTTATGCATAAAACGTTATACAAACCCACATTTTACGAGATCGTAATTTTGTCAATTTATAAGCTCTAATAATAATTAAATTAGTGATACCGATCTCCGAAAATATATTACGATCTCGGTGATGTTTCACGAAGATTTTTTTCTTTTCTCTTCATTCGGCAACTTTTCGACGAGTAGTCTATATGAAATTGATAAAATATTACCGAAAAATGGGGACCAATCGAATATATATCGCCGGCGGGGCGTAATGTTAAAGGAGCGTATATCATTAATTCGTCTTGATTTTTTACTGAAAAGTGTATCGTACCAAACTGCCAGTATATACTGGCAGTTGTGCATACAATTCCACTGCATTATTAATATTCCGACCACATTCTCCGTAAATGAAAATCATTTCGACTTTCTCCGCGGTAGTGAGGTATTCCATACTTGATTTGAAAAAAGGTTTTTGGCTCGATACGAATATTTCTCGATAACTGTGTCTATGCGAAGTGACGAACAAAACTGTCACAATTAGTCTGATTCCTTGTTTTGAATTTGTAATAATTTGCGCGACCCGCAACATCATGCTGAAAGTTTGTAAACATTGTAAAAGGCAACAGGAGAGTGATCAACATCACCTCATCTTCCTAGATTTGTTTTGTGTCAATTACACATGTGTTACACTGACCATTACCATTTGGCTTCTTGTGTTTTCAGTTTATGTGTGCAAAGATATTCATTTATAAGAGGTAGTATTCATAAATTGTGAAAACGCCTAATTAATAGCGAAAAATTGAACCTAATAAAAAACGGTTCAAACAAAAATTGTTTATTTTTTTATACACAATACGGATCTGGAAAAAAAAGGGGGTATCCATTTAAAAAAACGAAGTTGACCTTCGTTTGACCTTGATCTCCTCCATTGACCTCACAACCATGGTATCCATTAGATCCGGCTCAAAACATGATGAAACTTTTGTCTGACACATTTTTCAAAAAAATTATTCATTTCCAAGTTATTCGTGATTATCAAGTTAAGTGCCTCACCCTGTATATAGGGATCATCATCACCGATCGGGAACAAGTTTGTTTCCTTTCGTGTGATTATTTTTTTATACGAACCCGAATCTATTGTCTTTTTTTTAGATGGAGATACGCCCGTTTGTGAGAATACGTATAGCTTTTTTTCTAGGTAGCCCGAAAGTATAAGCGTTTACGCTCCTCTGGCAGTAGAAAGTCGACATTTTTTTTTTTTCTGGACGGTCCCAACGCCCCTTTGGCATCGTCCTATCGATATATAACTGCTGGGACTCTCAGCGGAAAAGAAAGAGAGAGAGAGGCTACTGCTTCTCAAGTTCCTCATCAATTTTGCAGAACGCAGCCTCTATATATATATATATATATATATATATATATATACATAAAACATGACTCGGGGCCGGCAGCGTATCAGCAACGGACCCAAACGAATCCGTCCGAGCGCTGCTCCACCGGTTCTGGACGTGCCAGGCCACGGGGTCAGGGGACCCCCTTGCGCCCTTCATCTTTTCTCTTTCGTTCCTCTTGCCATTTGCCATTCGCGTCCGAGAGGGCCAACGGAGAGGGTTGTCTTTTGTCTTCCGTTTTTCATTCTCTCTGTCACGTTTTTTGATTTGTATGCTTCGTTTAGATATACTAGCATATATCTGGGTAAATGTATGAAATTTACACGCAATTGACCAGCTCACTAGCCTCAACCATCCTCTGATCTTATCAGGAAAGTCTCTTCACTTTTCCTGACTCTGATTCACAGTGGGAATAAAAAATATTTTCTTTTTTTTCGATATTACGAAAATTTCAATGGACCAAGTGATCAGCGAGAAACCGCTTATCGGTAACGCAGATGTAACTTTTTTGTTCGTTATGATTCATTGGGGAAAAAGGCACACATTACCGTACGCGAAATCGTAAGATTGTCGTCTTATCGTGACGAGAATCATAGAAAAGTCATGAGACTTTCCGCAAACAGGATTCGATTTTTCTTTTTCCGAAAAAAGTTCTTCCGATCTCTATGACGTATATACAAATATCTCGGCTACAGCGTCATCGAAGCTTCATTATGTCCTTACGAACCCTTATATGCCCCGGATCGCGCGACGGCACCAGAGTTTGCAGAAGTCGCGCGCATCGTGTGCTGCATATGTATATACCATAACGAAACATCGCGTCAAGTGGCGATATCACGATGTATTCACCCCTCGAGTTGTTGTTGAACGAGCGGGACATTTCGAAGAGCGGAAAGTAGCACGAATAAAAACGGGCTGGGGGGGATGTAATGTGCATGCTGCGTTTCGCTTTGCCATCTCGCGCGCGCCTCCGACACACCCACATTTGACAGGGACACCTGTTTTATTCTCGCACTCGTTACACTATATCGGGGATGCTGCCATATATATCGCCCATAGGTCGTAAACCATCCCCCAAAAAAAAAAAAAAAATGTTTCACACATGCATCGTTGGATGAGTATATAAGGCGTTCGGAAATGCGAAAGCCGGTCGGTCTTTTTGATCAATCGAAAAATTAAAATCGAACGAGTGGCAAAAGCAACGACGAATACAGGCCCTGCAACTTTGGACTTCCGGTTGTTCATTTTTGGATGAAACAAAAGTAGGCGGTTGGTTTTATAATAAATATGTACCGCAAAGTGTGTGAGTGGGTACGCGATGCGTTAAATTCTCGTTGCGAAAAGAGCCAAACAATGAAAGAAGTATTGAGGGTCTGGGGTGTGTGTATATGGTCATCGGTGGGTGTACTTGGAGATGTATCGAAAGCCCAAGAACACCAGATGGTGGGCGTACATCTTTTTAACCGTTCAATGGCTCTTGCTGAGCTAGAAAAATATATTGCGCAACGAAGCGCCTTATATACGCACCCTTTGTTGGCCTCATCTCAAAGCGATGATGCTGATGCCCTCCGCATCTATCTACTTAAATCGCTGTGTTGGACATCTTTTCACTATCGCATTTTTGCTGACATTACCTTCATATCCAGCACCCTCAGATTAGCTCCATAATAATAATTGTCATCACTTTTTCCAACATATAACAAGTGTGTCATACATTATATCAATTGGATAAAGGATCCAGATTGTTCGTTCGAAGCTCAATTGTATTATCTGAAATTCGAATGAAGGAATCTTTCCCGCGATTCCTTTGGAACATACAAAAATTAAATTCTGCAACTATGGAGCTAAGCATATACGTAAATTAAAAGATATAACCCTGTATAGAAGTGAAAAAAAGTTGTTCAGATTCCTACACAGACCCGAGGTACAGATAAGAATTGGGGAAGCTTGGCCAAATATACGTGTGTATATATGTACACAGAGAGACATATGACCGTAGAACACTCGGGAGGTACCCAAAAGTCGAGACGAAAACAGAGTCTCATCTGGTGGTTCCCGAAATAATCAAGAGCAGAGGGTATACTCATAGGGGGATGAAGAATAAGCCTGTATAGTACGCCGATAGGCTGAGGGGGGTAGCAAAGCGGGTTTTAATGCCATCGCAGGGTCCTCGACGCGGCGATGAAGATATACGCAGCCATCAGCTATGAGGGTGGCTTTAGCGGTTGAGTCGCGTCGTTTCTGAGTTTCCCCCGATCGTGGACAAACTGCAAGTGCATCCCAGCAGCAATTTCGCCTATGACGAACACGCACTTGACGCAGCTTTTCCATGGCTCCTTCCGCACCATGATATTTACTCTCCCAATTCATATCTTTATTTATCTTTTTTGTCTTCTCTTTCATTATCTTCCTCGACTCGTCCATACCCAGTGATTATGCTGATAAGTTCGTTCCGCATCGTCTCTTCATTTACGCCGCGAGAGTGCGATTCATCCCCCGCGTGAATAATAAGAGAGAAAGGGTCCTCGCGGTGACTCTCGATCGACGAGTCCCGGGCGCGTTATGCGTGATGCATGGATATACTTCGTAAACTATGTATTTGCGCGGGTTCCGCGTGTCGATCGCGATTGCCCGTGGGCGCTCGGGCGAACAGAGGCAGACAGGCATGCAAGCGGGTGTGTGAGAGCGCGCGCGCGCGCGTTTACGAAGCAAATGGCTTGAAAATAAGCGAGTTGTGTTATGCCCCGCGGGTGGAACCCCCAAATCGGAGGGCCAAATGCAAGGGAATTAAAGTACGTCACGGTGTTGAAGTTACGCGGGAGCCAAACTCGAGAAAGGAAACGATTTTGCTGGAGATAGGAGAAAGGGAGAGTGAGCGCAGAGCGCGTATATAGCGATCAGCCGGAGAAAAAAATGAACGCAAACGTAAAATAGTGATGCATTCACTTGTTAAAACATTTAATATACATAGTACACTGAACGCATGGTTATTGGCTGGTACATCATAAAGAAGCACAGAGGGAAAGTGAGAGAAAGAGAAGTGCCTGCGTATACACGCTGGTGGAGTGGCGTGGGTATAATCGATTTGGACATGTGCAGCTCCCCCGGGGTAGTTCTGCAACCCCTAACTCGCCGAAACCTATTTATACAACAATGCTCGGGTACACCCCCATAAACCAGACTGTGCCCTGGACCGCGCGCGCGCCACACACAACCCTCCTCCCTTAACTCGTGTACAACGCATGGTATGAGGGAGCTCGTGGCTGCTGTTGTACGGAGCTGAGCATATCTGTTATAGCCGCGTGCGCGACCCAAAGGAGAATCGTTCGCGTCGGAATTGACGCGGGTAAAACAGAAATACACTATATTAGCGTTAATGTAGTGTACGGATGATGGCACACGCTTGTAGATATATATATATATATATATAATAAGAAGAATGAGAAACAGGCCAATCGCTTCGAGGAGCCAGAACCAACAGCTTGCGCAAGGAGAGAATGAGCCGATAAAAGCCTGATACTATAAATGATCGTTATTTTCGAATTAATCCTTCATCTTCGCTCGAATAAATTCTATGCTATTTACCAACTTTTGATGTTGGGGTGAACGATTGACCGGAAGAAAAAGACTTGTATCCATGAACAAGTGCATGATCCTTTACTTTTGAAAGGTACGCGTTGTTCAGTCCCGTTGTAGCGTCAATCGTTCGGCCCAAAAAGCTCCCTGCTAAAGTCAGTCATACGGTGGCATTGCAATTGATGCCTTTGTAGGGAGGCAATTGCGGCTAAAATTGCATTTAATCAGCTACACCAGCCTTTTTAGGCACTGATGTTTTGTCTCTATTGTAAAATTACAATTTACAATGATGACGGGGTTGAAAGTAAAAGAAGTAAAACGTTCGTATACAACGGGAAAGGCTGACAATGCAACCCTAACTACAGAGAAAGAGAGAATGTGAGAGAGACGAAGGCAGGTCACTCGTGCAGCGACGAGCCCGGTCGCTCTTTATAATAATCAACCCCTCTGCGTATACGCGCACCAGTTTATCTTGGGTCGCGCGGTGTCAAACCGGAGCCGAGTAACAAGGATAAAAGTGAAGGGGCATCGAGGGTGGGAGCTACGCTTCATACTTGTGTATTTTGAATAGCAAATACTTATCTCGCTGGTCCGGATGACGGACGAGCGGAGAGGAGATAAAAGACAACGACCGCTCTTCGCAGTACCTTACATCTTATCGCATGATACGCACCGTAGCCACAGCATCTATACACATTTTCATGTATTTATGTATATATCATACAAGGAGTACGTAATCCAGATAGTGTGTACTTCAATCCCAGCAATAAATTTGCATAATTTTTTTTTCACGAGCTTGAAAAACGGGATGACTGAACCACTGTATAATGTTTAATGGTATAGGATAAAAAGCCGTAAGTGTGAAAAAAGCTGCAACAAAGTACTCGTAGACGAACTGCCGATTGATATTGAAAGAAGATCTGGTCAATAGCACACTGCATGCACTCGATACGGAATGAACAAGCGTTACGGAAACCCGCTTGCCAGCTGAGCTCCTTGCCGTTTAATAATAATCCGGATTTCGGATTAACTTTGGAGACTCGCTGGCTGCTACCAGCGGCTCTAGATGAGGAACGGGAGTAAGAGATCGCGTCCGGTATTAATACCACTCCCGCTAGCAGTGGCATCGCATCTTATAGATACTTGGGAAACAAAAAAAAATCCTTAAGGATGTATGAGCACAAGGTGGCGGGAAATGAGCGGAAACGTGGGCGCGGGTGAGCGCGGTGAACGAGGGGCATGCATGAAACAAGAGAGAGTCGGACCGCTCATTATGCGACACACGCGAAAAATTTCCTTAAAATCGATAATTGTATGTCAAAAGGTTCGTTAACCCCCATTTTTTATGGAACGTATGTAATCGTAATAGTTTTCTGAACATTTAACAGTTTTAATATTGATTGTATCTGATCGTGAAAGATACGAATTTCTGTTTCAAAGTTTCGTCAGCCCAGAATTCGTATATGGCGTGGGATAAATATCTTTTGATTTCACGAATTAATTACTCGCGTAAAGAGTCGTTGACCCACTTTGAAATTTTGCAGGTTTTATCCTATAAACTTCTGCTACACCATATAAAAAATTCAGATTTTTATATGATCGTGAAGCTAGTGCTCATACATCCTTAAGACGCACTGAAACATCGTGCCTATAACGTCTCATTTTCTTTGAGCTCTTCGTACTCGAGACTCGGCGACGAAAAATTCTTCCATCGACAGTCGCATATACAGGGCACATAGTTCGAAGATTTTATTTCACGATTATTTTATCCCGGGGTAGGTTTGCACGCTGATAATTGATGGAAGCTTTTCATACGTAATTCGAGCGGTTGAACCGGGTGTGTCAGGGGGACGATAGCGACACGAGTATCTCTATACATGCTCGTATAAATACATGCACGCCTGGAACGTAAAGAAGGCGCAAGAGTGTGGGAGTGCGGGTGCTGCACATCAAAACGTTTTTCTAGGGTATCAGGATTGTTCGTGATTCGTAAGGCTTCGACACGCACACGCATCTATATATATATATATATATATATATGAACGGACAATTCTCTCGTCTTCTTATCTCGCTCGCTCTTTCCATCGTATAGCTTGAACCAGCGAGCAAGGGGTTTTGCCCGTACGTGTGATGGGTTTTAGCTTACCTATATACTGGAAGTTGCTTTCAGGCTTTTGAGTAAGAGCGAGAAACGAAACATATCGCCACGCGACGTTGCCTGACACGTGTGCCGCCACGTGAGCCTCAAACGCGTCGGACCATGACATTTGCGCTCCCCGCGTTCCTTCTCACTGCTGGTCCTCACTCATCCCTTCCGCCATCCGCCTCCATAGTTCTCACAGACCGAGTGCTGGCTTTTTTTCCTCTTTTTTTTTTTTCCTCGCACCACTATTTTCTAGCTCAAATATGAATGTTGATGGACAAAAGCCTCTCGCGATTTCCCATGCTGTGAGAGTAAGCGCAACTGTATCACGGTACGATGATACTTTGATCATGTGAAATGGCTTCGATTGAAATGAGGTATAGCGAAGAACTTTGATACACTTGAGTTATATGCGATCGCTAAAGTAACCCCGTCAGCTTTAAGGAGGTACGACTAGTATGAAGAATCCAACTGACGGACTTGAATTTTTTATATGTTTTTGCCGAATACTTTATGCGCCTATTGCCAAAATTTGAGCTATATTGACCGTTTAGTTTATTCGTAATAAAATTGCAAAGTCGAGCAGTTTGAGTTACTAAAGCACGTCGTGTCTTATGGAGACGGTTAACCGGAAGTGCTGTGATCACGGTTTTGCTGCTCACGTATCCAACTACACCCGTTGAAAAACTGAAACTTGATAGATTAGATATAATAGATATTGTAAAAAATTGAAAAATTACTCTTCACCTTGTAGTTCTGGCACTACATCATAAAAAAGTTTCAATTTCCGGTTGTAAATGGTCAGAACGATCAAATAGCACCCACAGACTTAGCAACGTCGCGAGTAACAGCTGATGGGTTTCGGCGAACATAACCTAGCTTTGTTTTGATATTAGCAACGAGGATAGAGTCATCTTCGTTGGTCACGTATACCAACTTATAGCATCGCCAATGCGACGTTGCCAAGTGTTTACTTCAAATTCCATCATGTTATTTATGGAGTTTTATTATTTATCACGTATCAGTTATATGTATAATTATCATTCTGCCGATCGTATTAATTCTACTGAGGTAATTCAAGTCTATTTTAATAGGTTTTCGGCTGATTTTTAAAAATGTTTTTTAGTCCGTTTTTGTGGTAGACATGTCATTATTATTATGATGGAGACTACTATCGAGTCGTTGACAATCTAATTTTTCAGTTTTTATTAGTTCATGCGCAATAAATTAATCATTTACCACAAAATTTTTCACATAATAATCGATAATATGAATAATCAACGCAAATAAACATAAATCAGAAGAACTGTGGGTAAAATAAATTTAGACTTTTTTTTGACTCCAAAGAACTAGTCGTACCTCCTTAAGTTGGGCCGGCTTGTGGACGGGACTTTCCGCAATATTCAGGTGTTTATTGATCGCAAGTATTCTGTGGTCTGAGTTGACGATCATTCCTCTCGTTATTAGAATGTCAATGGCCATCGATATTCGTTTTATAATACATGCAATCGTATGACGATTGCAACATTGTTCAAAGCTTGAGATGCGCACTGAATGCCGCAATAACAAGTTGAACTCAACAGACTATATATAAATTACGTTCCCTTGATATTCCCAACGCCTTACCTGGTGAGCTTGATCAGCCAACTTTCAACCCCAAAATATACGGGGTTGATCAAGTCTAGACGCTCGTCTGGAATGGTTAGAGTTGGATGTATTTCAAGCCAACCGTAAATCAACTTTAAGCACCATGTTTGAGTCAGGAACGTTCCAGGTAGGACTTTGAATTCGCTTCACTAGTCCTCCATAGGATTGCGTGTAAAGTTACGTTAAACGTACGATTTTATGACGGTTTTTCCTTAATTATTAATGCCCACGTTTTCAACTATTTTTCGTCGCCATATCATTCGGCTTTCTTGCTCTCTCTCTCTCTCTCTCGTATCGGTATTACATAGTCCACGTTTGCACACATGCGTTGACATAACTACGTCACTCTGAGGGTATAAAATCTCGATCGCGAGAAAGATAGAGAGAGAGATATCGTATAGTCCCTCGGGATGGTTTGTTCCTGTAGAATTCGTCCCGTGGGACTCGTAGCGTCGATGGGGTCCCCGTTGTTCTATGTACATCTCCGACGGCGTTTTGCTCGTCCCTCATCGGCTTCATCCCGTGCCCCTCGTTCAAGATCCATCGGTCGTGTTGTCCGAAGGAGTATACACTCGGCATCTGTCGCGACTGCCTCGGATCGATGCCTTATTTTTCTCATGCCACTCTGGTGCCACATATAAAATGGAAGATTGCGATAATACGAAGAATAAAAAGGAATGGCTCCCGGTACTGAGCAGAGCGCAGTATTGGCCTCAGTCAGTACCGCGATAGATGACCATTTTTGGACGTTCACTGGCTTGCGCCCTGGCTACCAAACGGGAGGCTACAGTTTTTCTATGAATTTCCGATGACATTATCACCGAAACTCAGGAGAATCGGTGATGGTCAGGTTTTCCGCAGTTTCCCCTGATGTGCCCCTCGTGAAAATTCAATGCAATAGCGCAAACAGGTACTACGGAAAATATTACACGCTCTGTGTACACATAATTACTGACGCGCGACAAAGTACTGTTATAGTCCTGTTGAGAGGAAGGGTGCGGTCGAGTTTGCTTTCCAAGAGGGAATTTTCGAAGCTGGTGCAACGCGATCAGCGGGACGACGCACACACATGGGGAGCAACATATATATATAGGGACAAATCGGTAGTACGAACGGGCGTTTATCCCCCGCGGGGAATTCGCCTCGTGGAGCTCGCGGATACAACAGAAGCTTCTCCCCGTATAGAGCGCGCGGGCGAGCGCCTTTCGCCCTATATATGGTCCCTTGTATAATATGTATACACACATATACGCGCGCATACTTGTTACACTATAGCACGATTATGATGAGAGCGAGAATAAGGCGTTCTGTATGGAAGTTTTGGGGCTAGGACGACCCCCTGTGGCCTGAAACACATCAAAATCGAATTCACCAGATGTCCGAGACAGTCTTTGGGTTTCACTGTACACACGGCCCAACGGGGGGAATCGTCGGAGTCTGTAACGATGTTAAGGGCATGTATAGCGGCGCGGGGGTGCCTACGACGGGACGTTTCTTATACGCATCGTCTATATATTCGACTCCGTAATACCTATAGCTGGTGTGTAGCAATCGAATGTGTAACGACGATCGTATAGGATGCAGGGAAGCGCGTGATGTGCAGAGAGCAGGGTGGTACAAGCTCGAGAATTGACTCGATTTTTTGATTCTTCGAAAACTCCCGAGGCCAAAAAATTGTACGCTATGTTGATTGCTTATCCAAAATTTTTGATACCGAGAGGATCGTGCTAGTTTGGATCTTCAATTTAACTCCAATTTAGATAGCCTCTTTTTATAAAGAGACTGTTGATGAAATTTTCTGCTAATATATACGTATATTTGGCGCTAAAATATATTTTGTTATCGCATTCGCCACGTGGGCACGGGGAAAGTGTGGAAAACCTGACCGATACAGACGCCGTTAATTAGTATTTTGATCAGCGGCTATTTCGAATTTCAATGTTTTTCTTTGCTCGTAAGTAGTCTCGTGAAATAGCGTTACTTACCACAGATCCTTTCTTCTTTTTCCCCCAACGCGCGGTCTCGACGAACAATTATCGTATCCGACAAAGTTGGACGGTAAAAAATTATACTCGAGTAATCAATTGTCTTTTTCAACAATACAATCACTCGAAGTAGCCGAAATTTTTGTTATTTAATTACAATTACTCGAAGCAATTGGTAAATTTTCTTGATAATAGAGAACTTGCATCTAAACGATTTTCTCCTTTTTTTTTTAACTTCATTCTATCATAATTAAATATTTTCTAAAGTTAATAAACATTGCATTAATTTCTTTAAGAAAGTAAACTATTATATCTTATGGTGTAAAAATTGTAAAAAATTTACGCGCTCTGCGGGCTGAGTGACGTCACAACACCCCGCGGTACTAGGGTGAGGTTATGTCCGGTTTTTTCACGCAGGGTTATCTTCCGGATATAGTTTATATCCGCCGGATAACTCATGTTAAAAGGATAGGATATCCGTCGGTGAAAAAAATTCGCGAAAGTAAATCATTAGTGCACGAGTGTGTGGTGTAATATACATTAAAGCGTATGCTGTAACGTAAAAAAAATTAATCAAGGATACATGAAGGCAACGTCTGCAAATTTGCCAAGAATTTAATCTGGGAGATGTTTCTAACGCAAATTAACTTCTTTTCTGGTGTTGATATAGTTGTGTTTTTGCAACATGGTACAAAACAATATTTATACACTTTCTTCGATTGTTCAGGTACATTAGTCGTGTTTGAAACCTATTTACAGACTACATATTTATGAATAATGAAGATTTTTCGGGTTAGGAATGATTGGTTGCTGGAATTTCTTAATCTTACCGCTAGAGGCGCTGCTGCACTGAAGTGTTGTGACGTCACTGTCACGTGATATACGTTTGAAATGCAACTCAATTTTCAAGCTGGTATAATTAATTGAACAATGATGAGTAACTGAAAAAAAAACCTATGAAAATTATGTTTTTGAATAATTGTCTTTCAAATAATTGAAAAGTTTAAAATAATTCAAGTTCTCTATTGTGATGTTTTAATTTAACTACAATTAATCTAAGTGATCGTAATTTTTTACATTTATAATTACCAATTACTCGAAATATTTATTCTATTTTTTTTTTTTTTGTTTTCGTTTATAGTTGAATTAAAATTACTCGAATTGACTGTAATTCGTCATGGTCAATTATAATTAATCCCGTAAATCGCGATTATTTACAACGCAATTACAATTATTCAAAGTATATTCGTATAATTTTATGTAATTAACAAAATACTCGAATTAATTGAAAATTTGTTTAATTACGAATATTCAATGTAATTATTATTTTATATAATTACAAGTATTTCAAGTAATTATAATTCATTTTTTTTTTTTTAATTAAAATTACTTTGAATAATTTTTTATTGAAATCATTTTTTCATTGCAATTAAACTTCAACTCCGCTGTGTCATTTACCAAAAGCTTTGGTCACGAAAATTCGAAGGGTACAGATGGAAGAAAGAAACTCGAAAGACATTTACGGAAATACGAGGTGGTTTATTATATATATATATATATTTATAATATATATAATATTCATAATGGTAATGCATGGGTGGCGGAACAGGATGTTTCATCGTGCTATCTTTAATATATGCATTTCATATAATAATAATAATAATAATAATAATAATAATAATAATAATAATTGTGTCTCAGCTGGATTTTACCCCATGGACGTCTAATATTATACATAGTACGACTTGTCGTTTGTTTTTTTTTTTTTTTTTTTTTTTTTTTTTTTCTATTGCCACAGCATTTCGCCGTCAAACGTCTCAATTGGTTTTTCATCATAAAACACATATACATATATATACATACATAATTATACTATTAATACGTCTGCACACGTGTTTTCTCGGCAGTTTTTTTTTTTTTACTCATTTATTTATTTATTTTATTAATTTTTTTTTTAATTTATTTACATCGATATAGCCGCGACCAAAACTTGACTCTATCACTTCTCTCTCCCCAACATTTATAATTCTATATTTATATATCCCCCCCCCCCCCACTCTTTCAATGATAATTATCATCCCATCTCAATTACTCGCTTCTCAACGTTAATTCACACGGATCAATCATCGATTCTAGTTTTTTTTTTTTTTTTTTTTTTTTTCATCCTTTTCCTCGTTATCCCAAATATTCGTTTCTACCACAGTTGCTCGACAACAAAAGGATTATGTATAGTGATTTTTCCATCCCCCTCCTCTCCTCCAAGAGTCACCCCCTGGCTTTGTTATTGTAAAATAGACGAGAAAAAAAAGATCGTTTTTGTTCTTGTTTTTTTGTTTGTTTGTTCGTTTGTTCTTTTCGTCATTCTCGTGCGTGGGGTAGGCTTGAAAAAGTTGCGAAAGAAAAAAAAAAAAAAAATGACGAACGCAAACGAATTGTATCGTAAATATAGATTCGTATCACAAAAAATTTTATAACCGGAAGTAATATATGATTGATATGACGCGAACGTCATTTTAATTTTCGACGATAATAATCATTACGACGATAAATATATATTTATATGTTTTTTTTTTATAATAATAGTAATAATAAAAACAATAATAATAATAATACAATTGAAAATAGCGGCCATTTTCATACGCTCAATGATAATGATAATAATTACAAATTATCAATAAAATAAAACTGGTGAGCCAACTCGGTGCGACGTAAAAAAAAATAATAATAATAATATTTTAATGATACTTCCGTTCGTTTTCGATGCTGGAAGGAAATTTTTTAATCGGCCAAGTTTTCGTATAGTTGGTCCGTTTGATTTCATCTCTTTGCCTCTCGCAGGCACATAAAGACGAAAATAATAAAAAAAAAAACAACAACAACAACAAAAAAAAAACATGTTACATACACTCGTTCGTCAGTGCATAATCGAGTCCGGATGAATTGCGACGAGCGAGAGAGAGAGAGAGAGAGAGAGAGAGAGCCGAGAGATTAATTAAAACGTAAACCCGTTTTACCATACGAGGCCCTCGCTCTGCATCTGGTGAGGCTCGGGAAAACCGCTACTGGCGCCCCCGCTGCCGCCTCCGGGCACACCACTGCCATTTCCGCCCCCACTAGGATTACCCTGTCCTCCACCTGAGAACGCCAAACGGCAATAACAGACACCGACATATATATATTTATACATGGATGTATGCATATATATATACTCGAACGAACCCAATGGAATGGAAAATGAAGAATAAAAAATTAAGAAAAAAAAAGATGAGAAAGTAGATTAATGTATGTATGTATAGGCTGGTGTATGTCAATCGGATTATATTTATATGTTTTTATGTGTATGGGAGAGCTGATATCTCCGATCCGTCTTTTGGCTCAGCTGGGATTTTTTTTTTTTTTTTTTCGTCACAGTGATACGGATATTTTCAGCTCAGTAGGAGGTGTTGTTATGATTATTACAGATATAGTACTTGGTATTTAGGAAATTCCGATTCCTATTGAGGCAGGAAATTTTCGGGGGATTTTTTTTTTTTTTTTTCTAGGAGTCATTCAACCCTGGAAGACATATAGTTTAGATCTACGTAGATCGAAATTTTGGAAAATCGTAGATTTATGTAGATCTCAATTGGATGTTACCGAGAGATCACAATTTGATATACCTAGATCTCTGTTGGAACAGATCTACATAAATCTACGAAGATTTGTGCAGATAAACGGAGATCTCGTGAGCCAAAGTGTTCGAGCATGATGTTAGGTCGACTCGAATGTATATACGTAAATCTGCAGTTATATGTATATGTATTAGGGTGATCCTTATTTAGGCTTTTTTAAAATTTTAATGGTATCACCGCTCCAAATTCGTTCCAAATCAATTTTAAAAAAACCCTGAATTTTTTCAGATTTTAATTTTTATAATTTAAAAATTCGAAAGCGTGAATATTTTTCAGATTTTAATTTTTATAATTTAAAAATTCGAAAGCGTGAATATTTTTCAGCCGAAAAATCGAAAATTTTTAGGACTTCATCTACATTGATGCAGCTACATGAAAAAAAAATTAATTACACTATTTTTTTGAGTTTTATATGGTTTATGTCATGTCGATTAGATTTTTTTATTCTCTAAAACACGATTTTCAACGATTTTTTATTTATAATAATTGATAAAAAAAAATATTTCTCAGCTTAACAGTTCAAAGTTTCTCTGAACATTGTCAGCAATGATACTAGTTTATGAAAAAAAAATTAAACGCACTATTTTTACAAATTTTATATGGGTTTTTCCGCGTCTACTCGGCCATTTATCTCGAAAATCACAGTTTTTGAAGACTTTTTCCTGATAGTATTAACAAACAAAAAAATAATTCTCAACTCAATAATTTGAAAGTCTTGAGAATTAGTCTTTAATGGTCTTACCACATGGAAAATAAAAATTAAACTTATGATATCAAAACTTTTATAAACGACATTCGAGATTAAATATGATTTTGTTTTTTGAATTATTCTCTAATTATGGCATTTAAAAAAATTTCAACTAACATCTACATCAGTCCTCTTTTTTTCTCTGTAACATATGAGTGTTATATAAGTTATTCCATTTTAATTCGATAATTTACGAACTTCATTGCATAAAAAAGTAACTTATATACGAAAAACTTTTTTTTATAAAGTTTTTATATGAACTGGCATCATTGAAGATTAGTTTCAGAGAATTTTGAACTATTCAACTGAGAAATATTTTTTTTATCAATTATTATAAATAAAAAATTGTTCAAAACCGTGTTTTTGAGAAAAAAAAATTCTATTCGACGTGAAATATCCATATGAAACTCAAAAAAATAGTATTGTAAATTTTTTTTCATGTAGCTGAATCATGTAGATGAAGTTTCCAAAATTTTAGATTTTTCGGCTGAAAAATATTCGTGCTTTCGAATTTTATACAGCAAATACCTAAAACTTCGTGTTATTCTTATGGGAAACTTTGACCTCGCTGGCCAGGGTCAATCATCAAAATAAAAATCTGAAAAAATTCAGGGATTTTTTTCATTTATTTCGAACCGATCTGGGGAGTGAAACCATTAAAATTAAAAAAAAAAGCTTAAATAAGGACCACCTTAGTATATATATATATATATATATATGTATCCAGAAATCTAGGCAGAACTACGATTTTCCAAAATTTAGATCTACGTAGATCGAAATTTTGGAAAGTCGCAGATATATCTAGATCTCAATTGGATCTACTTTTGGATCTCCGTTAGATCTACTCAGATCTCAGTAAATCTACGGAGATTTGAGTAGATAAACGAAGATGTAATAAGCAAAAGTGTTTGAGCATAATATTCGACTCAAATGTACGTAAATCTACCATTATATACGGAAATATAAGTAAATCTATGATTTTCCAAAATTTATATCCAACGTAGATCGTATTTAGATATACGTGTATAGTTATTTTTTAGATCCGAATGGTTCTAAATTTTGGAAAATCGTCAGTTTATGTAGATCTCGGTAAGATGTATCTAAATATCAATTGGATCTACTTAGATCTACTCGAACCCAGGTAAATCTACTGAGATTTAAGTAGATAAACGAAGATCCGATAAGCAAACGTTTTCGAGCATAATATTAGGTCGACTCGAATATACGTAAGCGTCATGGACGAAGATCTAGGTAGATCTACGATTTTCTAAAATTTAGATCCACGTAGATCAAATTTAGGTGTACGTAGTTTTTTTTTTTAAATATACGTAGATCAAAATTTTGGAAAATCGTAGATTTATCCACATCTCAATTAGATCTATCTAGATCTCAATTGAATCTACCTGGATCCCCGTCAGATCTACTCAGATCTAAGTAACTATCTACTGAGATTTAAGTAGATAAACGAAAATCCGATAAGCAAACGTTTTCGAGCATAATATTAGGTCGACTCGAATATACGTAAGCTTCATGGACGGAGATCTAGGTAGATCTACGATTTTCTAAAATTTAGATCCACGCAGATCAAATTTAGGTGTACGTAGTTTTTTTTTTTAAATATACGTAGATCAAAATTTTGGAAAATCGTAGATTTATCCACATCTCAATTAGATCTATCTAGATCTCAATTGAATCTACCTGGATCCCCGTCAGATCTACTCAGATCTGAGTAACTATCTACTGAGATTTAAGTAGATAAACGAAGATCTAATAAGCAAAAGTGTTGGAAGCAAAAGTGTCAGGTCGAATCGAATGCACGAAGATCCAAGTAGATACACGATTTTACAAAATTTAGATCTACGTAGATCTCGAAGATTTTTTTCCCGTAAAAATTTGACGAATTTCCATGAATTAATAAAAAAAAAAAAAAAAAAATTAAACCCACAAGTTCCGAACTTTTTATCGTAATTTATGCAGACGAAATAAATGCAAAAAGCGTGTGTGAAAAATAAAAGATTTTCGATTTGCATATAGTTTCTCATTGTGTTATATTTTTCATGCACATTCCACACATAAAAATAATTTATTTTTAAAAAAATTAAAAAATTTGGAAAACTTTCAATCTTTACGAAAATTTTTAGAATTTTTTTTTTTGCGCATAAAGTATGAGTTTGAAAATTCTAAATTAATTCGTGAAAATTCTTGAAATGTTGACCAATAAGCTACAAAAAAAAATTTCGGAAAAATTGGATACCTGGCGTTAACGTGGAATGCCCCATAATGATGAAGACCGCAGTGTTTTTTTTTTTCGTTTTTGTTTTTGTTTTTCTTCAAATCGATCACGGTATAATGAGCTATCAATAGGGTCCCAAAACGTATCGTTGACTTTTTTTTTTTTTTGTAAAGAATGTTTGTATTTACCGGGAGGTGCGAGAAACTCGCCGGGACTGCCGCCCGTCGGTGGCTGAGATCCCTGGCCCGGTGGACCCGTGAGAAACTCCGGGGGTCCGCCAGCGGCGCCCGGTGGTGGATATTCGCCAGCTACTGCTGCCGCTGCCGCTGCCATACCGGCTATACTCGCCGGATCTAGCCCTGTTACGAACAAATTCGGAACTAATTTCAGAAAAATTCGTACCTCATTGCCATCTCCGAAACCTTCGTGAACGCGAAATATATTCGGTATTGTCATTTTTATTCGAGGCGCATATCACCTTGCGCATTGGCAGCCATTTTGGAGAATCGTGTGAATCGAAATATTTGAAATTCCCGAAACACCTTTGTTTTTTTAAGACTGCAAAGTTTCCGAGCACTCTGACGACTTTTTCGGCAAAAAATTTTGATTTTAAAATCGCCATTCATAGCATAGGATTTACGAAAATTGAACTCGCCACAAATTCAATTGATGAATAAACAAATACTGGTAAAGTGATGATCATTTAACGATCAATTTGTTAAGGACATTCTAAGATTTCGATAAATTTTTTTCGGACGTTTTGCAAAAAAAAATTCCGCATTAATGATCAGCACAATTCAGTCGGTTTTCGATGTAAAAACCGATCAGCTGACAACCCCCCCCCCCCCCCCCTCTGCTACGAGTATTGCAGTAATTGATGCGAATTTTGAGGAATTTATCAATTGCAAACTGTCCGCCCTTATCGCTCCCGTACGTGATGAAATTATATTAATTATCAAAATCAATTGAGAGTTATGTAATCATACGATATATTAATAAAAAAAATCTACCAACAGTTTTGAGTTTAGACGAAGGGAAAATGATTCAATGAACCATAGTCAAATAGATGACGAAAAATCGATATTACTTGAAGAAAAAAAATTAATTCGAGTGCTAAAAGACATCTCTCCACGGTCATTATAAATTCTGCCAACTACTTTTACGTGTTATCAAATTTTGTAGCTTTCCCCAACGAATCGATTGCTAAAATAGTCGATCACATATAGTCGATACTTTTACACGAGTAAAAGTATGGTGAATTCACAAGCTAAGAAATGCTAATTGCTGGTTCAATCTCGCAGTACGAATTATATTTTTGCTCGAAGCATCAAAGATTCTCTACCGCTGATGGAGTTCTTTCCTTCATGACTTATGACCCGTCAACCACTTCTAAGCGCTTTGGATGATCCTCAGAAAAAAAAAACATTATTCAAATCTGACCAGGATACATCAATTTTTTACGTGTCAAAATTAAATGGAAAATACGCAAAAGCCCCTGCACGCCACCTCACACAATCATTGCCCACCAGAGCCTCTCTCTTTGCGAGATTCAACTTTACGGCGCAAGCTAACATTTGGTAAAGTAAAAGCTCGAAAAAACCAAATTCCTACTCTATGAAAATTCCCAATCTTCATGCGCAAAGGGGGAAAAAAAAAAAGAATCAAGTTCGAGAATAATCAAAATCTAGTTGGAGCTGTGACGTCATAGTAAACAGATTCCTCGGTTTATTAATAATTTTTCGTTCGGCCCTGGGTCATTATTCATCGTAGTCAGGTAGTCATTAGCCGATGAAGCCCAGCCCCATATGTCCTCCGGCATTTCCGAGTGCCGAAGCATAAAATTTCAAACCCGCAAGTCTTACGATAATATAGACGGTCCCCGCTTGATGCGATGATTATTAATATGGATATTTCGAGTATATATATATAAAAATTTGTGTGCGCGCGCGCGTGTGTGTGTGCGTATGTGTTCTGTAAACTCACCGCCGGGATTACCGGGACCGGGAAACGGTGGACCGTGTGGATGTGGCGGTGGATGAGCCCCGAAGAACTCGTGATGAAAGGCAACCGGTCCACCGTAACCAAACTCAAACTTGTCGGCGGGAAAATATGGAAATCCGGCTGGTGGTAGGTCCTCGCCACCGAGCGGTCCGTGATTCAAATTTAGGGGAAAACCTCGCATTTTACGCGAACCATTGAAAAATGGACTTCGGCCCATTGACGTGAGCTGCTTCAAACGGCGCTCTTTGCTCCTTTTGTTTTGAAACCAGACCTTGCGCGTTCGAGGAAATGAAATTCAACGCAGAATGTTTATACTCGTATTTCTTATTGTTGATGCACATGTATGTCCAGTAGGATTTCGTATATAATTGGGGAGCTATGGTGGCCTTGCCATCCGATTCCCGAGTCGAAATTTAGGGACTACTCAGAAACTTCAGGAGTCATATACTCGCGTTGGGATCAAAAAATTGTAAAGTAGATTTTATTTTGATGCGATACGAGAGACTACTTTGACGCCAAAAATGTCCGAAATTTCCCGATCAACCAGGTCTATTTTCAAATTATGATTTGCTTGAAAACCTTCGACGCTCTATACCCCAAGGATACCAAACGGTCCAAAACTCTCTTTTGACTCACCCTTACGTTTTATACACATTGATGACAAAGTCAACTGTTAATGAACTATAATGAATTTTGAATCGTTATTCTGTATAATTGGATGGATATCTTGACCACTGATTATAAATTTGGAACATTTCAATGTTCACGATCCATATAGAGGAGTTGCAGTGCCAATGGAAGAGCTGTAAGTTGGATAGCGTCAAAGTGAGGCTTATACTTAAATTTTTAGGAGCTAGAGGTTCGGTGTAAGGATTCTTGGTTGAGTTTCCTTAGAAGTAGGATCATTCGAACGTTGGAAGGGTTTGAGGTAGATCAATTTCGACTCGGACCCAAGCAAATCCAAACGCAGTGATCGTTTTCAAACTGGACATCACTTTTACAGGGATTTGGGTGCCATCCAATTCATGTAGCTCGAAAACATCGAAGATAGCAAAATTACCTGTATCACTCTCATTGGCAAGCCGGTCTCTTTGGCGAGCTGTTCCCTGATGTGTCTCGTTGGTTTCGGCGTTGCCGAAAAAGCCGTTTTCAATATCTCCAACTGTTTTGCCTTGATCGTCGTTCTTGGACCGCGTCTCTTGGAGCCGGCTCCGCCGTCCCCGCTGCCACCACCCGCACCACCATCCGGACTTTTGTTCTCCGTTTGACTGTCTCTCGTTTCCGGGTCTCCGTCCAACGAGCCTTCGTTATCGATCAGCCGTACGTGAGACCGAGAGAAACGAAACAAACGGAGTGGAACATTATTGCCGATGATTTTCCTCGCTATTATTCGTCTATATATATATATATATATATATATATATATATATATATATATATATATCCACGAATTCAAGACTGTGGATCCCGAACAATAAATATAAAAAAAAAAAACTTTCCAAAAGTAATTACATTCCTATATAAAGTAATTGGAATAATAAATTTTCCATGTGTTCATGAAAAGTCAGGGAACCCAAATGAAAAAAAAAAAATATTTCAAAAAGCTTGAATGTCAAGCTTTTTATTTTTAACGCTTTACTAACAATTTTTCGAGGTCATCATTGTTCGAGCTCAATATATCAAATGTTTCGAGCATCGTTGAGTTTTTTCAGATTTTTATTTCATCGCGATGCGATATATTATGCTCGTCGTTGATCATAAGAATCTCGTCGATTACTCGGATGAACTTGTATCATTGACATCAAAATTTACGCACGGTGATAACGTCGCGATTGTTCGTTCATTAATTTATTCATAATTTTTAATTAAATCGGTACAATTCGGAGCAAAAAAGCAATAGCGATATTTGCGAGCACTTATCCCAGGAAAAAATACTTTATAGATCTACGTAGATCAAATTTAGATCAACGAAATTATTTTCCAGTTTTACGCATATCAAATTTAGTTGGACATTTTTTCGTCCTACGTAGATCAAAATTTCGGAAAATCGTAGATCCGCCTGATTCTCCGTTAGATCTACTCAGATCTAAGTACATATCTACTGAGATTTAAGTAGATAAGGGGAGATCTAGTACCCGAAAGCGTTCCACCATAATATTATATGGGTCAACTCATGCGTACCTAAATCTATCGTTATGTACGGAGATCTACACTGAAAAAAAAGGTAATGTAACGGCAACAAAATTCGTTTGTTGCCTGCGTTTTGTTACGACCAATACATAATTTTGTTCGTAGGACAAACATTTTGTTGCGACCAATGAATAAAAATAATTCTTTTTGTTGGCAACATCGTCCTAATTTTGTTAATCACATTTCATTGATACAACCAAAACTGTTTGCTGTTGGAACAAACAATACTTAATTTTGTAATACAAACAAAACTATTGGATTGGGCGAACGATACAATAAGAAGACCTCGACCCATCTGTATATTTGGTTAAGACAATAAAAAAAATAAAAGACGACAACACAAATGTTTTGTTGTCGTAACAAAAACTTCATGAACACCGCAACCCGTGCCCGTTACACACACTATCGGCTTCTAACCAAACAGTATAGTTGTCGGAATAAAACGTTTTGTTGGCGCAACCAAACGTTACGTTCGCCCGACAAATTTGTCACGACGGCAACACTGCAGCATCTTTGGTATCGCGTGGTGTGCAACAATCGTTCTACGACCGCGTGAATGCTTCGAGTGTGCATGTATATGGTGATAATATATTTTTTCGAGCCAACAATGATATTAAAAAAATCTAAAAAATTAAAAAATCTTGGCTCGTTCGTTATTTTTCAATCTAACAAAGCATCTGCGCGAAAAATCTGCTTGAGGGTTTTTGAGGTTATGTTGATCCTTATAGCCTCGCCTCAAACATTCTGTCATGAAATTCTGAACTTTTTTCACGGATAAAGCTTCCTCTGTGCTCTGTGAGAAAGCATTTTGAAAGTTAATTAGAGAACCACATTTTTTAAATATTTATTAACAATATTATAGCCGAGAGCATTGATTATGCACTATACGATTATTACTGCAACAAAAATGATTTGCTCTGTATGCAAACATGTTTGTTGCTGCAACAAAATTGCTTTGTTCTACATACATAAAATGTAGCGTTTCGAACAGCAATGTTTTGTTGAGCCAACAAAATATATATGTCCGTTCAACAAAATTGTTTGGTTAAGGTAACTAAATCATTCCATAGCGCAATCAAACGTTTGCTTGCGGCAACAAAATGTGTTTAACAAAACGATACCGCCATGTCGCCAACAAAACGTTTTGTAGATCACATGTTAACAAACGAATTTTGTTGCGCCAACGAAACTTTGGTTGTCACAACCAAACTTTTTTTTGAGTGTAGGTATAGATCTATGATTTTCAAAAATTTAGATCTACCTAGATCATAGCTAGATCTACATAGGTCCAAACTATTTTTCCCAGAATCGCCCAATTAGATATGGCAGATCTTGAATTCCCAGCTCGTTTTCGATTTCTAGTAAAACAAAAATATATGAAGTCGTTCCAATTGATTGCTACAGTCGTTCCACAAATACGCTTTTTTTCTCTCTCTCGATCGCTACCAGAAAAAAAAAAAAATTCCTGGATCATTGTCAATCACACGATCCAGCTATTATTATCATACGTACAGATGGGTATACGGTTGTAAAACTGTAATGTATATCCGTAACCCATCGACGGGTATCATCGATTCGGCAGCAACAGCAGGGGAGTCCCGAAGCGTCGAAAACCCCCACAGGATTATTATGGAGCACTCTCTCTCTCTCTCTCTCTCTCTCTCTCTCTCTCTCTCTCTCTCTCTTTCTCTCACTTCGTTTCTCTCAGAGCCCAACGTTGAACCCTTATAGGGCCCCCGATAATCCGGTGTATATAGCGAGAGCGACAGGCAGCCACGCGGGCAAGTCTTAACCACCGGACAAAGAAAATGTTTGGACAGTGTCACACCGCACAACGGGGCACCCCTCGAGGAGGACACCCTTGTAACCAACCGCTTGGTCCAGAGCGAGAAACTCGACCGGAGCTCTTATTCTCGTATAGCCCTTCTGCTTGTTTGAAAGGTTACATGTCCATAATACCCGGGTGATAGAAAAAGCATGTACATGCTAGAGTATACACGGGATCAATCCGCGGGAAAGCGACAGAGTCGAGTCGAGAAGAAAAAGAAACGAGAGAGAGAGAAAGAGAGAGCATTGTCGGGATGTTTTTTTTTGTTTCGTCAGGAAGAGGCTGCGGAAAAAACTTGGGAATTGTGTATGCATAGCGAAGGCTCTATACGAGCGAGAAATGTATGCACCAAGACTTCTTGGTGCATCCGAGTAATTTCCAATCCTCATTCAAACACCCGCGATTACTCTCGTCGACTCACCTTGATCCTCGGAGTCCTCCTGCTTGCAGGAATCACTTCCGAGTGGTAAATCTCCACCGTGACCGACAATCTGATCACCCGGACCCCCGGATCCTATTCCGTGAGAGCCCAAATGAGAGCCACCTACTCCACCGTGATGATGATGATGATGATGATGATGATGATGTCCACTGCCCTCGTCGTCCTCGTCCTCCGAACCCGAACCCATTAGAGAGTCAGCCCCTGCGACAAAATACAATTATCGCATCAACTTACCTCATCATTTATCCATGATGCCCAATATATCCAATGATAATGCGATCGAATCGACGAAATTATCGAAAAATCTGGACATAACGAGACATCGTATACCACGATAGACTCGTATATATATGAAGTTCTTATTGCATTATTAGGTTGTGGTATATTATAGCCTGATATATATTACGGTAGAGCCGAGAGGTGTCGGCGCGCGACAAAAGAGAACCCACCGCGTGTGTAACGATCCTCTCTGTAGTGTTCCTTTCACGGTTACAAAACGCGCCGAGGTGGGCCTCTTCGTCTGTCGACGGGGGCCAAAATTCTCCTCCTCCTACTTCGTGGTCCCCCCCCCCCCCCCCCCGTGCCCCGCGTCTCATCTCCTTTCGACGCTACACTCTCCGGAGAGCCAGGAGAGTAGACCGGGCCCCGGAGAAAAGGGATCCGAAGCCACGGAGCTGTTAGGAGAGTTGGGTCATAACTGCGCGAAGAAACGATCGGGGCCTCAATTCTTTTTTTTTTTTTCCTCCCTATACATCTTTGAACTCTCGTGTCACAGACTCCGCGCCTGCCGTCTGTTTTCACAGCTTACCAAAGGTCTATCCGATATATAAACCTCCGCCTCTCTTTCAACTGCTCGCATATTGAAACACACATATAGAGAGATGATCCGCCAGCACCAAGAGCTCATCTACTGTGCTCTACTGGAACACCCGAGTCTATTCGGTAGACCCGGCGTTTTGTAAACCCTGGTGAACTGACTTTAAACCCCTTCCTTCTCTGTGCTCTTTCCACGCCCGTGTGTGTTAAAAATCCCTCTCGTTTCTATATACCATGTACGCTCGTTCATCGACGCGCCGAAGCGTGACCTCTTGGGTTTTTTTCCCACAGAGAGCAATGTGAGCAATATGAGGAGGAGGCGGCAACGAGGAAAGGCGAGTAAAGAAAGACGGCGCTTTTTGGTGGTGACCAAAAATTACACATACATATACCAGACTTTTTCTTTCTTTCCCCTTGACCACATTAGCCGTACATCAGCTTGTCCATTTCGAACAACTTTATATCTACATGCTCTCTTATGCAATTTTGTTCCACGCTCGTGTTTAAACTTACCGTGATGACTGTGCGAATTGTGAGTTTCCGGCTGTAACGATTTTCCCGAAAGATAGTCCTGCTTGCAGATGAACTTGCTGTCATCGAGAACGTACAGCTCTTCGCCCGTGCTCAGCTGCTTTCGGCACGAGAGACAGGTGAAGCAATTCAAGTGAAATACTTTGTCCCTCGCTTTTCTCACGAGATCCTGCGGATTTATGCCTTGAAAGCAACCGCTGCATTTCGTTCCGTATCGCCTGCAACACGAAAAACAAAAAAATTCGAGAAAACTCCGATGAGTATCGTAGAGTGTATCAATCGCTAAAGCAGACCGATTGAATCATATTGAAAGTCATGAGGTTGGGGGTGCGTCGTTTTTGCTAATCCGTGACAACGCTCACACTTTGATCCATAATTGAAAGGGTTACTAAGGGATTCTGCAAGAAAACTACCAAGTCTGAATTCATATTACAAGTCTTGGGCAGTATTTGAAATCCGATGGTCCTTTTACCTTACTGCGCGATCAATGATTGAAAGTCTTCACGATGCTCGAGATATAGAAATGATATGAGGTACGGCAGTCGCGAGTTTATCAATCCATTAATTGTAAAATAACCCTGCCACACCGTCATCAAGTGTTCCATTTTTCATTTTATCATTCACACTAACGTTACAATTGGACATATCCCATATTCGCCTGAAACTTTCGAATAATAATATATTGGGTAGGTAATACGTGGCTTTTCAAGATTGTTTACAACTATAATTTCAATCGATGCCACAGTGAGAGAGTTGGTATGATCTTGGGCCACTATACCCCAGCCCGGAGTAACTTTGGGTATTCATAATGCAGCAAAAAAAAAAAAGTCTCGAAGCATCGACAGGATAACGCACTTCGATGCGTTCTGTCCTTTCCAGAAGGCAATGCAAGATGCTCTGAGTCGAGAAAGATTAATAATGGCTGATATCTCGTGCAGTACGGTAGCGTAAATACGTAATAATAGTGACCTATGGGAGGATGCGCTGAGATTGGGGGGGGAGACAAAAGTGCCCCGAGCGCACATATTCATATAAAGGTACGAATGGGCTACGAGACGGTAGCGCGACTAGTGATGGCGCGTAACTATGTTCACACCCCTCTATTTTTGCGTATCTTCGTTGGTCGGTGCAATTGCTAACCGGTTATCGCATAATTACAGGAATCATTTAATTAATTATAGCAATTAGTTGGTCCCGCATAACGGCAAGTCCTGGATGTTTCTCTCTCGCAGGGAAAGAAAGGAAGGCAAGCGAGAGAAAAGGAAATATCCACATGCAGGACCACGGTCTGCGATGTATCCATCTCTCTCTTTCTCTCTCTCTCTCTCTCTCTCTCTCTCTCTACCATTGTCAGAACTTGGAGTTGTCGAGGCAGCTTCAAGAAGTGCGAAAGACCCCGGTTCTTCCTACCGTGGAAAAGGGGCTGGTCGTTAAAAAATCATTAATAGCAAGGGTTATATATACTAGAAGGCTGCGCGTTGAGTCGAACCCTGAGGGCAGTAGTATCCGACCTCTGTCCTGACGGTTTACGGCCAGTCGGTATCTAGCCAGATATTATATTAAACAAAAAAAAAAATCAAGAATAGAAAGACAGAAGATTAAGGTGGCGACGAATGAAGAGACTCTTAAATCGGAGTGCGAGAATTATGCTAATCGCATTTGTTTTTTCATCAAAGGCTGTGGAAGTAAATGCAAAAATATTAAACGGTCGCAACAACCCAACCAAGTTTTATGACTATCTGTGTATCAGATTTTGGGGTTGCCCGGGCGAAAAATGAAATATCATTATATATGAGATTATACTTCATCCAGGGTACTCGGTGATAATGGTGAGACAAGGAGACCCATCATTTTAGTCAAAAGCTCAAAAATTCAGCGTGAAAATGCAAAAAATCGATTTTTTTTTACGTATTTTTCGTCCATTGCAAGTGTATAAAGACGCAAAGCAAAACGTACAATTACCCGCTGGTGTAATATATATGGGACATTCCACGTCAACTCAGTCACCCCGTTTTTTTTATTGTCTCGAAAAAATTATTCAGTATGGGCATTTCAAAGGACAATATATCCATGACATTTTGCCAAAATTTCATCCCCCCACTATTGTTGGTTCTCGAGATAATGATTAATGAAGTCTCAATTTTGTAAAAATCATAACTTCGTAACTACTGATCGGATTTAAACGATTAAAAAAAGAATCTTTTTTATTTTTTTTGCTCTTTTTGAAAAAAAATATGTCATCATCGGATAAAAGCTCATAAGACATTTTTTGGAGTAAATTAACAAAAAACAATTTTTCCCTCTTCACTGATGCCTTGTTCCATTTTGAAAAAATCCTGCGGAGTTGTGTATTGCCTCTCTCTATCAGAAAAAAAAATACTGAGTAGAATTTCGATTGGCCCTTTCGTGGAAAAAAAAAAAAAATCGAAAAATTTTCCCGAAAACCGTCTAATGAACTTTTCTCCAATGACGGCATATTTTTTTTCAAAAAGGGCAAAAAAAATAAAAAAGATTCGTTTTTTAATCGTGAAAATCCGATCGGCCGTAACGAAGTTATGATTTTTACAAAATTGAGAATTTATTAACCATTATATCGAGAACCAACAATAGTGGGGGGATGAAATTTTGGTAAAATGTCATGGATATATTGTACTTTGAAATGCCTATACTGAATAATTTTTTCGAGACAAAAAAAAAACGGGGTGGCTGATGAGTTAACGTGGAATACGACACGTCAACGCAGCCACGTCAACTCAGCCACCCCGTTTTTTTTTTGGTCTCGAAAAAATTATTCAGTATGGGCATTTCAAAGTACAATATATACATGAAATTTTACCAAAATTTCGTCCCCCCACTATTGTTGGTTCTCGAGATGATGATTAATAAATTCTCAATTTTGTGAAAATCATAACTTCGTAACGGCTGATCGGATTTTAACGACTAAAAAACGAATCTTTTTTATTTTTTGTGCCCTTTTTGAAAAAAAATATGCCGTCATTGGAGAAAAGTTCATTAGACAGTTTTCGGGGAAATTTTTTGATTTTTTTTTTTTTTCTACGAAAGGGCCAATCGGAATTCTACTCAGTATTTTTTTTTCTGATAGAGGGAAGCGATACACAACTCCGCAAAATTTTTTCAAAATGGAACAAGGCATCAGTGACGAGGAAAAAATTGTTTTTTGTTAATTTACCCCGAAAACTGTCTAATGAGCTTTTATCCGATGATGACATATTTTTTTTCGAAAAGGGTAAAAAAAATAAAGAAGATTCTTTTTTTAATCGTTTAAATCCGATCAGTAGTTACGAAGTTATGATTTTTACAAAATTGAGACTTCATTAATCATTATCTCGAGAACCAACAATAGTGGGGGGATGAAATTTTGGTAAAATGTCATGGATATATTGTCCTTTGAAATGCCCATACTGAATAATTTTTTCGAGACAATAAAAAAAACGGGGTGGCTGAGTTGACGTGGAATGCGACATATGTATAAATTAAAAGTCCCGAGAAGCAGACGCGGGGGATTCTTGCTCGCAACGTGTGTGTGCTATGGACGCGAGCGAATGTGTGGCACTCGAGGAGCGAGGATTCCACTCTGCGCGGTGATAAATCACGACAACGACAAATCTCGCGGTCTACCGTGACCATACATATATGACCATTAATATTCACGTCTTGCCTATTTTCTTGTTCACACGCGCCCCGTGACGCCGGCGTCTATCTCTTTCTTTCTCTCTCTCTCGCTCTTATCGTCTTCAGCACTGTGTGTTGTTTGCCGACTTTTTATTCGTATATTTTGCTCACCTCATCGTTGACCAACTCTCATTGTCCCTCGTTCATTCAAATGTATTTATCTATTTTTTATGTATAAGCTCAACGCACCTGCCGATTGCCCGCGAGCGACGCGCGCGAGTATGCGAATCTTTAAATTCGATCCTTTCCAACTTTTCGGCGTTCTATCGTGACGTTATCCTTCAGGCTATTATTACGAGATTTTTTAACAGTTTTGCTTCGCGTTCAACACCAACGATTTTACTTCTATTCTATAGAAGACAGCTCATATCAGCATATTCCGAACATATCAGAAAATTCTACTTTCTGGTTGCCTTCACAGAAACCATAAAAGATCATCTGCCGAAAATGGCTTTGACCGTAGCGCCGGCCAATGTGCTCGCACAGTTAAATTTCTCGATGTATGGCTCGATGTTAGGCCTTATGGATCGAAATTTTTCACTCAATACGTGGTATGCCTACGAATTTAGGACCATAGAGGATTGAGGATTTAGGTTCTCTAAGTTTTGATCGCGAATATACAGGCTGAGTAAGAGCGAGCAGTGGCCCAGTTGGTCCGACTCTGGACTGCCACGCAGGCGGCCAGGGTTCGATCCCGCGGCCGGCACCAATGGATTTTTCCAGATGCTTTTTCTGCGAGCTCGGTGGTTCGAAACCCACCTTAAATTGTAGGTTCTCACAAATACACTGGGCCAATAGCAATGAGGTTGCAAAAATCGAGGGAGAAAAATAGTTCCGTAAATGAACAGAAAAACTAAAATAGTGGGCCCAGTGTAAGAGTGATAGAGTGTATGAAAGTGTTGTAAAAAGCCGAAAAGGCTATGCAAGTAAAACTTACCACTACTACTACAGGCTGAGTATAGGTCGTCGTTGGGGGGTCTCATCGTATCGCGAAAATACGGTGATATATCGGCATGTGCTTCTATTCCAGAAGACCGAATTACCCGAGCATATCAGAAAATCTTAGTGGCAATCTTCCTGGTCCCCGTCACGGAAATCCGAAGATCAGCTGCCGAAATAGCTTTGACCGTAGCGCCAGCCAATGTATACACTCTGTTATACACAGAGTTATACACAGAGTTATACACAGAGTATAACACAGAATTATACACAATGTATAACTCTATCGGTGTATGGCACCATTTTGGGCCTTACGGACCGAAATTTTTCACTCAATACGCGCTATATTATATACGAATTTAGCGTCATAGTAGATTTCTTCAAGTTTTGGTGGCGAATATACAGGCTGAACAGCAGCTCGTTGTCGGGATCTCATCGTATCGTGAATAACACACGGTAATATCGGCATTTGCTTCTTGGAAGGAAAGCCGACGCGTACCATGCGGCGGGCTCGGTCCTCAGAGTCTCGTCACAGTCGTACAACTATATTATATATACATGTATATACCAACAAGGCAGATCCCTGAGCTCTTCGAGCTGATTCTCAATTCTCTTCTCGCGAGACAGGCCCGACCGCACTGGAATATAGTCGACCCCGTCACGCCCATCAAACTTTCCCTCTCTCTCTCTCTCTCTCTTTCTCAATCTTTCGTGCATTCGCTCAGTCGAGTATACATAACGACGCAGCTTCAAACTTCACGGTACATTTACACGTCCACGTTTCAGAGCTGAGGATATTTCGACTTGTCCCGCGGCTCTTTTTCTCAGCAACGACTGCCGTACACGCATACACTTATATATGTCAGGCTAGCGAACACGTGAGAGCGTGGACGAGAAACCCTTCGAAAGTTCCAACTAAACAGCGTTATATTAGGGTTGAACATTTTCTCTTTTGACGAACGAAAGCAAAAGCATACAATCGACGATTGACAACCGATTACGAGATCGAATGCCGATTGCGGGGATCATGTTTGGGATTACGAAAAAGAATTACGGCAGCACGAAAAAGCCCGAATTACTGATTTGCCAACGAAAGCAACTCACTTTAACCGTGTAAAACGATATTCGTATGAACAAATAGGAACGAATGTGCCGTATGGGGGCTAACGCCGATTCGCCATTACCGATTCATCGAGGAATGGGGCTAGGCCGCTTAGCGGTGAAGGCATCCGCGATTGGAAATTGGTATACACAATCCATCAATATTCCGGTGTACCGGAATATCTTATAGAGAAAATTCAAGATCCCCTTAAACGTTCCTATAGCTTTCGTGACACTTCTCTTCGTGTTTTTAACAAGACGAGACACACTCGTTTTCCTGCGACTGTTTCGACGGAACGAAGATTAAAACAGCAGGGAAATCTTCTAATTGAAACGATGTGCCGATATAAGAACTATCGAGGGCTGTGTACAAGTGCATAAACACAGAGATAATATTTCATCCCTAAATGGCACGATATCGGGGACTCGTGGGTGATGTAAAACAACTATGTTCAATGATTCTGGGTAAATGCGATTCTCTCGTACTACGCGTCGGGAATCGGATACAAGCAGTTGATTAGAAGGAATTCGGAAATAAAGTTTTAAAAAATCCTTTACAAGAACAAACGAAAAAGATATACGAAAGAGATCAAAGGCAGGATTAGCCGGCGATAGAGTTGCGGAGATTATGCAATAATTCTTATGTACTCTCTCTTTTGCCGCCGTATATGATCGTTAAACTACTACACACACACACACACACACACACACACATATATATATATATAGTATATAAGGAGACCGCAAAGGATCTTATGCGACCGTTATATATACGAGGACCAAGAATGAGACTTTTACGAGCATCCTCCCACAAAAATGTCAAGGTTCTCATCGCAACACACATGAATTCTGTCGAATATCCGAGGTTGTATATACATAAAATCGATCAATGACCGCGCCAGATATGTGTCGGGCAATGTATATAGGACATGTGTAGGGCAAAACTGAGGGAAATTGCAACGAACCATCGGACAATTTTCGGTATGATGGTGGACAATTCATCGAAAGATACCGATTTTTTGATAAGCTGTGATTCTTTAAAGAGGTGGGTAGAACCCCGTAACTGTCTCGCCATAAAAAAAAACTCTTCAATGTCAGCCATTGCAATGTCAGCCGTTGCAATTGTTTCCGTGGAGAGAACATTGAAAGATCAGGCAATCAAATAAAAATCAGGGCTTATAAGGAAACTAACCGTGGTGGATCTAGGAATCGTTCCTTTTTAGTCCCCGGTGGAGTTCAAATGCGAAATATTGCTCAAAGGTACCGTTCCAACTGGACAAGAGTAACAATGAGTTGTGGGACCTAAAGAGGAACGGTTCTTTCTAGAGTCTCTTTTTGAGTTCCCCTCAGTGTATTCCAGAAACTCGTGCTATTTTTGCAATAGTTCCTTTTCCAGTGTTCTTTTGAGTTCCGTCTTTGGGAAATTTTTGATTTTTTTTTTTAAGGAATCCCTTTTCATTCTATTTTCGAGTCCCTTTAGTGTATACTCAAGGGACGCTAATTTATGTTTTTTTTGGTTCCTTTTAAAATCCCAAATTCCGCAAATTCATGTTGCCATCGAAAGTCAATGCTAAATGTCCAATTCGTATAATATGCTCGCACGGATCATCATACTAATTCTTAACTGATTCAAGTTTGGGTCGCGTTTTTTCAGTGCATTGAAGCAACAGTTTCGCGAAACCCTCAAGACGTGAAATATCGCTAGAAAAAAGTAAAGCATCTACACCGGAAACCTTTTTTTCCACGATAAATAAGTACTAACTAAAAAATAATTTCAAAGTTTTGCGAAATTTTTCAGTCCCAGTCAGTATGTTTAAAAAAAAAAATGTGCAAAGAATGAAACGTAAAAATCATCATTCGTAAGCAAAATTGACTACGACTAATTTTACAATGAACTTGCGACGTCGAAATCTCCAACAATTATGTTTTTTTTTTTCCTTCCCATGTCATAAACCGCACTGAATGGGTAAAAGTTATGAATTATGAAAGCTCGCATGACAAAAGCAATTTTCTCTTTTGGACGCCCATATAAAATGATATACTGCCTAAAATAGTAAAATACACGCGTTACCGAGTGAATGAGGGGGTTAGATTCTCTCGTCATTTTACTTCGTAATTATCGCGTATTTGCGATAAATTACGTGATAATATGTACAAGGATATGCGGAAGAATGTATATCGATGCGATCGGCCGATCTTCGTCGATTAATTATTTATAATCGCGGGCATATTCACGACGAAACAGCGCAATTATCGAACGTATATGTGTGTGTGTGTGTACGACCTTATACCGGCGCGTTAACCCGATATTATAATCAAAATGCTCGGGCATCGCTTTACCACTCTATTATCAACTATATGCGGTATCGCGAATACATTCCCGCAGCCCTTTTATAGCGCCGTGAACGTTTTTGCAACAATTTTCACATGAGGGCGACAGCATATCAATTGATCCGCGAAAGATTGAGAGTGGCTCACAAGTTGGAGACTCTATTTTTCAAGTGGCAATAACCTTAATTCACAGCAAAAATTACAAAATTCTGCGCCGAAATGTAGGTATTTTTGGGAGAACGGGAAAAAAAAATACATTTTGCAAACAGTTTTGGTTTATTAAATATGATTTAATAAAACAAAAAACAAGATATATAGATTGTATCAACAAAATCAAATGGCACATATCATAGTTATTAGAAAAAAGTTAATAAAAAAATAAATGAATAAAGTGGCTTGTTCGAATAACATTTAATTTATCAAAGATCCGCTCTGTTAACGTTCTCGATACAATATTGAAACATCGAAGAATTATAAAGACATTGAATAAAATGTTTGCCTATAACTAATAATGACCCACCTGAAAAAGTCGTTTCTGCAAAAAATCTTCGACTCCCTCGAGAAACATTTCTCCTGCAATTCCATACCGCAGTCGCAGCATCTCACGCAGTCCGCGTGCCAGACGCGTTCGAGGACTTTCGAAAAAAATTTGTCCAATATCGGCTTTTTGCATCCAGCGCATGACATAAGCATCGCCAGTCCGCACCTCCCTGATAATTAAAAAAAAAAAAAAACGAACAAATATATGTATCGTTGGATGTTCGTTCATTTAATTTTTTGAACAAATTATTTCGTGTAAAAAATTCCTTAATTTTATGCTCGCGAGCTTTATCGAATGACAAAGTAAATCAATGTAACACGAATGCCATTTCTAATGGAGGCTAAAAGTGCATATTTATTGACGCCAATGCATTTATTCCGCGATACGCGTATTTTTTTTTTTTTTTTTTTTTTTTTTAATTACTGTTCCGTCTAAAACTTTATTCTTCGCGTTGGAAAACAATTGTAGCGTCGAATCGCATACAAACGCATATAGTTGTACGAAAAGAGTTTATTTTTTATGCATCCACGCGTACTGCAATGGAATGGGGGGCGGGAGCAATTGACGAACGTCGCCGCGGCTGAATAAAATAATATAGACCTCGGGAATTAATCACTTGTTTTTCCACTGCAGTTGGATGTAAAAAAAGTAGGCCACAAAAGAGGCACGTAAATTGAAAAGATGCTGGTATTCTGTGCAATAAAAAGAGAGCATATAACCCGATCAATTGCCTATAAATTCTCCTAATATATATATATATATATATATATATATATATTTACACATAGTTTCATCGGCGTATGCAAAAATTAATATTTTCTCATGTCAGTCTGTATGAGGATTGGATTTATTGACGAGCGTCCAACTATTGACAGGCCCCGAATTTTGCTACAACTTTAATAATGTTCAAGTGCGTCCTTTGTAGTTGCATTTTGGACAATATGCAGATTCTACGTTGGCCCTTAGATTCAGACTGAATGATTTTATGTTGGTGCTCATTGAAGCATCATGATCAAATTTTATTTCACGAATTTGTGCAGTTTTCGAGTTTCGCGGCTCGTCTAAAATATTTCAGCATTGTAATCAAAAGATAACGACCATTGCGGTATGATTCCGACACTTCATCCCATCATCGTACATTGTGTCTAACAATGAATCATGATCGTGAACTTGTTTAATGCTCAAACTTGCTAACAATTAATCAGGATCGTGAAATTGTTTAATGCTCGAACTTGCTAGCAATTAACGTATTTAGCTATGGCTTACATTCGTTCGCTTCCGAAGTTTTAATTAGCCAAAAATTCCCGAAAACAATTACCAAAAATTGTCCGAGACACAACGGAGCTTATGCACCCAACCACTTTACAGAAATTTTCATGCGTTAGCGCGGTAATTACAATACAACTATCTGTGCATTTAATGTTACTTTAAGTAATAGTTCGTCCGAGTGACTCGGTGATGACTTTCGAAAAAATTGTATGCATTTACGCGATGATATATATATATATATATATATACCCCGAAGAGAAAATCCTTAAAAAATCAACGAAATCTTCGATTACCGAAGTAAATATTCAGTTGGTTCGACCAAGGCTTTGTTGGATCGACCAAATGTTGATTGAACCACCAACATGGAAAAAAAGTATAGGCAGACTGTACTCGACAAAGGTAACTCTTCGTCGTTTATAGTTGGATAAGTTGGAAGATATACGTTGGATGTATCTTGGATTTCCATTTTGCTCGCACATGTTTAGCATAAATTGGGAAAAAGCTATCGTCAATTTGACTAAATCTCCAGTGCACGGGTGTCAAACGGATATTTGATTTCCACGAAAACAAAATGTGTTGAAAAAATCAGCTCATACTAATTCTGGTAGATGAGAACCGGGTTGCTGGGATCCTTCGGAGGGTAACCTCGATTAGAGTTGAACGAAAGAAAAAAATTCACGAAAGTAGCGGGTCTCCCCCGCTAATTTTCCATTAGGGCAGTTATACATACTGGATTTAGCAAAGCCTTCAGGTTAATATCAACTAAATATTTACCAGACGCAACTGCAGAGACTCATTTGATCGAGCAACCTTTCTTTTCTCTCTTTGGGGAAATACCACGCGATACACAAAGCACGGTGAATTATATCTCGCTTACCTATATGATGAGCCTGAGTAACAGGTAGCGGGGCACAGCATGGAGCCCCGAGGGTTGCTTCCCTTATCCGGGGGTTCCCGGAGGCGCCGATTCCAGGGGGCCCACCCCCGGCCCCGGCGATCCCGTAACCCTCCACCTCCCCAACGGCGGCTGCTGCAGCCCCCAGGCCTGCTCTCTCGCCTCCTGCCAAGGGACCACCAGCGGTTCCACCTTCGGGCACGGGCCCGTATCGGCCGAACGGTCCCGAGGGCCCCAGTGCACCCACTTTTGCAGCAGTTGCGTTCTTACAAGCGTTTACCACCCCAGCACCACCACTCACACTGCCACTATCACTGCCACCACTAATCAACACTATACACGAGACACAATAATAGCTCTTGGTGTTTGCTAGACGCGATCAGTCGCGACGATGACAGCTAGGAATCCAATTGATCGCTCCTCCTGAACTGTTTACTTCATACGCAATTCTTGTGCGTATGACTATTCTGAAGTAATCCAGTACACGTGAATAGTCTGCTTTGAGAGGCACCCCCGCACTCTATCTTCGTTTTCTTTACAAATATGCGTCGGCCAATTGACAAAGTTCTTTCTACATGTTACGAGCCCACATGCCTTCTCTATCACGAAAACATCACTTTGTCGTAATACCGCGCACCGGCAGGATTGTTGATTACATGTGGCCGACCGTACTTTGGGAGTGCTCGGACTTATACATTCGACCGGTATTCGCGTTTTTTGTCCCCCTCGAAACAACCTCGAATTCCCGGCAACAGAATTTGGTTTGGGTAGGGCTATCAAGAGAACGATCCGATATCGCGGATCAGTATCTGCGAAGGTGGAATCTTCTTGCCATCAACCGCCGGCGGTGAAAGCATCCAGCTTCCGGATGGATCCAGCGAGGCCCACTCTTTCGCATATTATTTCCCAGGACTCCGGGGACGTTCAACCCCCCGATATATCTCGAAGAGCATCCACTCCGATCATCGATGCCTCATTAAACCTCATTTAATCCTCGTGTTTCCCTATGAAGCCCCGAGTCTCCCGAGCACTGCACTGAATCACACACTCGCGTTCATCTCTTGGCAATTGCAAAACACTGTTCCACGATCATTCGGGTTGCTTGATGACAGAAGCTGATAACACCTCGTCCAGTTTTAATGACGATCAGGAAGGACCAACGTTAGATCTTGCTGTTGCTTATTACCGGTTCCGCTGATATATGATGAGTGGATTAAACTCTTAATGGGAAGGATAACGAGTAGATGGGATATCCAATTTTGTTTTTGGATTTAACGAAAGAACGAATGAGGACGCGGCGCCCGATCGCAAATATGAGTTTGCTTCTGGCCGGAATGATGCGCACGCTCCCGAGCCGAGGTTCATCAGCCGACTGCGGGTCCGCACCTGCGATACCGCGTGGCCCCCACCGAAAAAATTCCGCCGATCCTGTGGGGTTCCCCGACATGACCGTCACGCCCAATCCATGGCAACACGCCTACAATACCCGACTACGTATTACGATTATTACGCTGGTCGTGGCTGGATTGGACGTGGGGTTGGTAAAATGGGCGTCACGTGCATCCCCACTTGAACCGGGGAAATGGCCGAGGTATATATGGCTGCGATAAGACGCAAGTGGGTGGAACATGGCGAGTGGATCGCAATTCTACGTGTTCGTCAGAACGGGAGATACCGACGGTGTGCTCCTAGGCTCTCTCTGCTTTATATCTCTCACTGGTCCGCGGACTATCGATCCCCCGCCGTGTTCTCACCGTCAAGTCCTTCGATCGACTTTATGTATACGCGCGTATCCCATAATAGCCGGCTTGTATGCGCGTTGTAGGCGCGCTTATTCATATATATTGTACACGTTATAAGATAGTGTTACGAGTTTTATGTGCTGGACCAGAACGCGGTCAAGACTTGTTGCCCGTGTCTAAAGGCAAACATCGCGACTGTATCTCGATCGAGTCGCGATATCATCATCTCCCAGGTCTTTTATAATCCAAGAACACCGATAAAAATGGATCGCGGTATTGAACACGGCACAAGTCTCTGAATTATAAGCTTGAGGATATCATTGATTAGAGGTCTTTAAGAATTTTATCCAAAGTTTGTTCCGAAATCTCATTACAAACACGTCTCAAAGTACTTCAAATAGCTTCGAGTACGTCAGCATTTTTCTATTTTCTTCGGAAGATCCGTATTTTTTATTTACAACCGATTATAAATCAACGTATGAAGATATTTACAGGGTTGTTCGGGTCAGGAATGAAATGTATGATTCGTATACTACGTTTATGTGCACTAAATTTACTACTTGTTCAGTACGATCATAGGCGTTTACACGTTCTACTTGATTTCCATTAAGGAAAATACGTTGCCGTTTACGTGATCTCGAGCATCACGCAAGAAAACAGCTAAAACTTTTAGACATGGCGTCCTAAAGTATAAGAGTGGCAAATAAGTTATTTGTAAAAATTACAAAAAGTGTGAAGAAAATGAATCGGGATAAACTGATAGCTGCAGTAGCTTCTCTAGTTGCGAATCAAAATAAGGGACGATTGCACGAATACTTCTTCTAAACGATAAAGAATTTCGGAAAAATATAGAGCGAAGCATTGACATTATAACCTGCGAATTCGATTATTCGCTTCGATTTTCGAGCAATCGATGCTTCATTAGATTTTCGAGCAATCTATACGCTGTTTGGTTCAGTAGAATTCTGTTATGGGCCGTTTGCATGCTCTATCATCTACAAAATTTAGCTTATATCTGGCAACTTAATTTTTTTAACTCAAATATATCTGTCAGCTAAAACTTGATTTCCACCCGTTTACGTTTCTTCAAATATCATAAGTTACGAAAATTGGTAGCTAATGACACGTAAAACAGACACGTAAACGTTGTAATTAATAATAAGATAGATAAATGAAAAGTACGTCTTTTTGAATAATATAATGTCGGGGATTTTAAATGTGTACACGCTCAGCGGTGCATGGATTAGTTTCGGTGCTGACGCTGTTGATAGCTTCAACGATAGCGCTTTCTCCCACAAACGATTCACTAGCGATGTATTGAATAATATGGAATCGTCATTCCGTAACTGTTGGAACTTGAACAGGTCACAAAAAAAGATATAAACACATAGGCCCGTAATCAGCGTTTGCTTTTAAGCACAGGTCGCTTTCAATTCTATGGATAAGACCATCATACTTTCAAAAGCAAGCAACTGCTGAATACGAGCCATACAGTTTTAAAAGTTCCAAAACAGGTCCGAAATTCGACTTGAATACTTTCAGAAAACGTTCGGACGCGTCATGCTAAAACTGCGTCGAGGTGGACATTTAAAATCTCTATTATTTTTAAAGACCCACTTTGGACAAGTTTGTGTAATCAGCTTGCTGTGTGGGAATCTTTGAGTAAATGGGCGATAATGGTTGGTAAACCGAATAGTCGGTTATCACTTGATCTCGAAGTTGCAGCTATATAAGAACAACTTAATTTCGATTATCTTCCCTAGTAGATTGCCGAACTCAACAAGCAACTGAACAAATAACCGTCAAAAGGACGGTTCTTTTTGGACAA
Source organism: Rhorus exstirpatorius (assembly GCA_963564615.1). NCBI lineage: Eukaryota > Metazoa > Arthropoda > Insecta > Hymenoptera > Ichneumonidae > Rhorus > Rhorus exstirpatorius. The sequence continues at coordinate 36,300,711 of OY751317.1, forward strand.
AAAAGAACTGTGGAAAAACCTTCAAAAGAACCGTCTATTTTTATGAATCTGTAGACGGTCCTTCGTACGGTCGTTCCTACTGGTTTTTGGTTCTTAGTACGGTTTTTACCAGTTCGGTCCTTTTTATGGTTTTATTAAGGTTTTATTTTATGTAAACAAATTTATTACAACATTTCGTATGCTCCTTCTCTCCCTGGCAGTTGATTCCCTTTATTATTAAAATTCCCTTTATTATGAAAATTTCATTCTGCTGTGATTTGGACTGCCTCGATCCTGGCTCGCGTTGACACTACAAAATACAGTGTTTTTGTTTCGTTTATCCAGTACGGTTCGTTTTATGGTCATTTTGTCGGTTGCAAAACCGAAAAAATAGTATGGTTATTAGTACGGTTCTTTTGGTGGTTGCTCGTAGTTTTTTAGGTGCTCGCGAAATATTACGAACGGTTCTTTTTTAGGTTATTGGTCGGTGATTTTTTGTCCAAAAAGAACCATCGATGACCGGTCCTTTTTACGGTTTTTAGTGAGTCATACAATCTACCAGGGTTAACCAGGGAGGCCTGAGGGTCCTATTCTAACTTTAGAACTCTATCGCTTGTCATCAGAATTTAAGCGCTCTGATTGGTTCTCAGGATTCAATGGGCCAATCTCAAAGCTTAAAACATGGTGATGAGTCATAGAATCTTAAAGTCGTAGAATAGCAGGGTGTACAGCAATTCTTGAACTTTTAACGATTCCATCGATAACTTTGAACTAACTATCAGTTAATTGCAAAGCGATATAGGCAGACAGGGGGATAACAGAACGAGTGAATAATGGCGATCATTCATTTTTCGTTTATTATATATTATATTGTCAATTTCAAAAGACCATTTTCGCGACTTTACTAGACGCGCCTAATAACGATTCTTTTACAATCCGGTTCTCCGATCGGTTTTTTTTTTCCTGCTAAGAAGCTTCGATTATTTTGGATAAAAAATCCCGCGAGCCAATGAAATACAAGGATTTACAAACAATCGAAGCAATTTTCATCCGGGATAAAGTTTATTGACGAACTGGTCATTTTTGTCTTCAGCTGTCAGTTCGGGTGTTCGTGCATGTTTTTTTTTTTTTTTTTTTTGCTGCAAATAAAACGACATCTTTCCGCACGATGACATCCGAATATACCTGGATCGTTTACTATACCCGAGAAAAAAAATCGACGCAGATTGAATTTAGATCTACGTATAGTTATTTTTTTGTAACGCATGCACGATTTCTGCGTTTTTTGTACCTATTAAGCGGGCGTAAAGTGACCCTTTTTTGACCGGCTCGAAAAAGCGGGCAATAATGAATTCATTATTGCCCGGTTTTTGAATAAGCGGGCTATAATGAAAATAAGCGGGCTATAATGAAAAAAGCGGGCTATAATGAAAATAAGCGGGCTATAATGAATCCATTATAGCCCGCTTATTTTTATTATAGCCCGCTTATTTTTATTATAGCCCGCTTATTTTCATTATAGCCCGCTTATTTTTATTATAGCCCGCTTATTTTCATTATAGCCCGCTTTCTGAAATTCGTAAAAACGACCGTGTGCGTACATATACAATATATGATATTGTATTTCGCCCACTTATAGGCACAAAAACACAGAAATCTATACATGCATTACAAAAAATATGGTGTGCACCAAGGGCTCAGTGGACTTTTTTACCTCGTGTGTTTGCAGTACTCGTCTTCGGCTCGCACACGCACTCGTCTTCGGCTCGCAGACGCACTCGTCTTCGGCTCGCTCCTGCACTCGCCTTCGGCTCGTGCGAGCTCACCCTCGACTCGTGCTAGCTCACCTTCGACTCGTGCTAGCTCGCCTTCGACTTGTACTGCAAATTCCACACTCGGTCTAAAAAAGCCCACTTTACGCCCTAGGTGCACAATATACTATTTAGATCAAATTCTACGAAGACCGGAAAATCGTAAATCTACGTGGATCTTCGTATATATAACGATATGTCGATGTAGTAGACCCAGTAGACCTAATTTTATGTTCGAACGTCTTTGCTTATTGGATTTCCGTTTATTTACTCAAATCTCAGTAGATTTACATACTTAGATCTGAGTAGATCCTAAAACGCAGTAGATCTAGATAAATCTAATTGAGATCTACGTAAAACTACGATTTTCCAATATTTAGATCTACGTAGATCCAAAAAAATAACCACGTATAGATCTAAACTACTTTTTTCAGGGTACTTATTTTATGAACACGTACCATTTTTTTTTTTTCAATTTATTTTGTTCCATCTGTCTTAACGTTTCACCGGAAACAGAAAGAGGATCAAATGTTAGCGATTGTGAAGATGGTAGTTTTCATATAATCAAAAGTCTCGTTTTATACCAGAATAGTCAGTTTTTTTTTTACCATTTTGCCTCTGGAAGCCATTTTTTTCTTCCAAAACGATGGTATATATTTTAAAAAGTAGTTTTTCGGCTCATCCTAATTTACAAATGTGCGTTAGGTTCATTAGGAGGAAATTAAATGAATATTTATTATAGGCGTCTGCGTGGATCACTCGATCCAGCCACTGCTCCGTATACATTGGACTGACGTATACCAGCAGTTACCACTTATCACGCAAAGCTAGTAGAACGACTCGACCGTATGGTCAGACCGGCTAAACTGACACGTAAACCTCGAATTATTTTTTCACTCAAAGAAAATATTAACAGAAAACACTCTAAGGCTTCGAAAAATGTAAATTAAAAAAAAAAAGAAACAACATTAATAGGAAGTAAATAAGAAAAATGATGAGCCAAGAAAATTCGCATTTTATAAACAACCAGGGAAAGAAAATGTCAGGAAAAAATCAAATAGCATAGACCGGCGGATGGCTGTTCGGTGCCAAGAGATGAGCTAATGAGTCGTATTGATAAAAAGCAAGAACAGGTAATTCCGTTTATTTCCCCCCACATATGCATTTTACTCCATATTGAAATCCTATAAAACTTCTCGCAGCGAATCATGGGTCTTCGATAGCCATACGTTATGTTATCTTCCTAAATATTATCTTTTATCACGAATCCAACTAAGGTACTCCGTTTTACGAGGTATCGATTTTTTTCGAATAATGGAGTAATGGTGGGAAAAAAAAAGCCGAAATAACGAGTATTTTGAGCTCTGTTGAATTACACTGCGAGAATAAAAAAAGTATTACGGAACTATTCTAAAAGGACATGGATGAAAAATTCGATAAAATATTCAGCAACAAAGTCGATCAAAGTACATGATTACAATAAAATCATCGGTTTTCTTTATTGCCAGAGTCTGGAAAAAAAAAAAGAATTTTCCATACGATACGCGTAACTTTCAGTTACTATAACAACTTGTATCGAGCCAAATACCAGACTCGAGTGTATACATTTCTAACATTATAACGTGTATATATATATATTTACGAACAATACTTTACGCTCGCGCGTGCATCATAATATCACCCGGAATGCATTTTTTTTTTTTTTTTTTCCACTAAATCTAAATTCGTATATATCTTTCACGAAGCGCTCTTCCAAGGATACCAAAGCTAATTTAATTTATTCTCCGGCGTTTCGTCGTTAGGACGATAGCCCGTCCACTCCCTGTAAGTTAAATTCATGGCTTCCTCGACCGCCGCGTCTATGGGATATATTATAAATGGAATCGAGGCTAGTCCTATTACGGTAGAGATCCATGGACTTTTTTGGACCGGATTTTTGGCGCTAGCTTGAATAAAACGCACCGTAGCGCAAATTCTATTTATAATTATTCCAGGCACAATGACGGATGCGAAACTCTGCCAGAGCAGAGTATCCGTCGTGGAGAGTAATATTCGTTTATTCCTTCCGTCGCTGGTGTCGCTCTGCGAGAAAATTTTTATACAATCGCAGCTTCGTTGAGCGAGTATGACGGATGAATTTTTCATTCTTCAATTATAACCTTATAGACTCGATTTCCCTTGTGAATTGTATCGGCGAGGACATAACCGCTGGCTAGAATGTAACTGAATTTGACAATTGATCGAGGCACGATGCTTCTGAAAGCTTCCCCAACCTCGTTCGTATAGCCTGAAATTATGCTCTTGTAACAATTCGGTTTCTCATCAATGTCAATCGTTTTGACATTTACGCGTTGGATAACCTCAAAATATTTATATGCTAATAATGTGCAAAGTGTGTTTTGCCCATTTTGCTATGTACTTAATTGCACGAAAAATTTTCTTTGAGGTGTGCCTTTGTTGATATTAATTTGATTAATTCTGGGCTAAGTTTTGTCAATGAAATTGAATTTTTAAAAAATTAGCTCTCGGGATCGAAAAGATCGTATCTATATGAGTATCGGAAGGGTTATGAATTCTGTCATTCAGTGTCATTACCCAAATATCTAACGGGTGTGTCACGGTAAATATCCACCTCTCGTTGGTCAGTCTTCATAATTGAACTTTTCTTTATTTTATTTATCTAGCGATGCTTTTTTAACTATTCGCGTTGTTGTTGCTGGTTGTTGTTGTTGTTGTTGTTATCGCTAATTGATGAGTTACGTAACGATAAGTTGCATTACCAGTTGACGGTAAGAACGATAAATTTGTTTTTTTGCCGCTATTTTTTTGCAAACCTTTTTTTCTCTCTCGGCCCATTCGAGTACCACTCTTGGCGTTGATCGGAACGAGGAGAGACATCTAACATCTTTCAACTCGAACTAAGCTGTGAGAGATCAAAAATGTAAATAAATTTGAAAATCATGTGTTGCAACAGCTCGTAAATTCTTTCCCGAAAAGTTGAACAGAATCCCGAAAATCCGTCAAACGTCAATGTCAATGTTTGAATGGTTTTGTACCACGGCACCGGACGATGCCGTTGATATTCAAAAGCTAAAATTATGGATTTTTTTAAATATCAATTATTTTTCCCGGGAAACTATTGGATCCCGGTATCGATCGGTTTTATAGATCGTCGACGATCTATAAACGAAACCCGGGAGTAACGAAAAAAAAAAATTCTCATTTCTACCTCGTTTAAATGTATGAATACCAAGGCTTCAAGGCTATTGCCCGGCGCCGTGCAAAACCATCCAAACAATTGACGTTTGACGGACTTTCGGGATTCTGTCAGCATCGAAAATTTGTTTCGAAATTGTAAATTTTACGTCCTCGATAAAAATAATTATCACATTATAACAATTTGTACCCAATCATTTAACAATGGAGATACTTTTTTTAAATTCTTCTGCCCATAAGAATTTGTAAATATGTGTTCATATGTATATAGGTATATACCTATGAAAACTATAACATTTTAATTGAAGGTTTTTCGTATGCTTCCCTGTTACAAAGTTAATTTTAGGTGGTCGTATGCTAAATTAGTCTTTCCAATTTTAATCATTTTATCATAATATCAAATTCGACAATTGCAATTTTCCGCCCGATGATAAAATCGGTTCGCTCAAACCATATAAATAGGCTCAGACTTGTGCACAACAAAGTGCAAAGTGTCCTCATGAGATCCAACGAAATATTCGAGTGATGACGATCAGGTGGAGCAGAGCGGTGAGGTAATAATACGAAAGATCGATACACACACCGTTTCGATGTAGTTGTGTTGCGATAAGTGAAAAAAAAAAAAAAAAAATGAAATTTCACAATTGTGAGGTTTGCTGCGAGGTCTTATCGAAGATACCAGCGGTATTGCGTGTGAGAATTATTTAAGTAGCTCGTTAGTAAAACAACGACACAATGTCCTAACCTCACTCGCAATTGTTCAATCGGCAGGAATTCGAGAATCGGTGGATAGGTACTTTTAGCAGGGGTGATGTTCGAGGAAATTTTATCGTCGTTCAATTATTCGGTTTTACCCGGTGAACGGTTGGCCGGAAAAATAGCAAAAAAATGAACTCACGCCTGAGCATGTCGGATCTCGAGAGTCTCGTGGATTTTATAAATCAACAGGCGAACGAGATCGGACGATGGTGGTGGTGGTACGTCAGAGAAATATCCTGCCAGCTAATAGTCGCTCTGGTAGCATATTTTTTTCTCTGCGCCTTCCTCTACGCCCTAATCAAAAGAGTAAATCATCGAGCTTGGCAGCTGCCGGGTCCGCCGTCCAGAATTCTCCTAGTCACCGCTCATCCGGATGACGAAATTATGTTTTTCGGACCTATGCTCTATTCTCTCGTCAATCTCGGGGCCAGCGAGATTAATCTGCTCTGCTTTACAATCGGTATTTTTCTCACCTCGCACGCCCGTCTCGTCCCAATCTCATTGTTCTTCAAATCTTAGGAATTTTCAAACAAAAAAAATATCGATTAATGTACGAAAGCACGTTTGTAGGTGGGGACAAAAGAAGAAAGGAGGAGCTATGGTCCTGTGCCAAGATTCTGGGTATACCGGAGTCGGGAGTGACCATCCTAATGTGAGTTATTCGCAGGCAAATCGAATCGGAATCTTTTTGGAATTTTTTATACCGCCGAACGAAGATCGGCATCGCTTGTTTCTTTTTGAAAAATGCATTCCTCGTTTATTCTTTTTCTAATTTGTTTGTCAACTGTTTAATTTGAGGAAGAAGTAAATATGAAGTAATGAAGAAAGTGACAAATGTTGATTTCGTTCCAGATATTGTTTTTTTTTTTTTACATTTGTCAATCGAATACAAAAGAAAACCAATCATTTGCCTCCTAAACCGAAGATAAAACATACGCGATAGTCCGTTATTAAGTTTTTCTTTCAATTTTACTTGGGCATCAACAAAAATTTGGGCAAATAGGGACGGAAAAATTATTTGCAAAAAATGCCCGCGATCGGAAAATAATTCAGTGGATACCGCCGGAAATTCAAATTTTTTTTCGAGCTTTACATTTCTCAAGAACGATTTTATCGAAAAAATCATGCTATTTAATTTTCCGAACAATTCCACCGAGTATTTGATCAAAATATTAACTAAAATATTTGAATTAACATAATTTTTTCGGAGAATCAGTTATTTTGTTATCTCTTAAGTTTTACAAAGATATTTTCTCTGCATTTGGCATCATTTTTGTGCCTCATCAAATTTAATAAACAAAAAAAAAATCATCCCAACGTGCTACTAATATCGAAGGCTGCATAAAATAATTTATAACAATCCAAGTATAAAAAAAAAGAAACGAAGGATTCTGTTTTTTCAAACTAACGAGAGTCGCTGTGCTTGGAACTGACAATTTTTTTTTTTAATTTCTCAGGAATTCAGAGCTACCCGATGATCCCACGGTACAATGGTCGAGCGACATAGTGGCCGAACGAATATTGCAATACGTCGAAATGTACAAGATAAACGCCGTTGTGACCTTCGACAAGCACGGCGTGAGCGGTCACAAAAATCACAAGTCTCTTTTCTACGGCATCGCCCTGTTGTGCATAGAAGGAAGAATACCTTCCTGTGAGCGGCTTAATTTCCCATAATTCTTTTTTTTTTTTTTTTTATACACGATTGCATTGAAAAATTTACTCCCGTTCATCCAAAATGAAATTTAATTTCAGACTGCAAGCTCTACGTTTTAGAGTCCGTGAATATAATTAGAAAATATACTTGGCTCTTGGATCTTCCGATCAGTCTCATGTCGTCGTCGTACTGGTATTTCGTTACTTACGAGCAACGAAAATTGTTAAAAGTTAGTTGAATCCGGCCATCGTAGTTCAGTCGCAACAGAGATATTTCAGTATGCGTTTTTTTTTTTATGCTTCAACTCTGTTCTATACGATGAATTATCATCTCTGGAACATGAAAAATATTGTTTAAACTGCGAAAAATCTGTTTAGGTCAAATTTATTCATGCGCTTCTTTCAACTATGCGAAAAATACGGTTTTCAAGATTCGTTCTATTTTTCTCCCAAATATTTTTCCAATTTCAGGAAGAAATCCTTACATATTTTCCTCCGGGCCAAGCGGTTTCATATCTAGATAGCGGCTATGATTTGAGCTGCGATGAAAAGTTTTGGAAATTAAATTGTCTCGTTTTTCTAGCTATGTAAACGAATTTGCGATTGTACTAATTTCTACCAAAATTTTCAACTCTGATTTGACACAAAATAATTTCTGTATTTCGTAAAAGTACAATTTGGAAAAAGAACAAATCGAGAACCATTTGTCGTGCGAGAAAATGTCGAAGAACTCTTATATTCTTTTGAAAATTGGCCAAATATCCGGGAAAATAAAATATATGGTATTTTAAAAAAAAAAAAACAGTATTTTTACCGTTGTCCAACCGTTTGCATAAATAAATTGAGCATGACGATTTTGGGAGCATCAACGGGATTATCGGAGGAGCATAAAAATCGATACGGAAGTTTTTCTGCGACTACTGAATTATCAAAAGTTCGCCGGTTATGAAATTACGACTCGATCGAACGATATGAAACGAATATATTCGTTTCAGAGAGCGATGGCTGCGCATCGATCCCAGTACGTTTGGTTTCGAAAATTGTACATGATTTTTTCGCGATACACCTTCATCAACACGCTCCAAGAGGTCAACGCTCTGGATCTGGAATTGGATCTTCAATTCGAGGACGATTGATATCGGAGCAAAGAGAAATTCGAAGAGTATTTCTCAAAATTGTACAGACTAAACTTATATATATATAAATTTACAATTGTACATAGCCAATAAAAGTTCCTCTATCAAAGTCTTGTATCCCCGATAATAAAATACTAGTATCGAAATAACTTTGGGGGTGGGGGGGAAATATAATTTGTGGGAATGATTGTCAAAATGAGTAAGACTCAAGTAAACAAAAACAAAGTACGATGAATTTAATTAATGATATTGTTACGTACGAGAGAGTTTGTACTTCAAGACGAACCAGCTTGAAATCTGAACGAGGACTGTCGATAATTTCTCAATCATCTCTTATGATAATAGAGTAATTTTGCCATATAGTCCTTGGACGCGGGCTGCTCGGTCAACGAGCAGAGTAAAAGACTTAAATTTTCCACCCCAAAAATTTATTTTTCTCGGCGCACTCATTCACTTTTTTGAGTTTCAACGTTCATTTTTAACTCTATAGTTCAAATCAATCATTTTTATAATATCGCTATTTTATGCAAAATCGTTTAAACTTTAATTTAAAACAAAAAAACTTGCTAGCTTTATTATTTTTAAATTAAATTTTAATTTAAAAAAAAAAACTTGCTAGCTTTATTATTTTTTAAGTAAATTTTTGCACATAGTGCAAAATCGCATGAAATTTTGATACGTTAGTCCTTAAATCACCCTCCAATGCACCTGCAAAGTTTGAGTGTACCTTAACGACCTTTTTAGCGAGAAAAATTGAGTTAAAAATCACGATTTTAGCATAGCGACTATAGGAAAAATCATGACCGCGCGGAGATTACCTCGAAATTCATACACTAATATAGTCAAGAATCGCACAACCAAACGCTCATTTTGTTTTAAAAATATTGAGGATTCAGATTTTCACAAAAAAAACAAGCTCAACGGATGTTTGAAAAAGATTTTACGAGTTTTCGGTAGCCACGGGTACCGACTCTCTCTTGTTTCATGCATGCCCCCCGTTCACCGCGCGCTCCGCCGCGTCTAAGTTTCCGCTAATTTCCGCCCCACCGGTCGCGCTAGGACTACCTTAAACTCCGACATATATTGCTGTGATTCGCGTTCTCGTAGGCAGCCTCGTCTCTGATAAACGAACTTTTCAACTTTATTTCCGATTATTTCTCAATTGCTGCCGCTTACCGGTTCAACGCCCGCATCGGCAGAAGTGTTGCAAGCATCATGCCAAAATATCTATAATGCAATTTTCGGATACGAAAAAACCATTTCGAATATTTCGTTTCAAAAAAATCTTTTCCCACAATTGTTTCTGCAGATCGCAAAATCTTTATTGATATCGCCGAAATTCCATAAAGATGCTATTCAAACGTTCTACCAAATGTTTCTACATCAATTATTCATATTTTTAAGAATCATAAAAAAAAAAAAAAAAAATTTGTCCAGTGGCCGATCTATAGCTATATTGTCGATATGTCAATGAATCTCAGGGGCGCGGGGTTACAATTTGTACGAGAAAGATAAAATTGCGCGTGTGTGCTTCTTTCAAATGTGCGCACGATCGACGCGCGACCTTGCATCAGCGAAATTAATGTCATTCGATTTAAAGATAACAAATTCCATACGGGTATCTTCGTCATAGTAGGATAGATGTATCATTCGTGGCATTTTTTTAAATCAAATTTTGACCACAAATTACTGAAGATAAAAAAAAAGAAAAATTGAATAAATGAGGAAAATTAATTTTGTAGATTTTTACGAATATTTTATCGATGTATGACGTGAGTGAGGAAAAACTATGATATTACATAGGCCGGGTTCCATTATTCGCTCAAAGCGCTTTGCTTAAAAGGCCCGACCGTCCGAGCATGGGCAAATTAAGCGTTTTGAGCGATTTGAACGAATAATGGAACGCACCCATAGCAGTGCCACGAATGATAAATCTGATCTATACTTTGGTTGGAATGTTTGAACGACCGATGACGAGGCCGCATATATAGTACAACAGTTTATTTTCCGTTGAGTGTTTATCTCTATATGTATAATATATACATATATTCGTATATATATATATATATATCTATATATTTCTATGTAGCTTTTTAAAATTTTTTGAGCGAACGCAATTCTAATAAGAGAGAGAGAGAGAAAGATAATACTTTTTTCGTAATTTTCCGAATACTCTCGACAGCATTGATGAGTCTTATTACACTGCACGTGGCATTTTTTTTTTTTTTTTTGGCACACCATAAAATCGAACACTTTGAATTTATAATGAAGAAAAATCACTTCATATCCTCGAATATTCGCAGCAATCTTTAGTAATCTCATTTGCCCCATTGGAAAATATTGATATATTATAACGATAGTGTAATAATAAAGTAAAAAATATTGAGATTATATATATATATATATATATAATATATATGTGCGCAACTTATCGACTCGAGAAGAATTCCTCAATATAATTGAAAAATATTGTACACAAACTTGATGATTATAGAAAAGCATAAAAAAAAAAATGGAAATATAACGAAAAAAAAAAATAAAAAATAAAGTACAGGCCTTCTGTACAGTCTGAGAGATTGCACTGAACAATGGCATATTGATATATAAATATTGCAGATCCTTTCGGACCGGGAGCAGCGTTAAATTTGTACTCGAGACATTTTAGCGACTATCGGGCCATTTTTGAGCTCAAATATAATCGAAGAAAGTATTCGAATAAACGACGTATGACTCGAGAACGAGGAGAGACGAGGTCCCGACCCGTGTTCAGTGGGTCAATTGAAAAAAAAAAAAAAAAACAAAAAGAATACTCAAGAAAAAGAAAACCAAACTTAAACGCGTAAACAAAACGCAACATAAAAAAAAATCCGATTTGCCAGTTAATAACGGCAATGCAACGACGAATCTCGTTTATAAATACTAAAATGTACCAATCATCCGATGTGGCGATAAAAAACCGGAAGTACGAGAAAGTAAAGTGAACTTTTGTGTTTGGTAAAAATAGAATAAAAAAAAAAAAAAAAAAACGAATCAAATGCAATTGGACTCCGTTGGATATGAAAGTTCCAATTCTCGTCCCAAATGAAAACTTATCGACTAATGATCGAAGGATAATTTTGTCGAGGACTCGCACGACACCCCGAACACGTGTGTCGTTGCGGGGTCAACCCTATGATTACTGCAACGAAGACGGGATAAAACTTTGCACCCCGCTAGCTGGAAGTTGTAACGGATAACGTGCGAGAGTCACGATATATGATAGTTAATTTGTAATCAGATAGAGAGAGAGAGATATATATATTAGGGTGTGTCGAAAATGGACTTTTCTTTTTCTTCGCTCGTACCACTCAAAACTTTAGGATTTGACATTAAAGAGGTCCTCGTTCAAGGAGGACGCTGCAGCTTTTGAAGTTTAGAGGTCGCTCAACGAGGATTTAGGTTTCCCATCTAATTAACACGTAAAAAATATTGTTTTTTCGTTCAAAATGATGTCGGACAACCAAAAAATTGGCGATATCTGTGTTTCTTGGCTCATTTGAAAGCATGACTCATCTTCTAAACGGATAATAGTTCGTTTTTCGACTTATCGTTCCAATTTTTTTTTTTTTACGCCACTTTTCGACCACAGTAGTCACTTTTTCAAGTTTACAAAGTCTCCAAGGTATCAATGAGTCCAAAATCAATTGCTACAAGTATCGATTGTTGATTCGAATACAAATAACCAATTCCAAAAATTGGTAAAACATACAAAATTTCTCAAACATGGGTTTTTTTGATAAAATTGAACTCCGTATTTCCGTATATTCAATTTCATTCAAAAAACTATGGTCATTTTGAGAAATTTCGTATGTTTTACCAATTTTTGGAATTGGTTATTTATATTCGAATCAACAATCGATACTCGTAGCAATTCATTTTGGGCTCATTGGTACCTTGGAGACTTTGTAAACTTGAAAAAGTGACTGTTGTGGTCGAAAAATGGCGTAAAAAAAAAAATTTGGAACAAGGCAAGTCGAAAAACGACCTAGCATCGTTTAGGCGATAAGTCATACTTTCAAATAAGCCAAGAAACACAGATATCGCCAATTTTTTGGTTGCCCGACATAATTTTAAACGAAAAAAACAATATTTTTTACGTGTTAATTAGATGGGAAACCTAAATCCTCGTTGAGCGATCTCTAAACTTCAAGCCCTCCTTGAACGAGGACCTCTTTAATATCAAAATCTCAAGTTTTGAGTGGTAGGAGCGAAGAAAAAAAGTCCATTTTCGATACACCCTAATATATATATATATATATATATATATATATCTCCAAGAATGGACGGTATAGAGTGGATGTTTCCCGCAAGATCTTTCGATTGACGAACTAACGCTTTGACGAAATAATCGATCGATCTACGATCATTCGAGATATCCCCCCCCCCACGAAAAAAGTGAGAAAGTCGCGATGATGGTATACCCGCGGTGAATGAGGATCGATGATTTGCGCGTTAAAGCAGCCTCGTTGGAAGGAAGAAAAAAAAAAAAAAAAAAAAAAAAAAACAGCTTTCGCAACAAGCGCGCGTTTACGAGGGCGTCAGAGCAAAGATCTCGCGGGCAGTGTCCTAGAACCTGTCCTTGCTACGATGATGAGAGCCCAGCGAGCCCATTCCCGGCTGCGGCGAGTCCGGATCACCGGGTTCCTGAAGATACTGAAGCTCCTGTAGCTCTTGAAACTTTTTGTGATCGCAGATATGAGCGTAATTCGCTGAAAGACACATGAGATAATGGATCAAGCTTAGAACCACGAGCATCGAGGCGACCGTCGCCATTATCATCATGGCTTCCGCCTTTTCCACGTAATCCTTGCAGAATAGCTTGATATTCTGGGCGCCGCAAACCTGCATGTGCTCGTTCCTCGTATTGTTGGGAAACATGAAGTCTGCGAAAAGTCAATGTGAATTTTTTTTTTTTTTTTTTTTTTTTCCCCCAATCCAGGATCCCGTAGAGCCGAGAAAAAATTACGAAGAGTGAGAAAGAGGAGGAAACAAAAAAAAATTGGAGAACTCACTGAATTGGCTAAAGTTGATGCAATCGTCGAGTGACTGTACGCGCGGATTGCTGCACAATCCCCAAAAGATGGTAAATATCAGCGTCGTTACAACGAGAAAGGCAAATATTAAGAGCCAAGCAAGCTGAAGGATGTACGTAATCGTGATAAACTGCGTGAGAAATGAACAAACGATAAAAAATATATATATATATATATATATATATATATATATAAATAATACATTACTCGTTATCGACGTCATTCGAAAATTCCTGAACGATATATTTTTTTTGATAATCGAAGCTTTTACTCACAACTGCGCAAGATATACGACCTCCGACTCTGGATCTCCATGCCCGATATACTTTGTGTCTGGTGGCACCCGTAGCCAGGCAACCGAAGCAGAGTATCGTGAAACCCAGAGCAGCCATACTAGCACCGATCGTCGTGAATATCAGTTGCACAGCTTCGAGCCAACCGAGACGTATGTGAAAGACCTTGAACGAGAAGAAGAAAGCTTTTGGCATTTTTTCTTTTCCTCCGATAAAAATATCCTCCATCGATGCTTATCCCCGAAATTAATTGTTCGAGCTTTTATTTTTTTTTTTTTAATGATGTTGACATTTGCATCGTTGGAATGCAACGAAAATAGGTTTGAAAAAAAAAAAAAAAAAATCATTTCCAGTATTGTCTCGATGTCGAAAATTGTTTGAACCTTTTTTTCGGTTTTTTTTTTTTTTTTTTTTTCGCGACCTGCGGCCTAAATATGACAGTAAAGCCGTTAACAGTACGGGAAATTATTTTTATTTTATTTGAAAAAAACTTATTGTCGTTTCGTCCCGACGATGCAAATTTCAACATCATATTTTTCATGCGCAACCCAAAATTTCCGAAAAGTAAATGGGTATTCGAAAAATTGTTTCTGCAGTTTTTCAGCGAAAAAAAAAACACACGATTAACTACAATTTTTCTTGGCCATAACTTTTAAATAAATATAGCTAAATAAATTATAACAGCTGAATAGCTATATTTTTTTAAATTTATTTATTGCAATTAGGGGTATTAATGAAATTTTTTTTCAATCATTGGGGCGCATAATGTAGAGTAAGTAAAAATAATGAGGACGTATTTGTTTATTTTTCGTTAAAAATGACAGATGTTATAGGCAATTTAATTTCACGGATTTTGATATATATATATAGATATAGCGTAACATGTGTGACGTCATAATGTTATATTTTTCAATTTGTTATATCAACGGAAATTTTGATTCAAATAAAAAATAAGTACTAAATATTTTTTCCTAAACTACCAGATTTTGAAATAAAAATTTCATTTATACTCCCAATTGTCTGTAAGGCGAACGATCATTCAGTTTTCTTCGTTGAAAAATTTTTCATGGTCACAATTTTATACAGCTCATTCAATATGTTGCGCGGAGATTCCTTAATATGAGAAATTGGTCAAATTGTATGTTAAAAAAAATTCCCGCCTCTTAAACTAAAGAAACAAAAAAAACAAAAAAAAAAAAAATACCCATGAAAAAAATTTCAATAAGACCAAAGAAATTCAAAAATTCCTACTAAAAAGTAGAAAAACTGTTGTAATTTTCTTTTTCCCTGAAATTTTAATCTCATTAGCATCGTCCACTTTCCCATTAAAATGAATAGCATTGGTTTTTTTTTTTCGATTTGGTATTTTTTTTAATCGAGATCTGTACAAAGTATCCAATAAATGTCCCAAATAAAAATTGAAAACTCTCGGCTAAGTATAAGGGTAGTACGATGTAGTTTCATCTCAGCCACCAACGACGACGATAACTCACCTGGTCCATCATAAGTCCGGACAAGGTGGCGCCTCTGTACATCGTGCCGCAAAATATGCCAACGCCGAGGCAGCACATTATCGTTGCGATGAGAGTGGCGTACGGCACTCTGGCCATGCAGTCGTTGCACATGCTCCCTGAGGGGGAATACACGATAAGATTCGCGGTTAAGTTAAAAGATTCAGAGATGAAGACGCAGCGCTATACGAACCGTCAGAACCATCGGTCGGATAACCTTCGTGTAGGCTACGTTCCGAGAATCTATCTACGCTTGCGTTACTAGCAAATTTTGTATTTAATGGGACAATAACATTGACATCTGCCGAGGCTGTCCTAAATCTGCTGTGTCTGGCCATTATAAGTGATAAATTAGCGCCAAAAAAATCCGCAACAACGGATCAGCCCGGGTGCCTTTAAAATTGTTCCTACAACGTATATGACTGATCCATGACTAATACACGCGTCATATTAGACGAACACGTGATAAGATTAAAATTCCGACGAGCGGAGAGGAAGGGAGAATGATTCCAAATATAATCATCGCGATATATAGATATATAGCATTGTTTTTTTTTTTTATCGCGGGTCTCGACTATTACTATCCTGTTGACACTCGAGAATATCGGACTTGTGCGTATGGAAAGTCATGCGTAGCGTAAAAGCTTCTTATCGTTATTTCTCACGGAATAATAATTAACATAATTGAATAGCTAAAACATACCCATTATTCAGGATCGCACCAGTCTGCCTCTCTCACGTCAAATTTTCCGTTGTTATGCCCGCCAATCGTAGGTTATAACAACAACGCGGGCGTTGACGCGCGTTTTGACCCACAACTCTCTGCAGGAACGATGACGCTTTCCTTTCTTTCGCCGCTGTCTCACTCGGTTTTGTTTTGTTTTTTGTTTTTTTTTTATTTTTAATTAGCCACGAGTGACTCGATTAATGAAAGGTCGACGATTCAACGTATCTCGTCTCGTCGTTAAATTACACATCCCACGCGTAAATTTACTTCAAATCACTATAATAAATATGGTCACGCTTCGGGCATTCGCCGTTATGCACTCTCCTTATTTTTACGACATAATTACGCCATTACTATGGTGATGCACAAACGAGCGGGGACAAAACGCGTACGCTTTATATAAATCCGAAAGAAATATATTAGACGCTATGCGAATCAAAAAATAATTCGTGAAAAATATATTTTTTTTATTATATCATTATAAATTATTCACGTTTCCGAGTGAAATGACGAATTTCATTCGTCAAAATCCAATATGACGACCATAAGATATACCTACAAACGGATATGTGATTTTTGTTGAAACAATGAAAAAAAAAAGTTATTTCTTGCTCGCAACAAAATACAATGGTTTCTGACAGTGCATATTCACGAGAAATAAAGTATGATTTTAGAAAAATATTTTTTTTATTAAAAATTTATATCGTACTCTCGAGAGAGAATAAAGGTCGATATGTATAGCTCGCGATTTCCAAGATGGCAGCTGAAAGATGCAACGAATCGGTAATTGTTGCAACAACGAGAAAGAAGATTCCTTCGCCTGCACGCAAAAACAGCAAAAATGGCTGACCTTACAGAAGAAGAGCATAAAATTTTTGTTTTATACCGAGGGCAAATGCAGAAAATTGATACTCAATCGAATTATCATAGTTGCATATCGATTTTCCAATTCCGCCCGGATATGGATGGAGATTTCGAGTTTCGAGGAACACAAAACCATGAAAGGGGGGATTCAGTGATTCAGAATTCAGACCGATGCGATGGAATTATGGAAATTGGATGTAAAGAGGGGGGAAAGTCACGTGGCTGATGAAAATAACGCCTACACAGTACACACACACGCATATATATATATATATATTAGTGTTAAAAAAAAAATTTAATTTTTCATGCTCCCACCCCTCAAAAATTTATTCACCTTTTAACAATTTTTCCGCTATGACTTTACCCCAAAAAAAAAACGCAAAATGTCATTTATTTATTTATTTCCGGTAAAGATTGATGCCAACGACGCCTTTTTACCACGTGGCATACGTCTTTCGGTGTAAATCAGCGACTAAAGTATATATTGCGCTCGATCTCTATCCTTAATTAACAATGAATTAAATTCCGCGCACAGAGCTACTTTTCTTTCGGCAATATCGTTTTACTACCTTTAAATCATTAAATGTTCTTTTTATTTGAAAATACAATCCCCATGGTCTGAAATTTTTCCTTCCAAAAAGTTCGTCATAGACGCTAATTGACTGTTATAATTAGAAACGTCCAATGAGCGGCGGTTTCCACTTAAGCCACAGAGCTCCCTCTTCGCGAGGATTTTTTTTTCTATCAAAACACAAGTTTTGAAGGGTGGGAACATGAAAAATCAAAAAAAAAATTTTTTTAAACACCCTCATATCGTATATATATATATTGATACATGTATAATCGAATCGCTATAGATGCTATTGGTATGTAACTAATATTTTGGATATGTACGAAAAGAGAAAGGATGGTGCGGGAGGAGGTCAATGAATGAATAGATATGCTCGCTGTCCAATAGCTTAATAAACGACTATACATGTACATAATATATATTCGGGACTCATTTAAATCCAGAATGAAATTAAAATGACGAAAAAAAATGTCCAAAAATGAAGTGGCATCCTCGACGTTGAATGCGCGGAGCGTTCAACATCGAGGACGCAACACAATTTTGCATTTTACGCGTGGGATACGAACGATTCAACCATTCCGACATACCCCGCGGAGCTTCGATGTTTCCAATAAATTTGAAATTATTTTTCATAAAATTATAAACGACATACTTGGAGATTTCTTTCAAATTTTTATACCCATTTTTGGCCATCGAAAGTACTGTTTTTTTTTTTTTTTTTCGTTTTGTAAATAGAAAAACAAGAAAAAAAATTTGAAAACAATTCCAAGTTTGCGGCTCAACTCTCGTATATGCATTTTTTTTTCAATATAAAATTAATTATATATATATATATATTCTACAATTCTTCATAATAGTCTTGCGTATAAAATGCGTGTTTCGCTTAGTATTTTCATTGCCATGGCTTGTGATACTTTTTTTTTTTTTTTTTTTTTAAATGCAAATTATAAATAATCGTACGATATTTGCTTCATACGTGACTTATAAATCCGTTGTACAGGCCACGTGAGCTATCGTAAATTTTTAGCCTTCGGTTGTACCAGATGTTTTATGACCAGCGGCAAATGTTTAAGTTTTTCGCGTATCGGGAAAGGAACTTGCGTCGTTTGTTGATAATTTTGATGGTAACGGGTTACGATACCGGTATTGCTCTCGTACATTATTCCACCGCCGAAACTCTGCGGGCTTACCTGTATAAATATGAATTAAAAACGATGAGATTTTATCGCTGAAATTTTTTATTAACGGACAAAACAAAACTTACGGTCAGAGTAGAACCGTCCTTGTAATTTACTCGAACATCACCGGATGGCAATTGGGTGGCGACACCGATACCCGGAACTGAAACTTTGTTCATGCTACAGGCCGATACCCGAACCGAATTCGAGCGTCGCGATTTTGTCGTAGCGGTGGAAACGACCGAGCACGTGCCATCGAAGGAGGGCATCTGAAACGTGAATTAACGGTCGCTTATTCGGACCTCGAGAGCCTTTCCAATTCGCAAATATGCGATATTCAATTTTTCTTTTTTTTTTTCTTTTTATCAACAGAATTTTATCGCAACTTGAAGAATTCCGTGAAAGGATCAGGCGAACGATGCTCGATTTCGAGACATGGCTCAAAATGTTCGTTTTTTGTTTTTTTTTTTTTTTTATTTTTATAATTTTGAGAAATTATCATATGAATAAATTCGTACTTTGTCAATCAAGACGGAATTTCATTACTCTGAGAAGTTCAAGAGGAAAAAAATGGCTTTTCGATGAGAATTCATTTCGAAATGTTTAATGATCATCAAAGTATAATAGGCACATTATTCGTTCACATTAACGATCAACATTATTTGTTTATGGTATTTTTGAATAACTTTTTTTTTTCCGAAAAATTATTTTACAATTTGTTTTTAATAAAAATTTTCAATATTTTCGAGCTAATGCGCGACAATATCAAATAATTTATAGGAATAAATGATTGGAGAATGGATTTGAGACAAAATATTGTAATAAAATACCGAATGCGTATTCCATTCTGTGAGGAATAACATTAAATGAGTAAAATTAGCAGGAAAAAAAAAAAAAAAGAATCGATATTATCGACGATAGGCTCACCACTGGTGGAGTATTGGTCGTACGAGAAATATTCTCTTTGCCCTGAGCGCAGGGTGTGTCGTTCAGTGCCGCGATTGGCCTTCGTCCGATGACAGCCGGAAAGTACGAGTGACCGGTCGCCGACTCGAGCGACGCCAGACTCGATTCCAGGAGCAAACAGCGCTGATAAATCTCAATGTAATACTCGTGATATTCCTCGAGCCTCGGCGGAATATCGTCCTCCGTGTAAAAACGAGTATCGTTAGCCTCGGTTATTTTCACAACCGAGTCGACCCGAGTCACCTGTTAATTCACGATTTCATTGAGACTTTTTTTTTTCCACGCCTACGCTTTAAGAAGCGAATAAATTTCTTAAGAAAAATAGACACAGCGATGAACACTTTTCGTTACTTTGAGAAAAAAAAGGCATTCTTCGTTTTTTCTTTTCTTTTTTTTTTTAATATTTTATTTGCCGTCAATTAATTCGTAAAAGTGACCGTACCGTAACTGATCCGCAATATTCGGACCTTGACTTTTAAAATTTCGAGTCTCAAAATTTCGAGAAAAAAAAACAGCCTCGCTAAGGATCTAGCGAAGCAAACAAGTATGTAAAATTCACTCGGTGGGCTTGAACGAAATTTCCAAATAAAATATTAATATTTGTAACGATCATTTCGTATTTATACAACTTGGGAAGATTAATGAAATAAGGATGAATGAGCACGCGGAGAAAAAAAAATTTCAAAGATACTTAAACCAAATTCAGAACATACCCCGTGAATTTTCAATTATTCGGTAATAAACGGGTGTGTTCTTTGTGAGGATTTTTTTTCGCACAAAATTAATCAATTTTTCGGCAATATGTTTACCGTTTATTCCATTGTGTTTATTTTACTTGTGAATTTCACGCGAAGAAATTTCAAATAAGCAAATTTAACGAAAGCAAGTCGTTCACTTTCTCCGTTACTTGGTACATAATTTTTTTTTTTTGGGATTGTTTTTTCATGCAATATACTTAAAAAATGATTATTTACATTATTAAGCACAGGGCTAACATATGAGATTACAAAGTCTCCAAGTGAATTCTACAAAATTATTGACGATCAACAAATTGCATAAAAAAATCAACCGAAACCTATTTCGTTTTTTTTTTTCTCATTTTTTATCGCAAAGATAGTTATTTATGTGAGAATAGGACTCGCCCGTACCTTGACTTGAACGAAAAAGTAAAGCTCGCAATCGGGATGCGGTCCGTTCTCCATGAACAAGCATTTAGCTCTATTCGTGTAGAGCGTGATCTTTGGAGTTTTTGCACGTACGAGCTTGACGAAACGCGCAGCGTACAAATATTTACGATGATGCTTGCTCGGTAGGCTCTCGTAAGAGTGAATGGAGTCGGCTCCGCGACCCGGCAATGGCGGTGGCTCGTCGCCGACGGCTCGGCTCTCCGCAGGCTTGTACAATACTATTCGCAAACCGTCGCTCGATATTCGACAGACCTCACTGACGCGATCCTATGAACGAAAAAAATTATTTAACAAAAAAAAAACACATATATACATATATTTTGAAAAATTTGAATAATCAGCGTTTAATATATATATTAGGGTGGTCCTTATTTAGGTTTTTTTTTTCAAATTTGAATGTCCCCCTCCCAAAATCGGTTCAAAATTAATTTGAAAAAAATCCCTAAATTTTTTCAGATTTTTATTTTGATGATTGACCCTGGCCAGGGAGGTCAAAGTTTCCCATAAGAATAACATGAGGTTTTTCGAGATAACTGTATAAAATTCGAAAGCATGAATATTTTTCAGCCGAAAAATCTAAAATTTTGGAAACTTCATCTACATTGATCCAGCTACATGAAAAAAAAAAATTGATAACACTTTTTTTTTGAGTTTTATATGGGTATTTCACGTCGAATAGAATTTTTTTACTCAAAAACATTTACAATAATTGATAAAAAAAAAAATATTTTTCAGTTGGATAGTTCAAAATTCTCTGAAAGTAGTCTGCAATGATGCCAGTTCATATAAAAACTTTATAAAAAAAAGTTTTTCGTATGTAAGTTAGTTTTTTATGCAATGAACATCGTGAATTATCGAATTACAATGGAATAACATATATAACAATCATATGTTGCAGAGAAAAAAAAAAGAGGACTGATGTAGATGCTGATTAAAAAATTTTTTAAACGCCATAATTAGAGAATACTTCAAAAAACAAAATCATATCCGATCTCATATACCGTATATAGAAGTTTGTATACCATAAATTAAATTTATTTTCCATGTGGACTATTAAAGACTAATTCTCAAGAATTTCAAATTATTGAGTTGAGAAATATTTTTTTGTTAATACGATCAGGAAAAGGCCCTCAAAAACCGTGATTTTTGGGGTAAAATGCGGAGTAAACGTGGAGCAACCCATGTAAAATTTGTAAAAATAGTGTTTTTAATTTTTTTTTTTCATAAACTGTTATCATTGCAGACAACTTTCAGAGAATTTTGAACTATGAAGCTGAGAAATATTTTTTTTTATCAATTATTATAAATAAAAAGTCGTTGAAAATCGTGTTTTTGAGAAAAAAATCTAATCGACATGACATAACCCATATAAAACTCAAAAAAATAGTGTAATTATTTTTTTTTTTATGTAGCTGCATCAATGTAGATGAAGTTCCAAAATTTGTAGATCTTTCGGCTGAAAAATATTCATGCTTTCGGATTTTAATACAGTAATCTCTAAAAAAAAAAAAAACTTTAGTCTTATGGGAAACTTTGACCTCGCCGGCCAGGGTCAATCATCAAAATAAAAATCTGAAAAAATTCTGGGACTTTTTAAAATTTATTTGGAACTGATTGGGAGGCCAAGACCATAAACATTTAACAAAAAAAAACCCCCTACACAAGGACCACCCTAATATATGTATATATTAGGGTGTTTCACATTTAAAAAATTTTCGATTTTTTTACGGGCAGACGCAAAAAATACTTGCTCCTGGTCTAAAAAGAAGCCTCCAAAAGAGTGAGCACTGTAGCACTAGTTTTAGGGTCTCTGAAAACGATTTTTCTAAAAAAATAAGTGAAAAATCGATATTAGCAACCCTTACAATATTTACTGTTTCTTTTATGTTTTACAAACAATGAATTATGACCAAAAAAGAACATCTAAAGTGCATTATAGAGGAAGGCTGACATGGAATTTAAAAAACCAGTGTCGTAAGGTGTTAGGCACACGGTTGGTCCAATTCAACCTTTCGAAGTCTCACCCTGTTCGGGCAGCACTTCCACATCTTTTGAACGTGGGGATCTGAAAAAAAAAAATAATTATGTAAAAATTTACAGTCAATTATACGAAATTTTCCAAATTTGAGGCACTATTTTGCAAAAAACTTGGTAAAAAAAAATGAATAAATTCCCTCCATCGCATAATGAGGATTTTGATTCCAAACAAAATGAATTGTACCAATCGGTGCTCCCAAAATCTTACGACACAGCGCCAAAAATATAATTTCAAGAAAAACTAATTTGATATATTTTACCCAACAGTTAAACAGATATATTAAAGGTTTTCCAATAAACAATATCAACTGTTTGGTAAAAAATATCAAATTAGTTATTCTTGAAACTATATTTTTGGCGCTGTGTCGTAAGATTTTGGGAGCACCGACAGTACAATTCATTTTGTTTGGAATCAAAATCCTCATTATGCGATGGAGGGAATTTTTTCATTTTTTTTACCAAGTTTTTTTGCAAAAAGTGCCTCAAATTTGGAAAATTTCGTATAATTGACCGTAACTTTTCACATAATTACTTTTTTTTTTCATATCCCCACGTTCGAAAGATGCGGAAGTGCTGCCCGAACAGGGCGAGACTTCGAAAGGTTGAATCGGACCAACCGTGCGCCTAACACCTTGCGACACTGGTTTTGGAAATTCCATGTCAGCATTTCTCGCTAATGCACTTTGGATGTTCTTTTTTGGTCATAATTCATTGTTTTTTACATAAAAGAAACACTACATATTAAAGGGGTGCTAATATCGATTTTTCACTTATTTTTTTTTAGAAAAATCGTTTTCGGAGATCCTAAAACCAGTGCTACAGTGCTCGCTCTTTTGGAGGCTTCTTTTCAGACCAGGAGCAAGCATTTTTTGCGTCTGCCCGTAAAAAAAAAAAACGAAAATTTTTTAAATGTGAAACACCCTAACATGTTTTTTTTTTTTTTTTTTTTTTCAATTTTGATCCACGATCGGTGTCTCACCTCTCCGCATCTCTTCTTGACGAACTCGATGCACACCTCGCCATTATTGAGTATCGTGAGAATGGCATTTTTCGTTCTGTGCCTGGTCGGCTGCAGTCGCGACGAGTTCAACGGTGAAATTTCAAGCTTACCGCTGCTCGCCTCGTTCTGCGCTTCGGCGCTTTTTTCCATTTCCCGCTCTCTGCGTCTCTGTCTCTCGCCTCTCGATTGTTCATCCGTCTCGCATTTGCTGTGCTCAGACGTGTCCGAGAATACGCGACTTCGCGGTGGTTTCGGTATACCAAAGAGAATCGAATTTTCATTGCTCGCCTCGCGCCAACGTTCCTCGTCCCGTTTTTGCCAATTTATTATCGGTGGATTTCGCGACAATGATTCGGCGATCGGTTCGCTTCGCGCGCTGAACTGCGGTCCAATGGCATTAAGCATAATAGCCGTCGAGGTTGCCCGTTCCTCCGAGCGCGATCTTATTCTCGGCAAACGACCGCACGATGACAATGTACGTCCGAGACCCGAATCGATCGTACCGTCGCCCGATATTTCCTTGCCCAAAGCTCTCTCCTGATAAGGTCGATCCTTGTCGATTGATGTGATAAACGGATGCTTCGAGATATCGCGAAGCTTTATTCTCTCGCGTGGATTTTTCTTCAAAAGCCGATCGATGAGATCCTTGGCATTGTCGGACAAATGCTTGGGCATCGCGTAATCGGCCATCACTACGCGCGTCAGTGTACTTTTTACGGCGTCGGTGTCGAAAGGCGGCTTGCCGATCAGTAAAGTGTACAGCATACAACCGAGACTCCAGACATCGGCCTCGAGACCGTGCGAGGCTCTCGTGGCGACCTCGAAAATTTAGAAAAATACTTTATACGGATGATTTGGTTCTTCCGCGTAACAGGATTTCCATTTTAAAATGAAAAAAAAAACAACAAAAAAAATAACGAAAAATGGAAAAATCGCTGTTTTTTATCGAAAAAAAAAAAAAAAAAAAAACGTGTTTTTAAGGTAGATTTCGATGAGCCAATGAAAAATAACAAAAATGTATTCGAAAAGCTGCGAGTTTTTCACACAAGAAATGTATTTTTTTTTCCGCACTTTTATCGTGACGCTAAAGATACGATGAAAATTCGAATTTAAATATTGTCCTTGAAATTGGATATCGCATTCCTCGTGAACGCGGCACACGTCCTATTGGCCTAAAACTTTCGTGAATCGTACAATCTTGGTGCGCAAAATGTGAGAAAAAAAAAAAATTTGAGGGCAAATCAAATTTTCAGGGCCCAAACTTTGATAATTCGTGGAATGGCTCATATATATATATTTACAATCAGAGGTACAACAGAGTAACGGAGTTTATCGTTGAATTATCAGTCCGAATCTAAATCAATGATCTATCCATGAGTAACTATAATTACTATAATGGAGTATACATTGGTGTAAATTTTTCTGCAAGCTTTAATAGTACACGAGGATAGAGTTCCGCGAAAGAAGAAAAATTCAAAACAAATTTTCAATATATCACTGAACATCATGTTTAGCACGGAATAAATGAACTTACTTCCGGTGATATGTAATTGGGCGTTCCGCACAATGTCATGTGTTTTTCATCGGGTCGCGTGAGTTGCGTCGCAAGTCCAAAATCGGCTATTTTCTGTCGAGAAAATTATACCGCGTGACTATGCTTTTTTTTTTTTATCGCGAAAATTTTAAAAAATTATCGAATCAATCGTTCCTCATTTACTCACCACTTGCATATCCTTGGTGAGCAATAAATTCGACAGAGACATGTCTCTGTGAAGTATCTGATGGGAATGCAAGTACAAAAGTCCCTGTACCACTTGTCTCATTATACGTCCGGCTGTAAAAATTACACTACTTTGAAAGAAAATCCGGAAAAAAAAAAAACGACAAAAGCATATTTGACGTTTTTCGAGAGAGAGAGAGAGATTCATCGATTGATTGATTAGTTTATTTTTATGCCCAGTTTTGACCGTAGGGCAAAAACAGTAATAGCCCGGTGAAAAAATAAAAATAAAGGACTTAAAAGTAAATGTTAACGGACAATAACCGAATGAGTGTAACATTCAATAGCGAACAAAGAATGCTCATAAGCAAATATCCTAACTATAGCTGAGTGAGCATCGGTACCGGAGATAGAGGTGTGAGAGAGTTCCAGACCAGAATGTACGAAAACGATAATAAAAGTAGAACTTGAGTGATAGAGAATAGACGATTTATAGTGTAGCTTTAACGCCAAAAGTAACAGCAAATATCGGAAGAGTATAAGGCGCTTGAATGTAAACCGTGAGTTTAGGCATAGAGGTTGAATGGTTAATTATTATAGCTGTCGGTAGCGAATAAATGATTATAAAGCCGAGACTTCAAAGTGGAGATTGATTGATTGATTGATTGATAAATTTATTATACCTTGGCAAGCCTTTGGCAAAAACGCATGCAAGGTTAATAATTTCGAAAAAAAAAAAAACAATTTTAAGCTGGGAAAGATCACATCGAGGGCTTAGGACCAAAAGGGCGTAACCCACTGTTTTTCGACTTTTCATTCCCTTACTGCCATAAGGGCGTATCCCCAACTTTAACACGGAAGTTCCATAAGAACAAAATTAATCAGCCTACAGCCAGTAGGGCGTAAGTCCACTACAATACTGCCAGAAAGGCGTAACCCGCAGAGAAAAAAAAAGTGGCTTACGCCCGTCTGGCAGATCATTGATCATTTTTTTCCAGATTTAAATCGCCTGATTACAGCCAGACGGGCGTAACCCTCTTTTTTTTATTTTTCGTGGCTTACGCCTTTCCGGCGGATAACCGGTCAGTTTTTTCCGAATTTCGATCGTCTATTTACTGCCAGAAGGGCGTTACCCCAAAAAAATTGAAAACGCGATGTGTGTAAGATGCTGGCCAGTTTTCCATCTTTCTGGCCAGTTGATGGCCGGTAAACTGTCGAGTTCCAGACTAGGCGTGTAACGCAAATCTGTTCAGTGCCAGTCTTGGCAGACTGACGAGTTGCTGGTCAGAAAAACTCGGCAGTTGCTGGTCAGGAAACTATTTGCTATTTGCTAATATTTTTTAATGCACAATATAAACAAAAACGAAATATATCATTTGCAAAATGGTTGCATGCGCATATTTAGTCGTTGTCGCATAATAGTCGAAATTTTCAAATTTTTCAAAATTAAATTTTTTTTTTTTATTTCAAAATTTTCAATATTTTCAAAATTTTCAAATTTTTCAAAAATTTTCAAATCTATTCAACATTTTCAAAATTTTACACACACCCACACATCACGTTTTCAATTTTTTTTGGGGTAACGCCCTTCTGGCAGTAAGTAGACGATCGAAATTCGGAAAAAACTGACCAGTTATCCGCCAGAAAGGCGTAAGCCACGAAAAATAAAAAAAAGAGGGTTACGCCCGTCTGGCTGTAATCAGGCGATTTAAATCCGGAAAAAAATTATGAATGATCTGCCGGACGGGCGTAAGCCACTTTTTTTTTATTTTTCGTGGCTTACGCTTTTCTGGCAGTATTGTAGTGTGGGCTTACGCCCTTCTGGCTGTAGGCTGATTAATTTTGCTCTTATGGAACTTCCGTGTTAAAGTTGGGGATACGCCCTTATGGCAGTATAGTCCGTTTTTTGTGGGTTACGCCTTTCTGGTCCTAAGCCCTCGATATGATCAATGTAGAAAACACACTTGAATAAACTACTAAATTAGGAGTATGAATGAAATTTTTTTTTTCAATCGTTGGGGCGCATAATGTCGAATAAGTAAAAATAATGAGGACGTATTTTTTATTTTTCGTCAAAAATGACAGATGCATCTGTTATAGGCAATTTAATTTCACGGATTTCGATATTATATAGATCTAGCGTAACATGCGTGACGTCATAATGTTATATTTTTCAATTTGTTATATTAACGGCAATTTTGATTCAAATAAAAAAATAAAAAATACGTACTAAATATTTTTTTCCTAAACTACCAGATTTAGAAATAAAAAAATTTCATTGATTACTCCCAATTAAGAATAATGCCACAGAAAACTTAAACATAAACATTGGCTCGCTTAAAACGAATAAGATAAGAATACGTGACACACGGAGAATAAGAATTTATTAACTAATAGCGCCCATGGAGTACGCTACCCGTTTCTCATACGGAGATGGCTCTGACTATTAGACATTCATATCTACAAAGTTGAATGGGTGAGCATAGAGACGAGCTTTAAAAATTTCTAAGCTTTGAGAAGAAAAAGTGGTAGGGTATTCCAAAAAAAAATTAAATACCAGAAAGAGAGAAATATTCACGATAAGTAATCGTGCGATGCGCTGGTGTAGCAAATACCGATCGCGATCTTCTCATGGAACGTACCGTAACACGATCAACATGTCCGAACAGATCTAGGATATAAGAGAGAGAGAGAAAGAGAGGAGAGGGTAACGAACGACTTACCTTGTTCCTCTGCTAGAGTGCGCGATCCTTGGTTCTTGAGAAATCTCTGAAGTTCACCGTTGTGACACAGCTCGAGAACCAGATATACGTAATTTGCATCCTCGAAGAATGCATACAATTCGAGAATCGCAGGATGCTTCAGTCTCGAGTGTATGGCTACCTCCTGATACACTCTACCCTCCATTCCGGCTGCTTGCGTGAGCTTTTTGTCGATCTGCCAAAAATTTATCGCGCAATCTCGAGATTTATCCTTGTCGAGTACATATTTTTGGAACAAATTATTTGGTATTTCTCTGCGTTCGCCGCTTGTACATACAAAGAATTGACGAAAAGTCTGCGCCATAAAAATCATCGATAATTTACTAAAATTTATAACAATTTACTAAAAATGATAATAATTTAATAAAAATTATAAAAATTTACTAAAAATTATAACAATTTACTGAAAATTGTAACAATTTACTGAAAATTATAAAAATTTACTAAAAATTATAAAAATTTACTAAAAATTATAACAATGTACTGAAAATTGTAACAATTTACTACAAATTATAACAATTTACTACAAATTATAACAATATACTAAATGTTTGTAAAAACAAAAATGCAAGTATTCTAGACGATTCAAAAAAAAAAATGTTACGCTGCATACGAAAAAACAGAAAAATTATTACAATTTTTTATATTTTTTTTACACGAATCGATTCCCAGAGGAAAAAAAAAATGATCGGTTCAATGCCCATTTTATGAGCGGTAGATAGATATTTTGATGGAACGCTCAAAGAGACTTTCGTCTTAATAAGCTGATATAAGACCCGTAAAATTATCTCAGAGTACGACAAAAATTCATCGGAATGAATCTGAATACTCATTAGCCGTAATGCTGATATTGGAGCAACAAGTGTTCCAGTGATAATGATAACAATCGATGGATCTTAACCTACAATATTACAATGCGATTATCATACCATTTTTATGGCGACTTCCATTCCCGTTCGTAGACATTTTGCCCTGTAAACGCTCGCGAATCCACCCTTTCCAAGTAGATTCAACACTTGATATTCCTGAGTAAACAGTCAACTTTAGTAAACAAAGCAGAACGAACAAAAAAAAACCTCTCTCCGCAATCTGTCAAAGTTCAAAACCAACGGCGTATTAATCCCGTTTGAAATGCTAACCTCAATCTGTTCACCAAAACCTCCGGACAACGGAGGCATTCTCGGTGTTTCGTCCTCCGGCTCGCCGGATTATTATTCTCGCGCGTAAAATATTTACGTTCCCTCGGGAACATGTAATTAATCCGAGGCACGATAAAAAAAACAAAACACGCGAAAATAAATCGAGAATGTGTTACAAGCCACCAACAACGGCGCCCGCCATTTCGGATTTTTTTTCCTCATGACGCGCGACCAGCGCGACCTCTACCAACCACGATCCCAGAAGCTTTTCCGCACTGCCGCTTGGTGCGCGGCGTTTTGCGCCAAAAGTTCATCGAATTTGAATGCATTTAGGTTTACTAAAGTTTTTTTTTTTTCGAAATTATTGTATAAAATAATCGTAATTTCAACTTAAAAAAAATTTTTTTCTTCATATAACGACCATTTTTTCTTCGAATACGACCAGATCACTTTTTTTTTTTCCGAATCGTGTGTGTATTTTTCAGGGGAAACGATTTTGGTAAAATCCACTTTTACCTTTCGTTCTGTCGATAAAAAAAAATTTTTAGGCAACCGAACTCATGATCACTATGGCCCAGTCTCGAAATTACCAAAATTCATATCTCCTGATCTATTTAAAATTTGAAATAGGTGAAAAAAAAATATTCAATGCACCATTGCATCCATTCTGAGCAATACACGAAGAAAACAAACAAAAAAAAAAGAAGTGACGAACGGTTTGAACGTTGATCGATTCACTGTGGAATGATCCATAAAAGTAAAACGATGACTCTAGATCGAATATGACGATGTTCTTTTGAAAATGGCTCGCGGATATCGGGATAGCGTAATATAAAAAAAAAAATCCTTAATATTCTAATTTTAACAAAGTTTAATCAAGTTCACTGTAGTTGCATATACACTATGGAGGTAAATGTGTTTTGAGAAGAATAAGATGAGAGAGAGAGAGAGAGAGATGGACTGAGACTATAAAACTCATGAAATTTATCGCAAGGACATTGTAAATGTCTTACTTGCAAGTATCAAGACGTGAATAATGCAGAAAGTCGATATTCGGACGAGGAACAAATAAGCTCCCGCGACCAAGCATCAATAAATCCAAATCTCTCAAAAGCGAGCTTCGGAATATTGTACGAAAGCCGAAGAGCTTTAATTTCGACGATCGGCCCCAATCGAATCGAATCACGAGGAAAATAAAAAAAGGAGATCGAATTCGATCGTTCGGATTGTTAAGTTATTTGAAAATTTCACGAAGAACAAAACTAGAGCGGTGGATTGTCGCGAGAGTTCCAATTCATCGACGAGTGACCGCGCTGCGCCGGCGGCTGATAGATCGGCTGAGCACTTCTCTGCTGACCGCGTTTCCTGCTGTAACCCTTGGGGCCGAGATTTCCACCACCCCGGCGAAATTCCATGCCTGCTGATCGCGCGAAAAGTCAAAACGAACATGCGATTGCTTGTTCCCGAAAATTTATTAAATATTTTTATGCTCTAACGACGTAATATCTTACCGGATATGTGATTCTCGCTCTGATCGTAGCGACCATGATGACGATTTCCGTAACCACGTTGATCGCCCCGCCTCGTCTCGAGCTCCGGTTGTACAAATTCTTGAGGTTTCTAAATTTATGGAAAAATAAAAAAAAAATATATATATATATATATAATAAAATGTATATATATAAAATAAAATAAATATATTTATATATTTATACTTATAGTTATATTATTTTTGTTATGCGTCAAATAGACTGGTGGTGGCACCTGCCTTGCCCTATCGGGCTTAAGGCTCCCTTTATACACTGGGCACATAGTTTTTCTGTTCATTTACGGAACTATTAGTTTCTGTTGATTTCGCAACCTCTTCGATACCGGCCCAGTGTATTTGGGAGAACCTACAATTTTAGGTGGGTTTCGAACCACCGATACTTATAGTTATAACTATATTTATAGCTATATTTATTATAGTTATATTTATACTTATAGTTATAATATATATATATATATATATATATATATTTATTTATACTTTTAAAAAAAAATATATATATATATATTTATTAGACTGTTTCAAAATTAATCGATAATTTTTTTTTTTCTTTACACAATTTTAAACTATACTTGGACTTCAAAATATAATCCTCGCGAAAGGAAGGGCCGGTCCTTCAAGATTTAGAGGTGTCTCATCGGACTTTTATCATTTTTACTTCGTTCATATGTGAATAATTAATTTGCATGGATGAAACAAACATTTTTCTAGTCCTAAAATGATGAATATATTCCAAACTTATGTATAAATACTGAATATACTAGAAAAAACTATCTTGATAATCGCAGCAACAATTATCGGTCGATATATACGTCGATAAATGCAAAAAAAAAAACAAAAAAAATACAAAAATCAATATTAATAATCTCCTACTTTCCTTTTAAGGTACTTCCTACTTTGTACTTTCTCGTACAATTAAGTAGGAGATTATTAACTACTGATAAATAACGTTTTTAAGAAAAATTTTATAAAAATCGTAATTAATTGTTTTTTCATTTTCTAACATGTTATTATTTTGTTCAATTAATCATAAAGTCCTGTTTGCTAATAATAATAATTTGTACTCGATTTACAAAGTAGACTAAGAGTTAAATAATCATTAATTTTATTGAGAAAAACAATGTGGGGTTAGAAAAACAGGCGTGCAAAGGTACCCGCGCACCGATACGACGTGCCGCGCTAGATAAATTAATTTATCTCTACCGGTAAACATAATTTCTCCATTAATAAAAAAATACGTTTTTTATGGAAAATTTGACGTAGAATACGATGGTTGTATTAAGAAATCGTTAAAATTTGGGGGCCATGGTTAAAAATTGATTTAAACATGTCAAATGTTTATAACAATATGAAATTTTTTATAAATTTTTTTGAAAATATGTTTTTCTCAAAATTCACTCTTTTATCCTTCAAAATGAAAAAAAAAAGTTTTCTCCAGCTTAAAAATAACCGGAGTTATGAATTTTTGAAAATGAGTCTCCAAGGCAAAAATCACGAAAATCTCAAACTTTCAACCCCCTCTATTAAAAAAAAAAAAAAAAATCCTCGAACACGTATCTTTTTTTTTTCGACATAGAACCCGTAAAAAAAGTTTCAGCCAAATAAAAAATGTGTCAGTCAGAATGGTGTTCGGTTTGTAAAAGAATTAGTCATTAATGAAATAAAAAAAGACAAAAGTCCGATGAGATACCTCTAAATCTTGAAGGACCGGCCCCTCCTTTCGCGAGGATTATTTTTTTATGTCCAAGTATAGTTTAAGATTGTGTAAAGCAAAAAAAAAATTATCGATTTATTTTGAAAGTCTAATATTTATACTTAATATATATATAACTTATATATTTATATTTTGTATATATTTTATTATATATATATATATATATATATATATATATATTTCGATCATTCGCGGAGAATGATGAATCGATAATGTAATGTAAAAACAAAAATCTCACATCGGTTATGGGTATGCAATCAGCCTGGAGGACCTCCTCGTAATTGTCAAAGTCTTTGAAACGCACCACGCAAGTCCTCGCTGATATGGCGGTTACCTGAGCGTTGTAATACTAGAAATAAAATAAGAGATCGAAAAATTCGAATGAAATTCGTCTTTTTTTTTTCTCTCTCTCTCTCTCTCTCTCTCTCTCTCTCGTGGTATCGGGTAAATTGTGCAAAACAAAATTCGAGAATATTTTCAATATTTTCTCACGTCATTCGGTGGATATTTGGGAAATTTTTTAATGGACGAAAAAAAAAAAATAACAAAGTCATTTAAAATTTCAATCCATAGATACTTCATGATACCGTAATCGATTTCTTTTTTCTTTTTTTTTTCCAAGTTTATAATTATATTAAGAGACTCACTCTATTGTCTTCCCAATACTTGGCCATACAATCGTCGCCCAATTTCCAAACCCAAGTTCCGCCGGCGCTATCATTCTCGGAATTTCGACTATTTCCATAATTAGCTGCCTCGGGCTGATTCGTCGTGTCGAAATTTTGCTGCTGCACGTGCGATTGATTTTTGTAATTTTTGTCCACAGCGGCGGGATTCGTCGCTTGTGCTTTACGAGATGCATCCTGTTGGCCGCGATTCTGCCTACCGTGCGAGGAATCGTGACCGGAAACGTGCTTGTTTTTCGGCTCTTTATCCGCCTGCTGATATCTACGATCGATCGTTCGATGATCCTTCGCGTTTTCATCGTTGGACCTCTTGTTCGCGCAAGCCGACGAATCGAGCGAATTGAAAACGCCAATTTTACCGCGCGTCTGTCCAAACGTCGCGCCAGCGCTCCTGCGCTCATTAACCTGCGACGATCTCGCATAATTGCTCTTCAATGAATTTTCCAGCTGATCATTGCCGCGGATATCCTGATTTCTCTGAAATCTCGGTGGTCTGGCTGGATGAGAATTGCCAAATGTGTTGCTCGACGCGAAAGAATTGTAACTCTCGTTGCTCGTTCTCTTTGGATATTTCGTTTCGTCAATGGTGTGCCTCGGTGGCGCCTGATATCCCCGTCCACCTTTTTGTGCCCTGAAAATTATCAAATTTTTTTTTTCCCACGTTTATTCGACAGCACGGAGCACGAAGAAAATGCGCGAAAATTCGATATTTGTGCATTATTTTTTTTTTTTTTCCTCGGAGCCGAAATCATTCAAATCTAAAGTTTTTTCCATGAGAAGAAGAGAAAAAAAAAAAAAAAAAAACGATCTCGATACCGCTGAAATATCATACTGTATGGTATACTCGACGCGAGACGACTCACCTTCCACCTTTTCCAGCTTGCGAATATTCCGAGCCTCGCAATTCCAATCGTTCGAACGAATTTTCCAGCCTCTGATTGCCGCTATTCTCGCTCGATCTTTGATGAAAGCTCTGATGTTGCTGCGAGCTTCCGTGAGCCTCGGACCCATCGCTCTGGGCAGGTAGCTTGTCCTCGAGAAAATCAAACAGCGAAACTTTTCCGCTGCTCGGCTTTGTCTCCTCGCCTTTCTTCTCGAAACGCTTCGGTCGTGATTCACGTGTCTCGCGAGGCTCTCGCACGCCGAGCGAACGGGCATTATTGTCGCTCGTTGTACGCTGCAACGACTTTAGAGCTCTTTCGACGTTGTTGCGACTTATCTTCAGCGCGTACTCGGCTTGTTCAATGGAAAAGCCCTGATCGACTATACGCTGGACGCTGTGATCCAGTAACTTTTGAGGAAAAAAAAATTTCACAAGCAATGATTTCGCTCGCACATTGGCACATTGGCAAAGTGTAGAATCGAGAAAAAGGTTTCTTTTTTTTTTTTTAATTCAGATAAAGCGTTGCAATAAAAATAACTCTGATACGGTCAAATTTTATAATTGGTTTTTCGTCAATAACGTTAATATGGAAATTTCGAATATGACCGGATCACTTTTTTTTCCAAATCGTGTGTAATTTTTCCGGGGGAAACGATTTTGGTCAAATTCACTTTTACCTTTCGTTTTGTCGATAAAAAAAAAAAATTTTAGGCAACCGAACTCGTGATCACTGTGGCCCAAAGACTCGAAATTACCAAAATTCATATCTCCTGATCTATTTGAAATTTGAAATAGGTGAAAAAAAAATATATATTCAATGCACCATTGCAGCCATTCTGAGCCATACACGAAAAAAAACGAACAAAAAAAAAAGGAAGCGACGAACGGTTTGAACGTTGATCGATTCACTGCGGAATGATTCATAAAAGTAAAACGATGACTCCGGATCGAATATGACGATGTTCTTTTGAAAATGGCTCGCGGATATCGGGATGGCGTAATATTAAAAAAAAAAAAAATCTTAATATTGTAATTTTAACAAAGTTTAATCGAGTTCAATTTTTTTTTTTTTTTCAATTTGCTCACCTGCTTATTTCCACCGCCGAATACTTTTTTACAACCGAGCCTGGCAGCTTCGGCGATCGCATCCTTGCGCTGAGCTTCGAACTCCGTCGTCTCCTTGTCGGACGGATCTTTTCCTATGCCCAGCGCCTTGAAATTCTTGTCCGTCTCGGTTCCACCTTTCATGATCTTCTTGCCGAATGGAATCCACGGCGGCGGACCGCCCTCCTCCACGGATCGCAGTCGCGAATGAGTTGCGAGTTTCTGGATTGAGAAAAAAAAAAAAAAAAAAAAATATGACAAACATTGCGTCATTGCGTATGGGGGGAAAAAAAAAAAATGTGTTTTCGGTGATAATATCAAAGTTTTATCGCGCTCACTCTATTCAACTCCCATTTTTCTACGAGACTCGTGACCTTACCGCCTAGCACTCTGGCAATATTGCCAGCGCTGAGCAATACAACACCGTGGGACAGCATTATATTTCCGGATTTCAGCAGCAACTTTGTTCCTGGCGGTGTATTGAGACTGGAATAAATATATATTGAAATATATTTGGAAAAAAAGAAAAAAAAAGAAAAAAAAAAAAAGATCGCTATTCGCTCATCGATTATTTCGCAACTAGTCGGAATATATTTCGTGAAATTTCCAGCAAATCCAAACGCGTAAATATCGGAAAAATAGATGCGAGAGCGATTGCTTTTCATCTATTTTTCAAATATCCTCTATCTCGATTCGATTTTGATTTGATTTATTTAATCTTGAATTATACAATAATTTACAATTATATAATTAAGATTAAGATTACAATATTGGAGTTGCAAAAGTGCATTTGCACATCTGTGCATCCTGTTTTGGATAAAAGAGCAGCTTTTTTATTATTATTCACCTTTTACCAATTTCATTTGAAATAAAAACTTTTGTGCATTGGAAATTTTGTTTTGGATGACATAATATTTCGGATACGGCGTTTTGAAAAAAAAAAAAAAAAAAAAAACATTTTCGAATTTGGCGTATCTTGAAACCCGTAGAGTTGAAAATTTCGGAAAAAAATAAATTGCATAAATCTCTCACGAATATTGATAATCGTCTTTCTCCGCGAGGTATCAGATCGAGGAAGTTTACCTCAATCCGGAGATATGATCGATCTCTACAGCCTGATAATTGTTTTTGCCGTCGGTCAACGATAGCTTTAGCATACGCGGAGCCGAGCGCGACTCTTCGTTGTTCTTTGGCGCAGCTATATTTCGCAATTTTTGAATCTGCAGAACCAAGTTTCCCTTAGTTATGTCGCCTTGGCCGCTTCCAATTTCTCTAAGATCCATCTATAAGCGATGAGCGGGATTGAAATTATAGATTTCCATCGCGATATCGATTTTTATCGATTGAATCGAATTCCCGAAACTCGATTCATCCGGTACGATCGGACCACGCACCGCAAGAGCATATATATTTAGTACCGTAGCTGAATTATCGTACATTTGGGCCCTGTACCAAAAATTTACATTCACAAACGCCGGGTCCGATCGTACTGGACTAATTTAGTTTCGGAATCGTATCGTTCTCTCGTCGAACGCGGCAAACAAAAAAATTGAACATCGGCTTTAGCATAGACGATGCTTCGTCGACGAGATAGGATAATGAAGATGCGATGTTAAAGTTTATAAATTGAATATTTAGTCATGTTTTTTTGAATATTTATTCTAAATTGTTAATATTTAATCATGTTTTTTTTTCCCCTGTGCACTTAAGCTCGTAGTTTGCGTGTTCTACAGTTTTTCTCTTTCACTTGACTCCAATTTGTGGTACAAAAATTATTCTATATTCGCTTGATTCATTAGCGCTTCGTTGATCAATGTAATTACATGGGTTTTTTAATTGCTAATTTTAAGTTGTTATAGACAAGAATCGAGACTAAAATTATGGTACTCACGTCGATTGCTCTTTTCGTAATTTTTTGCAAATCCCCTATGGATCCAAAATCACTCGCCAAATCATATCCCTGCTCCGTAAGATACCTGAGACAGAATCACAGAAATGACATTTCGAAGAGGTGGGCAAGAAAAATGGATATGCCGCGCGAGCTTACCAGCCTTGTTCTTGTAATTTTTGCATCGCGAATAGAATTTGTCGCTCACTGAATATACACGATTAATTACGATTACTATATCGCGAAGTAAATTTTTTTTTTTTCGAAACTTCGATTAACACCGCACTAACAGGCACACGTAAACATTTGTCAGCTGACGAACATTGTTCTAATTACGAAATTTGTATCGGCGATAAATTTATAAACGACCGGCGTCTCGAGCTCAATCCTTTTCCGACTGCGGAACAAAAGAGTCAATTCTCGAAAAATTTATCACCGAAGGATAGTCCGATTTTATTTTTAGTATTACAACAAAAAGGGATTTAGAAAATTCCATCTAACAATTTGCTTTACTAAAACCTCGACGACCATCTTTGATCATTTTGGATTTGTGTGTGAGAGAGAGAGAGAGAGAGAGAGAGAGAGAGAGAGAGATAGAGGATTTCAATAAGCTGTACTTTCATGAACTAAACCGGCTGGAATTGTCTTTTTATGCGGATAAATGAATTTCGTCGATTCGACCGGCCAAACAATTTATTATTACGAAATTTATATATAACATAGCTTATTATTTTATTTTATCATTCTTATATTTTTACTTTGAATATATAAACTCATGCGAACAACCGCTCAAAGCGCATAGCAATCATCAAGGCTCCTTTCTATTTGAGGGAGCTTCAGCGATTATAGAAGATTACGATCTAAATTTTTTATATCTTCTAAAAAAACATCTCGGTGCGTGAAATTTTAAATAGATTTTCGCTTTAGTGTCCGAGATATTCACCGTTGAAATTGAATTATTAAACGTTATAGCTGTATCGAAGAACTATATATAACGCTTTCAACATATATAAGAAGTATAATCTTTACGAAATACTGGTGAAAGACAAGAAGTGATAAAAATGTATGTTCACGTGAATATATTCGGTTTTTTCTGAAAAATAATTCGTTGTGAAAAATTATCGGTCGAGCGGCAAAGGGTGCTTTCCAATTAGAGCACAGAGCGACACAGTGTCGACATTTCTGGTGTATATTCCTTTGCTCGGATAGGCCGATTCCATCAGAAATTTCGACACTGTGTCGCACTGTGCTCTAATTGGATATAATTGGAAAGCACCCAAAAGCTCACAAGTCACGTGACCTAAAATCGTCGCTCCTTTTCTGCTCTGTTGAAAACAAACCCTATTATTCTCCCTCTCCCCATCTCTCTAACCCCTCCACTCTCTCTCCGCGCACCGCGCAGGGCAAGTCTGGGCAAGTCAGTAAAAATTTCCGTAGTCTCGTTCATTTCTGTTCGCAACGTTGAACGAGCTCGTCGTCTTTCTTCCGACTCCGGTGAGTGCTGAAAAAAAAAATATTCCATCATACGCCCGCCACGCACACGCTGCGAGAATCCTGTTGCATCCACGATTCAAATAGTTTTTTCATATATCGCATGAATCGTTAGAGTATCAGCGTACCCATCTCAACTCCATCAGACAAATATTTTTATTCTTCTTTTCCCCGGTTAAGCACCAAAACTCGACGCCACGCTATCGTGATGATAACCTTATAGTCTCGTTCGTATGAACATTATTGATTATAAAAAATAAGAAAAAAAAAGTACTGAACTAAACGAAAATTCATAACACGCGATCGCCTTGTCGTGCATCGATTAATTATTATTCGATCAATTGTTCTTCAGATTATTTTATTCGGCGTCCGAAGTGCGGTAGCGTCTTCGAGCGTCCACGCTCTTTTAAGAAAACAAAAAAATACAGGTAAACCATTCAATTCAGATATATTGGTTGTATTTAAAAAAAAAGAAAAATTTTAAACGGAGAATCACCCCTTTTTTTTTACCCTCGAGCACATTTATCATGATGCGACCTAATTACCGCCCCAGTCTGAGTACCGTGACTGATTGGTTATTTTAAATCTGACGAACACTACCGTTATTATTTCGATAAATCACAAAGAATATTAGCATCGAGAGCTCATGCGAAAATTTTCTGCATCCATAGAGATGGAGCGAGCAGTGGGAAAAATAGAAATTCCATGCAGCCTCCGGGCACACGATGTGAAATGTAAGTACCGCAGCCTCATTTTTTTTTATGGATGTACATTGGATTTTGTTGTGCCCGTTATTCAAGAAAATATTTTACTATGGAATTTTTTAATTTGCAAATCAAAGAAAATTGATCAAGCGTCGATGGCAATTGAGAAAAATGAGAATAAAAGTTGAAAAATAAACTATGTAATTATTTACCGTGGCTACTTTTTTTCGTGTTTTTTTTCCCTCGAAAAAACCCTTTATCTCGCGACTAACAATGATAACCAGGCACGGGAGCATGAAAAAGTTGGAAAAAAATGAAAAATCTAATCTTTAGTTTGATTTTCCGAATTTTCGCGTTTTTTTTCTTGACAAAACCCTTTATTTCAGCACTAACAATGATAAACAGGGGGGGAAGCTCAAAAAAAATACCCCAAACACGGTCGATGCGCTAAAATCATAGGCAATAAAAAAGAGAGATGGAAGACGAACGGTAGAAACTGAACTTGAAAAAAAAAACGCGAAAATTAAAAAAAAAAATTATTCTTGGATTCATTTTTCGAGCTTCTCGTTGTTAGTGCTGAAATAAAGTTTTGTAGAAAAAAAAAGAAACGCGAAAATTCAGAAAGTATATCAAAGATCAGATTTTTATTTTTAAAAAAATTGTTCAACTTTTTCATTCTCCCCCGCCTGATTATCATTCTTAGTGCCAAAATAAAGGATTTTTTGGGGGAATAAAACCGGAAAATTCGGAAAAGTACCCAAAGTAAA
Source organism: Rhorus exstirpatorius (assembly GCA_963564615.1). Classification (NCBI taxonomy): domain Eukaryota; kingdom Metazoa; phylum Arthropoda; class Insecta; order Hymenoptera; family Ichneumonidae; genus Rhorus; species Rhorus exstirpatorius. The sequence continues at coordinate 36,341,081 of OY751317.1, forward strand.
TAATTACCGAAAAAAAAAAAACGTATTAACTGAGTAGGTTATATGAAATAATTCTTACTACGATGTAACGTTGTAAAGAAAAAAAATGAGCTTGAGAGTCCTGTTGAAACTTTTTTTCTTGCTCGCAGATCTGATATTCCTTGATAATGTTTAAAAAAAAATTTAGCTCAAAGAATAAAACTTAATCCCAACGTTAACATTTGCGGTTCGATCAATTTCATACTTTGTTCTGTGAGCCGTTGAAATTGGGAGTATGAATGAATTTTTTTTTTTTTTTTTTCAATCATTGGAGCGCATAATGTAGAGTAAGTAAAAATAATGAGGACGTATTTTTTATTATTCGTTAAAAATGACAGTGATGTTATAGGCAATTTAATTTCACGGATTTTTATATATATAGATATAGCGTAACATGTGTGACGTCATAATGTTATATTTTTCAATTTGTTATATTAACGGCAATTTTGATTGAAATAAAAAAAATTAAAAATACGTACTAAATATTTTTTTTCCTAAACTACCAGATTTTGAAATAAAAAAATTTCATTTATACTCCCAATTATGAATCCAATAACGCTCAAATCAATCAGAATGTAAAGTGGCGAATTTTTTTCCACCTGAAGTTCGAGAGATCGGAATTAAATTTTACATAAATCTCTGTCCCTGAACAGTCAAGAGCATTCTCGTCGATATCTCGTACCCAGATCAGGGCTGTAAAATCAGTTGATCGTACATGCGCCCCTGGAATTCCCACTGGGAATTGATCTAAGAAGAAAAAAAATGATGCGGCGATGTAACAAATACGGGATGGTCAAAGGCCTGAATTTTCGGCAAACATGAAAAATCATTGATTAAGTATGTATATTTTATTTTCCATTGTGTGTGTGTGTGTGTGCATTGTGTAAATTCTACTCTTTTTTTTTTATACAAAGAATCCTTTCAATGATGAGTTTATAGTTATCCCTGTCTTACACGAGTAGGTGGTGAGAGAAAAACGTTCTGAACTTTGTTCGCAAAGAATTCATCCTGAAGCAAGTTTAACTCGCGTGGCTAACAAATTTTTTTTTCTCTCTTTCAGCTCCAATTTAGCTTGCCCAACTTGGAGGAAAAAAAATCCAAATTTACTGTCTCAATGGTACGATTTTTTTTTTTTCTCCGTTTCATTTTCCCTTTTTTTTTTTCCCTCTTTCACATGATGTTAAAAAACGACAAGCATATGACTGATAATTTTTTTGATGTCAATTACATATAACTGACAATTTTACAGCGTTTTCGCCATTTCCGGTCCATCAAATATTGCTCTACGACTCCGTTTTTTAATATTTGCAGGACTAGCCATCCCCGAATTGAGAACTTGGTCGATTGGTCGGAGAACTTTTCGGAATTCAGGTAACAATCTCATTGGTTTTGTTCCATTTTTTTGTGGCTTCTTTTTTTGTTTTTTTGTTTTAATGATGATACAATATAATATACGCTAATATGATCTATCGATATGATTCGCACTTGCCCTCACTGATATTTTCACAAAGATTTTACAAAGATTCGATCGAAAATTCGTCCGATTAATTTTCCGTCGTTCTTCCTTTCTTTTTGCAGATTCGTTACGGCAAAAATTTCATCGCGTCGTTCGACTCGCCGCGAAAGAGAGCATTTACACAAATATGGGGTAAGGCGATATTGATATTTTCTGATGAAAAAAGAAAAAAAAAAATTGCCAATCGCTTACAATCTTGTTAGCCTGATGTTATTCAAATATACGCTATGATTTTTCAGTGATATATAAATTTTTTCTGATCACTCTCAGCAACTTTGAACTCTGCAATGCTTGAAGGCAAATTTTCATTTTGCTTTTTTTTTTTTTTTCTGTTCAAGGTCCTCGCGAGACGTTTGATCGTCGATCAAGGTGCAATCTCGTGCCAGTGGCGATGAACGGCAAATTTTGTCAAATGAAACATAAAATACTTGAAATGAATAAAAATTGAAAAAAAATATATATATATCTATTTCTGTTTTGTGCATCTTCGTAAACTACCCGTAGAAAGTACGTAATCACATTTATTTGTGTGGTTTTGCATCGAAATAGTTCATTGTGGATGAGCAATAACACAATTTCTTGGAAAAAAAAAAAAAAAAAAAAATTGAGTAACTTGATGATGTTTATCAATTGAGCTCTGCCGAAATGTGAATAAATGAAATTTGCACTAAACAAATCGTGTCCAAAGCGCTAACTTTAATTAGGAAATCCATTAATAATCCTTTGATCGATTTGATAAATTTCTAACATGGATAAAGATGACTGCATAGAAATTGCCTTTGAGTTAAATTTTAATTGAAAAAAAATTTAAAAAATTGATAACACGAGTTTAAAAAACAAAAAACTTGAGTAATTTGATATTTATGAATTGAGCTCTTTGCCGAAATGTGAATAAATGAAATTTGCACTAAACAAATCGTGTCCAAAGCGCTAACTTTTAAAATTAGGAAATCCATTAATAATCCTTTGATCGATTTGGTAAATTTCGAACATGGATAAAGATGACTGCATAGAAATTGCCTTTGAGTTAAATTTTAATTGAAAAAAATAAAAAAAATTGATAACACGAATTAAAAAAAAAAAAAATTGAGTAACTTGATGATGTTTATGAATTGAGCTCTGCCGAAATGTGAATAAAAGAAATTTGCACTAAACAAATCGTGTCCAAAGCGCTAACTTTTAAAATTAGGAAATCCATTAAAATAATCCTTTGATCAATTTGATAAATTTCTAACATGGATAAAGATGACTGCATAGAAATTGCCTTTGAGTTAAATTTTCATTGAAAAATTACGATCAAGGAACTTCACTAAGCAGGGATGCACTTTAACATTTGCTTGAACCATAAAAAGCGTAATATTAAACAAGGTACAGAAGCGATCTGATTTTTTTTTCATGCGATTTCCTTCGACTGAGCTGCATAATTCAAACTCTTTTCATTGTTTTCTGTACATCTTGCCTTGAGTTTCAACGGTGGGAACACAAAAAGTGCAAATTTTGTCAAATGAAACAAAATACTTGTAATGAATAAAAATTGAAAAAAAGAAACGTCTATTTCTCTTTTGTGCATCTTCGTAAGCTACCCATAGAAAGTACGTAATCACATTTATTTGTGTCGTTTTAGATCGAAATAGCCCATTGTGGACGAAAAATAACAGGGTATCTTGAAAAAAAAAAATAATAATTAAGTAACTCTTTAACGATGTTAATGATTGAACTCTGCCGAAATGTGAATAAATGAAATTTGCAATAAACAAATCGTGTCGAAAGTGCCAACTTGTGAAATTGGGCAATCCATTAATAATTCTTTGATCGGTTTGATAAATCTACAGTATACGTGGATAAAGATGACGATTTGCATAGAAATTGCTTTTGAGTTGAATTTTCATTGAAAAATCGTGATCAAGAAAGTTTATTAAACAACAAACAGCGTAATATTAAACAAGGTACAGAAACGATCTGATTTTTTTTTTTCACGCGATTTCCTGCGACCGAGCTATGTAATTTAAACTCTCCTCATTGTTTTCTCTACATTTTGCCTTGACTTTCACCTCAAGCTGTAACGTTGAGCGAAAAATTAAAATTTTTATTCTTCAAGCTCAGGTTGGATGAAAATTCTGAAATAATTCAGGCGATTCGGTGTGTAAGTACGGAGCGTTGAATAAAAATTTCTCTACTCGTCAAAAGATTTTCAATGGATTTACCGAAGCGGAAATATTGAATATTTTTTGTTAAAAAATTACAGCCATTCAATATTTTACTGTATTAAGCTTAAAAATCTGTAATTAATCGCGAATTTAATCTACATGAACTCTCTCAGCGGTATTATATAGAATATTGCAGCTAAATTTAAAATTATATTTTTAATAAATTAAAAAAAAAAAAACCACATCTATTTACATTCCAGGCAACTGTGACAAGCGAAAGCGATCTCAATGTAAATTTTAAATAAATATAAATAAATTTTTGCTAAAAATAGACACCCTGAACGGTAAACGGGGTAGATTTTTTTAAACATTTTTTTTTCGACCGTCGGGCGCCAGGACATTTCGCAATTTTATCAGGAATTTCGATATTGCCAACTTTAGTTTTCATAATAATAGTAATATCAGTACCGTGAGCGACGAAATTATAGCTGGATATGATACGCATAATCGATCATTTTCACATTCTTCGATTCTTCGTGATATAAACGCGTTTGCTCTCTCTACTTTCCTGACCAAAAATAACGAAGTATACTCGACGCGCGTTTTTTCCAAACGTTCAGAAGAAGAAGAAAAAAATTCATTACAATCTATCCGCATGTACAAATACAAAATGTTTGCTCTCGAAACATTTTTTTTTTTATGACCAAAAACGGAGGATTCTTCGCAGTGCTTGATGTTCAAGGAATTATCGAACGTGGAAAAAAAAAAAATTACATATCTACACTGCGATGGAACAGCGGCTCCGCCGGTTGTCCAATCGTCATGATCCGAAGACAGCGAAAAAAATCGCCGCCGCCATAAAAAAACCACTTTTGTCACAAATCGATGAAATAATCGGTTATCGGATCGAAATCTTTTTGATGGGTTGCATTCGCGGCCAGCGCGTAGCCCCATAATTTCATAGCATCGGCGCAAACGTTCTGTATCTCGTTGACCTCCTCGAAATCGAGATCGGTGCGCCAGTGAAACGGCGCGACTTTGGAATTTCTGAATGTGCTCGATACACCGCCGGCGTCACTTTTCGTGTGAGTCTCGAGAAAACGTTGCACATTGGCGTGAAAATCCAAGCCGTAAAATTCGTACAAACTCTTTACGTGGGTAAACGGATCCACCGAGAGATCCTCGTATCTGACGATTCTGCAACACAAAGAGAGAGAGAGAGAGAGAGAGAGAAAAAGAGCGAGAATAAATTTTCAGGTTTAATTGAAAAGTCGAAGAAAAAAATATTTGAAAATTTAATGTTTCCCGAAAATATTCTCGCCGGGGTGGCTTTACCGAAAGTTCCGAGGATATTTTTTCATCAGATGGACGGCTACCTCGAAATCTGACACCATATCGTTGCAGACTAGAGACGGATCGGAACAGTCAGGATTGCTCGGGCACCATTCGCGATGCTTGCGAGACTGCAGCAGACCCCTTGGATCTCGTATCAGCAATACCATTCGGATCGCCAAACTGTCGGGTAAACCGAATTTTATTGAAACACAAACGATCAATCAATTATAGAATGAAATTTATTTGAAATTCTCACGATATGATCAATGCAAAATATCAGAACTATGTATGTTGAAATAATGTTAATTCTCTTGTTTGATTATTTTTCCGAATTTTGGTGTTTTTTTTTTGTTTTGTTTTTCGACAAAAGCCTTTACTTAGCATCAATACTGACGATCGGGGAACCCCAGAATTATCGCTAAAAAAAAAAAAACGTCAAAAATTAATCGTTTGCGTGACTTGCGAATTTCATACTTTGCTTTTTTTTTTTTTCTCTCAAAGAACGTCCCAGGCTCAGTTATATTTCGATGCCAAGGGACCTAAAAGAATTGAAAGCCCGTAGAGTTGTCGCTAAAAAAACGTTTTTGAATTTAACGAAATGCCGAATTTTGCGGTTTTCTTTCCCCCGCCGGAATAATTATTTTTCATGGTACGCGAATAAGACCCGAAGAATCGCACTCGAACACAAAATTTTTAACTATGAAAATTATTTTTCACACCTATATTTTGCATTATTATTATTATTATTTTATTTTTTTACATTTACACAACGATTAAATCTTGAAGATTGATCATAGCTCACCTCTCCTCTTCGAGGAGTACCTGAGCCGCTGCGAGTCTCAGTCGCACGAGTTTCATCGACTGAAATGGAAACAATCGACAAAATTTCGACACGAATCTTGGATCCCAGCATATTCTTCTGTGATTCTGGCATTGCCTCCACAGATGAGTATTGTGATTGAATACCCACGGATGTGAATTTTTTCCATAATTCAAGTATTTTTCTGAAACGAGAAATTAAATATTTTTACGGTGTCGTAATTATATAATCGCGCGATAAGCGTCGGGATCGAAGATGATGGATTTTCGATTACCAAGCTTGTAATAATCGCACTTGAACAATGCATCGATATTTTCAAGCGCCTCGATCGCCAATGGAGGTCCTCTGACCTGTACGATACCAAAGTCCAGCAATGGCTCGTAATGATAAAAACTTGCCGGATGAGCGTTAATAACGTCACCGAGGAAAGTACTGCCGCTGCGCCAACTCGTGAGGATTACGCTTCTCATTGGTCTGCCGCCTTTTTCCATAACAAGATCGTCCAGAGAGCTGTACGCACGATCGAGGCAAAATGAAATTTCGAGAATTGAACAAAAAAAAAAAATATCGCATCTCCATGCAATAATTCAATATAATTGGTATCTCGGTTAATGGGCAATTTTTCCAACGCACCTTGCGTTGATTCCGTATTTTCCTCTGGGATACACGTAACCATCCATCTCTCTATCGATCGCTCTTCTCTGCTGATCGACAACCTCGTCGATCTCGATACTGGCGATATCGTTCGGTATTTGCGTGTCTCGATTTCTAGAAAAGGCCTGAAATAATCATATATTTAAAAAAAATAATAAAGAAAAACATAAAATAAAAACAAAATTTGGGATTAATAGCAATTTTATGAGCGAAAAAACTCGAGTAATCTCGATGATAAAGCGTATGCGATATTAGGGTACTCCTTATTTTGACTTTTTTCTAATTTCAATTCTTACCGCCCCCTAAATCCATTTCAAATAATTTAGAAAAAAATTATCCGCGTTGCAGAATTTTTTTTTTTCGAATATTCGCCATTACCAGCGGAGTAAAAGTTTCTTATGTAAATTTATACACGTTTTTAAGGTATCAAGGATAATAATTGTTTCCACTCAGTAATTCGTAGTCGAAAAATCTGAAACTTGGTGGGTACAATATTGATGACCAAACAAACAAATAACTACTATATATTTTCATTAAAATATGTATGGGTCATTTCGATTTAGCGTGACAAAGTTTTTTTTTTCTTAAATAGCGTTGAAAATATTTTAAAAAAACACAAGTATTGCTTCGTACATATTTTTTACAGGCATAGAAACCATCATAATCACTAATTCAACCCCCTCGATCCCCCTCCGCTTCTCCACCGCCCTCACCCTGCAGAATCCAAATATTTTTTAATCCTCATTTTTAGGATATGAAAAAGGGAATCTAGAAATAATGTCTCGATAGTATAAAAACAATTTTTATTTATTTTCAAAAGTATAAATTTATAACCGTTATAATGTACTGCATTATTGCAGATGCATTATGGGTTTTTCAACAAATACCATATTTTCTGAGCTTCTCTATCGAAGTCGCTAGTGAACTTGAAAAAGCGAGTAAAAAATATATATGAAGCAATACTCGTGTTTTTTTTAAATATTTTCAACACTATTTAAGAAAAAAAAAAACTTTGTCACGCTAAATCGAAATGACCCATACATATTTTAATGAAAATATATAGTTGTTTTTTTGGTCATCAAGATTGTACCCACCAAGTTTCAGATTTTTCGACTACGAATTACCGAGTGGAAACAATTATTTTCCCTGATATCTTAAAAACGTGTGTAATTTACATAAGAAACTTTGGCCCCGCTGGTAATATGGCGAATATTTGAAAAAAAAAATTTCTAGCACGTGAATAATTTTTTTTTTTTGCATTATTTGGAATAAATTGAGGGGCGTAAGAATTGAAATTAGAAAAAAGTCCAAATAAGAAGCACCCTAGTGTACACCTATGTCCAGATTAGAGGCAAAAAAAATGTATGAACAATTATTTTTAAACACAAGTGACCAAGCCAGAGAGCACGTGTATGTTACGTGTTTTTTTTTTTTTTTTTTCTTTGCGATAAAGCACATGTATGTTACGAGTTTTGGAATAAAGCATTGCCAAATAATATTCGCAAGTAGCTCGATAATGAAAAGCTATTAGCGATTGAATGATTGTATGTGTTTGGCTGTGAGAGAAGAGAAGCACTTTTACGATTTATCATGACGTACATATAATAGCTCGAGAGCGGTGCGTGTGGCTTACCGTGACTGGTTCTTGAATTTTCACGACCTGCGGCCTTATCTCGACGTCCTGAATTAAAAATAAAAGAGGCCAAATGAAAAATAATAATGTGAGTATATATTGCGAACTTGGTGGATAAACGTTTTTTGCTAATGGGCTTTTCTCAGCGTTCGCTGGACGGTCGTCATACGTTATTATATAAAAATCCATAAAGATGGGCAATCCCAGGTCGCATCGACACAATTATGATCCTCGCCCTCTGCAATTCGGATCACAATTTTTTTACATTGTTGCGCTTTCGATATTTAAAAATTATATTTTCGAAAATTTATCACAAATAATTTGGAAAGGTTTTTTTTTTTTTCTTTAATTTGATAAATTTTATGAAAATTTTTATTAAACATCAATTGTCCGTTTCGGGTAAAAGTTTCTCTTAAAAATTTTAGAAAATGCTGCATAACTTGTAGGGATGCGCGGTAAAGCTGTATAGACTCGAAGGATGAGGATCTGTCCTGGAATGGCCCCCCGGTGTACGGGTGAATCGCGCTATTCGAGCCCGCAGGACGAGACAATAAGCGTATGTGAAGAAAAGATGATAATGCGGTGTAAGAGGATCGATTTGACGAAATGTAAAAGCCGTGTAGAGAAAAGTTGAGAAATTTTGGAATTATAAATAAATATATGAATAAAAATTAATTAAACGAATTTATTACTATGGATAGGTTTTATAATGCCCATAATGCGGAGATAAATCAATCGAATTCACGCGGCTTTCGTTATTTCCTTGAGGACCAAATAACGTTCGGCTGAGAAATAAGAAAAAAAAAGTCCAACAACGCGTTTAACCCGGGTCATTGAAGTTTTCGTATTGTTTCGGCTGTTTTTTTTTGGTCCCCGCCCCCTTTAACTTTAACTTTTTACTGACCGACAGAACCGGCTGCAGACGATGTTCGAGATATCCGCTGTAACGCTGACTAAACGCTAGGAAAAAGATGCAGAGAGATGCCAGGCCAACCAGCCCATAGAAGCTCAGCCGTTTCGACATCTTTGTACCTGATCGAAGCAGACATTTTAGATTTAAACGGCCGATAGTGGTAAGCAATGAGTACGAGGATGACGAAGATAATAAATTATATGGCAGCAGCCATATAATTGCTAATAATAATAAATTAATAATAAATTATAAGCTAATAATAATTATAAGCTATATAATATATATTAATAATTATATATAATATATATTATATATATAATATATATAATATATATTATAGGATAATATATATTAATAATATATTAATAAGCTATAAATTATAAGCTAATAATAAATTATAAGATAATAAATTATAAGCAGCGACGATATACGGCGATAAAAATTGTTGACGCGAAGTATGTAATTTGTTCTCGGGATAATCTTATTAGGTTAAATAAAAGAGCCGATCTCGTGGTAAAGATGCGCTAGGTTCGAGCATCGCGGAGTCTTTTTACATTACTGACGAATAATACTGCAATTTTTCATATATCTGATCGGCAAATTCCGTACTTTGCGCACAAATCCGCTCGCAATGAACCAATATATCATATTTATGACTTATTCATCTTTGTTCATCTGCAAACTCACCGCTGGTATGCCTTCTGTTCATCGTCATATTTCTTCCCTCGGTGTCTCTTATCTTTGATGTTTGAATTGCATTTTTATGCGTATCAGTTGCAACATCTCAATAGAAAGATCTTGTCTCTTTGGCAAATTTTCCGCATGTCGCTGTTGCAGTATCGGAACAATTCATTCTAGAATATGAGGGAAAAAAAAAACACAAATAATTCCGAAATTATTTTCTCTTTCACGTGACTCGGGATATGTGTTCGTGAGATAGAGTACGTAGCTCGCTTGTGATAACGTTTATGAGCAATGCAAGTTTGATTGTTAGCCGTGCGAACATGCATCTTGAATTTGCATGCATGCACATTGGGGTATGTCAAAAATGAAATTTTTTTTTCATCGCTCCTACCACTCAAAACTTTAGGTTTTGACCTTAAAGAGGTCCTCGTTCAAGGAGGGCGCTGTAGCTTGAGGTTTAGAGGTCGCTCAACAAAGATTTCGGTTTCCCATCTAATTAACACGTAAAAAATATTGTTTTTTCGTTCAAAATGATGTCGGACAACCCAAAATTTGGCGATATCTGTGTTTTTTGGCTCATTCGAAAGCATGACTCATCCCCTAAACGGATGATAGGTCGTTTTTCGACTTATCGTTCCAATTTTCTTTTTACGCCACTTTTCGACCACAATAGTCACTTTTTCACGTTAACAAAGTCTCCAAGGTACCAATGAGTCCAAAATGAATTGCTGCAAGTATTGATTGTTGATTCGAATATGAATAACCAATTCCAAAAATTGGTAAAACATACGAAATTCCTCAAAACGAACATGGTTTTTTGAATAAAATTGAAGATACGGAATTTAATTTTATTCAAAAAGCCATGTTCATTTTGAGAAATTTGGTGCTTTGCCAATTTTTGGAATTGGTTATTTATATTCGAATCAACAATCAACACTTGTTGCGATTCATTTTGAACTGATTGATACCTTGGAGACTTTGTAAACTTGAAAAAGTGACTATTGTGGTCAAAAAGTGGCGTAAAAAAAATTTGGAACAAGGCAAGTCGAAAAACGACCTATCATCGTTTAGGGGATGAGTCATGCTTTCAAATAAGCCAAGAAACACAGACATTGTCAATTTTTTGTTTGCCCGACATCATTTTGAACGAAAAACAATATTTTTTACGTGTTAATTAGATGGGAAACCTAAAACCTCGTTGAGCGACCTCTAAACTTCCAGCTGGAGCGCCCTTCTTGAACGAGGACCTCTTTAATGTCAAGACCTAAACTTTTGAGTGGTAGCAGCGAAGAAAAAAAAGTCCATTTTCGACCCACCCTAGGCACGCTCGTATACGTTCAACGATTGTATATTTTCATCCTTGAGAGTCGAAATGCGCAGTTTCTGAGCTTCAGAAAGCTGATAACACTAGCGACGTATACCCCACCCTGATATTTGACTTCGGCGATATGAAAACTGAGTGCGCAAGATATTTCAGAATGAAGGGATATATTGTAGATATCTATGTTTTTTCACGTTCGAGGACAAATATGTGGAAATTTATAATTAGTTTCAACCTTGTTTACAATAAATCTATAGATAGTATATAAATATATTTGAGTAAAAAGGAGGAAAAAAAAATAGGATCTGCGATAAAGTCAGATGGAAAACTAAAGGAGATGAGACACGGCGGTCATGCGAGGAATAAAGCTTATATGTACGTATGAAAATTGATCTAGCTAAAGAGAGCTTTGCAAAAAGTTTTCTTCGAGTAGAAAACGCGCGAATTTTTCGCACAATACGATCGAGATCCAGTGATCCGGACAGAAAAGTACGATAATTGTATGTCGCGTGATATTCGCATATATATATATATATAGGTATACATTTATCCTTGTAAAACAATGAAATTCTCGACGTCAACGTGTAATCGTACCGTACGGTCAGGATCTCCGGACCAGACAAACATTTTTACTCTCACCTAGGTAGGCTAAATATTTTGCCATGCGCTCCTCTATTATCCTTCTCTTCCTGTATCCCGTACACCCGGAAGATATTATCCTCGTAGCGGCGATAAGCGGACGTGTAGCGTTTACCGTTAATCCGAACAAACCCAAAGATCGAATGCCACATACTTAATTACGAAATGGAACGGAAAGACGATTGTTTTTTATTTGTTTTTTCTTGTACATATTAAAAGATGACTGTATATATATATCCATATATATATATATTTATATATATACATATATAGAGATATGTAAATGCAGAGCGAACGAGTTGACGCTGGTCACCTGGTCACCGCACCGCGTCAACTGCTGCCGTTGAACGCGGTGCAAAAGCATTATATTTTCAGTGCACCAAGGACGGGGAAAACCATCGATCTAACAAAGTTTTGCCTATCCTCATTAAATAACTATACCGAATACCGAGTTATTAGACGAAGTAAAGAAAGAGTTCTTTTTCTCTTTCCCTTATATTTACGTACACAACGGCATATGTTCTCCCCCCCCCCTCCCGCTCTTTTCAGCTGTAGAGAGAATAAAGTATACAGTAAAGCCTCGATTGTGCGAGGTCTGTGGAACCGGATTGTGGACGAATGATTTGAACAAATCATGCATTATTAATTATAGTGCAGATATTGCAAAAAAAAAGAGTATCCGAAGTCTTAAATATAATAATTAACAAATTGAATGCAATAAATTTTATACGCCACTTTTATATCCTTGAAAGTGTTGACGTTTATTTTTGAGTCATTATTCGATTTTGTTTAGTTATATAATACGTATGATATGACAAAGCAAAAATTGTATACATTTGTTCATTATAGATTTCGTTTTTAAGATCATTTTCCATAGGTTGTAATAAACATTTACTTTACGGATCAAAGGACGGAACATATGCAATTACAAATACTGAAATTCAATTTTGTAAGATAATCGATGATAGACAAATCATAATGACCATAAACAAATGATGCGCATATTTCAAAGTAACGAATGGTTAATCGAGGCCTTACTGTACATACAGAAAACGGAACACACTTGGAAATATTCGAAAGCGCCCTTCTGTTGATACGAGTAGTGAACACAAGAGGGAGATTGAGTTCACCCTCGCGGGTCATTTAAGGACTGCAAAAGTCGATAAGTTCGTTGCCGTTGTGATCGGTAGTCCGAATTCGATCGCGAGCTCTCGCGCGCGCATTAGGAAAGAGGGGGGAAGCCCCCTCTCGTTAACACAGTTTGCAGCTCAGGCAAGTAGAGAGAGAGAGAGAGAGAGAAATTCTCGTGCACGAGTAAAAAAGCAGACGACGAGACACACGATCAATCGTGTTACATCGATTGTTTTATTTTTTCCTTATACAAATACGTTTTTACAAACACCGTGTGTACCTTTGACTACATAGTCAAAGGTGTGTACATATAAACGCGTGCCCGCACCTTCGTGTTATTTCCTTTTTAAATTGTATTTTCATTGCGGTCGTAGAGTGTCGCATTCAGTGTTAAAGCGAAAGAGATATGGGCGAGATTGGTCTCTCGCGGATGCTGCGTGTCAAAGTGGCGGCGCGTTCTCTCGCAGTTTCAACGAATATATCTCGGTCATTATTGCTATAATTATCAGTACACGTCTGCGTTAACGCTTCAAAAACTACCCTATATAGCGTTGCATCAAAAGAGAAAGAGAGATTGTGAAGTATTCGCAAATTCGAACGCCAAACGAAAAAGAATTCAAAATATTTAATATTAAATATATATAATATATATATATATATATATATATATATATAATATCGATAAAAATTCTGTTCACTTTTTTCCAACGAATATCCGCATCGTCTCCTTTCTCGCGTCATTTCTCCCAGTGCGCGCCCTCTTTTCTCTTTCCCCCCCCTAACTGCGTAACGATGAAATCTCATCGAAAAATGGGATAATTCGGGATATACACGAGAAAAAAATCGGGACACACGAAGTTCGAACGGGTTGGGAGAAAACGGAGAGAGATTGAAAAAAAAAAAAAATCATAGAACAGTTTTATTACAAATTGATGGCAAGCGGAAGTCCGCTACTCCCGATAGAGCATATGTGGATTCTCGTGAATTGATGCAAGAGCCACGAGTTTCGAAGGGCGTCGGTGGGAGTGGTGGTGGTGGTGAAGACGACGACAACGACGGGAACGACGACGACGAGGACGACGACGACGACGACGGCGGCGAACGTCCTCGCTCGGTCTATTGACGGCAGTAGAGGCCGGTAGTCGCGCCGGTGGTGGCGTTCGAGAAGGAGGTAGTGACGGTCCTTTTTTTCTACTACCTCTCGTCGCGCTCCAACGAAACTCTCTGTTATATCTCGGTTGGCGTTTTCGACCGTTTAAATATTTTTTTCTCCTATCCCTCCCTTCCTCCTCCCCCATCCTCGCCAAAGATATCCTCGAAATATCAATTTTTCTCTACGGACCATTTCACTATCGTTTTTTTTTTTGCGTGATAATCAACTTTACACTCGTTATACTTTGGTCAAGTAATCGTTTGGTCATGTAAATATATGCGAAATTTCGAGGGTGAAATTTTTCTCTTACGGCAAAACAAAGCGCGTGACTGAAAAATTTGGTGAATCGAAGGGATCCTCTTTTGTACTATAAGCTTGCCGGGATTTGGATACACCAATTTGACGAATTGAAGAACGGTAAGATATATATTAATATATGTGTATTTTTTTTGCGATCCAACCTGTATTAGCTTTAAGTTTTCTTTAAGGGTTCTTTTTTTTCGGCTGAAACTGAAAAGGGGGATCACAATTGTTTCACGTACACGCACATATCCGTCATTATAATATATTTTTTTCTTCTTCGTTAACTTTGATAAATATATAGCAGCACTGTATATGTAATGTTTTCGAAAAAAAATAATTTTTTTGGGCTGATCGTGCAGCATTCTCTTTCTCCCTTTCTCTTTCTCTCAAACCCTTATCATAGGTGGTAAGAATAAATTTGTTTTATTAAAACAAAGGTAAAAACGAGGAGCTATTCACTTGCGAAATTACTGAACCACCTTGGTATTGAATCAGAATTGAAATCACGAGAAATCGGATGAAATCTTCTGAAATCGACATTACTGAAACGTCGTTGAAATCACTCGGCGTTGTTTCAAATCAACGTGAAATCACGTAAATACATTAAATCACGTAATATTTATGCAGAATATAAAAGTTTCTTTTATGGCTTTGCTACTATAAAACTACGGGCCACGAGAAAAAAGCACCCAATATCAAACGGTATTAGTATCAGCATCGAGAGCAACATATTTTTTAGTTCATGATCGAGGCCCGGCGAGGTTTTGAGACTCTCGTCTTTAGTTCAGTCAGTCTTACACCGATTGTGTGAGCTTTTTGCGTCGAACTTGAAATAATTGTTTGTTGCAGTTACTATTCATGAATATTTTATTTGATATTTCATTCTTTTCATTTTTGTTCCGTCGTGCGATGGTCGACTGTCGGCGTTACTCGTATACAATTAAAACATAATAACGATTAGTAAAAATTTGGTATCTTTTCGATCTCCGTCAGACCTGTTTGCTCGTCCCTCCGGCTCACCTGTTTGGTAATATTATTATTATATAAACTGCAAGACGTGCAAAATAAATCATTTGAATTTTGAAATATTATAAAACGTTCGTGAGAGGTAAAGCAATTGAAGAAATAATTGACTTCTCGAACTTCTTTATTTAATAGTTACGTTAATTAATTTCATTCACTATCAAATCATTTGGTACACCGCACTTAAGGATGTATGAGCACTAGCTTCACGATCATATAAAAATCTGAATTTTTTATATGGTGTAGCTGAAGTGTATATAATAAAACCAGCAAAATTTCAAAGTGGGTCAACGACTCTTTACGCGAGTAATTAATTCGTGAAATCAAGATATTTATCCCACGCCATATACGAATTCTGGGCTGACGCAACTTTGAAACAGAAATTCGTATCTTTCACGATCAGATACGATCAATATTAAAACTGTTAAATGTTCAGAAAACTATCACGATTACATGCATTCCATAAAAATTGGGGGTTAACGAACCTTTTGACATACAATTATCGATTTTAAGGAAATTTTTCGCGTGTGTCGCATTATGAGCGGTCCGACTCTCTCTTGTTTCATGCGTGCCCCTCGCTCACCGCGCTCACCCGCGCCCACGTTTCCGCTCATTTCCCCCCACCTTGTGCTCATACATCCTTAATGATCGCGAATAGCCCCTCGGGTACAAAATGAATTTTTTTTTTTTTTTACTTCTATTATTATTTTTTCACGAAAACTTTAGCTGCGAATTCAAGTATACATGAAAAGATCTTATGGCAATGGCCGTTATGACATAGGGCTTTTTATAATTATATTGAAATTTGCATCGTTGGAATGCAACGAAAATACGTTTTTCTAAAAAAAAAAAAAAAAAAAAAAAAAAAAAAAATTATTTCCACTATTGCTGACGCTTTTGAAAACTGAAAAAAATGTTTAAACGATTTTCGACTTCGAGACAATACTTGAAATGATTTTTTTTTATTTTTTTTTTAAATCCTATTTTCGTTGCATTCCAACTATGCAAATTTCAACAGCATTTTTTTCTACGACAATTCGACTAAACTTTACGAAAAAAAAAAAAAAATTACACGCATTAAGGATGATTAACGAAAAATCGAAAAATCGATAGAATTAATTTTCAATATGTTCTCACAGTCTACGGATTGTCCTTGAAAAATTTCAAGGTCATTGACCGACTGGTCTCAGCGATATTTCTTGAAAATCTCGAATATATGTTTTTATTTTACACAATTTATCGAGTACACGGGGATTATTCAACGAAAATTATTTTTAAAATTCTTCAAAATGGTACAATCTCGATGCAGCGTAGAAAATTGCTTAAAAAAAATTTTTTTTTCACGGAGAAATTGAATTTTTTGAATTATCAACGTATAAAAAATTGAGGAAAATTTGTGGAAAAAATTGTTTGTGTTGGAAAAAGATTAGATATTACAATTCATGAAAAAGAATAATAATTTTTCTGGTTATTTAGTTAACGACATTAAAAAAAATGTTTTATTAATAACATTCAAGGATTATCGTTGTTGATACTCAATATCCTCGGTGTCTTCGATGCCTTTAATTTTTATTTTTATTTCTAACTCATCGGGATCTACTACAATTCACTATGACTTTCGTATGTTTAATTGGGAATGCAAGCGCAAAACATTCTTAATCTTGGTATCACAGATTCATGCGTACATCATTTTTAATTCTTTTTTTTCCGAAAACTTTAACAAACATCACGCGAAAGTATATCGTCTATTCCGTGAAATTTTACGATGGAATTTTTTTTTTGAGATAAAAATTGTTTTCTTTTTAAATTCTGACGAAGGAAAATAGCGATTTTTTGGTTTTTTTTTACACACACCAGAGAGTACGATAAGCAAGAGTGAGATTAGGCTGACGTTCTAAGCGTTGATCGAATTTTTCATGTGGAAAAAATATAGGGGTGAACTTCCGAAAAGCCCCAACCTCCGATTGGTTTGAAACTTTGCACAAACATTCTGTTTGATAAGATAAGAATACCTATAAAAGGATTTTTGGCGGCTCGCAATACTTTTCGAGATATTGAATTTTGAAAATTTAAGAGCATTTTTATGATACAAGCTGTTTATTTAAACGATTAGACAACCGTGACCTAATATGTCGAAAGAGTAGGGATAGTAGTGTGCGTTACGATAGATATGGATATACACGAGGATGTTAATTCTTAAATTTTCAAAATTCAATATCTCGAAAAGTACTGCGAGCCGCCAAAAATCCTTTTAGGGGTATTCTTATCTTATCAAACAGAATGTTTGTGCAAAGTTTCAAACCAATCGGAGGTTGGGGCTTTTCGGAAGTTTATCCAAATGTAGAGAACGTTCAAGCAGTGCGGAGGTCGAGAGATTTACCCTGCCACGTCAAAAAACGGTTTACATATCTCTTGTTTCATTCGTCAATTCATCGATCGCTCGGTGAATGTACTTGAACCGTTGGTACACCTCTTTTTGCATAATATATGAGCAACACGTGTACGTTCTTGATCGGTATTATTACGCCCCCCCCCCCCTAAAATTTTTAAGGAATTGGTGCAAATTTGGACCAATGTTTTAATTTTTCTTTAATTAATAAAAATTCAATCAATCATAATATAATAATTAATTACAGTAATAAAAAATTGAATCAATACTTTATATTACCTCGCACGAACAATAGGCATTTTTTTTGTTCGGTCCATCGGTCTAGAGAGAGAGAGAGAGAGAGAGAGAGAGCAAACGTGGCAAAACGCCATCACGTAATAGAAAATTACAGAGAGCCTGAGCTCGCGCGAAACAAATTATCCGAGCTTGTAACCATTAATTCCGCTCGTGCGGCTCGTCATCGAGGCGTGCAGCCCATCAGGTATTTTAAAAATCGAATGCAATATAACGCGTATAAACAATCAAACAACAATCCGATAAGCGATAAATAGTAATGACCGATAAGCAAGAATAATGACCGATAAGCTTAATGAATAATGACCGATAAGCTTAATGAATAATAATGATTCGATAAGCGATAAGCAATAATGACCTTGAGCGTGTGCCCATTATGATTTATCTGTTTACCTTCTCTCTCTCTCTCTCTCTCTCTCTCTCTCTCTCTCTCTCTCTCTCTCTCTCTCTCTCTCTCTCTCTCTCTCTCTCTTTCTCCGTGCATTTCGTAGAAATCTTAATCTGTTATCGGCAATGCGATTGCATTGAATGATTGCTGTCAACACCCATAACGCTTCCGGGATCTTTTCGTCTTTATTATAGCTAAGCATTCATTTATTTTTTTCCAAACAATAATTTATAAAATAGTTAAACCCCGAAGTCAGAGATCCGTTGCACCAGAGTACAGTAGAATTCCTCTCAATAATTTCTCGAAGATTTCATTGATCTTTGTTTGGAAGATCTGAACATTTAAAAAAATTCAAAACCGATTATAAATGAACATATTGAGATATCAACAGTTTTGGATCGGGTTATGAAAGAAATTTACATTACATAAATAATAAAATAGACAAAAAAAAACCTACGTTTTTTTTTTTAATAAAATAATTTCATTTAAGATATTTATTATTTTTTAAGGCCCATTTGAGACAACTTTGTGTCCTCAGGTTGCTGATGTGAGTCCTCTCGTATAATTAATTTTTTTTCTAAAAAAAATACTCATGTACTTTTTTGCGACGTATTTTTGTAAAGAAATAAATTTATCCACGTAAGCCCAAAATCGTGATTTAATCATTGCCGATGCAGCAATTATCGAAAATTACGCGGAAAAAATTCAATGCAATTGCAATTAAACCGATGTAGGTCGAAGAATTTGAGAGGAATTAGACAACGACATTAATTATAAACCAAATCGTAGTTATCACTTATCCGCGAAAAGAAAAATTGAGATTCTACTGTATCTACTGTGTACACCCAGTTGAAAGGACACTAAAGAGACGAGCCCATAAAAATTACTACAAAGAATAATAGCTCATAAAAAAAAGTACACTCGTTTGTGAATCATCGCCACTTTACAGCAGGTGATAATCCGTTAGTTTCGAGTCGCTGGCTGAGATCGTATATGTATATATATATATATGTATATATATCAGCGTGGATTTGTGTGTAGGAAGAAGAAAAGAGTATAGAGCGAGAGATGAGTGTATAATATATACAATATAGATGTCACGAGGATGCAGCGAGCGTCGCGCCGTTAGAGTAAGAGACGACCTTGGAGTTCACCGGAACGTGCGGCTTTGAGTTTTCAAAGAGAAAAAAAGAACGAGCGAAAGCCTCTCGAGACGTGTGTCCAGATAGTAGAGGGATTTGAGTATTCGGACATTCGGACTTTAATCGACATTTTAAATATTTAGATGTGTCGTATTTTTTTTTTTTTTTACGTACAAATGCCCAACTATAACTATCCACTCAGGATTTTCGTTCGAGTCCCCCCCCCCCCCCCCTTCGGCCAAGTGTATATTTCGACTCAAATTCGACATTTTCACAGGAGAGAACGAATCAAAAATAAAAAAATAAAAATTGGGAAATCTCAATGCTGTGGTAAATAGTGATAAACGTTGGTCGAAACGTGTGTGTAGAGAAAACCCAGTCTGGGAATCACTGTTCTGGCTTTATAATAATATACCCCGTATATGCGCAGGCGCGCGCGGTGAAAGTCTCTCTCGACCATCGGCTTCGTCGTTACATACTATATGCCGATATACCGGACTATACTACAACGTTTACAGCGGTATATAGGCTTGTCCGTCAAAGCTAATATAATATATACTATTAGAGGAATCCCATTGGGATTACGCGATCGTTTTTTTCCCGCTATATAACCCATTCTTTTATCCCATTTCGTTTCGAACGAAAGATCGTGACCTCGCACCATTGCACAGTGAGCCCGCTTAGTCTCACGAACAATTACCCCTTTGAGTCCTATATACCCCGTAATTTTGGTATCCTATGCTTTGGCATCTTGACGAAACATTTTTTTTTTTTTTTTTCATCCCAAGTTCTGTCTGTTTTGAAATATTTATTCTCTCAGGAAATTTCATATGGTACATTCCACGCAAAATCGATCCTCCAAAACGAAGTGTATTAGTGTACTTATCGGTTATTGCTTTGAAATAAAATAAATAAGAAAATAAAAACGTGTGTGTCATTGTTATTATGGTAGTACACTTTGCACGCATCAATTTGAGCGTTTGATAGGTGTTAATACCAGTTGCTACTGGCGCATATCAATATTATATGTGTATATATATATATAATGCAAACGCGCACCTGATGCCTGCTCCACATTTGTTTTTTCAGGAGCGAGTTCGCCGACAGAGATAACTCGTTGAAAAATTTATAGCCACCGTTTTCTTATTTCACGATGAGACGTATGTCACGATAGAGTATATGAAAATAAGGATAGGCGAGATATACTAGCGAGCAGTGTTGGGTGAATTTATAATTAATTAAAAATTAAAAATTAAAAATTACAATTTTAATGGGCAATGAATATATCGCCTGAATTACAAATTACAATTGTAATTCGCTTGAATTACAAATTATACTTCAGTAATTTGTAATTGATTTTTTTTTAAATTGCCAATTACAGCTGTAAAATTTTTAATGGAAATGTAATTAATTAGACCATGTAATTTTATGCTGCCCAGCAGTGCTAGCGAGAGACACACCGACACAGGCGTCGGTATACGTGTATGTGAGAGCAGGCTTCCCAATGTAAACAATGAGATTCTTTGCTACAAGAGAACGAAACCCATCCATAATAATAATAATTTCATCGCTCAAGACCCAATCTCATTTGACGTTCGATTATAGAAAAACGAGATTCTCGATATAATCACTCGTACAATTAATTTTTTTATTATTTTTTTTTATCTCACATTCATTGTTACGTGTGTATGGCTCGCAATTCATATCACATCCGTATATTGTGTGACGCATGGGATACTTCTCGAAATATTTTATTTCCATTATATATATATATATATCGCGTAAATTACTTATGAAGCGATCGAGGAAATGAGGGAAAAAAATGGTACATTCATGAAGCATCGTATTCGTTATCCTGTTATAGAAAAAGATATTTTATATCAACCAGGATAAGCATGAATTTTTAATGGTTTTTTTTAGAAAATATATGAAAATTTTAGTGCTGCCAATTCATGCTCGCGCCGAAGAGACTCGTGCTGTGAGATGCGCGAATCACTCGCGTGTATAAACATTGCCAATACCAAACGTTTTTAAGCTGAGACAGCATTTATAGCGGCGTTATAATATGCCTCGAGATCGAGTCAACAATAATTATTTACATGATCCAAGGATTTCCAAATTCCATTGTCATTACATAATTGGAACAATAATATTGGGTATCTTTAAATCGAATCAACATTTGGCGCAATGGAGCAAACTCTAAACAAAATCAGCTCAAGAATGCTGACGCGTGTGTGACTCTTTTGGCTTGTTTTATATATAAGGGCATATGAGAGCAGCAGACGACAGTGCAACGTGTGTTACTGCAGATTTCAACTGACCTCAGGACACGAAACATCTTGTCTCGAGGGGAGAATTTATTCAAAAGAATATTTTATTTAAATCAACCAAATTATCAAATTTGAATGAATGCATACAAAAAAAAAAAATAACGTATAATTTATTTCAGTTAAACAGAAAAATTTAATTTATTCTTCAATGCAAATAAATACATTTTGAAAAATAACGTATTCATTTGAGTTAAACAGAAAAATTTAATTTATTCTTTAATTCAAATAAATACATTTAAAAAAAAAAAATTCTCCCCTAAAAGCAAAGTGTCGAAATTAAATTTCTCGTTCGTGTTCTACTTGAAAAATAAAATAAAATAAAATAAAATAAATGTGCACGATTATTATCGTGTCATTAATTTCGAAAGTGGCACTATAGGCTCTTAATTATATTCTCAGACCAAAATTATCACGTAAATTTATTTTTAAACGTTCGTCTGTAGGGAATTTTTTGATTGTCGAGTTTTTTTTTAACGAATCAACGGTGCGTTGCGAGGTGCGTCGAATTTTATTGTGACAGACTGATGATGTGACGAGTTTTTTTGGGTCAAGACGCTTCGTGAGGAAAGTTTTTTCTGTGACGGTTTAAAAATTTGTCAAATGTTTTTTGTGATCAGTTTTGAAAATTTAAAAAACGAGGCACTACCCGATATAAATTCCCATATGGGCGGTCCATGTAGCTTACCGTACCATTGCATGAAATATTTCGAAATTTTTTTTTTTTTTGTGGCTCCAATTTTATCTCAGGATTTCGAGAAGCCGAATAATTATTGCTCCATAAATAATACAATTAACGAATATTCCGATATTGCACGCGTACTTTGAAGGTTCGAAAAAAATTTATTAATTTCGATTCACGATCATTAAATTGTACAATTTGTATTCTTTTTTTCATTTAACTGTGATATCTCATCGTTGTATTATTGTGTCATTTTTTTTTCTCGCATGATACCGCAATAATTGTAAAATATTCTTTACAACAGTGTGAGATTGCGAAATTAGAACAAACGGTATTTTTTTTTATTTAAAATTTATTTCTATGATTTTCAAAGTGCCCGTCGGGTGGTGACAAAAAAAAATAGAGATATATCGGATTGAACCGAATGGCAATTGTCCAAATGTACGCGTGACCTTATCTCAAAACGCCCCAAATATGCCTTCAAACAGTAAAATAGAAGGAAAACCGTGGACTATGCTCGAAATTTCAATTTCTTTTTTTTTTTAACTTCTGTTTCCATCTTTTTTTTATTATTTTTATTTCCGTACGATGACGAATCACAGCGAGATATTTTTATCAACAAATTAAAGAAAGGCGATGAGTGGTGAAAAAATTTTCATCGTTTCTTGTTTTTTTGAATATTTGAGATATTGAACTACCCATAGACGCAAAGCAAGGTTCTGCCCATTCAAGGTTTCCCTTTCTCGTCCTTTACTGAACCCAAGGAAAAAAAAAAAATACATGCGAAAATGTATTTTTGTCCAAAAAATAAATTAAATATATTTTAATATTCAATATTAATTAAATTAATACCAAAAATATACAATTCTTAGCTGGAATATACGTCACATATAAATAATGGTGTAATTTCGCATATATATATTTTTTTTTATGTTGATGTGAAGTCCCTAGAAGGTATTCAGTTTTTTTTTTTTTCGTATATTTTTCGTTAACCACCGATTTTTATATAAATATTTTCTACAAAAAGAAAAAAAATTTCACAAGAACCACGAGGTTTAGCTTTTTTTTTCAAATTGACAAAATTCACAAAAAATAAAAGAGAAAAGACGATTAAAAAATAAAATTTAAAGAACCTCTCCAGGAAGGTCAGAATGTGACGCAGAAATTTTATATCATTATGATTTCTCGGCGCGTAATTCAACTTTTCTTGGCTCCAATATCCATGTCAATGGAAGTACATATACATGTATACTATATTATTATTATTATGAGCGTGGGGAACTTTTGGCAAACTCATCGAGAGAATGGACCAAATCGTTGTCACCGGCATAACTTTTTCTTATCCCCTTAAAGAAGCGAGATACGAAGCTTTGTTATCAGAGTCGGTCAGCCGTATGAACTTCCGGTTTTACTCCTCCGCGTCAACGACAAAATCAACCGGAAACGCGGATCTACCGAGTCCGTTGCGCGCTTACAATAATGCTCCCGTTCTTCATATAATACACAATTTTAATGATCAAGCTACGAAGAAAAATAATGAAAATTAATTTTGCATACACGCGGAATTCGATAAATATTAAATATACACAGTTAAGTATTGAAATTTTCGAAAAAAGAGAGTAATTGATGAAATAAAAGAATTAGATAAATTTTGAAAAATCAACAAATTTCATTAACGTGAAAAGAAAAAAAATTTCTGAAATTTTTTTCAACCAATTTGTTAATAACAATTTGGCGTTATTATTATTTGCTTTATTATATGCTTTATATTTAATATAATACATATTTTTCTTTTATTATTTTTATTTATTAATATTATTAATAGTAATAAATAAATAATAGCTATCGCTCTTTTAAATTTGACAAAAAATTCTCATAATTGATCGCAAGACAATAAAGCATAAGGGTAATTTAATTGTTTTATCACACTTTAAATTTAAAGATCGTGAAATAATACATTCGTAAAAAAAAATATAGATACTTGTGTCATTTCGTTTTAAATATTTGAATCGTGAAAATTTTTGAAAAATAATATATAATTGTGCAGTTTTCAAAGTTATGAATTATTGTGAATTTCGCTAAACTCGTAATCTTAGTATCTTCCTCCGTAGAAATTATAATTGCAACCAATAACGTTACTTTTTTTTATATTCAAAATATTTCACTTCCGGTGTTGAATGACATACACATAAAAACCGTTTTATGCTTAATAAATAATTCATACCTAATATATAGAGGAATTAATGAATTTACACGATCCACGAGTAATCGATTCGAATTTGTTCAATATATTAATCATCGTGTTCTAGCAAAACACGATCGTGTGTCCAGTGACTCGAGGATCACCGATCGAATAAATCAAGCTAGAAATAAGTGTAATAAATATAAAAAGCACATTTTTTTTTAGCAAAAATCTATATTTTAATTTATATTCAATTGAAGAAAAAATAAAATAAAATTATTAAAAATATTTCTGTTATTTTCAATTAATGAATTTATTTATTTTCATTGATAATTTTTTTTTTCAATATTTAGCTATAAATAAGAACAATCATGAGAGAAAAAAAAAGAAACTATCAAAAATTTTATCGTTATTATTTGATTATATTTAGACAAGATTAACAATCTCGTTGTTAATATTTTGTCTTTCTTCCGTTGATGTGCATTTTTCGTATTTTATATTTTGCAGATAAACGCGAAAAGGAGAACAAGGAGCCGAATAAAGAGGACGATTGGAAGAGGATCAAGGAAATTATATGTCTCCGCTGAAACGCCTATTTTTTTCTCAAGTGTAATAAAAAAAAATAAAAAGCACTTTTTTCTCAGCAATATTTTAATTTTAATTTATTTTCGATCAAATAATTTATTAAGATTAATTAAAAATTATATTTATATTTAATTTTCATTTATTGAAATTATATTTAAAAAAAAAAATCATACAATTTATTGTTATTTTTTTCTTTCTCTCCTCAATGCATGCTTTCTCTTTTGCAGATAAATGCCAACAGGGAGCGAGGAGTAGTCAAGCAAAGAAGACGATTGGAGAAGACACAAAGTACCGGGAGACGAGACACACAAATTCCTCGTTGAGGGGACAAAAAGAGAGAAGAAGGAAGACAATTTTTTTTTTTTTTTATGAGCCTATAATGAGCTTGATAGCGCGAAGAAATTGGGCCCTGCGCCTCTCGATAATACTCAACATATGCGTTTTGCTGTACGTCTGCGCCCATCTGACATCGTCGGGTCCATGGATCGAGGAAGCTCCGAGCAACTGGGCTGGCTCGAACGTTGCAGTTTCATTGGTCGAGACGTACAGCGGTACTGAAAATTTTCACGTGAATACGAGTCAAAAAATGAGAGATCCGTCTGTATCGCATCAGTGGCCAAAAGCGACGAAAGAAACGAGCGAAAAATACGAGACTGTCAGATGGAATAATGACGCGATTCACGGTCACAAGCAGGAAATCGTTGCGTCGACTCTGGGTCGTGGTGAAAAATCGAAATTTCATGAAAAAACCACCGAGACGAGGGACAATACGCCTGAAACGAAGAAATCAGTATTGGAGCGAGTTCAGAGTGTTAACAAGACGGTGAGAGCGCGATTTATCTCAAGAATCCAAGAATCCATCATGTTTGTTCCTCCAGGAGGATGCTTTTCCTTCGAACTTCCACAGTCAGTCATATCCTAGCCCAATATCCGGTCCGTATTTTCCATAATTCTAATCCAGAGATAAGAAATTCCAGGATCAAATTTTCAGGCCCATGAGAGTCTCAGTCCTGTTTTTTTTTTTTTTTTTTTTTTTTTTTTTACCAAAATCGTATAAGAGCACCGAGGAAATAAATATTTTCTCCTGGGCGGTGAAAAAAGGCATGCAGGTTTTTTTAAAATAGATTTTGCTTCCTCGCAGAAGTAGCTTTTTTTTTTTCACGGAAAAACATTTTTTTTTTTGAGATTTTCATGTCAAAATGTTGAAAATTTTCAAAATAGTCCAGAAATCACATTTAGAAAAAAAAATGTCTCGGTGTATGGATGTATTTATCTTGAGATTTGAGTCATATCTAGAGAACGCCTTGAACAATCGTGCTCAAATTTTTCATATATAAGTACTTGGTTTATTACAATTTTTGTCAAAATTGCTCTAGTTTCAGATTTTGTATAAAATTTTCAATAAAAAAAAAAAAAGTTTATGCTCGCTCTAACTTTCGTAAATTTTCAGCTATCGGATCGAAACTTTTTGCATCAATAGGCTTGGGGGATAAGGATGTTCGGTATTGAATTTGGGCGACAATTCGTCAAAGGGTTAAGATTTTATGAAATTTTGAATTTTTCATGGGAAATGATATGTTAGGTCTGACATTCGTGAATTTACCACTGTAAAGCGAGCACTTTCCACATACATAAGCCAGAGGGGATACTAATTTTCCGTATCAAATTTAAAAATAACTGGTAAATTGGTTTAGATTTTCAAAAACTTTGAATTATGTGAAATTTTGAATTTCCAATGGGAAATTATATGTTTGCTCGAACTTTTGTGAATTCATCACTACCGAGCGAGCACTCGACACGTGAATAAGCCAGGGGACAACAATTTTGTGTATCGAGTTCGAAAAAATTCGCTAAAGAGTTTAAGATTTCTTAAAATTGTAAATAAAATCTGTTTTTTTTTAATTTTCATGCAAAATGATGTGGTTGCTCTGACTTTCGTAAATTTGGTAATATTGAGACGGCATTTGCCATAAAGATGCATCGATGATGGATGATAAATGATTTATCGACGGTATTTTGATTTACCCGAAAAGTGATGGACAAATTTTCTGCAGTTTTGATATTGTAAGCATTGAAATTACTCTGAAACGGGGTTAAAAATTTCGAACTATTGAAATCGAATTCGGGGAAAAAGCGTGTACAAATTATAAAGTTGCACGTTATTCCCTCATTACTTTATCTCGATCAAAAAGCTTCCTCTGTGAGAAAGCCAAAATTGAAAATCTCAAAGAGAGAGAGAGAGAGCGCTTCATGATCGAGATAAAATAATAAGGAAGCAATGTGCAAGCTTTTAATTTGCGCGCTTTTTTTCCTAGCCACAAAATTAACTCACTGATTTTTTGTTAGTAAATCTGATTTTTGAATTTACTCGAAATTTTCAAGTACATTTTGACACGAAAATCTCGAAAAATAAATATTCATGATATTAATGGCCATGGAAATGTCGATTTGGCCTGGAATTTCTCATATTTAAATAACTCAACGATATATATATATATATATATATATATATATATATATATATATATATGACTCAACGTTCTCTCTCTCTCTCTCTCTTTGTATAACAGATGTCGAAAGTTCCGTTATCGAAGCCGATGACAGCGAGGGAGATGATACCGTGTAACGAAAAATCGTCAGAGCCGAGAACAGCCCAGCGCGGCGATTATTGGGTTCTTTACAATTACGTGCCAATGAGCATCGATGTTAAATGCTGGGAAAGCGTGACATACACGACACACGCGGATTATACATTTCTCGATAATCTCGTACCGTTGCTCGAACGATGGCGTGCACCGATTTCCATAGCGATGCACGCACCGGGAACGGATTTTCAGCCAACTGTAAATTCAATAAAATACGCGAGAAATTGCGCGAGTCCACTCGTCTCTCAATTGGTCACTTTTCACATTTATTTCAGCAGCAAGCACGTGCCCAAATTGGCAAGTATACCAAGCACTGCGATTGATTTCTTGAAAAAATTTCATGAAATTTTATATCAAATTAAAAAAAAAAAAATATTAATAATTATTATTAGTATATATATATAATTTTTTATATTATGATTCAGGTACCAAGGAGCGAAAAAATTATTTCCGAGACTTACAACTGCAGTCTTGGTCCACCATGGACAAAAGTTGTCCACGCAAAGATGTACAAAAACGAGAAGAAACTTCTTTATCCCGTTAACGTTGGTCGTAATGTCGCGAGAGAATGCGCCCCGACGCATTACGTTCTCGCAAGCGATATCGAGCTTTATCCGAGTCCAAATTTACCAGCGACGTTTCTCGAAATGATAACGAGACACGATCAACCGATGCTCCTAACACCAAATCCAAAAGTATTCGTACTATCGATATTCGAGGTCGATGAAAAAAGTGCACCACCGTCCAACAAAACAGCACTCGTGAGTCCATTATTATTTTTTTTTTAATTTAATTAAATCACATTATTATTATTATTTTTTTTTTAAATTAAATCACATTATTGAAAATTTTTTAAAAATTAAATCACATTATTGAAAATTTTCTGAACTATCATGCTGGTCTTGTGAAATTCAAACGATTACTATAATCACAAAAATGTCTTGATATTGTGTCCCGCAATTTTCGTTGAACAAAAAATTTTCGTGCTTATGATATTTCAAATTTCTCGGGGGGAAAAAATTTCAATGATTACTTTCCAAGATCGTCAAATTTTGAGACAAGGAGCTGTAACGTTTTTTTTTTTTCGAAAATCATCCGGCAAAGGAATTGAAATTTCATGAAATTTCGTGATTTTTTTGTTTTCGAAACATCTCTGTAAAAATTTCGAGATTCGTAATTTTTGCAATAACGAGAATTATTTTATTTTTATTTTTCGCAAAGCATTTAATACTTAAAGAAAATTCAAAGTTTGCAAGTGAAACAAACACAAATTGCGAGAAAGCAACGCGTTTCGATTTTTTACTTCTTTTTTTTCCCTCCCTATACTTATCGATTCTGAATTGATTGAATCCAATTGAGGTTTTTTTTTTTTTTTTTTTTTTTTTTTTAATTAAACCCAATTATCTCTTTCATACAGATGGGAATGTTGAAAGCCGGCTCGGCCATACCGTTTCACAAAAAATTGTGCGCAGGCTGTCACAATGTGCCGAGAAGCAAGGAATGGCAGGAGACACCGCAGTCGGATGCACTTCGGGTGTTTCACGTGGGAAAGAGAACGGGAAAATTCGTTCACTGGGAGCCGATATTTATCGGCACAAATGCCGATCCGTTGTACGACGAGAGACTCAGCTGGGAAGGAAAAAGTGACAAAATGACGCAAGTAAGACGAATTTGGCATCTCAAACGTACTATCAAGCAATAAGACTGAGATTTTTTCGAAATTTAACTGTTCACCTACGTAAAAATAAATTAAAAGCACATAATATGTGAGTGCGCTCTCGGGTTTAACGAGTCCGACGATAAAACAGAGTGAATATTAATTTTTTTTTTTCCATCAACGCCATTTCTAAACTCTGAAATCGTATAATTGGAAATATAAACAGATAATTCTGGAGACTCATGTCCAGAGCCTATAATGGCCAGAGGATGTAAAAATTCAGTATTGAAAAATAAATGTTACAGTAAAAATTCAAAAATTCGAAAATATAAAGTGATGTGATAATTATTGTAAAGCTTATGAGTTCCGAAAAAAAATAAACTGGCCATACTCTCTGGACGAATGTAAACCCTGGCCAATTATCATTTTCTTTCGTTCTTGTACGTGGAATAATCCAGATAAATGATCATTGATCGAAAAGTTTACATGTTCTGACGGATAATTTTCTCTACGGATAGTTCACAAATATTCCACTGGCGCCACTTTCACCCTCCCCCAAGTGCGTGACTTTTATCATTCAGTTTTCAATTTTCAAACGATTATTCGTGATGTCGACTGTTAAATTACAAGCCCAAAACTAATTGGACTTTCGATTGACCTTGCGAATTTTTTTTCATGCACTTTTGCACACCGAACGTTCCACAAGTTTCAATATTTCCTGCATGCCGATCCCATCGAAGTGCCTCATGGCCTTTCGCTTGATCTTTGAAAAAAGAGAAAAAAAAAAAAAAATACATGCCTTCTTACACTAATTGCTTTACAAATGAAAAATTTTAGTCAAAAAATCAGACGTGATAATTATAAAAATGCATCGTTTCATTTCTTTTTCTTCTATTTTTCATTTTTTTTTTTAATGATTCTTCAGGGTTACGCTCTATGCGTTCTCGATTATGACTTTCTCATTCTCGACAATGCATTTCTCGTTCATCGACCGGGCATCAAGATCTTCAAGAAGGATCCGCGTCGTGATACCCTCACCGCCAAGACGAATATGCTCATCAAGAAGATAATCGTGCCGGAGCTCAAAGTTATGTACGGAACGAGAAAAGGTTGCGCCGTGTAACCCAACGCTCATCGGCGGCTGCATCGTACAAAGGCCACCGTGTTTCACTTCAATCCTGGGAAGGAGGGAAAAAAAAAAACGTTTTTTTCTCGTCGCTCCGATATAATCTCGTGACCGCTCGATGAAAAATGAGATGCGAAGACGACTTCAACGAGGTGGTTCCTTCGAGGGGTTCGAAATACCTCTCGAATCCTCCTGCTCTCACTGATTCCTATTATCTTTAGTCTTTTTTTTTTTTCAATATCGTATCGAACGATAAAATAAACGAATAATCGTCGCAAAAAAAAAACCGGGACAACGATCGGCAGCGATGACAATTTTTAAGTTGAAGATCTGGATTAATCGGATTCTTCGCTCTATATATATATATATATAAAATATTATATATATATATATAATATATATAATATATATATATATATATAATATTATATATAATATATATTATATTATATATACTATATATTATATTATATATACTATATATTATATTATATATAATATATATATATATATATTCAGTATTAATTTTTCTTCATCGATTTATCGAATAAAATTATTTATTACTCCAATTATGCCCCCCTCTCTCCGAACTGTGAGATGTCATCGGCTGCCGAAGATGAGTGTTCGCGATCGAGATAATGAACCAGCTGCCCTCGACCAAAGAAACTTAAAAAAAAAAAAGTTAAACAGCAAAGGAGCAAATGAAAAATAAAAAACAAATTTAATTAAAAAAAATAAAAACGTGCGGGGATATTGACGCGAGTCGGAAACGAAAATCCTCCAACGTTGTAAATAATGGGAAACGAGTACCTAAATAACTTTGTGTTTGCGATCGTGATCGATGGATACCTCCGATGTACAATTCAATTGTTCATGTAAGCGCGGTGTCTCAAAAACTTTGCTACGATCGATCCCTGATGCGTTATACATGTGTATACACGTACTAATAGGCAGAATAATATATTATAGATAGACGACACATATTTTTTGTAAAACGGTAAAAAAAAAAAAAAAAAAAAAACACAAAAACTACCCCAATTCGGGCGTAATAGATCGATTTTCGAATGCATACTCGGTATATTACTCGTCGTGCATCCCTTCCGCAATCCGAGAAACAGCGAACGTTGCAAAAGTGAGAGTAAGAATTTTTTTTTCTACTCGAATGGGCTAGTTGGATTTAAAAAAAAAGGGGGGGAAATAAACAATTGTCATTAAAGGAAAATTAAATCAAAACCCTTGAAGAAATTAAAAAAAAAATCATATTTGATACAATGGATATTTTATAAAGAAAATAATAAACTCGACGAAAATTATGCAAAGTTTTAGCGTTCCTTCTGAAATTTAAAAAAAAATATATATATATATTCTAATTCGTCTCTTACTCTTCAATTGAAAATTTGACAATCCGAAAAATGGAACTTTGTTAATCTCAAAATGCGAATCTTTTGTGCTTAAAATTTTATTTGAAAAAAAAAAATTTCAAAACTATCAGAATTGAGTAAATATCTTCGTGACGATTAATTTTCCCTATCTTTTTTTTCCACACTTTTAATCGTATCTTGCACGTTCTTGAGGAAAGGGATGCACGACGATTGTCAATACTCTATTCCCGTAACAATATTTACAATAATAACATGTATTATGTGCCTTAACGTTTCCCGTTTGTGTGCTCGGAGCAAGTGGGAGTCGTTTTTTTTTCTTTTTCTTTCCGCATAATCCGACGAGTATGCAAAATTTCTTTTGAGTAATTTCACATGGGCGCTGGACGAAAAAAAGAAATTTTTTTTTTTTCCTCAATCGGAACTAGCGCGAACGAGATTATATGTTCAATTGGCACATTTTCAATTTTGTCCACGAAACGACATTGATTTTATTTTTTTTTTTTTAATCGTATTTCTGCATTCGCAACTTTATCAACAGAGCCAACTGTAGAATTAAAAGGAAGAAAAAAAAACAACAAGTGTAGATTATAAATTAAATTTAAGAAATTTTACATTGTTCCTGGTGGCTTCGATTGATAAACGAGAGCGAATTTAATTTAAAAAAAAAAAAAAAATGGAAAAAAAAATTACATTCAAGCTCACTGTGGGTTGTGCAGCCTCAATCAGCCACAGGTGGGGAGACGAGCACAGTTATCCTCGAGAGTAACTTTGTACATAGTATTAATATTGTGTATACGCGAACATTGAAGTTTTTTTTTTTTTTTTTTTTTTTTTTTAACTATACTTAAAATTACGACGTATCGTACGAATGAATAAATATATATACCTTTTTCAATAAGTACAGCAGAGTATCGAAAATTATTATTCGTATAGGATAAGTTTTACACTTTTGGTCATATTCAATATCACAATATGCATGCAATATTTACGACATATTTTTTTTTTTCCAAAAAATGGAATATTCGCTGCTGGACTTGAATTTTTTTGTTTCTTTTTGGTCTCAAGACCAAGGTTGTAAGTCAAAATTGGGCCACTCTCAGGGTTTCATCTCTTTTTTTTTTTTGGATGAAAAAAAAAAAAACCAGTAAAGTTGCAAATGTCTGCCCCCTCCGTTAATTTGACTCCCAGGAAGAGCTCGTACGGCGTAAAAAAAAAAAAAAAAAAGAATCAAGACAAGAAATTTTAATTTCGACATCCACACGCGTCTTGGTACACTTTATTTTTATTTTTATTTTTTTTTTAATTAAAATATACAGGTTTAAAAACGTGATCACACATTTGTTCGAGTTAACAATCCGCTTCAGTGGCCCCCGGCTATTTATCAATGTTACAATCACGTATACCTCTTTCATAACGAGGTACAGGTTCGAAAAAACCTCTCGTTTTTTTTTCTCTGTCATTTATATATTCTTCATTTATTTTTTTTTTTATATATCCATCGGCGGACAAACTCGTGCATCTTAAAAAATACTTGGGGTGTCGAGCGCTTGTGAAAGCGTCTACGTTATTTATATAACTATATAATATGCATATATATATATATATATATAGTATATATATACTCAATCTATAAACGCACAGTCGTATCCTCTCGCCCGTCTATGACTCCATATTTTTTGTTTGTAAATCTTATTTATACAGAAGTAAACGCTATCGAGGTACCCTCCCATCGCGAGCCAACGTGACACATCACATTGCGCTCGCAAAGCTTTTCACGCTTTCGATCATAATATAATTTCTTTTTTAATTTTTTTTTTTTTTTAATTTTTTCTTCATTATTTTTCCCATTGAAATTTCACACGCGACCCAGCTGGTAACTCAACTTCGTAGGCACGTATTCGTTATAGACATATTTTCTTTTTTTTTTCCACGATTTATACTTTTTCAAATTTTCATTTCGTTAATTAAGTAAACCATCCGGGCTCGGCATCCGTTGTGCTTTCGCAACCGAACCACATTACCTATTACTATCGTTATTATTAATATTATTCTCGCAGCTCAGCCCGATGAAATTCCTACAGAGAAGTTAAAATAATAGAAATTCTTTTTTTTTTTTTTTTTTTTTTTTTGGAATTGTTTTTCCACGATCGAGCTGTACGTAACTCGCGATATCCGCGAATCGGGGGTTTTTTTTTTTTTTTTTCATCAAATGTGAGTTACGCTTGCATTGGACTCGGATTCTCTTTCGAGATCCCAGGACACACTCGCCGGGGTGGGCACTTATCAAATTTAACACACACACACACACACTGGCAATTTGAGAATCTGACTCGGGCGAGAAAGAAAAAGAAAAAAAAAAAAAAAAGATAACAAAGTACGAAAAAATTGTTGCTGAAGGATTGAAAATCTGATTATTCCAAGTCTTTCTTATTTTTTTCCCTCCCTCAATTAGCAAAAAAAAAAAAAAAATATATCCAAACGAGAGATCGTTCGAAATGCTTTTCTGATGTAAAAAAAAAAGAAATATATTCACAGCAATAGAAAATAAAAAAAAATGGGTCTTATTTTTTTTAATGATTGGTTTTTTCTTTCTTCCAATCAGGTTTGAGCGGCGTTTCGAGTGTGCAATTGTCGAGTTACGAGTAAATTATGGAGCAGAAAGGTGAATTTCAATGATCCTTCAATCCCATATTTTCGTCGAAAATTGCACGCTCGAGGGAGCACCGGAAAAACATCTGCGGCAATTTTTCAAAGTACAAAAAAAAAAAAAAAAAAAAAAACGACCGCCGCAACACGTGCAATCGCGACGAGACTCGGAAGAATACATAATTTTTCTTTTTTTCCCCCCCCTCTTCTTCCCATACTCCGATACTATTTTTCATTTGTTATTTTTGTATTTTTTTTTCTTCTCCTTTTCGCAAAAATTGACGATCAAAGGCGAGCAAGCACGCTCGATGGGAATTGTATACGGCGCGAGGGGAAAAAAAAAAAATGGAAGACTCGCGGACCGCACCGGTAGTCCTTAAAATGGAGAGCAACGTGCCGTACTTTTGCAAGATTGTCGCTCGAACCCCAAAAAAAAAATTTATCAAATCCAGCAAGAAATATTGAGACAGGGGCTCGGAGGGGGGAAAATTAACGTTAGTTTCATCCTAAATATAATGGATCAGAGTCGTCGAGGATAAAATTTTATTAACACCGTACGATGTATAATTCTCAAGTCCGGGATATCCCCCCGCACCCGGGCAAGGAAGCTAAAAGTTTCAACGATGGTACTTCGGATAGGGCAATATCCGACAAATAAATCCCCCAGCCGCCCCCCCCCCCCCCCCCCGGAAGAATATTTTAAGAAATGAAAAAAAAAAACGAAAGAAAAAAAAAAAAAATTTATATCCGATAGTCCGGAATAAAGAAAATAAAAATAAGGTCTGAAAAAAAAAAAAAAAAAAAATAGGAATTTAGAGGGAAAATAATTTCGTCGTGTCTCACTTGCCGAGACGCTTGAGGCGCGATCTTGTGCCGAGGGCCGAGCGCGCGCTCGGATTGTACGGCGATTTTACGCGTTTCGTGATAACGGAACTCGTCGATGTTGTCGCGTTGCTCGTCGTCGATACCGCGCTCACGTTTTGTTTCGTCAATTTTCCCGTTTGCAGACTCGTCGTCGTCGTCGTCGTCGTCGTCGTCGTCGTCGTCGTCGACGCGGCCGAGGCCGTTGACGAGGACGAGGACGAGGACGATGACGACGACGAGGACGCCGCGGATTTTCCAACTTTGCCCCCGAGCTTGATTTTCGCCGGCAACGATAATCTATTTTGCTTCACGATCCCGTACTGATGCGCCAATTGAGCCGGCACCGTATGACCGGTAATATCAACGTTACGCGAACGAAGCGTTTTTACGGGTGTCGCGGCGAGCGTGTCGGATCTCAGCCAGCGCTGAAGACTCGGCATCGGCGATGATTCGTTCGACGAGCCGCCGATGACAGCGCCAACCGTGCGATTCAATCTCGCCCGTGGATTGCAACTTCCGGCGCGATGTACCGTCTTGCTCTGATCCCATTCGCGAAGCGCGAAACTTCCGCGCAACTGCTGAGGCCTGTTCGAGCCATTTATCGATGGCCTTCTTATCGTCTTTACGGGAGTGGCTTTTTTCTCGAGGCTGCGACGCTGAAACGAATTGGCGGATGTTATTTTTTCCTGGCTCGTTAATGATACAGCGACGCCGCCGCCGCTGCTCGTCGAGCCCATCGAAACCGTCGAAACGCCGTTGCGCGATCTCAGCGAAGAGCACGATTCCTCGGGCCATCTTAGCCTGCTGTGCTGTTGTTGCGATTTTTGAGGCAATTTTGTTTGATTTGACGGATCATTCTCGTCCGTAGGAACCGGACGATCCTCCGAGCGTGTTCGACGCTTTGCCGATGGCTCGGAAATCGAAAATTTTGCCTCCTCGGCGCGTTCGGACGTCGAGCTGTGACGGCGCTTCGAGCCAATTATCGTCGTTCCAGCTGATTTTTGTCTCGTTCGCCCACCGCCGCCGTTTCCGCTTCCGCTTCCGCTTCCGCTACTAATGGAATTTCCGCGCGTATTATCGACGATCGGGTCGATTTTACGATCGCGGGAAACGCCGCCGAGAGTTTCGCGCTTCAATCTCGTCGCGAAATATGATTTTTGACGCTCGACGTGAAAACTCGTCGCGGCATTCGAGGCGCTTCGACGTCGTCTCGGCTCCAGATGCGCTGCAATTGTGACCGATTGTCTGCGCGATGACAAAATCGCGATGCTCGTTGGTTCTTTGGTCTCGTGTTTCATCGAACGATTCAACGGTACGAGAGGATCGGCGACGCTGCGTCTCAGTCGTGGTCGGCTCGTAAATTCGTCGCAGGAACCGTAAAATGCATTTTGTCGCACGAGACGCGATTCGCCCGAATCGGATTTTTCCCTGACGTGACACGGCACTTCCGGTGATAATACGGGCTCGTTGAGAATTTCCTCATCGATATTCGGCGTTATTTCGCGCGTCAATTCTCCGCTCGTCTCGTGAATCGATTTTACAAATGTTTCGCGACTCTCGTGCTTCTCGTTCGTGGCCGTTGTTGATTTATCGTGCTCGTCGTCGTCGTCGTCCTCGAGGCTCGTCGATTTTTCACTCTCATCGGAAGCGTCGCTCGATGATATCTCGGCGACTTGTATGCTCTCGGGACTCGTCGTGCCGCTTGTCGTTCGAGCCTCGGGCTTCACGTCCGTCGATGATTCGTCATTCTCGCTCGTGATCATCGGCGAGTCGATTATCTCGCTGGAAATATTTTTTCTCGTATCATCCGTCGATTTATCGTCGTACGGAGCGTTAATCGAGGTATCCGGCTTTTTCGGTCTCGCGAACTCGTCGTCGCTCGGTATCAGCGGCGTCGAAGCTGTCATCGACGATTCCGGTCTGTTTTCCAACGCTTCGGTTGGAATTATTGACCGGACCAGCGGCGTAACGATGCTCCTCGGCGATGGTACGCTCTCGTTCTTACGACTCATGAGAACCTGAAGGGAGGCAAGCGACGAGAAGGGTAGACATAATTGTTGTTTTTTTTTTTTTTTGTTTTTTTCAGATCGAAGGTGTTATTTAATTTTTTTTTTTCACGGATGTACTCACTTCGCTGCGAGAGGGACCGGGTGGATCGAGCATGAGCGTAACGACGCTCGTATTGTCGGCGCGCAGTCTCGTGGTGAACCATCTTTCCAGCGCCGTATCTACGAGACTCTTGGACGGATTTATCCACATCTGAACGTCGGCTTGCTGTTGAAATAACGAATGAGAATTTTAATATTCTCCGGCCGATGAGGAGTGATTTTTAATTTTTTGTTATTTTTTAATCAACTTTGGCTCGAGCGAAGAATCGTTAATTCGGAGGAATTACACGAAAAAAAGTGCGCGGATCGAGACTATTTATCAATCCATGCGTCATACGAACGTGAAATTAAAAAATTTTTTTTTTCTTTTTTCTTTTCAATTTGGGACGAAAATAAAAGTAGAATCTTCGTTAAAAGGATATTTTTGATAGAACGAGCTTTCGAAAGTTCAATAAAATCGAAAATAGTAATGCCCTTTGGCTCTTGTTGATTTTTTACCGCCTGGGTAAAAAAAAAAGGTTTCTTTACGAATAAACAGACATTTCAAGGTCATATTCCTCTATCGATATCTAAAACAAGATAAACAATATTTTTTTTTCTTCAACTTTGGTTCGAGCGAAG
Organism: Rhorus exstirpatorius; assembly: GCA_963564615.1. NCBI lineage: Eukaryota > Metazoa > Arthropoda > Insecta > Hymenoptera > Ichneumonidae > Rhorus > Rhorus exstirpatorius. Next base: position 36,379,409 of record OY751317.1, read on the forward strand.
AATCAATCCATACATCATAACAAACGTGAAATTAAAATTTTTTTTCTTTTTTCTTTTCAATTTGGGACGAAAATAAAAGTAAAATCTTCGTTAAAAGGATATTTTTGATAAAACGAGCTTTCGAAAGTTCGATAAAATCGAAAATAGTAATGCCCTTTGGCTCTTGTTGATTTTTTACCGCTTGAGTAAAAAAAAAAAGGTTTCTTTACGAATAAACAGACATTTCAAGGTCATATTCTTCTATCGATATCTAAAACAAGATAAACAATATTTTTTTTCTTCAACTTTGGTTCGAGCGAAGAATCAATCCATACATCATAACAAACGTGAAATTAAATTTTTTTTTCTTTTTTCTTTTCAATTTGGGACGAAAATAAAAGTAGAATCTTCGTTAAAAGGATATTTTTGATGAAACGAGCTTTTGAAAATTCGATAAAATCGAAAATAGTAATGCCCTTTGGCTCTTGTTGATTTTTTACCGCCTGGGTAAACAAAAAAGGTTTCTTTACGAATAAACAGAAATTTCAAGGTCATATTCTTCTATCGATATCTAAAACAAGATAAACAATATTTTTTTTCTTCAACTTTGGTTCGAGCGAAGAATTTCGAGTCCGGAGGAATTACACGAAAAAAATATGTGGATCGAGACTATTATCAATCTATACATCATAAAAACGTGAAATCATCCATTTTTTTTATCACTCAATTCTTTTCTTTTCAATTTAGGACGAAAATAAAAGTAAAATCTTCGTTAAAAGGATATTTTTGATAAAACGAGCTTTTCGGAAGTTCGATAAAATCGAAAATAGTCAAATCCTTTCGTTCTTGTTGACTTTTCATCCCGCGGGTAAAAAAAAAAATGTTTCTTTACGAACAAACAAAAATTTCAAGGTCATATTTCTCTATCGATATCTAAAACAAGATTTTTTTTCTTCAACTTTGTTTCGAGCGAAGAATTTCGAGTCCGGAGGAATTACACGAAAGAAATATGCGGATCGAGACTATTATCAATCTATACATCATTGAAACGTGAAATTATCAATTTTTTTATCACTCAATTCTTTTCTTTTCAATTTGGGACGAAAATAAAAGTAGAATTTTCGTTAAAAGGATATTTTTGATAAAACAAGCTTTCGAAAGTTCGATAAAATCGATAATAGTCAAGTCCTTTCGCTCTTGTTGACTTTTCATCCCGCGGGTAAAAAAAAAAATGTTTCTTTACGAATAAACAGACATTTCAAGATCATATTCTTCAATCGATATTCAATTGATATCTAAAACAAGGTACATCGACAAAAAAAAACATACTTTTAGCTCGATTCATTATAAATTACGAGATAAACGAACGAATAATATTTTTCAAACGTACCCCGTTGCCGGTCTGTTGAGAGGCAATGAGATGCTTCTCGTTGTGCCTCTCCGCCGACTGAACAATGGAAACGGCGGCCTGCGGCGTCAGCATATTCCACAAACCGTCCGTTCCGAATATGAGACAACGCTGAGATTTCACGTCTACGGTGACGACTTTGACATCGGGCTCCGGCGAAACAACAAAAGTATCTAACTCGGAATTGTAACTCCACAAATCACCTGGAAAAAAAAATATATCGAGCGTTCATCGCGCTATTTCGAAGAAGACGACGCGGAATATCGCGAGAATAACGGCGAGAGGGAAGGCGGGGAAAAAAAAAAAAAAGAAAAAGTATTTTTACCCAGCGATCTGGCGACGGCGAGAAATGGAATTTCGTCTATATGAGTGGATCTGCGAACCGGACCTTTGTGCCCTATTCTCGGCCTGTTCCAAACGACCCTCGGCACGCCTGACTTGCAGACGACCTTACCGCCGGACTCTTGAATTCTCATCATCTCCGGTCTGCTCTCGGGCTTGTGATCCTTGGTCAATGCTTTTGCCTTCCACTGAGGATCGCCCTCCTCCTGATAACCCAATATTATACCCGAATCTCCCACATGGCCGATGTAAATTTTTCCCTTGCGAATGAACGCGACGCTAGCGGTTGTCCCCGCGGTCGAGGGCAAACCCGAAGCGGTTGTCGGCCATTTGTCTGGAGAAATACGACGATGTTACCACGCGCAAACGTTAGTTATCGTTGATCGGACAAATGTGATGACATTTTCATTTTTTTTTTTTTTTTTTTTTTTTTTTTTTTTTTTTTTTTGCTCAAAAGATCGCGAAGGATCTCAACGGAGTCTCGATCGTGAATAATCGTTCGAACAAACGAGCGGGATTGATGAGGGGGATGAGAGATAGGCGTGAGTTAGATTCAATAATGATCGAAAATATTTGAGGTTAGTGCGGGATGGTTACATAACCTAAATTGGCCAAGTGGCGCGCGCGCGGGGGCAGGGTGGGAGAAAAATACGCGGGAGAGGGTGGTAGAAATCTCGAGCATCGTTTTTTTTTTTTTTTCTTCAATTTTTTTCGTGCGAATTCGCAGTTACCCGCGCAAAAATATTTTCGTGTCTATACACGACTTGCGGGGGGGGGGGGGGGGGAAGAGAGGAGAGAGCTCTCGAAGACATTGTAGAAATTTATTCATCGATGAGCCAATTTTTCTAAATATCACGTATTATCAATATTTGGACACGTTCGTTTGCGCATGAAATTCGATCATCGCGATTGTGCAGTGCCGAATTTTGAGAATGGAACACACGCATATAGGGGATGTTAATAATAATTATAATAACATGAGAACGAACGAGAGGATATAACTCACCGAGTTCACGCCACATAGCGTAATGAGTGTTGATATATCCGTCTTTGATAGCACGCAGAACATCATCGTCCTTGTCACTCCAGAAATTTCGTTGCTTAACAATAATATCCATAAGATGTTCCTTGGCAAATGTAGCAGCCTCGCCGCCGCCGTGACCGTCGAATATACCGAAAAATGCATACTCGAGATCCTTGTCGTCGGATGTTTGCTGATATGCCACGCTGAACATGTCCTCCATGTACTTTCGACCGCCCTGATTGCAGTGACCGGTCACCCGAAGATTAACCTTGATGCTCAACGGCATTTTCGAAGCCTCGTTTGTGTCTCTTGGACGACTCGTCGAGATAAACCGTTGGAAGGATTAAAAAAAAAAACCAAAATTCTAAAACACCTCGCGATCGCACCGCCGAGCACCGAACTTTTTTCGTCACTCTCGTGCACTCTCCGATCGTGCGCGCTCTTATCGAATATTTGCGTGCATTCGATGAGAAAAAAATTTAATAAAAAAAAAAAACAGAAAAAAACTACCGCACTCTTGGGTATACTGCTGGCCGCGAAACGATGGAGCGGAAGCCTCGCATTTATTCCGCCTGTGTGCTTGTTAAGGTTTATAACGTGCGACTCGAGAGCTCGTCGCACTTACACTAGAGAGAGCGCGCGCGCGCGCATTTACTAAACGCGCCACACTCCTGTACGCTTCTCACCGAACTCCCCCCCACCCGACGGCGATGCTTCGCTGAATACAGCAATATGTACAGCGAAAGAGCGAGAGGAGAGGACGTAGTGGTGGTAGTAATAAAAATCGTCCTTTCCGTCTCTGTTCTCGCTCTAAGCTCTCTCTCTCTCTCTCTCTCTCTCACAAACACGCTTGCGATATCCTCGCTTTTTCCCGCTTTTATTATTGTAGATAGACAAGGTTTTCACCCAACTGCTGCCTAGCAGTGTGTACCTTCATTTTTTAATATGTATATAAGTATTGGATTTGATAGTACGTCAGTATGATGGAAGAGTGTAGATGCGAGGAGTTAACGCGCGAGCGCACGTACAAAGCATCAACGGCTTGCAACTTGCAACGCGCGAGGAGCGCAGAGAGCTCGCTATCTTTCTCAACTCACACAAAGGCTCCGCCTTCTTGTTCCCTCTCTCTCTCTCTCTCTCTCTCGTACTCATTCCGTCTCGCTGTTCCACAACGACCAGATGCCAAATTGATGTAAAATACTCTAGTGCGATCTTTCTTGCTCCTGCTTGAGCGACGATAATGCTGTCTCACTCGCACCCACAACTGTTTCGCATCACTTCAATGAGGGATTCATGGGGGGGTACAGAAAAATAAAGGAATACTTTTGACATTTTTATTTCGGATTCCGTAAATACAGGTAAATGTGCATGAATTATTTCAGAATCTTCATCTACACGGTTCTCGAAGAATTAATATTTGAAATCTGAACTATTAACATTGATTCTTATGGCGCAACTATATAGTTTCTCGAACCTCATCATAACTCGGTGAAAAATAAAGAGAAAAAAAATTAAGAAATTCCTAAACATTGATTGACGATAACTGTGTGACGAAAATCATATAGTTACACTAGACCATTATCGGTACAATACGTGTTTTCTTTTTCTACGATTAATGTGAAATTCAGCTGCAAGCGAGCACGCAGTTTTATCGCGCAGCCTTCCCCACACGTCGCGCCACGCCGAGGAAAACATCACCCCCACCCCCTCTGCAGCAATGCGAACATAACCTGTGCACCTTAAGGAGATTGGTCACCTAACGCACAATGATAAGAATTGGTTCAAATTTATTGAGGATACTCGCGAATAGGTATAACGACTTTGTGCAAAATTTCAAGTCATTCCTCTACATAGTTTTCCTGCCATTAATTGTTGAAGTTTTACTCTTATACATGGGCGACCATATAGCTAAATCGTACGTATCTCATGAAATACTTCACAACAACATTAAAAATGATAAAAATTTAATGAAAATGGATACAGATAAATCATCACATCTTTGGGAAGAAGTTCGCAAAGAGCGAAATGCTTCATTGTACATAGTTATTAAGAAATTTTTAAAAATAAAACAGCTTTCGTTGTATTACAATGTTCGCTCGGGAACTTTGTGACGTGGACCTCTCTCTCGCACGCTGCCCGCCCGGCAAACCGCGCACAAGCGGCAGTTTCACGATTTTCCCCTCCCGCACGCCGCTAGCCGCCAACCTTAACGGCCGTTCTCTCGTTCTCTCCTGTATACATCGAGCTATGGAAAACTTTTATTTCTCTCCCCTCCACTTCGGCCAAAAAGGCTCGATTCCCCTCGTACCCTGCTCGAGTCGTTTCACGACGAGATGCTCTGCCCGCCGGCCCGTTCACGAACCTCCCGTTCGCTCTCGGGCTATTCGTGCTGCGCAACTTGACGCACGCAGTACAACGTTGCCACGTTTTTATTATTATTAACGCTGCACACGGTCAAACTCTACTCGGCTCGATGCTAGGATGAGGACGACGACGAGGCCATATTCTTGAATCTCGAAGAAACCACACGCGGTTCGATTCGAATCATCGTGGTCGGATCGATCTTATACGCTTCTTTTATTGTATGGCGCACATTTTCATGCAAGGCTTTATGACGTTAAAACACGCGGCAATAAGAAGCACGTTCATTTCTTATTATTATCATTGCGAGAGTTATTAAACGGAGTTGAAAGAGCATATATATATATTTTAAAATGATTACATGAAAAATTCTACTAAATGTATAAACACTCTGTGGGGGAATAATAAAGGATTTCCTATGCGAGATATATGCGCGGGATTAATTCGTTTTTTCAAAAGAACCCGTTGGGGAGAGTCTCGACGGGTGTGCACGTGTCAAGTCGGATATGAATTTCGCATCTCGAACCGAAAACCCTCCAATACAAAGAGGGAGAGAGAGAGAGAGAGAGCCGGCAACGTCGCATTCACCGTTCGAAATAGCACACAGGCCAACATTACAACTTTCGCCGCGCATGGAACACAGAAAACGGTACAAAACCGTGTACTCTGCGTCATGTACGACGTAGTTTTTTTTCTTTTTTTTTTTGTAGCATAGTACAGTTTACCGAAAATGGCGTACTCGTTTCGTAAATTGCCCCAGTATAATTTTTTTCCGTGAAGCTCAAACATTGATACAGCGCAAGAATTGTCCATGAACCGCGATATGTACCTATACACATATATAATAATTGTTGTGAGTTGAGAGCCAGTTGAGTACGTGTCTCGTGTTGCATCATCACTTGCCAAGATGGCGCGCGCAGCCTCGACGATGAATTTTTTCTTCACAGCAAAGTACATTATAATTATAATCTGACGTAGGATTACTATTTAGCCTCTATTGCATAAGTAAAAAATGTAATGGGTCTGATTATGATAGCTAGAAATATGAAAAGCTTTTATTCGCTTTTGGATACCCTCTTTTTTTCTTGTAATTAAATCTCGTATGCGAGAACGAAATAACTTTTGAAAGGATTTTCGTGCAGCGCTACGAGCGCTTGGAACAGAGCTCTCTCTCTCTCTCTTTCTCTCTCGTATGTACGTATATATTTGTCAGCCGGACACGTTTGTGCGAGTTTAATCTTGTCGAGCTTCGTAGCACGTAGGGTCTGACGCATAAGCCTACATTACCGTTTCGCTACCTCCCCCCCCCCCCCAATGGTAAATGTGGACACAAGATCGACCAGCTGTGGATATATAGAGATTCCGCCTCTATGCAGACTTGAAAAGCGAAATAATTTATTGTAAAATGAAACTTTGTCTTATTACAAATGCCGCTGGTACTCTATTTTTCTAGAAACCAATCTGCAGATATTCGGTCTTCCGAACGTACAGAGAGTGCACTGTGTTGTGTTCGGAATTGTCTGAAATTGTTGAAAAAATTAAATGACGAAAAATAACAGGGATATGGAAAATTTTTAATTATTTTCTGATTGGCTTTTTTTTTTTTGAGAATGAAACTGGGTCATATCGCCATCTTTCGGCGGTGAAATGACGCACTACGCAATTCGCTTTATGATAGACATTTCTCGAAAGCACGGTCTTACAATCTTTTAATAAAGTGCCAATTAGCGGCATTAGCGCCATCCTACGGTAGGCTATGCTTTCCTCCATCAAGTTTGCATTTCTCATCTGACAGATAGCGCCACTGCATTTATAGTGATGCGATGATATAATATTACCTTATGGCTGCATAGGAATTGATATAAAAAAATATAAACAATATATATATACGAAATTGTGATCGGTTCTTCCATGAATATATATATTTTTAAATTCTACAGTACATCATATTTGTAAAGATTTTTTTACGTGACATATAAGTGATTAAATTGAAATAACTGTCAATACAGCAGAGTGGCGCAGTGGAAGCGTGCTGGGCCCATAACCCAGAGGTCCGTGGATCGAAACCACGCTCTGCTAACTGAAAGGTACTATTTTATTTATATAATTTTTTTTTCACACTAAGTAAATCCATTGTAATAAACGAATAATGATTTAGAAAATCGGGAAATTTGTAACTAACTACTAATCAATTAAATATATGCGGTCTCGTAGCTTGTATAGTATTAGAGAAAAAATAGGGCGGGACATACGCGTGTAAACAAGCGAGCACCTGTGTAAATTGCCAACACTGCTCTCATTCCCCGTAATGTTAGTTGTTCGTTGATATTTTAGTGAGCCGTTTTACGAATTAAAAAAAAAACATTGCGGTTTTAATTTTACTTGAACCGTATTATTTTTAACGTTGCAAAACGTGTTAAACGTTATAATATGAATATTAAATATTGTAGATTGTATGTTGTATGAAAAGTTTGGAAGAGAAGTCAGTTTTAAAGGGTCTAGCCGGATAAGAGTGGTGAATCTGCCCCCACCGAATTTTTGTGGTGCCGATTGTCTCAAAAGTTCCTTCCTAAAAAAAAAAAGTTTGTGACCAATTACAGCTTTCTACATCGATTCCGAGGGGTTTGTCTGTCGAAAAAACGTGTTATTTCGATTTTTGCCGTTTTTAAATACTAAGAAGCGACCGAAAAATCTGAAAAAATTCCGAAAAATCAGAAACATGTCAACATTCATGGAATTTTTTTTTCAATTTTTTTAATGCTCACCTCTAATTTGAATCATTGAATCTTCCTCTAAAAAAATGACTTTGTAGTGTATAGATTTTTCTACTATTATGAAAAAAAATTGACATAATTCTACTCTTCATTCCCTGCAAATTAAAAAAAAAAAGTTTCAAAATTCGACCTGCGACATATTAAAAAAAAAAAATTTCACCTTTTTCGTTGAAAATTCATACATAAATCACTTTTTGGGCTAAATTAAACGGCTGGTCATAGTTGGATTAGTTGTGAAACATAAAAAACAGATGTAAACAATAGGATTTTAGTGCTAATTTTAGTTTATTACATTGTTACAGGTCTACTTTAGTGACAATTTCAAGAAAAAAAATGATTTATTCTTCCTAAGAATTCAAACCCGTTTGAAGGTGTATATAGCCATTTAATTAAATCCGAAGAGTGATTTATGTATGGATTTTCAACGAAAAAGGTGAAATTTTTCCGCTTCTTGGTATTTAAAAACGGCAAAAATCGGAAAAACACGTTTTTTCAACAGACAAACCCCTCGGAATCGATGTAGAAAGCTGTAATTTTGCACAAACTTTTTTTTTTAGGTTAGGAACTTTTGAAAAAATCGGCACCACAAAATTCGGTGGGGGGTGGATTCACCACTCTTCGGCTAGGGCCTTTTCGCTGAAAATAATTTATAGTGATTCGTGGACCGTAATTTTTATATTTATGCTGTCGTTTTTCTCGTTTTTTTTCTTTTTCAAACAAAAAACCATAAATCGACATACGCATGATAATTTTTTGTGACGCACACATGACATTTATATATGGATATATATAAATGCAGTACGTGAGCGAGTGAGACAGCATCATAACCTCAAAAATTCCAGCAGGCTCTCACGCATTCGGGAGCAAACAAAATCAACAAAAAAAGTCAATAAATGGGTATATACGCATGATAATGTTTTGTGACGCACAACAGCATGACATTTTTATATGGATGTATAAATGCAATGTGTGTGCGAGTGAGACAGCATCATAAGGTATAGCATAACATTTATGTATTATCTATAAATATATAAATGCACGTGATAAGTGTAATTGACCGACAGAGGGAGACACCTCCCGGTAAGTATACTAAGCGCCACCTGTTGAACGTGTACCATTTTCAAGGTCATTCGTACGAGACCCCCTATAATACAGAGTAAAAAAAGGTTCATTCGGAATCATTAGTGCAGTGGTAGTGCAGCGGTAGGGGCTAGGGGCAGTGGCAGTGCGGCGTGTGCGAACCACTGACAGGTAGTGTATCTCCAGAGGGTGCCAGCCTCTGAGAACCACTGCCTGAGGCCTCATCTGATTGGCCAGTGCTGTCGCCCGTTATATATTCAAGGCCACTCAGCGTTTCAAACATAATACAGTTTAAAATTTTTTTTTAAATGAAATGAAATTTTTATACATTTTTTCAACTATCACGTTAGGTTAGTTTTGTGACATATTATTTAAAAATAATTTTTCAAAAAATCATGCTACAACCCCATTTCAGTCAGTCTGTCTCACTGCTCTTTTTGAATTCTATGAGCATCTGTGGCTTTTTTTATACTGGAGAAGACTTAATTTTTTTGAATGTGATCCTGCATGGTGGCGACGAGACTTTGAACTAACAAATATTGCCGCCCGAATGTGACTTTTCACACGGGAAGAATAGGACAAAACATCCAAAACATTACAAATGAACGTAAATGATTAGTAATGCATGAACATGCAAATTTAATTTTTTAAAATAAATTATTATATATAAAAAGATAGAACAAAAAACATTTATCATTGTAAAATAATTACAGATACATTTTCATATTATATATTAATTTATTCGTTGTTGCGTATCCAATAATTAAAAATAATTTCCATTAATTTATGGCAGTTTTTTTATGTTTTTTTTTTTTTTTCATTCTTTTTTATCACGTACACTGTGCGCTACACACACTGTGATATTTAACATACAGATTGTGTTCGAGAAATAAAATAAAACTTATTGATTATTACCCGAGAAATCATTAGCCAACTATGAAATTACGAGTACATGGACTTCGAAAATCGAGTAAGTTCAATTCATAATTTGTGTCATTGATCCATGCGAATCAAACATTACTATATTCAATAAATACTGCTCGAATTTTCGACCAATTTGAGTATATTCGATCATAAAAATCTTTATTTTTTTCAAATTCGCTTGTACTATATTTTTTTAAATAAATTAAGAGCATTATAATTTTTAGGCGATTAAATTGTGGCCTTCACCTTGGTGGCAGTTTGATGTTTTTTTGGTTTGTTTTTTCTTCACAGGGTTTCAGTCACCAAAAAAAGAATTAAAAAAATTCTTCAAATACATGAAAGTAAGACAATTGAAACTAATGGATTTAAAAAAAAATGCCAATATAGATAATTCAGGGAGCCATAAAGTTGGCCAGAGGCTGCTATATATCAAAATAGATCTCAATATTTTTGTGGTGGTGAAGAGATCTTAGTCAGCGTTATCTCATTCGTCTTTGGAAAAAGATGATTTTCAAGCTGTATGGTAGAATTTTCTTTATTGAAATCTACCAGCCAGTGTTATTACATTATTTATGTGAAAATGTTATTGCTCATCGTAAGAACTTTCGATTGTACTATTTTCGTGTATAATTAAGGAAAAATTTTCCTCTTTTAGGTTTTTTTTTTCATGACTCAAACCCCGGAAGATAGTCCGCCGTCGTGGCGGACAAGTAAAGCGATCCACTATATTACTATCGTTAGAGGAAGCTTAAATCTGATAACACGCATATATGTTGTTATCAACGATGACCCTCGAGACACATTATTATAGCACTTGGAACAGTTAATTGAAGAATAATTTCGGTTTGTCATTTTACATTTGACTAGCCGGTGAGTCATTTCACCTCAACTTACCTCAAAAGTGTTGAAAGTTTTCCAACAAATACTTATTATCGTACTTTCTATACTTCTTCTTATCCACCCGGCTGTCCTAAAATTCTTTATTTTTTTTTCAATTTTTCATACAATTTTATCACCCATAAGATGAATAAAGGGATATGGACCGTCGAGTGTTGGTGTTCAAGACTCAAAATTGTCACGACTGCATTGTAGCGGAGGGCATTGACAGCTGATTGGTTGCATTTTGTACAATAAAAGAGTCTTTTTGGTTATAAATTCGATATTTCCCGGCCAAACGTTCCATGATCTCATTTTTTTTTAAATGCAAATCGATGGAAAACTTAGAACAGTTCGGCATCAACGTGAACCGAAACTTCGCAATAATTTAAAAAATAAAGTGTTAGAGGATTAAAATAGTTAAAATTCACAAAATTTTCGAAAATAAGTGCCAAAGATTTCCTCAACGGCACGGAGACGAAGGTTTAAATACCTGGAGCAAAGATATTAGATATATTTTTTTTTTTTTTTTTCAAATAACACAGAGCCGAATATTACTGAGGACAATGAGCATCGAGATTATCGTGAAATGGATGACGACGCTGGTGCTGCCACCACCGTTGGATAGCCGAGACTGCTGGTTCGTGGGGTCCTTCAGCAGATTATTCACGATATCCTTGCCATTGTGTGGACATTTGTGATACGTGTAGCCGATCATTCGAATCTCGAGAAATGAACGTAATTCCGTCCAACATCTCCACTTGAAGGGATTTCTGCTGAATTCAAGGGTCACGAGTCTCGGTAGGCCAACGAAGCAACTAGTGTATATACAGTGAAAAGCGTTACCCTCGAGATTCAGATACTCGAGTCTCTCGAGCCCATCGAAAGCCCCGATCTCTATCTCCGTCAAATAATTATCGCTCATATCGAGACGAACGAGATTTCTCGTATGACGAAACCAGCCATTGTACACGACGGTAAAACGATTGTAACGAAGCGTCAATTTCTCGAGTCTATAAAGACCGTCGAAGGCTTGAACGTCGATGTCTCTGAGAGTACAATTTCTCAGTATGAGCTCGGTTAAATTCTCAAATCTTGCGAATGCCATGGCCGTCAAACGTGGCACGTAGCTATCGACAATCTCAATTTTCGTGACATAACTCGGAATCTTGAAAAGAATAGAGATATCCCCATTGGCACAATGGTACCAAGGCTGGCCGCCTCCTCGCACGTTTTCGTGGCTCTGGTAGCAAGTTCCGTTCGTTTGCCATGTAGGCAAGACCGGTGGTTGGTCCGTAATTGTCGGAGGACCCGGAAAGTAGGGCCAGCTCGGTTTTTTTGTTTGCGGTGTCGTTGAGACCGGTTGGATCACGCTGTGGAGTCACGTGCCAGTAAAAAAAAACAGTGTTGTGAAAAATAAATTTGTGTAACAACACCAGTGAATGAGCATGTTCAGGTAAGTTATGCGTTTCATATATTACACATAATATGCTTGCAATAAAGTTGCAAGGTTTACGTTTTAAAAAATTATTTAAATGTAAAGGATCGAAAGCAGGACACGTTTAAAATTTCAACTCGATCAAAAGTACGAGGTATCTCAAGGTTACATCTACGAGGAGATGTGATTTTTGTAGTTTCGTAATTTTGGCTTCCCCATATAGCTTTGTATAATGAGGAAGCAATGTGCAAGTTTCCAATTTGCACGCTTGTTTTACAAATTTGATTTGTTCTTGCGAAATTTTATATCCCGTCTCCTCGAATACTGAAGTAAACTTTTTTGGATACATAATTTCTAATTTGTGGCAGTCAAAGCGATCACAGATATTTTTCGAAAATTTCAAAAACTCATTAAATCTGAACTTCTTGAGCGATTCTTGCCAAATTCAAAATCGAACATCCTTGTCCCATAGTGTGTATTTATAAGTTTTAGCTAAATAATCTTAAATTAACTAAAGTTAGAGCGATCACAGCCATTTTTCGAGAATTAAATTTTTTTAAATAAAATCTCGACCCCTCAAGCGATTTTCACCAAATTTAATACCAAATATCTTGAGCCTCTAGCCTCTATGTTTAAAAAATTTTGCCTCGCGATATCTCTAAGTTTACGAAAGTTCGGGAGTTTATCAGAAATTTTTTACAATTTAAAAATCTTTTGAGCGATTCTCACCAAATTCAATACCAAACATCCTTGTCTCTTAAACTATTTTTGTGAAAAAAACTTATCCCGATATCTCAAAATTTTGCGGAATAAATCGGAGCGACCACGGACATTTTTTGGAAATTTCACAATTCCATGAGATTTGTAATTATCGCGAAATTTTAACGAAAATTACAGTAAATGGAGAAGCTGTACAGTTATATCTGTGTACCAAAATGCACCGGTGTAGCTCAAACCGTTCTCGAGTTATAGATGAGGTTTGACTTTTTCAAGGCTAAAACACACGCATTCGCACAATACGTCCAGAAATTTTTTACAAATATGTTTTCTAGACATTTTGAGACATTTTAAGCACTCTGGCATGAAAATCATGGACATTTTTTTTTTTCTAAAAACAACGCTTCCTTTATGAGGAAGCAAAAATAAAAATAAATCCTCATAATCGATCTGAAAGCTTTTTGTGACTCACCTAGCCCCTGGATAATCAACATTAGTGTCGCCATTGCATCCCCATCCTCCCTCTCTCGTTCGAAGAAGAGCTTCCGGATTGCATTTGCACGATATCTCACGTTCCCTCATGACTTGTACGAGTCTCGTGATGCACAGACACGTCCATGGATTCTCGGTGATTTCTAATTCACGAAGATAGCGAAGCGACTCGAGATGCTCGATTCCAATGCAATTCAAATGATTATCGGATATGTCGAGTCCAATGAGATATGGCAGCCTGTCAAAGACCCCGTTCGATATTCTCGTTATTCCGTTTCTCGATATATCGAGTCTACGGAGATTTCGCGTATCATCGAACCACTCGGATCTAACGACATCGAGATCATTACCGCGTATAACGAGAGTCTCGAGAATACGAAGATTGTAAAAAGCACGATGCTCGATACTCTGGATACCGCACTCGCTCAGCTCGAGGCGTTTCAGATAACGGCCAAATTTGCGAAATGCATCGTTGTGAATGGTCGGTATGATGGAGCCGTGATATACGATGATTTCCAAAGTGTCGGGAACATCGATGAGATCAACGAGTGATGATCTGGTACAGAGGCAACTCTCGATTCTTCCTTCATGCTGATGGGACGACGATTGGCGTACAAGATGGCAGCCTCCGGGACGCGTTATTGGTATTGATGTGGTACTGACGATTACGGGCGGTCGGACACTTTCGGGATGAATCATAGTCGGTTTATCAGGACGGTCGACCCGGTAGGTCCAGCTCCAAACTATTGTGCCACTCGTGGTGCTTGTGCTCCAGCTCGTCTGGAGTAACGATCAAGAGACCCAAACATCCATTACATGTAGTTGTTCATAATTAATTCTGTGTATTTCGTATATATACTCAGTTATTCTACGAAGAAAGTGCATGTGTGAAAAATGTGAAGAAACGAAGCGGTTTGCATTGAAGAAGATACCAAGAGCAGTATACGATACTAAGAGCAGCGTATGGGACACCTCAGAGGTTTCGGGAGATGGAAGTGCACGTATTATAAGAAAAATAATATAGTATTATGTAGCTTTCTCAGATTAAGAATAGAAATTGAGATATACGAGTATAATTTCTCGTTAGTGCTTGTTCAAAATAACAAAGATATTTTTGTAAACAATAAGACTGTATAGTTAAAAGTCTTGAACGTTGAAACGAATTACTTCAAGTACGTTTTAGAGAGATGTTACGATGTAGCACTGTCTACAAATTTTAGATAGATAGTAATTTTATCTTAGTTAAAAAAAATTCTGTACTAGTCATTCCACGACATACAGTAAATTAGATTGAAGTGTATCGCTTGCAGTCATAATAGCGGTTTTGTTTAGCAGTTAAGTACCATTAGTTTTCCGCATCTAGAATCTAAAAAGTTATCTGCTCGATTCTAACTTATTGTTAATTCCATTATATTTAGATTTTTTTTGCTTTGTATAAACTTGTAGCCGAGCAAATCGTTACTGATATTTGAAAATCTTTACCTGATTGTGATATTGCGTTCCCCACGAGGACATCGATTGGCCCGAAAGTTCGCATCTGCCAGAGTTCATCCCATATCCGATTCTCGTTCTCGTCAAATAATCCTCCAGATCCTTCTTGCAATGGCACAACCATGGATTATCCATTGCCTCGAGTCTCTGCAGTGACACGAGACCTCGTATATAATCCGGTGGCAAGCACTTCAATCGATTCCCACTAATATCCAGATGTCTGAGTGCCCGTAGATGCAACAACGCGTTCTCATCGAATCTCTCGATCTCGTTGTGTCGTAAAACAAGATCGGTCAGTCTCCCGAGATCCCTGAACCACTCGTGTCCAAGATTGACGAAACGATTGCCAATGAGCGACAGTCTCTCGAGTGTGTGAAGACCGGCGAATGATTCGCGTTCAATTACCTGGATACCGCAATTTTTCAGCTCGATGCTTCTCAGAGTATTGCCAAATCGAAAGAAGGCGTAACGCTTGATGATCGGCATCGGTACATCAAAGAGCTGAATCCAGGAGATCTCATCGGGTAAGCCCTCGAGGCTATCGATACTCGCATTCGCGATTACTCGCCACTCAAAAGGTCCACCAGCATGCGGTTTGTGATCCTCATCGCCGGTACCTATGCGCGGAAGTTCTGGATATTCGAGATTGGTCATACAATCGTAGACTCTTTTTCGGGTCCATTCACCGCGCATCTTATGCTCATAAGTATCGTTTCTCGAGATGCACTCTCCTTCGTCACCCGGGCCATGCTCGATCGTGCGTTCCTCAAAAAATTTACCCAGCGACATTCGACAATCGCACAACCACGGATTCTTACCGATCTGCACGGTTTTCAAATTTCTCATAGCTCCGAGCGCGTCGATGGGCAAACAATCGAGATCATTGTCGCGCAAGCTCAGTGTCTCGAGTTTTGTAAAAGCATGAAATATCTCGGGTTCGATGTACACGAGACCCGCTCCATCGAGGGTCAAACGGCGTAGATTCTTTAAATAATGAAATTGCGCAGCTCTGGCGAAAGATATTTTCGTGTTTGACATAACGAGCCATTCGAGATTGTTCAAGCCGCGAAAAGCCTCGTGACTGATGTGCCTCAGGTCACAATTGTAAAACGTCAAACGACGAAGATTGTGAAAGCGGGAGAATGCATCGGGCGGAAGATAATTTATACGGGATACGGTAAACTCGATCCATTCGGCAACGTCGGGTATTTCCTCGACGTCACTCAAATTTCCATTTACGCAAACGTAAGCGATCGTTCTATCTTCTCGAAGAGGCGTTATAGTGCACTTTCCATGGATCTCCGAGATTAATCCACCTACTAGTGTTATCGACAGCAGAAGGAGCAGCCTCCAATTTGATATTTCCATATCGACTGTTATCTATCCATACGCTCGTAGCTGAAGATTTAAGGCCCCCAATAATTTATCACGTATGGACGTATTGGAACGAATATTGATTATGGCCTAGATTTGCCTCGAGTAGATTAACTGTAAGAGTTATATATTTCTTTAACTGATAAGTAAATTGGCTTATTCGTATTCAATGTTCACTCACTTTTCTCATGGAAAATCATAAAAGAACTGTCAAATTTTGTCCAAGAATAATCATTCACTGTTTATTATTATTATTATTGTTATTATTATTATTAATATATTTATATCGCTGATCCGCACTTTCGTTAAGTTTCCACAAATACGATTAATATTAAGCGACCTCTATAGTTACTCCATCGTTCTCTTATAGTGGGCGCGTAGCTATAAAATGCTTACGACGCACGCCTTGCACCGAATTAGTACAGTCGAAGGTTATTTTTCTACTTCTCCGGGTCTCATGTTTAGTGCCTCGCCATATATGAATCCCTTTCCACTTATGTACGTCTTTCGCTCTCACTGAACACTAATCGACCCACTTGGCGCCGCACAAAGAGAAATTCTCCGCTTATTTACACTATATATGCGATCTTTGTCCCTTCAAGTCGCGATCAGCAAGACCTTTAAACCTTTTATATAAGCCTCTCGCACACACGACGCACACTGCTAACGTTGATTCATGTGGAAGGGTCTTTATAAGTTATAAGTCACAACCATATATCTCCCTACTCTTCCTGCGCAGCGTGTGGGACGCGTTGGCCTTCTTCCGCAGTGCCCTTCCGACGACGTGACAACTCCGTTCCCGCGAAATCTCATTGTCACTTGATCGAGAGAAACGCAGAAACGCACCCTGTTGGTGCTTCTCTCGCTTACGCGATAATGAGATTTGGAGGGAACGTTTGGGGTGCCACATCGACTGGGTCGTGTGCCACACGTCGGGCTTTGATCCGAGAGATATAGCTGCTAATAGATTTCTGTACTATCTCTGGGAGGGTCAATATATTTGGAAAAGTCAAGTATAAAAGTCGCACTGATTGCCACAATTCTGCGTTAGCTAACGACAATTTCATCCCGATCGATTGTGCTCTTTCGGAGAAAGTGTACAAATCGTGTTTCCGAAGCGGTTGAAGCGTCCGATAGATCGCCTTTGGGTAGCTCATGGACATGTTGCGTGGAGGGGATATGGAAGGAGCGGCGAGTACTGTGAGAGGCAGCCAAGCGTGCGCCAGCTCTACCCCGTCTTTTATTTCAACGCAAGTTTCTCTTTATGGTGGTAAAACCATCGTCAATTTGGACGTAGATTATTCTCTTTCCAGTGATGTACTTTTTTCAACCTTTAGGGCTGCATATATTTTTCTAGAAGGATGCAAGAAACTTGACTCTTCGAATTAGGTGCACGCTGTGATAATGAAAAGCATTGTCCATGAGCCACCCTAATCCCATTTTAGGAAGATTTGGGGGGAGGGGGGGCAGGGCCAGGGTTTATCCCATTTTGAATAAGAAAAATATAGGCCAAATAGTTCGAGAACATGAGGTCATACGAAAAAATGTTTCCCACAAAAGTTTCACAGTTTCGAGAAAACTTTTCGATACTATAGCGTTACAAAAAATGGTCGTGTATTTTATAAGCGCATATTTTATTTCTTTCAATATATTTTATAAGAAAAAGTAGTTTTTTAAAAATCTTAAACAATGTTTTTTCCATCTTTCTATCAACTTCAAGTGCTCATTTGGTTATTAGCCAGAGAATTTATTATGCGCGGTATAATATTTCAAAGAGATCGATGTTTTCCAACCAACAAAATGATGATTCAGTGGGATAAACCCGATGATCACCCTCCATCTGCTGACTTCGTTACATTTCTTAATCATTTATTTTTCACGATTCTCTCGAAGAGCGGGAATATTACATTTTCTTTGAATATAAATACGATTCTGCTTCGCTTGCCAAAATCATGAAGTCTCGCGCTCATAATATCTTCGGAACGAAGCGATAGGGGTTTGGACGCCAATAGGGAGACTTGGATGAATTTTTGTCTTCCACAAAAAATAGTTGGCTTTGAGACTAATTGAACGGAATGGTGTTAAAAAGAAAAAAAGCAAGTTACGAAAGCTTAAAGTTTGAAAAATGGTCTGAAGGGACACGCGGGTAGCCCCTTTGATGACGAGGCTTTGGAGATAGTGCACGTAAATCCATATACCTAATGCCCGCACATTCAAGCCCAAAATGTACGTCTAAAAAAACCTGCCGCCTGGATTATCTAATTTGTACCACGTGGAGGTTTCAAGGTTGTATTTACACACGCGCGCGCGCGTTTGCGCCCACGCACAGTCAAGATGTGTAAATTCGATCTTTCAAGATGTATGCGCGTGGGTTAAAATGCTTGAATTTATCGGCGCTGCCTTCATCCCCCTCACCGTCATGCGCTTATTTGCATACTTGCGTAATCTTAAAAACTTCCTGCTGTAGCTTCCGTGTATTTCAAGGGAGAGAATTTTTTTTTTTTCTCATAACAAGTCTCTAAATCAGCTATTTTATTTTTTTGGAAAGTACAGATTAGACTTTTCTTTGTTTTTAAAACATTCAAGGTTACTGGGGAAAATCGCAAGTGCGCTTTAAGTTTGTAATAACCGTATCAAACCATACGTGGTCTGTGGGACCGCAAAAACCATGTATTTCTGATGGGACAAAAAAATAGGTGTGACGTGTTCTAGGGATAACACCGCACGGAAAAAAAGAAACAGCGAAAATCACAGTATATACTGCATAAAAAGCAGGGTGACCTATTTAATTTTACAGTGCAACTGAGTAATTTACGTCCTTTCCTAGAAAAATGACAACTTTTCCTGTGCACACTGAGATTTGGACAGTGTACACTGGTTTATTTACAGTTTAGTATTGTAAATATAATAATGTTCCCAATAAAAAAATTTAACTGTGGAATTCACATGTTTTTTTTTTCCTGTACGCAAGCTGCAAAGGTTTTACAGTGTACACAGTTTGAATACAGATGAGTGACATATTTATTTTTACAGTGTGTGGCACAGTAATTTCAGTCTTTTTTTGACAGTCCGTGACTTTAGCTGTGTGCACACTGAGCTTTTGACAGTGTACACTGGTTTATTTACAGTTTAGTATTGTAAATACATCAGTGTTCTTACTAAAAAAAAAAAAAAAAGCAGTAAGAGCGGCTCGAGTCCAACAAGGAAAATGTAGAAAATGTAAAAATTCACATTTGGCACACTGTATTCTGGGCAGTATGTTTCAGTAAATATCGCTGTGCAATTGCTCGAGTCCAACGCGAACTGTGTACAGCCCTTGTATTTTTTACTGTTTCTTTTTTTCCGTGGCGCATCAAACTTTGACTTCGTGACCAAAAACTTTTGTAGAAAACTTTTTTTTCATACGTTTTCATTGCATCGATCTGTATCACTGATTTTTATAATCGCAGCTCTTCATATACCTCGGTCCACGGGACTGACCAAAACACTAAATCTTCGTCTACCGTAGCACGGTTTTTTTTTTTTTAATATAAATTTGATAACTTTCGATAAAAATTAATTTTATCATTTATGTACAATTTATTGTTGTTGCCCAGACTCTGACGTTTCGACTTCACTACAATCGAAACAAAAAAATGCGTACTTGTTGAAAAGTTATAGAGCAATGAAAGTCATCTATCCGACAGACCATTAGTGAGGGGCCACTATAAGTTTCAAAAAATAGACACAACGAGCTATATGGCTAAGCGTAAATTGTATATAAGTCTCTGAAAATGTTTACAGTGAGAATAGCGAGACTCGGTGTGACTATATGGCGCAAGTGAAACACTTATTGAGGACGCGAGCGGTTGGGAAAAGAAAATGACAAAAAAAGTCCGAATAAACAACGGCGGTCGAAACGCGAGGTAGCTGTCCGACCAACTGACCGTTTGTTAGTAAGCCACTGGGATTATATAAACTCGTAAGGACAAGGTCAAATTTGCCCCTACATCGAGAGAAGCTCTATCTTTAGAAGTGTGACCAAAGGCCATGCGTCCCGTATGCCGCGAATGTATATAGCCCGAGAGAGAGAGAGAGAGAGAGAGAGAGAGAGAGAGAGAGAGAGAGAGAGAGAGAGAGAGAGAGAGAGAGAGCCTAGCGATATTGCACTAGTTACTCAGCGTGTATGATCGTGTTTGGCAAAACAACTTTTGTCGGCGACGATAAGTGTGAGAGACCTACCTCTGATGCTGAGGCACATCATATGTATGTATATATATATATTTGCCTCACGTCATACGGATTCGTAGAAATGAATTGAGAGCTTATGGCGCATCATCGTAATGTTCGAAGGAAAACCCAAGAGCGCTCTTTTTATGTCTATGGATGATGCCTATTCTAGGGCGTGGGTGCTCTCCGCGATTGGATGTATGGATATACCAATATACTTGAAGCGGTTAAACACAAATATAGTTACTCTACCGTTAAAAAGAAACCGATCGATATATCGATTGCATTGTCCGCGATGAATGCACAAAACTCGGGGTATATACTATTGTTTTGTGTACACGGAGCATTCCAGACAAAATCGCATAAACGTCTGACCCTTTAATCCTTTCATTATGGTCGTTGATGTTTCAATTCAATTCCTCAGGAAAAACGGAGGTTGTGGTATTTTTTAAAAAATATTTCCAACCGAAATAGTTATAACCAAGATTTGAATTTTTTTTTATCCGAGCATCTAGCTTCGCGAGCCTAATGATTGATCTGATAGAAAGTTTAACTGTACTATTTAGGTTTTTTTTAACGTTTCGAAACCGTTGCTTTTGTTTTAAAAGGCCCAAAAACTACTCCACGAGTGAAGTAGCATTTTTTGCAAAAAAAAAATGTACTTTTTAACGTGGAAAAGTATGTTTACATTTTTATAATAGCTTGGATAAGAGACTTATCTTGACACAATGAAACGAATTATTATTATTATCCCCGATTCAACGTGCTCTATATACTATACAGCCACTTTGTTTTGGGTGTGTATACGATGATGCATTGACAGGCGTGTTCATTCGTAAATACACATCACACGCCGTCTATTACACACATTTTGCTCGATCGATCACTAGAGACACTTATTATAGATTATAAGGTAAATAATGTTCCAATACCGAACCATCTAAGATGCTATAGAAATTCTAACCTATTTATTTTCACGGACAAACACCAACGCTTCGAAGAAATACCTATCGCGAATGCAAAGCCGATGAATTGTAGTTTCGAACAGTCACACTATCGTTGGATCTATGATTAGTAGTTATAATGCTTTATAAACAGTAATATCGGCGAATGCAAATGTACCAGAAGCCGAACGGGGATTATTGGATATGTCCCGATATCGAACCAAAACGTGTCCCTATTGCAACTACTGGAAAATCATGGCTTATGGTAATATTATATGAAAAAATAAGATATAATGTACTTAGTTATCGAATAATTGTCCTGTTATTGATCATAACGAGCCACTACACAATACGAACGTTTCCACTTTCCGGTTTCAAGATTATGATCTAAGAATTTCGTGATCCGACTGGGTCTAGGCTGCGAATCGCATGGACGTTTCGATACCCGGACACATATGGTTCGGGATGTGTACAACATATGCGTTTGGCGTGTACCAATAACCGCGAACGTGAAAATTATCTTTTACACGTGATATTCCTCATTAGAATTTTTACAAGTCGAAAAGTGCAATGTTATTAACGTAAATAGCCATTGTTTCTTTCAAACAAGCTTTCACGATTCCTTAGCATATCTGGTTAACTGCAGAGTTCAATTTTCTAATCAGCGTGATTAGACGTCATTCACATATATGTTTAAAATAAAATTAACAGCAATTTGAGAACTATTCAGAGCATTTTTATATTACATGCATGAAGAATCATAGATATTAATTCAATTGTTATCTTTTTTACTTTCATTAGCAATTAACTCTTGATCTATTATTGGATGGTTGGTCCGAAACTGGGGCATGGTCCGGTATTGGGACATTTGCCTTACTATTATTCGTTTCTCATGGGAGAGGAAAAGTGTACGAGAGTTGTATAAACAGAGGCAAGAGTGATATCAAATTATATGCTACACGACAATGTGGTCGCGTGGATTCTTTTTAAGAGCCCATGACGACCTTCAGACACGACATAAAGCACGCTCTTGCGGATTCACGAGAGAAACACTAACCGGTCAAACTGTCGCGAGTCCGCTAGGGGCGTTTTAAGCGCGCCCGTGTATATAGATACTCGTCGTCGCGAGTGACGACGCGCACACGATATCCCTCTCGAGCTTTTTTTTCCCTATAGTACAACAGATGCTTCCGCCGGTGCCGCATGTTGGGTTTTTTCACAAGCTCGTAATTAGAAAGTATACCAGTGTAAAAAAGAAAAAAAAAACATTTCCTTTCCGTCCGAGTGAAATGAGAATGAGAAAGAAACGTGCGAGTGGAATCGAATTAAGATGCAAAAGAAGCGCGTGTAAGTGGTGTGAATAATAAAGAGTTTAGAGACGAGATGAGAAGAAAACGACGCAGCAATAAAGAATCTCAGGAACAAAAACGAATCAACTTTCAAGAGTGATAAGGCTTTCGGTTTTTATGCGTGTGTACGTAAACTCTTCACATTGCCAAATGTGACTATCGTTTTGAACGTGATAAACGTGTGGTCCTCGGTAAAGCGGAAAATAATATGAGAACTGCTTCGATAGGTAGGTATACCCTATATCTATGCAATACGCACGTATAAACTTATTGAAAAGTACAGCATTATGTATGTGAATCATTTATTGTGTTTCCCGCATATATTCGAAGCTTCAAGTTTTCTTGTCGTGCAGTGTGTGTTATGTGGCTCTCCATATCTTTTCATTCGCTTGCAGTCGTTGAAAATATACATAACACGTGTAACTGTATACAGCACATATAATTATCATTTTACGTCACGCCGCACATATATAACGGAGTTATTGCATCTCCCCAGCATCGCGCGGCTTATTCTCAATTCGCTCGTTCTTTCTCTCTCTCTCAGCACGCTTTCATAATGAAATTAGTGCAGTTTAGTTAAATTAACCGCGTTATAACGTAGTATACTGTTTGTTACGTTAGGTGTATGATGTTCGGAAATGTTCTGAAGCCAAGAAAGAAATAAAGCTCATTATTGGCTATATATATGTATCTGATATCTCGGGGACCTCGAGGAGATCTTTGTAGTACTTTCATGTTACGACATTGCCTCCATTTTTTTTCTATGAACCATTATATTTTTAATTTTTCCCATCAATTTCTGTTTTTCGAATGCACCCGTCACCGGATCAACGCACCAACCAGGAGTTTCATGCAAACTAAATTAAACCTTTTTATTGCCGATGGGACAGACGATATACGGGGGCCCCCTATTTTAGGGTATCACACGTGAAGTCTCAGGGTGCCCAGTCTCCCCATCTCCGATACAAGTAATTTTTAAATTTTATACATTTTTAAGTTTTCAATGAAGATATCTGGATAGCCGAAATCAGATGGTAATTCATAGAATAAAGACTTCTAAAAAAATAACAGTAAATTAGGAATTTCCGATTTATTTAAAATATTTTTCGGATGACCTTGCAATATCGTGTTCCCGAGGTAGCGTAGAATACCTCATCGTGGGTACACTTCGACGAGGGGGGGCTCGTGAAGGCACGCGAACGTGACGAGGGTGACAAAGAAAAAAAAAACACAGAGGGAGCGGCGAACATAAGAATTTCCGCGCGTATGTTGGGCGATATATATATGACGAACAAAGAGGAAAGAAAGAATTCTTGCTGTTATTGCAGAAAAACTGCGCGGTCAGAGTCGCTCAAATTTGGAAAATAGTTGTATGTAAAACATAGAAAATAAATTTAAGTCTCAATTTGGGATTTTGACGAATCACCTGTATGATAAATATGGCAGTACCATCCGTATATATTATTACCGTCGGCAACAATCCATGACAATTCGTAGAGAGGCTCTTCAAGATTTATCACCGATTTGACTGATTAGGAGCCCAGTAGATTAGGCGATGTATCGCACCCTCCGACCACCTCGAAAACGCGGATTCTACTTTATCCGAGATGATACAAGCGATCAGGATGAAATAAGCTTAGCCACTGCAGTATGTTGGCAAAAAGTGGCTAAACTTTTTTTTATTGCGATCAGTTGCGTCGTTTGGGAGAAAGTACCTTCAAGGATTTTCAGCTGTCTCTCTCGCACTCACGTGTCACGTGGTACATGTGCGACTTTGCCTCAAGGGCAATAAGATTGGCGCCCCTAAAAAAACAGGTCGATTTTCAATTTTTTTTTTTTTTTTACGTGGCTATTAGAATGACAAGATTGAGATTTTGCACACAGTTGGTGCATATAGTCTCAACAAGTTTCGGGGTTTTTTTTTAAATTGAAAAATATGCTCAAACAACGAATAAGTTATCGTTATTTAAACAAAGGACGATACAGCCACGGTATGGCAGTTGGTGAAAACGGTTCCGGGTGATCTGAGATTGAAAATAAATCAAAAAATCAACTTTTAGTATAATAATAAAAAGTAACGAATAACCGAAGACTTTTTTTGAAATTTTGAAAATTCCAAAAATGGCAATTTGCAGAGAAAAGAAAATCAAAAATTGCAATATGCTTTTTATAAACATTTTTTTAATGAATTAAAAACTAAAACTCTTCAATACTATGCACCAATTGGGTGTAAAAGCTCTCGACCTTGTAATCCCAATACCCGCGTTAAAGAAAGATAATTGAAAAATCGACTTTCTTTTTGGGTCGGCAAACCTCATGTATGCCCCTTAAGCTCACACGTATATATGCGATACAAGAGGGAGTAGCTCGTTGTGAGGGATCACTGATATATGCCCCGAGTGAAATGTCGAATGGAATGGAACGCTTATATGGGAATGGACGATCTTTGCATGCGATAGTACTTGGTCAACGCGGGTCAGTCTAGATGTTTAACCGTTTTGGAAGAGGAGCTTGCTCCTCGTAACTGACTCCCGCATACCATTCGATATTTTCTTTTCCGGTCTATTAGTTTCGTGAAAAAAAAAAATAATAATTGGTGCCTCCAATTGCCGGGCCATTGCGGTTGGACCAATAGCGGGCCAAAAGTGTCGTTAAAATTGTAATATCGAATGGCGGTTCAGAGTGTCGTGCGGGCATTTTGCACTCCCGCGCATTATTATCATTATAATCATCGAAAACCAGCTCGGATGATTCGACTCGACGTCTCGCGAGACATCGTCGTTCAGTCATCAAACAACGAGCTTTCGGTGAGCTATATCTCTTGATGCATATCGTGCAAGGTAAAAAATGATTTAGAAACTTGCACATTGCTTCCTCGTTATACATCTTATCTCAATCACAAAACTACCTCTATGAGTTAGTGGATATTTTTCATCAATTTTTGTCTCATTGAGGACCCTTTGTCAGCGGGACATTATAATTTAGAGGAGATGTGTGCAAGTTGTTAGAATTCGACGAAATTGATACCTCGAATTGTTCAAGAGATATTAACGTTCGATTTTTTTTTCTGAACACGATTTCTCGAAAAAGAAACCAACCATATGAAAAAAAGATTCCGGAACAGCGAGAATTAGGTAGTAGTACTGGAAAATGCTCCTCTTTTGGAAGAAGCACATTTCCCAAAAAAATCTCACGGATATACCATCGAACTATAATAGGCTACAAAGAGTTCTATACATGACGAACGCAACTTACGATGAGAGGCATTCCTCGCATGTATATTACCGTTAGCTGTACGTAAGTATACTGACCGCGTTCGTCTATATATTCGAGCGTGTAGAGACCAAGTGACGGAGGCCACACGCTCATAGAACATATTATATACCCATAACCAAGGTACTCACATACCCGTGTAAAAAGAATCAGAATGGAGCCGGAATGCTCCCAACGATTGAAACAAAAATGGACTAAGTCCGTTGAATCTTGTGGTCTCTACTTATGTAAAATTTACGTGCCCTGTCCGTGAATCACGATGATCGAAAGCCACCGGTATGCTGGGTATGTGTTTTGAAACAAAAAGATTGATAAATTCCCAGTCACCATCTTCGATTATAGATATTACAAGCATATGCATACCTATCTATATATGATCGGTTCGATTGTTCACAGTGTCGCAATTTTTTGTAACGTGTTACCCTGTCGACCTATCTTGTATTCGCGTCTAAGGCCATATAAATAATTGCTCCAATGGAAAACGTTCCGTCTCTCTCATATTTCGATAAGTCTATTTTATTGATTAATTCACCGCATGATCTCCATTCATTTGTGCGGCACAGCTCTCTTCGAAGAGAGGGGAGTCCTAGAGAAATTGGAGAATTGAGTGAAATACAAGATAACGATCTGAATGTTGGTTAGTTTCTAAGAGAACACTGAATCTTGGCGCTCACAAAATTTGAGCTAGATTCATCACTAAGTTTCTGAGATATTCACAATTAAAGATAAGTTATTTAACATTAGCTGGATAGGAGAGCCATTACGTTTCAGTATATAAAACGCTTTTACAAAAATTTGGACTAAAATATATGACAAATAAACTTATAATTGGCAAGAGAATATTTACAAAAGAAACATGTTACAGTTTGAAAACGATTACCCGTCTAGTTTTCGAGATATCACGAATACAGAGGAAGAAATTTTTCTGCAGACGTAAAATGCTCGGGATCACGTGACCCCCCCCCCCCCCCTCCCCATCCTGCTCTCTCGTAAGCTAACGGCCTAGCAACACGCGAGTCACGTGATCTACTCCCACCACTATGGAGCGCTCCAAAAAGTTTTCGATCAAAGTTCTCCTGCAGTCTAGGGTGTTCCTATGAACGAAATCTGAGAGAAAAATATTGAAAAAAAGGAAGATAATAGAAACGTGGATGTTCCATATTGTTTCGATATTATATTGACAAGCACATAGCGAGAATGTTCCTTTATCTTTTAACCTCAAGAGTCTAATTGAAAACTCCGTGGTTTTGAAGCCGATTCACGTTTTGCGATATATATTTAGAAAGGGGGGAAAAAAATTGGACTTTGTTCTATACCGGAAACGAGTGATAGAAATTTTGCGAAATATACGAGGAAGAGATTTTTCAGTCACGCAAGTACGATATAACTCTTTACAATTATAAATGTAAGAACAAAACAAAAAATAGAGAAACACAATAAGAGACTGAATTTCAGGTATTATATAGTTACACCGAGTGTAGTATTTTATACATAACCATCTCGAGACGTGTGGCATGCATCTTCTATTTAGTTCGTTCTCTTTCTCTCTCTCTCTCTCTCTCTCTTTCTCTTATTCTCATTTGGTGGCCAGCCACTTCGCCAGACGAGACTTGAGTAAAGAGAGCGAGAGAGCGAGAGAGAGAGGGGAGAAAGAAAGTTTGATGAACTTTTTCTTTCTTTCAAATTCGCCTCTTATTGATCTCATAATACCCACTCCATCGTAGTGCGTGCACATTTTAAACACGCAAAACGCACCGTGTAATTGTAAATGCTCCCCACCTTTTTACCTTCTCTCATCGCGTTCCACACGATGCGGTTTCATATACATGCGAATATTACATAAATATAAACATGTATATATATGCGTCAGATCGCGATATGCTTGGCACATTTCTTTCAGTACCCGTTTTACGCGTTTGTCTGGCAGATATAACATAAGAAATACGTTCGCCAAAAAAGGAAGATCAAAAAATACGTTGTACACGACAATTATCGGGTTTTTGGGCCCTCTGCTATATATGGGATATCCGCGGTAGTTGCACAAGATTGCATTCTTATCGCTATCGAGCACATAAGGGGAAAAATGATACGCACCGAAAGATAAAAGATAACAGATTAGTCATAAAGAAGAAAAAAACAAAATGAACAAGGAGATCTGTATAAAATTGAGCAATCGACATATGAAGTTGGTGGTGCGATCGTTTCTCGCGTTTTCGTCCCATTATATTTTCGAACGTCAAGCCCGCGTTGTTTCAAGTGTCATGATTATATTCTACGAAAACATATGGAAGGATGTACCATATTGAAAAAACAAAAAAAAATCAACGATACGACATTCGATAATTCTTGATCCATTGTCTATCAGTTTTTGTATGGTGCGCGAGTCGTATATTTACACTATAGGGGAGCATATGCATACAAACACAAGTGAATTCGCGTCAAGGTGTGTACCTCTCTAACGCTCCTTATAACTTTACATATATATATATATATATATATGGGGGCCAGTTTGGTATCATGTGTATGCCACTGTGTATCGTATTATATGCGCGTGAAGGGCAAATAGTACGTATACACACTGAAGACGGTTTATTGTGGACGCGCGAAGCTTTATGCGAGACTTTTACGTAACGCGGTAAAACTAACGTGCACAAGGGGTATACATATACACGAATGTGTGTATGAATGTTGTATGTGTGTGTGGCCAGTGATCACGTATAGTGGATTCGTAGAGGAAGTGAATATATATATATATTATCTACCAACACGTGTGTTAGCCGTGAGTTCTACGAATTAGTCGATTCGTGGTGTATTCGAGATTCGAAGAAGAAGGAAGAATTCAGAAGAAAACATGCTTCGACAACTTTTGGGTCCACGTCCAAATGAGAGGGTAAAAAAAAATCAACGACATTAGAAATGTATAATAGGTTTCTAAGACGAGACGGAAGGATTTTCGATCAACTATTCATAGAAATTATGTGTATAAATGATTAATAATTAATAAATTGTTAATTATCATAAATACACAAAAGCCTTATAAAATTTGCGACATACAGCGTGAGAGAGCCGGAGGCGTCACATCCTTGAAGACATCGAAAAACCTATAATTTATTAAAGGCATGCACTCTTGCATCAGTGATATATATATATATATCTTATTATTATCTAAACGGCATATAAACGTATTACCATATAGGGATTCCGTATGTATCTCTGCATGTTGATCGCCCGTGACACGATATTCCTCGTAATACATGTAATATGCAAAATGAGTCCTATACCTTACAATAATTGTGTTCGTGCATATATAGTGCTTCGAATTGAATTCAAGAACAAAAGCATAGTTATGTACCCATTCTAATGTGAATGTCAGCTTCCGCCTTTATCAGCTAGATTCGTGCTCTTAGCAAAAATAGGCGCGTCTTGTTACGTAGAAAAAATAATTCTTCGATTATTTTTTTTTAAATTCGTTCACTATTAATTATTTTATAAAAATTAACGACGAATATCCATTTATTCTGGCTCTCGGAAAAAAAATCTTGTCAATTTCACTATCAGTTTTTTTTTTTTTTTTTAATAATTCGTTCACTAATACTTTTATAAAAATTGACGACAAATATCCATCTATCCTGGCTCGCGGAAAAAAAACTTTGGTCAATTTCACTGTTACAGTGTGGCATGGACAGTAATTTTTATGAGATAATTTTTACGAGATTTTCGACAAAACAGAGGCTTTATTGAATACAAAATCACAAGTTTGGTAATTTTGATTACAATATTGATCCAAAAAATTTTTCGAAAAAAAATCGTCGTTCATGTATTTTTACCAAATTGTTCCGCCAAAGTTCGTATTTGTCGTTATGCGTATGTTTTTAAAATTTTAATTTCAGGCTCGTGATAAAAAGATCGTCGGGCGGATACCCGGCGTTGTTGATCGCTCCATTAGCAAAGTACAATCGTCGAATTTTACCGAACTCAAGAACAAGCCTCCGTGAGTAATTTATATATTCGCATGTTATTTATATTTATTGAAATTAATATGCGTATTTCGTGTACACACGTGAAAACAGTGAATCGGGAGTATAAATGAAATTTTTTTATTTCAAAATCTGGTAGTTTGGGAAAAAATATTTAGTACGTATTTTTTATTTTTTTATTTGAAGCAAAATTGCCGTTAATATAACAAATTGAAAAATACAACATTATGACGTCACACATGTTACGCTATATCTATATATATTTCAAAATACGTGAAATTAAATTGCCTATAACAGGTGCATCTGTCATTTTTAACGAAAAATAAACAAATACGTCCTCATTATTTTTACTTATTCTACATTATTCTCCCCAATGATTAAAAAAAAATTTAATCCATACTCCTAATTGTGTGAAAAAAATCTTGCAAAACAGTAGGTTGGATTGAATGCCGACCTTACCGATTGCCGTTAACGCGCATCTCTCTGAAAAAAAAAAGCTTTCCGAGCTTATGTCCGTGTCGAACAGATGTCATCGCGTTCACGAGCACGGAGGTTGGCATTTTTTTCACAATTTCGTGTACATTTGTTTGTAAAAATGGCACATGGGCGTGACAATTTATTTACCACGATCGACGAAAGACACGAAAAATGATTACGTACGAATAATTTAATTTCATATGAGATAAATTGATCAACGCGGATTATCGGTTTTATGAAGAAAGCTTTATATTCATTTCAAGTGGGGATATAGCTCAGTGGTAGAGCATTCGACTGCAGATCGAGAGGTCCCCGGTTCAAACCCGGGTGTCCCCTGTTTCTATATTTTTTTTTTTATACATCTTACGAGATTTGAGGATGAAAAAGTGTCTCTTCTGAGAGAATTTCACAAAAAAATTTTGTAACGTCGAAATTTATCATTATTCATTTTTTTTTTAACTCTTCACTCTGTGTTGTCGTATGACCCATGTAATGACAGAAAATTCTGCGAAATCTTGAGTAAAATTACCCATGACATATTTTCCAAAAAAAAAAAAAATATTTATTAAGAACAAAAAAAACGAAATTTTTTGTTATACAAAAATTATGAAAAAATATCTTGCGTCCTTTATAATTTATTAATAATAAAAACAATACAATCTCGTGTTTTCTATTATATACATATATTTATTAGAATAGACTGGATATTTATTTTGCAGATCGAAGCGAACTCCAAAAATATCGGCAATTCCAGCAGCCTCGAGAAAACGTGCCGAGCCAATTCTCTCGTTCTTCGGATCCCGGAAACCCCGTCCAAGCAGAAATCCCCGCGAGGAAAACTCGACGATCGAGGCAAAGTTGACCAAGAAACTAATCACTGCTGGGTAAGTACCTTGCACGACACCACATACGAATATATTCAAAAAAGCCCCGTCCATACATATTTTGCTTTAAAAACGTACCCAAAATTAACGTCAAAGACTAATTATCCAGGGGGGGGGGGATTATATGCGAAAATAATTTATTTAAATATTTGGCTTCGTTTGACAAATATACCTGAAATGTATTTGATTGAAATATTTTTAAATTATACCATGCATATATTCGACCGAAAATAATTAAAATATGACACTAACTAAAAATACATTACAATTACTTCGAGTAATTGTAATTTTGCAAAACAAACAAACATTTTTCAAACACTGATATTGAATCCAGCCCACTTTGCCCTTATACCGATATTTAAGAAATTAAAAAAAAAAGAAGTATATAAGTAAAATATATATTTTTGTAGAAAGAAAAGTAACGAATATTCGAACTTAAAAATTCGCATCCATTTTTGTTTTTTTCTTGGAGATTGATTATTGAAGACAACGTTAAAGAATATTTTATACTGGGAACACGAAGGATTACGAGACGATCGAGGCTTGGTGTAGAAAATAATATTTTGTAAATTGTGTCGATGAGGGATCTCGTGACCGAGATTTTTATAATGCATACAATTCAGACATATATATTGTATATATAGTAGCATAGTGAGAGAGTGGAAGAGGCGTTTCGTTATGAGCAGGTGGTGTGTGCAGGGGATATTCGTGTATCACGAATATTTTATACTGGGAACATGAAGGATCACGTTCAGGGTTATTATAAGTGCTAAATATTTCGTAAATGCAATTCTCAATCTTCCACTTGCGATCAGTATCAACCGTTTGCGTCTATTCAATAAAGATATATTTTATTGTATATTGCTCGTTCGATCGTCAGCGACGCTATATATATATATATATATATATACTTTGGTTTCGAGTTCGGGTTAACGACCGCTAGTCGCGCAGACAGCACACTCCCAGTAATCTCCTCTCGCACTTCTTATATTCTCTCTCTTTCTCTCTCACACACACATACAATCTTGCTGTCTCTCGTGTCACGGTGAAAGACGCTCGATTCAAACGTCGACCGTCGACGGACAACCGAGGAAAACGATCATTGAAACGGGTCGACGAGGCGAATCCCCCCGCCCGTTACGTTTGTCGATTTTTCTCAGCATCCATCGAGCCAAAGCGGCGATCTACATGGAGCGACGCGACGACGATTAATCCGTAGGTCATCGCTTCTCCCGTTTATATATATATCCCCTTATCTTTCGTCCGAAAAAAAAAAAAACGGTTCAATAAGCCGTCAAAAAATCTTTTGGTCCCAACAACGTGGCGCCATCTTTCGATATAAATTTCACATCATTACGACTCTGGTGGTGTGCACGATCCTGGTGGCGAGATTTTGAACGAAACATCGAAAATCTTAAAAACAAAATACGAAGACATTGTTTAAATGATAAACACGTACCTATTCGCGTAGATTATTTATTGATTATTATCGATAAATAATAATTAAAACTTATGTAATTCTTGAATAGTTATGGAAAAAAATCGTAGCACAATAATAAAAATTATAATTATAATTTAATAAAATTTTTACTGGTTTTTTTCGTCAATTTTTCGATGTTTTGCTCATGATGATGTCATCGAGGCATAGAAAGAAAGAGGAGGGGGGGGGGGAGAAAGCAGGCTGTATTTATATATGTTAATAAAAACAATGGTGGTTTTTTTTTCGTTTATTCGTGCCAAAATATAGGACAGTCTGTCCTTAAAAAAAACCAATATAAAACGATGTTTCTAACGGGTGAGCGAGTATAGAGTGTGAGATTAAAATTAAAGGGAGAGTAAAAACTGGTTGCGTAACCGCACCCAGTCGAAGAATCCTCAATTTCAATTATCTCAACGCCCGATAATCTATATATAGTATATATATGTATCAAATGTATATGTGATATTGACGCGATCTCCTGGTTCGAATGCCACGGTTATACACACAAACACGCATATATACAGTCCGACCTCCAAATAAGAAACCAAAAGCCCCCAAGGGGAAGAGTTTTTCCTAGAATTCGGATACCCCCACCAGGCGCGCGGCTGCACGCTCACTGCCTCTGCTGTCTGTCTCTCTTACTCTTTTCCGCATGCGATCGAGCTCGGAGCTCGTGTCGTAGTGGGGGAAGTGCTTGAGCGAGAAACTGGGGAAGGTTTCTTATTGCCGGGTTTCTTATCTGGAGGTCGGACTGTATATCTCGTTATCCAGTAAATCGCACGCGTGAACGCAAATTTTTTACAAACTCTAATACAAATCAAACATCCGCGATATTGTTTCATGAATGTTTATCGTGTAGCAAATACAAAAAACTTTTTGTCACAATAATATATATTCGAATATACGAAATCTTTTATTTGGAATATGCTTTATTTTCGTGCGCGTATATAACCCGCGTGTCGAGGCGTCATACGTATACCCATCATCACTTTATTTATTTAGCATCAATGAGATCTAGCCCATGAAACCCAATAAAGAGGCACACACACTTGTCGGAGAATATTGTGTATATATATATACAAACACAATATTCTCTGTATATATATATACACGTTATTGACTCTGATTAAATAATTCATAGGTTATGTATTCGCGGCAGGCTTGATAATGAATAATAATAATAATGTAGACTCGGCGCGCACGTATTATGATCTACAAGTATAAATTCGACCCCACGCGAGCACGCCTTATTAGAGATCGAAACTCATCAGACTCTCAATTGAGCACTTTCGAGGCAACCGAGTTCGTGGGGGGATTTTTTTTTCCACGTAATTATTTCGGTTCAATTTCTGTAAAATCAAGGTAATCGTGATTTTATTTATCAACGGACGCCCGGACAATAGTATATACACAATCTCATACGCGACATTTATAAGAATATATATAGAATCAAGAAGAGAACGAAGAGCGCCGCGGAGCTTCAGTTAGGAAGACGAAGTTGACAAACGCTTGTGTATGTTTGCATGAAAGAGCAAAGGAATCGTATTTTACTATAGTCTCGCTGCTTATATGCGCGCCACCTACTTAGACACCTATTATGCATAACAGCGCCTCTGTATCGTTCTCTCGCGTTTCGTTACGTATATATATTCGGTACACACTGTAAACAGATGCATCAGATGGACATCATATGAAAGTACCTAGAATCGTGGGCAGCTAATTATTTATTTCCTCGAGGTTGGCAGCAAAAGTCCGCTATGTATACCATAAAAATCGATGATATTGCATTAATTAAATACAGCAATTTTTTTCCCTAATCGTTAGGGGAGGTTATTGATAGTCTAAATCCAGGGGGAAAATGACAGCCAACAAATTTGTAGAAAATTGAAATTCCTACGAGTTTGGTCCTTACCATTTTCAGTCTAAAGTTGAAAATAAGCGATTTATTGAATAAAAACGACAATTTCACTCTTAAATCCAAGATGGCAACTAACGCAACAGAGGGTTGAAGTCTCGAAAATCTGAATTTATGATCCATCTTTTTATGAAAATCTGAATTTATGATTCATCTGAAACCAATGATCCCTTCCAACCATGAGAAAAAAAAATTGCTGTTTTTAATTAATGCAATTTCGAATGTATATACATATTGACTGGACTACAATCCACAGACAGAGAAAGCATGTATAAAAATACACACGCTTTATCCCGTGCGTGCGTGCTAAAATTGTTTTTTTTCACCCCACGTGATACATTATACCGACGACATAGAAGACGTAAGGTAAATTAGCCATTTGTCACACAATGGATATTTGACGGATGACGAAAAGATTCTTTTTACATTAAATAATGAGACGTTCGGTTGATATATGGGACTTTCCGCTCGACACGTTTTCCTTGAAGATCATACAGGGAATTTTCAACACGTTGGCATGTTCAAAAATCAATTTTTCTCAATCACAAAAACAACACAAACAATATTCAACAATTGGACGATATTGCGAGTGAATTAAAAGGACACACGTAATACTCGCGGTCACGTATATATAATTTTCGTGCCGATAGACAAATATGGTAATAGGGATTGTTGGTATGCCAAGAGAGAGAGAGAGAGAGAGAGAGAGAGAGAGAGAGAGAGAGAGAGAGAGAGAGAGAGAGAGAGAGAAGATATTTTTACGTCCTTCCAATTCCCCTACGAGAGTCTCGCTATTTCTCCATCGCATAGCGAGTTCGCCCACGAAGAGGTTCGCGTGTGGCGCGTGGTACTTGATGACGCGACGAGCAAAAGCAGAGAGCCCGGATAGTATCTCGCGATTATATGGATATATGCATCCTATATGTTATATGGGACGTGGGGAAAGGCCACCGGCGAGTCCTTGAAGCATGTAAAGCGCGCGCATTCATGTGAGAAGTGAGTGAGACACATCAATAACCGATGCACGAGAGTTGAGACCGTTGAGACTAATGTGATTTTCGCCCAAGATCGGGTACTCTCCCCCCACTCCCTTCCCCAGTTTTAAAAGGGGCGCAAAGTCATTCAATGGCTGCTCCAACGCCCTTCAACATTTTTCTAACCTCTCTTTCTCTCTGCGGTCAGTTTCATATTTACGTGTACGATTTTCATTTCTAGTCAAATCGATAAACGTCCGATATTAAAATATATCCGCAAAATATCCGAAATGATTAATGGGGAAATTAAGTTTTCATAATTTGCTTATACTATATTTGTGTTGTTATGTGGTTAAAATTTTTCCGCTAGTGTTGAAAGAAAAACAAAAATATGAATGCAGAAAATTTTGAAATCTCAGTGTTCTTTTCTCAAGAAAATTTTATTTCGCACGCCTCCGGTTATATACACTTATAACGGGTGTTTCAGAGCGAAAATTCTTCTCTCGCTCTCTCTGCATGCGGCTTTGGATCGCGTTCCGTTACATCTGTCAGGCGCCAACCATAGCTATATGTATAAACGACGCGAGCAATGACGCGAACGAAAGGGCCTTTTTATATATCTCCCATCTCTGCAGGACTCCTTTCCAGAGTTGCTGGAGTCTCTGGCTGGAGTGAGCCTCGTGTTCACCCATCGATGGTAAGCCCAAACCGCATATTCGCTCGCGGGGGGAGTCGTACAAAAAAGTATCACACCAGCGAATGTTCTTTTGGCCAAGCAACCCAGCTACAAGTAATAGGTTTTTGTGACACAAATCTGGACAGGTAACCGATTGCACCATCGGATAGAGTACGTTGCCTCTTTTAATTTGACATATTTTTAAACTCCTGAATGTTCGGCGGGAATTTTTTATTAACAAATATAAGCGAAAAATCGCACTTTTTTCTGTTTTTTGATTATAACTTTCAAGATAGTGACGCGATCGCAATAGCATCAACGCAAAAGTTGTAGATAATTAAAAAACGAAGAAAATGAGCTGTCGCGCGACTCTGTAGCATTATTAGAAGCCGAGAAAATCCGGAAAAACCGGGAAATTTCGCACTTTTAAAAAAATCCATAACTCCGTCAATTTTTAACTTGGAGAGCCGAGATTTAAACGAATAGTAGCAGAACAAATATACTTTGAGTGCGCAAAAGCCTGATGCTGTGCGATCATTAGTTTCGGCGTAATTGTAGTTTAAACAAATTAATGCGAAATTTTCCGACGCGTCCGCATGCGACACGGAATGTTCAATTTCAATTTTTAAAACGGTTTCGAAAAGTATACGTATTTCGCTACAAAACGTATATTCTGATTTTCCGACAAAATTATGCGAAATGGACCAGAAACGACGCGAGAGACCACCGCTTTCGGCTGAGCGCGCCGAAATGGTTGAGTAGTGGGGGGAGCAACGGCGGAGGAGAGTCGCGCATATTAATACATGCGCAACAGCATGGCATGCAACACGCTGCGCATGTATTACTATATATTATGCGTGACTCTCCTCCGCCGTTGCTCCCCCCACTACTCAACCATTTCGGCGCGCTCAGCCGAAAGCGGTGGTCTTTCGCGTCGTTTCTGGTCCATTTCGCATAATTTTGTCGGAAAATCAGAATATACGTTTTGTAGCCGAATACGTATACTTTTCGAAACCGTTTTAAAAATTAAAATTGAACATTCCGTGTCGCATGAGGACGCGTCGGAAAATTTCGCATTAATTTGTTTAAACTACAATTACGCCGAAACGAATAATCGCACAGCATCAGGCTTTTGCACACTCAAAGTACATTTGTTCTGCTTTTATTCTTTTAAATCTCGGCTCTGCAAGTTAAAAATTGACGAAGTTATGATTTTTTTTTTTAAGTGCGAAATTTCCCGTTTTTCCTGATTTTCTCGGCTTCTAATAATGCTACAGAGTCGCGCGACAGCTCATTTTCTTCGTTTTTTAATTATCTACAATTTTTGCGTTGATGCTATCGCGATCGCGTCCCTATCTTGAAAGTTATAATCAAAAAACGGAAAAAAGTACGATTATTCGCTCATATTTGTTAATAAATAATTCCTGCCGAACATTCAGGAGTTAAAAATATGTCAAATTGAAGGGGGCAACGTACTCTATCCGATGGTGCAATCGGTTATCTGTACAGATATGTGTCACGAACAAATCCCTGTTGCTTGGCCTATAGTATGTATACATAGCCTCTCACAGCGTGGTTATGAGAATGTGAGAAACGATGTATGTGCTTCTTGATGTCGATCAAAAATAAACAAAACAAAAAAAAAGAAGATACTTCACTGGGTATCCCGTTGTCCTGGCTTGTGCAGAGCGGCATTGGCTTTAAATTTCACGAACACCGAGTATAAAACGCCACATGTCGACCGTATGGAATAAAAAGCATGGCTTTGGTCCATCTCGAGAGGCAGTGCAAGAAGTATCCACCAAAGAGAAAGAGAAAGAGAGAGAGAGAGCGAGAGAGAGGGAGATGCGAGGGAGAAAAAAGGAAAGAACTTCCCGCAGATTCCGCGTGGCGAGCCACTCGCGACTTCTTCTCCTTCTTTTCACATGCGCTCGCTCCGTGTCCCAATACCGGCGAGTTAGCTTGGCCGCCGATCTCCGCGATACTCTCTCCCTTACACAAGAATAAACGGGGAAATAAAAGACGGTCAATGGGTAATGACCGTCATGCTTTTTGTGCGTAGAAAAGAGAATCAAGAATGATTCTTTCAAAAGTCAAATAACAAGCATGAATTGGAAATTGTCTCCTATCTGTAACCGATTTGGGAAAATATTTCAGCAATTAAAATGTTTTAAAGTATTCATTTCCCTTGTTTTTTTCCCTTTTGTTCTCGCACGAGAAACATAAATTTAATTTGTAATTACTAATAATACGCGGATCTTGAGATGTAAGACAACGAATCGAATGTTTCTTTGTTCCTTCAAGATAAATTAGCAGCTTGGTCAAAGTACCGGTAATCGCTCATTATACACGGAGGAGAATAATATAAGGTTTCGTCACACACATGGTGTAAATAAGCTCTATTATCCGAGTTCTGAAAGGAGTTGAATTTATGGTCAATCCTCATAACAGACTGTAGATTTGATCCATTATGATACTGGACTATAGCTCGAAATGAATAACGGATCTCTAATCCAATTGAAAAAAATATAGACAACACTACATATTGGAGATGATCCCAGTATCATTTACTATGTGATATACATTATTTTCACCGTGCCAATGGATAATATCCCATTGCCACATGGAAATGCTTATGATGCGTTTATTGGAACATATTTGCAACTCTCTGGTCTCGTTTTTTTTTACAAAACATATTGCAATTGCGTAAAATAATCGATTCCCAAATCCAGTTTTACAAATAATCAAGAGTTAATTCAATGAAAGTAAAAATTATAATGATTGAATTAATATCTATGATTCTTCATGCATGTATATAAAATTGCTCTGAATAGTTTCCAAAAATTGCGCGAACACGCCGATTAAAGAATCGGACTCATATAAAATTACCATAAAACATAATTTTTCAGTGGTTTTGCCAGTGGGACACACGTTATGATCCGATATCCGGACATATCCAATAATCCCCGTACGGCT
This sequence comes from Rhorus exstirpatorius, assembly GCA_963564615.1. Lineage (NCBI taxonomy): Eukaryota > Metazoa > Arthropoda > Insecta > Hymenoptera > Ichneumonidae > Rhorus > Rhorus exstirpatorius. Next base: position 36,418,823 of record OY751317.1, read on the forward strand.
TTTGGTACATTTGCATTCGCCGATATTATTGTTCATAAAGCATTAACTATACCGATCATAGAACCAACGATAGCGTGACTTTTCGAAACTAAGCTAGGTTAGAATTTCTATAGCATAGATGCGGTGCGGTATTGGGATATTTTACCTTAATTATATTCGCTTCCACTCTGTTCTGGCTCTCCCTTGCAATACTCATTTCTCCCCTTCTCTCTGTTCGTCGCTTCTTAGACGACGAACAAGTTTCAACAACGAGAAACGAGAAATAAAAAAACAGCAGCGGCGACGTTAGAGGCGGAGGGGCACACGAGAGAGCACCAGTAGCTCTCCCCTTCGTGCCCCGTCGGATCACTCGTTCTTTCTCTTTCTCTCTCTCTCTCTCTGTCGCTTGAACCTCTCTGGCTTTCAGTCTCCGATGCACCGTCGATCGGTGTGGTACGTGACAAAAAATATATCGTGACCGACAGTTTTTATAATATTCATAGTATCTATCGAACTCTATGCCAACTACAAAAGTGTTCCCCATCTTTCGATTGTACGAATTTTAATGACACCGCGAAAAACGCCGTGTCTCTCATCGCCCATGATACCGAAGGATTTCCTGCGTCTTTCTTCTTGGACGATGAATTTTTGAGCGCATACATACACGACCTCGATTCGAGTTACTCGAAAAAAGAGTGAATCTCTCGTCGGTTTTTTACAACCGAACTCGACTGAGGAGGCGATTAACATGTATCCCGTGATACTTTTTTCTCCTCTCTGATATATTATAATATCAAACTCGATTTGTGAAATACATAAGAAATCCATGAGGCCATTTGCGGCCTCGGCAACGTTTCCGATTCGGGGCCACCTTGTATCGAATACCTGTTGTGCGTGATATATATATATATATATATATATATCGCATTTGTGGCGAAAGTGAAGAGTGTAATGTGAAATGTTTTCCCTCTCTTTTTTTTTCTTCAAGCTATACAAAGAGTTATATTCTCGTGTGATGAGTAAAAATCGATTGTTGAATCGATCGGGAGAGCTGTTTTTACAGCTGTGAAACGTGGTTGTGTGCAGCAGCAGCAACAAGTGGCAGGAGCCGAGAGTACGGTGTCAACGTTACATTGTGAACATTTCCGTGGGATTTTTTTTTTTTTTTCCTTCATATAAATCGTATATTTCGTACATATTTTTTTTCGATGAAATCCAATTTACGATAAGAACCGTGTGTAACAAAACTGTTATTATGCCCTTAATATATATCATCCATACGTGTTGCGTGTATGACTTATTCTTTTCATCCTACACCCGTCGTACAGCACACTTTTCTTCGTGATAATGAATTTATTGAAATCCTCGAGGCTGATTTTTCATCAACATTTTTCATATTTTCGTACGTAGGCGTGTTCTACGACGTGTTATCGTCAAGAGTTATATTATCACGGTAGCCTTGAGGCCGTGGTGTATCCACGACTCATATACAGCTCAATGACTCAGACTCAAAAGAATTAGGAATTTTCTTTAAATATTCAATTCTTGTCCAATATGCAATTTGCCACAACTTATACCTACGGTATATATTTCGTTAATTTAATATACATATATATATACATATACATTTAAATGCATATATATATATGTATATATATGACAAAAGTTCCTCGCCCAAGTGTCCTCTTGTTATCTCTGCGGTTCCGCGAAGTCTTAGGAGCCCACTCGTTGCGGTCCCTGCTATATATACACTCACGTATACAACGCGATAAGGCTTTACACAGAATACACATACAGAGACACTTGGCACGTCATCATCCATAACTATGGTGCCCCAAGTAATGATCGTTCGTGACGAAACGAGTAGCAGAGTATTATTGGGCTCGATGAGACGCGCATTAAGGTCTCTCGATGATCCTATGTTGTGTGTTTGATTCGATGATTATCCCCGGGCTTTCATCATTATAATTTAGTGGAAAAAAACTGCATGCCATTGACGCAGATACGAACGGACGTAAAGACTTGAAATTCGTGACAGAGTGAACGTGCCGAGTTGGAGAGTGTGAAGGATAAATAGGGATTACTCACAGAGTATTGAACAATAAAAAACAAAAATATATATATATATATATATATACACATCTATATGTATATATACATATACATATGTGATATATCGTGAGGGCGAATTTGGAAAAAAGGGCATAGTCTAGAGTGACGAGTGACCATGATGAAGTTCAAATCGCTGTTTCGCAGAGGACAGCCAAGCCATCCGCCTTCGCAAACGCAACAAAATCAGCAGCAGCAGCAGCAACAAAGTATACAGCAACAGCAATCGTTGCGCCAAGCTAATTCTTCGTCTTACGCACCGACGGCCGACGGAAAACCTGACAACAGTGATCTGCAGCAACAACAACAACAACAACAGAGTGAAAACTGGACGACCGGTGGAAGAGAAACATTGAGGAGCAACGCGACGAAGCAAACGACCAAAGTTTCGGCGAAAAGCTCCTCCAGGATGCAAGAGCTCGAGCGAGAATTGGATGTTTTGCGTAAAGAACGGGCCAGGCTGGAATCACGGTTGCGAGAGAGCGCAACGGACTCCAAGAGATATGACGAATTGCGCGCAGAACTTGCCACATTGAAGGTAAACAGTGGGACGGTGGTGGTGGTGGGGAGCTTAGTCGTCAACACTGTAGTATAAAGCCTCATTCAGAATCGACTTAGTGTAGTGGTAGTGCAGAACTTTGTGCGGTGTAGAAGATTGAAACGTTGGATTCCATTGTATGGTTCACAGTAAATTAGTGTAGGTGGCAGTGGTAGTTGGTAGTGGCAGAAGCTTGCAATCTCCGAGCTTCTGCACTACACCACGAATTAAACCACTGCAGCGACCAATCAAAACAGACACTTTGAAAATTCGATTTCGTTTCCTTCTTTGCTGCATTTTCAATAATATTGCGGCAGTACACAACACTATTTTTTATCATAAGTTCATTTTCATCCATTTTCCACAAAGTTCGTTAATTTAATCTGTCAAAAATCAGAAATGACGCGTCTCTTTCTACACTGCAATACTGATCAATTGTGAACGCTATTCTGCACTACCACTATACGCTGCACTACCACTGCACTAAGTCGATTCTGAATGAACCTTTACGATCGTGAGAACTACGTAAGAAAATGAGTCTCTTGCACACGTATGGTGGTAGGATCGTTCGGTATACTGATGTAGTGTCCACGGCTGGACTGGTTTATATCGTGAATTTAGTTAGACATATTCGCGTTATGCTTGGTTCTTAGCTACGCATTAAGATCGCTCGTCAATAGTTAACGATATACATATATCGTTAAACCGTCGAAAAAAGTTCAGGAATCGCTTTACTGGGCCCTTTATTCCGTTAAAGACGATGGATAGTGACTAAGCATAACGAGTTAATAATTCGCTAGATGGCGACGATGGTCAACGACCGAGAACCTCCGCTCGTCAGCTTCTGATTGGCTGTCTCAACTTTGCCACCGCCAGGTTCCGCGTCCAATGATCAGAAGCCATCAGTATCGCCATCTCGCGAATTATCCACTTGCTTTGTGATGATAAATGTTTTTGAGCGGTGTGGTAAAGAAACGGGGAAATTTTGAGTGAAATGGAAAGGTCCACATCGCGTATCCTTGTAGCATTTTAAAGCTTAGCGCCCTCTGGCGGATTCGTTCAACTAAAATTTTCGACGCAAAAACAGACCGGTTTGGGCTGTGAAATTGATTGATCGTTTCGTTGACGAAAATCTGGAGAGTTTCGGTCATTAAGGGCTAAAATTATGCTTAAATTCTCGATGGGTTTTGGTCAAACCAACCCTAATAATTTATAATATAAGTCACATAGCCTGAAACTTTCGCGGAATAGAACTAAACGGACGCGATTAACGCGTTACTATGCTAGCGCGTTAGAGTGGGGGTAATTCTTGCGATTTACAAAGGGTTAATCAGCTGGTGGTTACTCTCTCAGATGGTTATGTTTCGGTTTCAGTTCAAAACCAACTAAAACATAACCGACTACGCTGTACTCTTTCACGGTTGAATTTTGGCTCTTCTTTCGAAACAATCTTTAATATCAGTCGCATTTTACAAGAAGCACAGTTTCTTTTATGCTTTAGTTCGGTACTGGTTCAAAAAAAAAAAAGAAACCCCCAGGAAACAACTAAAAACCTAGGACGCTTACTGTAGAAACCGTCCCAACGGTTATCGAAGAGCTATGCTCGAAATGGATTTAATTGTTTGGATGGATTCAATTTTTGTACAAATTAAAGGCATTTTAAAGCATGAAATTGTTTCTAGATTTTTCTCAAATCAGTGTTACGGTTTATACGCATTGCCTGTTTCGAGACAAAAGCTAAAAACAGCCTGGAAATCGCATTAGTTCAAAAGTTTGATGGCGGTCCAAAGCCCAATTGTAGCTTGTAGATCGGATAACTCATATTGTAAGAGAGAAAAAATAAATAAAACTGCCATGATATTTTATGCAAGTATACTATATCCCCCGCTATATTGTAGTTTACTCGGTTAATTTGTACCGATAATCGCGTGCCCATGAAATTCACCGGACAAATTGCTATTCTCGCAAGAGCGCTTATACATATGGTATATATAGAGGCATCTCGCTGTGCAGCCTGTAATACGAAGCCGATAGAGAGTAGAATAAAGAGCAAGAGGGGATGAGGGAAGCGTCGATGCACACGCGAAAAGAGCTCTTCGGGCTCGGAAAAATTGGTATTAGACTGTAGGATATAGGCGCGGGCGTCGAATTCGAACGGGAAGAATCGAAAGATTACATGTTTTCCGGGCTTCTAATGTGTAGTATAATATTGCTTGAGAATATGGTTGAGAGCGTACGAGCGCCGCGAGACGCGACTTAGAACAAGTGGTATACTTGTCCCCACCGAAGATAGACAGAAATCAAGGATATATTTCTCATTTATATACCGCTCATTCCCCCCCCCCCTTTCCCCCCATCCTTTCGACTCGCTGCTCTCGATCGCGCGTATTTCCGCGAAAACAATTCGAATGGTAAATATATTCGTTCAACGTCCTCTCTCGCCAAAGATGCTCAAACATAACCTTCAAAAATCGTGACAGCTATATCTCCGTGTTTTTTTGTTTCTCCGATATAATCTTTCTTTTTTTTTCTTTCTTATATACAAAACGACGTTTCTCGGGCTCAAGTTGTGAAGTTTTGTTTCGTTTTTGATCGATCGATGTCGAGACGGACGTGTGTTTATTTTTTTCTGCTTTTTTTTCCTTCAATCGTGCAATCGAGCTCCGTAATTGCGACTGCGGGAGGCTGAAGAATTGTTGATTATCGTTTCTCAGGAGCAGCACAGCATAGAAATAAGTAACCTTTCGGAGGACAACGAAGCTCTGCGCGCTCGCCTCAGGGACGTAGCTCATTCGCCTCTATCCGACTCCGAGAAGCAACAGCTCCTGCTGGATGCTACGAGATTACAAAATTCCGTGCCCGCCTTCGCGGTCATAACGCAGGACGATGGAAACGCGACGGCGTCAGACGAGACGCACGAACGTCAGGCCTGCGCCACGCCGGATTGGGACAAACGTTCGTCCGGCTCTGCGTCCGAAGTTTCCGTCGCTTGCCTACAAGACAGAATTTTACAGATGGAAGAGACGCATTATTCCACCAACGAGGAACTTCAGGCTACCATACAAGAATTGAGCGACTTGCAGGTGAGCGAACGAAACCAAATGTTGGAGAAGAAAAAAAATATATAATTCTTGTCGGAGGACTGGTAAAAACGGTCGGATGGAAAAAAAATTTAAAAAAAATGATCAATCGTCTTCGGGCTAGCCGATACATTTTTTTTTTTTTTTTTATTTTTGTAAATATATCGAAAAGCGGCTTCAGCTGTAAATCGCTCGTGGATTTTTTATATCATCAATACCGATGGGGGAAATGCTGCAGCGGCGTCATTTAAGGCGGAGGAAGCCCTGTTGTAACGGCAAAAAAAATTTGTCAAAATTTTTTTTTTTTTTTTTCGATTTCATTTCGTTTTTTCACACCGATTGGGAAAAGCCTTGGAAAATAAATGAAACGAATGGATTTAATAAATGAAAACAGCGAGGCAAAAATAATGCAATTAATGCATAATGTTATTAATATTAGTATTAGTTTTATAAAATGAAAATCATAGAGTAAATTTTCGTATGCGCGAATCATTGCTCGAAAATTACCGCATATCGAAATATCCTTACCATTCTTCTCCTTATCTTATGTCTATATCGCGTCGTGTCTATGCGTACATCGTTCGGACGTGCGTGCACTCGTACAAGCGTTATAATATACCGGTGCGAAAATGAAAAATATACGGGAATGATCAATGATCAATACTGATTGGGGAAAAGCTGCAGCGGCGTCATTTGAGCCGGGGGAAAGGCCTGTAATGGCAAAAAAAAATAAAAATTTCCCGTATATTTTACATTTTTGCACTGGTGTATTTATAACGCTTGTACGAGTGTGCGTACGTATGAACGACGTAAATATTGGCACGATGCGATGTACGCATAGGATAAGTAGAAGAGAGGTAACGATATTCGATATGAGATAATTTTCGAGCAATGTTTTGCGCATATGTGAATTTACCGTACGATTTTCATTTCATAAAATTAATATTAATATTGATAACATTATTTATTGATAGCATTTTTTTTGCATTATCATTTGTTTTCATTCATTCGTTTCACTTATTTTCCGAGGCTTTTTCCCATCGGTATGAAAAAAACGAAATAAAATAGGAATTTTTTTTTTTTTTGCCGTTACAGGGCTCGCCCCCCGCTTTAAGGAGGGTCGAGTGCTACATCGATATCTGTTGAGAGGTACTGATTTTTTTTTTTAGAGATAGATATGTCCACAAAAAGTTTAAACCCAAAGTATCCATAGGGTTCTGCTGCATCGTTTTCGAGAGAAAAAAAATAGTTGAAATTTGGGCCATTTAGCGCAGTTTCGTATGGCAGATCGTGAAATTAGACGGAATTTCAAAGTCAATGAGCGCAGATGATCTGTTTACGTAGGAAACTAATTTTTGCATATTTTCGGAAATATCCTCGGGATGCCTTCTGCAAAAATTCAGAACCTTGAACGATACCGTTGATTAGCAATAAATGATAATGCGGATGAAAAACGCGATTTCTTGTTATGAATCGAGCCATGGCTACGGCAAAACAAATGCCAAACGCAACATGCCCCACGTCCGTGCCTTACATTGCCCTTGCCGCGCGCACGAAGCACTCGACCCTCCTTAAGGAGTTTCGGTACACCTATTGAAAATGCTGCCATCAACTCAATTTTTTTTTTTTTTTAATAAGTGACAAATATATAAAACGTGAACTGCTCAAATTTCAAGTCGATCCTCCGTGTCGTTTTTGTAAAAATAATTTTCGAAAATTTGGCTCATACACGAGAGCAAAATTGGAGCAATATTTGTTTGAGCTGTCAATTCCATTAAAATACTACCACCCGCATAAAATTTATGTCAGATCTTTGTTAGATCTTTGATACGACTGTCAACAAATTTGAATAAGTTCGTCCATCCGATTTATTAGTTACAAGCCGAAAACATAAGCTCGCTATACACGGATATAGCGCACGAACGCTCGGACTCTCTTTTGTTTTATGCATGCCTCGCTCACCGCGCGCCGCCGCACCCTCGTTTCCGCTTAGTCCCCCGTCGCCGGTCCGTATCGAAACTCCTTGAATGATGCCGCTGCAGCTTTTCTCCATTGGTATTGATCATATAAAAAAAAATTCACAAGCAATTTACAGCTGGAGCCGCGCTTCGACATATTTACCTTTTTTTTTTCACACGAAGAATAATAAAAACGACGGAATTTCGCGCTTGTGAGGTAAATTTACCAGTGGCCGCCCACCCAAGGGACCTTTCAGATCGCTATACAAATTTAGGGTGTAAAGCCTCGTGCGTTCTATCAATGACTTCAAACACCTTGAAGATTATGATTTTGAGTTTCTAAAAACACATGCGATGTTGATTGAAATATTGCGTAATTTATTGCTTGCACCGCGAGAAAAGTGGAAAAGCTGGAATGTACCAGTGTCCGCACAGGCGCTTATTCGCTATGTCCCGGTTTTCGGACACGAGAAGGTCCGCGCAATGCGATATTCGAACGCTAAAAAGCCCGAGTTAACGAGCATCGATTCTCAAATCTCGATAAAAAAAATTAGCTTTTGGAACTCAACGGTGCATCGCGATAAAATGGATAGCCGATTAATTCAAAATAAAAAATTTCAATTTGGTCAGGAGAGTCGAGGTTTAAGTTTTCATGCCGTGTAATTAACGACACCGATCGCGAAACAGCTGAATGTCGTACTGCGCGGCTACCGTGCCTATCGAACTATCTGTACCGATCTCCGAACGGTGTCTCGAGAGGGGTAAAGCTTGTGATTTGCTTGTCCCAATAAAAAAAACACGAATACTGCATGATTCAATTGTGTTTTACGGGAAGTTTAACCGCTGCATGGAAAATCCTACTTTTTCCTGAACAAAAATGAGCTACAATTTATCTCGAATACACGTAAAAGTCTAAAAGATGAGCGTTAAAAATCTTTCATTATTCCTCGGCATATTCGATGAGAAATTCGTCGATAGAGCCTCCATGAACACGCGCGCCGTAACAAACGGATGAAAATAATTTATATTCCGCGTAAGACGCAAGTCGATTTTTTTTTCTTATACGTCAGTGAATTATCGTCGAGCACCTTGCAATTATTAAAATTTCGATATTAATCACGAAAATGCTCAATAAATGTAATTGTTTGCGATGGTGCGCGACGACTGGGACATGTGCGGCCACCACATTTACCTTTTATGATCCCCCCCCCCATAAAATGCGAGAGGTAGATGAAATATTTACGTTTGTCAAAATTTTCCTCGTATCGTCCAGGCCCAATTGACGGAGCTTCAGACGGACAACGAAAGGCTCGCAGAGGAGAAAGGTGTGCTTCTCGAGTCGTTGTGCAGGCAAACGGAAAAGCTGGAGGACTCACGCTCGAAAGTCGACACGCTTCAGGGACTTCTCTTGAGGGAGGAACAGCCTCAGGATTCGCCAAAGGGATACAACACCGAGAGGGAACAAAAACTTGTTGATCTGCTGAAAGTGAGTTCTCGCGTATGGGTTGGATCCGGCAAACTGAAAAAAAAAAATCGCGTTACAATGTTGTGTTTTTTTTTTTTCTTTCTTTTTTTTTTTTTCCTCTCCCATCTTTCCACAGAGCGCTCAGGAGGAACGAGAATCGTTGCTGCGAAAGCAGGAAGAGCTCAGCTGCGAGCTCAAGTCCCTGAGATCCTCGGCGGAGACGAGCTCGAACGAGACGGAGCGACTCGCTCAGCGAGTTCATCATCTCGAATCGACGGTCGATGCAACGAACGTCGAGAGAAAACAGCTCGAGTCCGAGCTAGCCGAGGCGAAACAGGAAGCTGCCAATCGGACAATTGAGATCAGCAGACTCGCGACCCTTCTCGATAATGCAAGGGCAAAAATCGAGGAACTCGAGCAATCGCGACAATTGGAGAGCAAGAGCGAGGCGGACGAATTGTTGCACGCAGCGAGACGCGAGAAGGATACCCTCGAGACTCAGGCTGCGGCTCTTCAGGAACAGCTCGCACGATCGCACTGCGATCACGATCGATTGCGCGATCAGTACTCACAGCTTCAGGAAGAATACAAGGTACGTCGCGAGATCTCGCGATCGATCTTCGCGGTCATTTGCGAAACATTAATTGTTTCAACATTTCGAGCTTATCAGGCAAACACGCATACGAAAACTTTTTTTCAAATATCTTTTCCCGATCTTTCGGAACACTTTGAGCACTTCTCGAGTATTTATCGCCATTAAACACTCGGAATTATTGTTTTTTTTTTGTTTTTTTGTTTTTTTTTTTTCCAGGAAAACAAAGCTTATTATATGAGGAAGCAAAACACATCAAAGAATACTTTTTCCCAAGTAACTAGCCTATCTCTGATATCGTTTTCAAGTACCAAAATATAATTTACACTGAGAGAACAGTCCTCGACTAAACCGCTTTAATTTTGGATCAAGGGGTCAGGTACACTTGCAAGACCAAAAAAAAAAACGCTTTTTTTGAGATTTTTTTTTTAAGTTTTCATTATTTATTGATTGAAAACTTGAAAACTTTTTCTAAATGTCTTTTCCCGATCTTTCAGAACACTTTGAGCACTTCTCGAGTATTTATCGGCATTAAACACTCGGAATTATTGTTTTTTTTTTGTTTTTTTGTTTTTTTTTTTCAGGAAAACAAAGCTTATTATATGAGGAAGCAAAACACATCAAAGAATACTTTTTCCCAAGTAACTAGCCTATCTCTGATATCGTTTTCAAGTACCAAAATATAATTCACACCGAGAGAACAGTCCTCGACTAAACCGCTTTAATTTTGCATCAAGGAGTTAGGTACACTTGCAAGACCAAAAAAAAACGCTTTCTTTGAGATTTTTTTTTGAAGTTTTCATTATTCATTGATTGAAAACTTGAAAACTTTTTCTAAATGTCTTTTCCCGATCTTTCAGAACACTTTGAGCACTTCTCGAGTATTTATCGCCATTAAACCCTCGGAATTATAGTTTTTTTTTGTTTTTTTGTTTTTTTTTCCAGGAAAACAAAGCTTATTATATGAGGAAGCAAAACACATCAAAGAATACTTTTTCCCAAGTAACTAGCCTATCTCTGATATCGTTTTCAAGTACCAAAATATAATTCACACAGAGAGAACAGTCCTCGACTAAACCGCTTTAATTTTGGATCAAGGAGTTAGGTACACTTGCAAGACCAAAAAAAAAAACGCTTTTTTTGAGATTTTTTTTTGAAGTTTTCATTATTCATTGATTGAAAACTTGAAAACTTTTCCCAAATGTCTTTTCCCGATCTTTCAGAACACTTTGAGCACTTCTCGAGTATTTATCGCCATTAAACCCTCGGAATTATTGTTTTTTTTTTTTTTTTTTTTTTTTTTTTTTTTTTTCCAGGAAAACAAAGCTTATTATATGAGGAAGCAAAACACATCAAAGAATACTTTTTCCCAAGTAACTAGCCTATCTCTGATATCGTTTTCACGTATCAAAATATAATTTACACCGAGAGAACAGTCCTCGACTAAACCCGCTTTAATTTTGCATCAAGGGGTTAGGTACACTTGCAAGACCAAAAAAAAAACGCTTTTTTGAGATTTTTTTTTGAAGATAGTTTTCCTTATTCATCGATCTATGTTTACCAGTTCGAAAGATACACATTTCAAGAAGTTATAGTAATTTTTTCATGTCAAAAGAGTGACAAGCAACCGAGTTACAGCCAATCTCCCAGAGGCCCAAAAAAAAAAAAATGTTGTTTTGCGGTGCGTAACGTAACTCATTACTGGATCATCTGAAACAAACTAAATCGTTGGAATTAGTTAAAAACAATATTCTCGTATACTTGACGGCGAGATTTTATCAAAATTTATTTTTTTTTGACAAAATGCCGGATATTCAAAGTAAAAAATGTTTTTTTTTTCACTAAAAAAATCGTTGATTTTTCGGCTGTATGAAAAAAAAGTAGAGCAAAAATTCAAAATATTACACCGTCAAGTACAAGAGAATATTGTTTTTAACTAATTTCAACGATTTCAGTTTGTTGCAAATGATCCAGTCATGAGTTACGTTACGCACCGCAAAACAACATTTTTTTTTTGTTTTTTTGGGCCTCTGGGAGATTTTCTGTAACTCGGTTGCTTGTCGCTCTTTTGACATGAAAAAAAAAAAAATTACTGCAACTTCTTGAGATGCGTATCCTTTGAACTGATAAATATTGATCAATGAATAATGAAAACTTGAAAAAATCTCAAGCAAAAGAGTTTTTTTTTTTTGGCCTTGCAAGTGTACCCGACCCCTTGATCTTGGATACAATGAGATAACGTTTCACGATACGATCAACAGGTGGCGCGTAACAACGCAAAATCGGCGATCGATGATTTTGAGTACAGATTCGAACAGATGAGGGACGAGCGTCTCTCGGTTAATACGGAGCTACAGCTCGTGCGGGACTCGCTTGCCGAGCTTCAGGCTCAGTGTCAGCGTCATTTGGAGGACAAACGGGAGCTCAAGGCGGCACTGAGCGACGCGCAGAGACGCGAAAGGGACGGTCAGTCGAATCGTTACGAGCTCGAGAGGGCACTCGAGGAGGAGAGAAAGCTTCGCCGCGAGGAGAGCGCCGAGTGGGAACAATTTCAGGGCGATCTTCTCATGACCGTCCGCGTCGCCAATGATTTCAAGACCGAGGCTCAGGGCGAGCTCGAGCGCGTCGTTATGGAGAACAAGGCGCAGAGAGATCGATTGCGATCGCTCGAGGCACAGCTCGACAAACTCAGCAAGGGTACGTCCCAGTTTATCATTATCGAGAGGCGTCTCTGGCTCTCGAATTTTATTAGCGTCAAGGATGCCAGGCTCCTCTCAAAACAAAATCCGGGGGGAAAAAAAAAAACAAACGTGATTTATTGTCGTATTTTGGTTTAAAAAAAAAAAAAATGAAAAGATTTTATGAAAAATCGAAAGCGTGAGATGGTTGAAAAATTCTTTTCCGGTCATGCGCAAACTTTATTGGTATCTGTGCGTGAGAAAATAAAAACCCCACCACTAAAAATTCACCACTTTTAACCCTTTCGTGCCCAAATTATTTCCAGGATGTCAGGTTTGAATACGAAAGATCAGGGATTTCACAGATGTGGGGATAAAATTATTTCATAATTTTACCTATCTTCAAACGATCCTTGCGCATGAAAAACCACCCCTCGGGAATATAAAATTTATTTTTTTTTGGTATGCGCGGCCCGTAAATCGTGCGAAAAATCGTGAAGGGAAAGGAAAATAAATAATAAGGGTGAGAGAGTCGTGTGAAATCGTCAGAACCACACCACATCTTTAAAAAAAACCACCCCCTGTAGTGCCCATGATCAGTCAATTTTTATACAATTCTGAATTTCTTCATCATTTCACATCGGAATTATTCGAAGCGACGTAAAAGAGTTGCACAAGTATTTATTTGAGGAATTCCGAGAAAAAAAAAAACTCCCAGATAACGAATTTCGTGCAGAACAGTTAAAATTTCGCAAATTGTGTTCATCATATCGGGTCGGCCATTTTGAATTTTGGAATTCTGACTCCAGATTCAAAATCAGCGACCCAAAGCATCCCAAGATACTGAGTTCAATGCAAATCAGCAATTTCTGTCCACCATATTGGTTCGGGCCATCTCGAATTCTCAAATTTTTACTTCAGATTCGGAATCAGCGACACGAAAAACCCCAAGATTCTAAATTCGTTGCGAATCAGCTCAAATTCTGAAATTTCGATCCGCCATATTTGATTCGTCATCTTGAATTTTGGGCAACTCCGAAATATGACACCATATTTTCAAATGGAAATGAATATTCCAAAAAAAAAATCACCCTCAAAATTATACACATTTTGTAAATTTTCTCATTTTTGACGACTTTTTTTAGAAGGCGCGTGTACAATACGGGGTAGCTTCGAGGGGGTCGGTGATTTTTTTGGAGTTGGTCCTATCCTTTATCTTTGAAACAAGCCCTTGACGAACACTTTGCGTTAATTTTTGTGAAAGTTATGAATTTTCAAAAGTCGTGGTGCATATATATGTACCACTGGGCACGACAGGGTTAAGCACTTTCCGTCGAGTTAAATGAATAAATAAGGATGGGCAATTGAATAATTTTCTCGCTCAATCGAAAACACCGATTATAAAAAAAAAACTTTATTTCCAGGAAAAACACGTTTACTTTTTCAATATTGCTTCGCTGTGTTGAAAAAAAAAGAACAAAAAACCTAAATTCACAACTATAGAATGAATTTTCGTATATAATACCAAAAAAGAGCTTCAAAATTATCGGATATTTCCCGATAGGTTCTCTGCAAAGAAACTTAACGAGTTCGTTTTTGTAAGCAGGAAACCTCGAGGGAAATATCCCGATAATTTTTAAGCTCGCGTGGTATTCGGAGGATTATTTTTTCCATCCAAATTTCGGTCAATGGAATTGCACCATCAGACGTCACACAATTAATAGTTATACAATTCAATTTGGGATTAAGGAGGTTCTTAATATCAATTTGGTGCGGTAAGGGGAACGTGATGGCGCGGCGCGGGCGACGTGCGAGGCAGGTTGCGTTCGGCATTTGTTTCACCAAGCCATTACTCACGCTCAATTGGGAGTACAAATGAAATTTTTTTATTTCAAAATCTGGTAGTTTCGGAAAAAAACATTTTTAATTTTTTTATTTGATTCAAAATTGCCGTTAATATAAAAAATTGAAAAATATAACATTATGACGTCACACATGTTACGCTATATCTATATATATAAAAATAATCATTTTGATATATATATATAGACATCAAAACTAGTAATTTTTAACGAAAAATAAAAAATACGTCCTCATTATTTTTACTTACTCCACATTATGCGCCCCAATGATTGAAAAAAAAATTTAATTCATACTCCTAATTCTGTTTACGAGTATATTTCACAATCGGAACGGTGAAAAACTTTATTTATGGGCGAATTATATCTATGAAGGTCTGATCTGTCGTTTAAGCGGTTCTTCGGGGAAATGTTACCGTTTTTTCACTCCTAAAATAATCTCCGATCATAACTTCGAATACTTCTCCCATAAAAGCCCCCGCGTATAAGCGGCATATTTAATGTTTTTTTTTTTCTCCTCAAACTACGCGGTCAAAAAATCTGAAATAATTACGATGTATGCCCAGTAGCAGCACAAACCTCCCCTCAAATTTTAGAATCATTCTTAACGTTTTTTCTCTGGGTTAAGAATCTCCTTAATTGAAAATTTCCCTTCACTTTCTCATCAATGTTTTCCAAAGAATTAACTCCGAATCTACTCATATTCGATTGTGATCCTTCAGTTGCCAGAATAAAATTCAATCTCTCTGTTCTGACACGGGATTCGCTCGATTGGGAGATCTTTTGTTTTTCATATGTAGCAACTAAGAGAAAAAATTATCCGAAAAATTATCAAATTTTAAACCGTGCAGGTTGTACCACGTGACGTCGAATGATGCAATTCTATTTTGGTCGAAATTTGGATGGAAATAATCTTCCTCAAATGATTATTTTCGGAAAAATACATTTCTCGTACAATTTTCTTTGTTTTTTTTTACATTCAGTTTCGAATATTTGTTTACACGACCGTAGAAAATCTTTTCCACCGATCGTTCGTTTTCTCGATTTTTTTCCCCCATTCGATTACTCCTCTACTGAGCAGAGCGCGCGTCCGAGCCTTATCTCAACTCTCTGCTGTTCAACGATAGAATCAATCTCGATTAACGCGTACTATTATGCATGCGCATGCGTACTGCGATAACGAAGCGAAAAAATTATTGTGAAAAAAAAAAAAAAAACGCATTTATTTATTGTTTTTTTTATTTTTTTTTTTTTTAACTCGTATTGCGCGCCAGACGGCAATAACGATGCCGACGATAATCGCATGCACGAAAATCCTAAAGAATCCGATCGCAAGTCCTCGAGTGTAATACTGAAGCGCGGTCGTACAATCAGAAAGCGAAACGAGCCGGGTGGATGCTCGACGCCGTTGAGACATAAAAAATTTCCCTCGGATTCCGCCCTCGATCGATCATCACCGGGAAAATATAATTTGTTCCCTCGGGTCGTTCAGTTCGATGAACAATTGCTCGTCGGTAAGGAGATCGAATTTTGTCCGATGAGCGACGATGGTCCGGCGACGATCCTACGCGCTGACAAACGAAATAATGAATCATGCGAGAAGTCCGATGGCGATTCGATGAAAAATTTGACCAATCTTAGCGAGGATTATCGAAAACTTTATATACCCGCGGTGACGTTCAAGCTAGCGCATGAGAATAATGAAAAAAATCGTCAATTGAAAAATATCCAAGGTATCGAGAGCTCGACGGATCAAAATTTCTACGGTATAAATGTATCGAACAGTCGTTTCTTCGTACCAAAGAATTACGTTTATTCGGATATGCCGCGTTCGATGAACGATCTGAGATTCGAGGTTGAGCCGGAAATGGGAAAATTATTTCACGAGAGTATGAAAAATAAATCGTCCGATCGTTACAAATTCAGTTGTTCTCTGCCCGATTTGATGCTCATGAAAAATACATTGTCGCCTTTTTCCAACGCGATGACAAATTCGAGCAATGATTTTTCCACGAATCGGGAGAAAAATTTATGTTTGCCAAGTGAAACGGGGATCGTCGATGATGAAATCGTGAAATTTGACGAAAAAATGAGAAATTTTCCCGTGAAACATGAGAAATCTTACGTCAGTGAAAATTCGTCGTCGAGCGATGAAACGAGAATTTCGAGGATAATTACGAAGAATGATCGTCCCGCGGAGCGAGATTCAACGAACGACGATCGTGCTGTATCGGAAAAAATTGTGCTCATCGGTGATTCACCGAACGGCGATGATAATTTTTTCATTGGCAAAAAATTGGAAAAATCAAATCCAGCTCTGACGATCGAACAAACGATTCGCGTAACGCGCGATCTCAGCAGCGACGATGATTCCGTTTTCGTGACCGTTGACCATAATGAAACTAACGAGAAATTGAGTAACGCGTCGTGCAACGATCCGACGTTGATGCGCCCATTCGATCTCAACGAATCACCATCGAGAAGATGTTTTTCGTGTCCAACGAGCAGCAAATTTGACGAAAAATCAAATTCACCAATTTCACTCGAGTCATCCGTGAAAAATCAGCAGCAGAAGCAGCAGCTCGTACGCGATGAAAACGAATCAGTTGGGGAAAAAATATTTCACAAATCAACGAATGAATCTGTCGCGTTCGTTGATTCGGACTCGAGAACCAAAAGAGCCGAAAAAACATTCGTCAATGGAATAATTGACTCGAGCGATCTTAAGCGCATGAAATTTAACGATAAACGATCGTGTCTCATGAAAAAAATCGAGCCCGTGACAATGCCAGGATTTTTGCGTGTTGTGCCAATGGGACGTACGTGCTCGTTGAAAGAAAAGTTTGAGCCGATATCGGATGACATTGAACTTAGACGAAGGAATGGGCCATTGGGAATAACGAGAGCCCGTAAGTCACGGCACGGTAGTGCAAAAAAAAAAAACCAAAAAAAAAAAAACCAAAAAACAGTTTGCCATATGAATTTTCCCTCCCCTCTCCAAATCTTCATTATAATCAGCAAGGGTTCGGGCAAATTGTGAAATTCCAAGTTACCTCCTGTATTTGTTTCTCGTTTCTGTGTTCGTTTGTGTGATCCATTCGCTCGTTGCGCGCTCGACGATTACCGTCGTTATATATATATTATTTTTTTTACAGCATTTTGCAGCTCTTGTTTTGTGTCGATCGCTCCTTTTTTTTTTTTTTTTTTTGGCACGAGCGATAACGTGATTGCACGAAAAATCGCTTTTTTCCCTCCCCTCCCTCTTCTTCCATCCGTTCGGGATGTTCTTCGTCAATCTTTCATTCCCGCAATTGGATGTATAAATGAAATTTTTTTTATTTCAAAATCTGGTAGTTTGGGAAAAAATATTTAGTGCGTATTTTTTTATTTTTTTATTTTAATCAAAATTGCCGTTAGTATAACAAATTCGAAAAATATAACATTATGACGTCACGCATGTTACGCTATATCTATATACTATATACTATATAGTATATAGTATCTATATACTATATAGTATATATGTATATACTATATAGTTCATAGTATCTATATATATAGTATATAGTATCTAGATACTATATAGTATCTATATATATATATAGTATATAGTATCTATATACTATATCTATATACTATATCTATAAAAGGTGCATCGGTCATTTTTAACGAAAAATAAACAAATACGTCCTCATTATTTTTTACTTACTCCACATTATGCGCCTCGATGATTGAAAAAAAAAAATTTCATTCGTACTCCGCAATTCCCGCCTAGCCACTCCGGTAATGAAATATATCCTCGATGCGCATACGCCTCGAATATATTTCGTACATGTTCACGGCAATGATATTGCTCGGATGAATAGAAAAGAACGAAAAATCACAATAAATTATTAAATAACGGAAAAGCGATGCCAGTAATTTTTTTTTTAGGATATTTTATCCTGCATCTGCGATTTGAATTTCAATTCAATTGCTGCTTTTTTACTCGTTTTCTTTTCTACTCTTCAATCAAACGCCTATTTATCCGGATTTACCGTGATAATAAATCCTGAAAAAATTAATGATCCCCGGTTATATATTTTAAAATATAGCTGAGATATAGTACAGAAATTTCGTTCGAAATATATATATACATGGGGGATTTCACAAATAAGCGAGAGGTCATGGACGGATGGTATTTGGAATTTGTATAAACTTTTTTTTTTTTCTTGGTGATTTGTATTTATCGAACACATCTCTAGAAGGATTTCGCGATCTTAATCTTCATTCAAAGCCCATCAAAGTTTCTCATAAAATGACATTCAGGGCCAATTTTCGAGCATAAGAAATGAGAATTCGTAAAAAAAAAACCTCAAATAACAAAAACTGCTAGTTTTTCATCTAATTTTGAGGAAAAAAAAAGTACGGCGATATCGCAGAATCACGTGGGAAGAAAATAACCACTTAATTTTTTCCTACTGAAAATACGCAATTTTTTGTTTTAAAAACTCAAATATACAACGATTTCTCAAATAATTACGCAACTTTTGAGCCTGATCTGAACGTGGTCCGAGCCGATCTTCGATTGCATAATTTTCGTTCAGGTTTATCGATTTTTCGTTGGTTTTTTTTCGTATAATTTAGCTGGAATCAAATAAAAAAAAGAGACTTCATTAAGTTTGAACAACAGTTTTGTTCACAATCATTATAATGAAGAAAGGAAAAATATGACCATTGAAGTCTCTTTTTTAAATTTGTTTCCAGCTAAATTATACGAAAAAAAAAAAACCAACAAAAATTCAATAACCCTGAACGAAAATTATGCAATAAAAATCGAAGATCGGCTTGGACCACGTTCACAGATTAGGCTCAAAAGTTGCGTAATTATTTGAGAAATCGTTATATCATTGAGTTTTTAAAGTAAATGGCGTATTTTCAACAGGCGAAATTATAGTGGTTATTTTCTTTCCGCGTGATTTTGCGATATTGCCATATATTTTTTTTTTTTTTCGAAAGTAGGTAAAAAAAAGTAGCATTTTTTGTTCTTTTCGTTTTTTTTTACGAATTCTCATTCCTTCTGCTCGAAAATTTGCCTTGAATGTCATTCTATGAGAATCTTTTTGATGAGCTGTCCTGACTGAATGTAGATTAAGATCGAAAAATTAATGCACAAAAATTTGCGAGAAAAAAAATATTACAGACAAATTTCAAAAACTATCGTCTGTGACCTCGTTTTTTTTGTGAAATCCCCCACATATTTGATATATTCGAAGATATCTTTTATGCATCTCGTATATATTTCATTTTCATCGAGAGGGCTCCATGGACCACGGATTTTTTCATACAGCTCTTTTTCGTTGGCGACGAAAAAACTACTTTTTTTTTTTTTTTACCTTCCAGCCTCATCTTCCGTGTGTGCTTCGAGCTTTTCTTCTTTAAATATATTTATTTATTTGACTATTTGTTTAAATTTAAATTTATAATCGCACTCGACTCGAGATTTTTATTCTCGAGTTTGTTTCTTCATCTTCATGAAATTCGCGAAACTCATGGATCAACGATAGAGATAGATGTGGGTTACATTTGAATTTTTTTTTTTCTTTCTTTTTTTTTTTTTTTTTTTTTTTTTAAATTTCCAGCGAATCAGAAGAGCATGCCACCGAGACCGGCGAGTACACCGACGGAAACGCAGCAGAGCGTTTTGACGAGTGTACAGCAGGAAATGGCAGCCCGTCGAAAGGCTGCCAATATATCGCGACAGGACTCGAGGCTTTCGGTAAAGTGTCTCATCGAGAGTATCGAGAATGCGACGAAACAGGCTAAAGCGGGTACGTGCGCCGATGGCGAGATCGACGAGACGACGTTAGGACGAGCATACGCTATTCTCGATGCTGACGTTATTAATTCAGCCCTATGCGCAGGACCGGGAAGTCGCAGCAGCTCGACGTCGTCCATAAATTCCGTCGGAACGAACGATATACTTTCGCTGAAAGCGCCGCTCCGGGATCAACAGCAGATGAACAATTTGATATGTACGAGCCATGCGACGAACAACAACAAGACCCAAACGGCCAACAATAGGAAACCATTGTCGGGTAACGTGAAATTTTTATTATTAAAAAATATTTATGACATTAGTCATAAATATTTTTGTCATTAGTCATAACTTTTTTGTCACAACGATAGTTGTGACAAAATTTTATCCCCCCCGACCCCCATAAAAAATTTCGATGAATATTGAGAAAAAAAGAATTAAAAAACGCGATTTTTCGACAATTTTTTTTTCCATTTACATGGAAATTGCGTAATTTATTGCATCCGACTGGACGGTGAATTGTAATTTAATTTTTTTCATATATATATATATTTTTTTTTTTTTCATTAAAAAATCCGTGTTTAGTGGTCAATTTTTATTTTACTCGGCTCATTTCATTTGTCAAATTCACATCTTCGTCGATTCATCGAAGCCCAATACGTTCGACAATTTTTATTCCTTCAAAATTCCCGCGCGCGTTTAGTTCATGATTCACATATTTTTTTTTTTTTTCGATTTAAAAATTACTCGAACCTGCCGAGTATTTATTTATTTCATGATTTATTTTTATTTTTTTTTTTCATCGAAGGTTCTTCATAATCCGTTTTAAATGGAATTAAAAATGAATGAGATATGAAAAAAAAAAAATTTGCAATTGTATCATTAATATTCACGACACTCGTAACAAACAACGCGATCTCAGTGTTGACTTGCAGTTCGTTTTTTTTTTGTTTTGTTTTAATTTAAATTCTAAACTTATTGGACCGAGCGGAATGAATAAATAACGCAGCTGGTTCGGTAAGATGCGGTAACCGTTTAGAAAAATCCACAACTTTTTTGATATTACGCTACGTCGTCAAATAATATTTGAGAAAAATCGTTAGTCGATGATTTACGTTGAAATTCTTTCCCCCCCCCGCCCTTTTTTTCTTTAAATTTAATTATAAAATGATATTTTTCTCCGTTTGTCGACAAATTCGAGTACAGACAAATTCGTAACTTGATTAATTACGATTTATCATTTATCGTATCAATTCGATCTCGATGTTTCCGGTTTTCTTTTTTTTTTTTTTTTTGTCGAAATTTTGACGTGTTTAATCCGCGCAATCTTGTGAATAAAATCCGCAGAATCGAAATCATTATCGGTGCCGTCGTCCGGAATGAGTCCCGGCGAGCTTCTCGATTCCGCGGCTCTGAACGCAAAAGCGATAGATTTTGTACGGCGCAACAGCATCACCGATCTATCGGAGCGAAAAGATCCGCTCTACGGCCTCGTGAAGAACGGTGGCTCCAAGAGGAATGCCCTCCTCAAATGGTGCCAGAACAAGACCCTCGGCTATCGAAACATCGATATAACGAATTTCAGCAGCTCTTGGAACGACGGTCTTGCCCTATGCGCTATTCTACATTCATATTTACCGGAAAAAGTTCCCTACGATTCGCTGACACCAAACGAGAAGAGGCGCAACTTCTCAATCGCTTTTTCCGCCGCCGAGAGCGTCGGTATATCAACAACGCTGGTGAGTTATGCAGAGACCCAAAAAATCGATGATTTATTATCCGCGATAAAGCAATCCCCTGGCGAAAAAAATATTCTCCAAAAAAAAAAAAACAAAAAAACGAACAAATATCGTGAAACCGAAATGATAAATCTAAAAAGCGAGCGTATTTGTAAAAATAAATTTTATCACGCGAGTCATTGATTCATTGATCAATGTTTTTTTTTTTTTCAATTTTATTCGCAAACGCAGTTTACTTCGGACAATTTTCATTTTTTTTTTTAGATCTCGTCGAATTGTTTTATTGAGCGAATTTTCGATGAAATTCACCTCGTACGGAAAATCCAGCCTAAAAAAAAAGGAAAATTTACATTATAATGTTGAATTGAAACGGAAATTTTCCAGAATATCGGTGAAATGTGCCAGCTGGAGCGACCCGATTGGCAGCAGGTCATGACTTACGTAACGAGTATCTACAAACACTTTGAAACCTGAGACTCGTCCGCGCGGTTTTGGTTCGTACGTCGAGGTGGACAGGTGGATGGTTCAGTGAGCGAGAACAATGGCATCTAGTCAGTCGAACTGCGCGGAGATAAAACGAGAAAAAAAAAGAGAGAGAGAGAGGGGGGGAAAAGTCCTCTCCGAGTTTAAGACAACCTGGAGAAAGTTATCTGGGCCGCATAAAGACGTAAAATCGCTCGTGTCCCCGTAATATGTAAATAATTTTGAGTTCCCGACTCTGACACGCCTTCAATATCGATTGAATGTTTGGATTAAGCGAAAAGCCACAGATGGAATTGCTTTTTTCTTTTTATCATGAGACTGAAAACAAACAAAGGAAACAAATCTGCCCATAATACGAACGGTATATGCTTTGGGTATGCACGAAAATGAAGTAACCGAGAGAGAGAAGAAAAAAAATGAATATATATATATATATATATATATATATATATATATATATATATATATATAAGAAAAACACAATCGCGCTTGTACTCCCTTGATCGAGCCTAACGAGTTCAAGTATTTACGTTCCTCGTACTATGAGTATTTTTGTAACGTATTATTTTTCGATACATTTTTTTTTGTTTTTTTTTTTTTTTCGTGTAAAGTTATAACAGTATAAGCTATGTATAGGCTTAGGATTCTTAATTTAAGATTACCTTATTTATTGAATTAGTCACGTTCGGTAATATAGAGGCCGGCGAGCGTTTGGATTTTTTTTTTTTTTCTTTTTTTTTTCAATATACGATACGAATAAAAACTACTTTTACTTGTCGATTGATCCCCGTCGCGATCGCGGGGCAAATAAACGGGACATGGATTAAGTTCTCTGTGATATAGCCTAATATAGAAACTTAAACGGAGATACGCGTTATCGTTATTATACTGAAGTACGAATCCTGCTCTCCCCTTCTTCTTGATTTTCTCATTGATGGTATTCATACTGAGGTAAATGTACCAATGGCCGCACACCACCGCAAGCAATTACATTTATTGGGCATTTCGTGATTAATATCGAAATTTTAATAATTGCAAGGTGCTCGACCGATACTTCACTGACGTATGAGAAAAAAAAAATCGACTTGCGTCTTACGCGGAATATAAATTATTTTTATCCGTTTGTTCCGGCGCGCGTATTTAT
This sequence comes from Rhorus exstirpatorius, assembly GCA_963564615.1. Classification (NCBI taxonomy): domain Eukaryota; kingdom Metazoa; phylum Arthropoda; class Insecta; order Hymenoptera; family Ichneumonidae; genus Rhorus; species Rhorus exstirpatorius. The sequence goes on from OY751317.1 coordinate 36,442,244, forward strand.
GGAGGCTCTATCGACAAATTTCTCATCGAATATGCCGAGGAATAATGGAAGATTTTTAACGCTCATCTTTTAGATTTTTACGTGTATTCGAGAATAAATTGTAGCTCATTTTTTTTTTCAGGAAAAAGTAGGATTTTCCATGCAGCGGTTAAACTTCCCGTAAAACTCAATTGAATCGTGCAATCTTCGTGTTTTTTTTTTTTATTGGGACAAGCAAATCACAAGCTTTACCCCTCTCGAGACACCGTTCGGAGATCGGTACAGACGCACGTATAGTTCGATAGGCACGGGGGGGGGAAACGCACCGAGAAATGTCGAAATTTTAGATATTTCGTTTTTTTTTTTTGCTTTTCTTCAAGCTTAACCTCTCAAGAATGTCTGGCAAAAGGCGCATGCAAAAATTCGAAAAAATAACGGAGTTATGGCCGATTTAGTAAAGACGTTCGGAATGCGCCGTGCAGCTGTCTGGCCAGCACCGAGCGGCTCATTTTGCTCAACTTTCAAACGCGTTTTTCGCGAAATCATGTTTTTGAAGTCGGTACTCAAGATATCACGAAAACTAATGAACCAATTGCAACAATCTTTTTTTTTTGTGCTGATTCTATACATAGTTATCTAGTCTTTGTCATATCGTTTTTTTTAGTGGCTTAGTTTTTTTTTAATCGGCGAAGTAAGGTCGTATTTTTCTCTAAAAATCGCTATGTAAATTTGTCAAAAATCGATGTCTTCAAAATCGGATATGACAACGACTAGACTGTCCAGTTTAAAAATCTTTTTGATTTTTTTTATTTGGATGATTACGGATGAAGCAGGAATGCGTACCGCGGAGGGCCTGGTTTTTGCGGTACTTCACGGACCACAGGATTACTCGGCGAATATTTAATATTTTTCAATAAAAAAATTAATTGAAGTTTTCTTAAAAATGTGTTTCATCATTTAAAAAAATAATTGGTTGGATTACTGCTATAGGTTACCTTAAAAAAAATCAAGAAAAATGGCTTTTTTTTTTCGCGCTTCTCGGTGCGTTGTCCCCCTTGAGGAGTTTCGGTACAGACCGGCGACGGGGAATAAGCGGAAACGAGGGTGCGGCGGCGCATGCATAAAACAAAAGAGTCCGAGCGTTTGTGCGCTATACCCGTGGATAGTGAGCTTATGCTTTGGCTTGTAACTAATAAACCAGATGGACGAACCTATTCAAATTTGTTGACAGTCATATTGAAGATCTAACAAAGATCTGACATAAATTTTATGCGGGTGGTAGTATTTTAATGGAACTGACAGCTCAAACAAATATTGCTCCCATTTTGCTCTCGTGTATATAAGCCAAATTTTCGAAAATTATTTTTACAAAAACGACACGGAGGATCGACTTGAAATTTGAGCAGTTCACGTTTTATATATTTTTCACTTATTTAAAAAAAAAATTGAGTTGATGGCAGCATTTTCAATAGGTGTATCGAAACTCCTTAAACCTTGACTTTCCTTGACCAAATTGAAATTTTGTATTTTGAATTAATCGCTTATCCATTTTATCGGTGATGCACCGTTGAGTTCCAAAAGCTAATTTTTTATCGAGATTTGAGAATCTATGCTCGTTAACTCGGGCTTTTTAGCGTTCGAATATCGTATCGCGCGGACACTGGACCTTCTCGCGTCCGAAGACCGGGACATAGCGAATAAGCGCCTGTGCGGACACTGGTACGTTCCAGCTTTTCCACTTTTCTCGCGGTATAAGCAATAAATTACGCAATATTTCAATCAACATCGCATGTGTTTTTAGAAACTCGAAATCATAATCTTCAAGGTGTTTGAAGTCATTGATAGAACGCACGAGGCTTTACGCCCTAAATTTGTATATAGCAATCTGAAAGATCCCTTAGGTGGTGCGGCCACTGCTACATTTATTTTACTGTTTTATAATATTATATACGAACTAGACAATATGCTGTCCGACGTGAAACAATAAACCTTTGCCTGATGCATCTTGCCGAAGAGAGATACATAATGTAATCCTGTTCCTTCGATGTTTCGCGTATTTGCTCCGAATATGCGAGAATGGGAGGAAAAAGAAAAAAAAAAAAAAAAAAACAAAAACTACGTATTACAAAATTACAAGGTATAGAAAGATTTATTGATAATTTATGTTACGATGGAAACTTGTCCCTCGTTTGAGACGAATTCGTTATTATCTAGAAATATTTACAAGCTTCTTGCGTCATTGGATTATTTACAACTTGTCCATTATATATCCAATATATATACATATATATGGGGCATTCCAAGCAAATTCACCTAGGCCATGACACTGAACATTTGAGATTATTCTGAAATTTTTTTCCTAAAGAAAAAAAAAATTTTGTTTTTTATACACCATTCGAATTGACTCAAAAACGCCATTTTTTTCTTTCGAGAAAAAAATGGCGTTTTTTTGCAATTTTTCCAAAGTAATACAAATAATAAATATCAATAATTTCAATGCAAGTTGTGAATTTTTTTTTCTCTTCGCCTTTTGCCTCAAAATCTCATAAATTAATAAATAATACGTCATAGCTGTTTTTGAAAGTTATTTCTTACGAACTGGCACGTCGGATATTTACGGTTTCAAAACGAAACGCTCGAAAATCGCTTGTTTATACTTTTTCTTTTTCCAAGCCGGTAAACAAGTCTAAAATAATTATGACGTATTATTATTCATGAAAGATTTTGAGAAAAAAAAGGCAAAAACAAAAATTCACAACTCGCGTTGAAATTGACATTTTTTATTTACATTAAAAAAAAATATAAAAAAAAAAAACCAAGAGTTTCACTCCCGTTCTGATCTTAAAATCATCGTTTTTGAGATCAGTGAATTAATCCAATTTTTTTTCAAACAAAAAAAAAATTGGCGTATTCGAGACAATTTGAATGTACAAAAAAGAATTCGAAAAAAAAAAAAAAATGTTCTCAAATTTTTTTCGTCCTCGGCTTGTTATACTCGGAAAAAAGAATATCAGAACAATCTAAAGTGATCAGGGCCATGACCTAGGTGAATTTGCTTGGAATTCCCCAAATACATATATATTTATTTAATATATATATATATATTTGTTTAATATATATATATATATATATATATATATATATATATATATATATATATATATATATATATATATATATATATATGTGAGGAATTCAAAGCAAATTCACCTATATATATATTTTTTAAAATTTGTTTTAAAAAAAACTAGGCCTATCACGTTTCGTTAACGTCCATCTTGTCCTGATCCTTGTCACCGGAATAATACTCATTGGCCGGCTCGATAATCTTGTCCGTGTCTTGCGTATTTTGCCTCGAGTCGGGATCCGGCTCAGGTTGCCTGTCCTCCTCCGGCGGCAGAGCGTCGCACGGCACATCCTGCATCTGTACGCTAGGCGAGTGCTGTATCATCTTCAAATTGTCATAAACGTGTTTGGTAATAACCTCGAGATACTGCTTGCTATTGGCGTTGTCCTGTCGCGTAACGACCTCCGGATGTAACGTAAAGTCGGGCGCGAAATATTCGAGATACTCGGTGTAAGGTAGCTCGTTGCTTATTTGCTCGTCGACGAGCAAAGACGTCTCGTACGTCCAGCAACGCGCCACGTTTCTCAGCGTATAACCGCCGCCTCCTACCGTCAGCAGCGGTACATTCAAATCACGAACGAATCTGACGCATTCGCCGTGTCCCTTAGTACTGAGGCTGAAACAGCCGAGACGATCGTTGGCGAGCGAATCGGCGCCGCACTGCAGCACGATAGCGGCGGGTTGAAAAAATTCCATTACGTTGCTGACGAGGGGCTTGAAGAGGGCGACGTAAGAAGCGTCGTCGATTCCCTCCTTCAGGGGTACATTTACGGAATAATAACGTCCGCTCTCGGCGCCTATTTCGTACATATCGCCGGTGCCGGGAAAAAAATAATTGCCATATTTGTGAAACGATACCGTCATAACGCGATCGGTGAGATAAAACGCTTCCTGAACTCCGTCGCCGTGATGAACGTCGATGTCAATGTAGAGAACCCTGGCGTGATACTTGAGCAGCTCCAATATCGCTATTACGATGTCGTTGATGTAACAAAAGCCGGATGCCTCGAATTTCTTGGCGTGATGAAGTCCGCCGCTCCAATTTATCGCGATGTCGCAACAATTGTTGTTGAGCTTGGTGGCGCCTTCGAGCGAAGCGCCCGTGTACATCGAGCAAAAGTCAAAGAGGCCCTCGAAAACGGGACAGTCGTCGCCGACGTTGAAATGACTGAGATACTTGGTGTAGCCTTGAAGATTTTGGGGTGTAACGCGTTGCAAAAATTCGACGTACTCGTCCGAGTGAAAGCGACACATGTCGTGGGTGCTGGCCCTGTACGGTCGATATATCTGCATCTTCTTGTGAAGTCCGTAATTCAGTACGAGACTGTGAATTACGGAGAGACGATGAGGCTTCATCGGATGCCCCGGGCCGTAATGAAAATTACCAACGTCCGGATTGTAGAAGTACGAGACTTTCTTGGGGATCGGGGTAGCCGTCATTTTTATTTTTTATTTATTTATTTATTTTTTTTTTTTTTGAGGTTCGTTCTTCAACTGAATCACTATTCATACAGACGAGACGATCTTTCGCATTTTTTTTTTTGCGATGATACTCATCGGTTGCACGGTACGATGAGACGGCGAGTATCGGATGATGATTTCGTAAATATTTTCACTCAACATTTGTCGTCGTATCAGGACGTCCCGAGGGGTGTATATTGACAAAATTTTGAAGAGAGACGCTCTCGCGCATCCTCGGAATCCTTGCGTATGACAGTATACGAATGGAAATGTACCCCGAGGGCCAATCGACACGCAAGATGCGCGTGTCGAATTCATTGCTATGAACTTCAAAATGTTCTGATTGGTTGGTACGATCGGAATGCTTGGATGCAGTCGCAAACACGAAACCGGAGGTTATGGATGACCGGAAGTGACGTGTGCATTGAAATACCGACCCTCGCGCTTTTTTTACATATTCGTGACCGGCAAACGGTACTATATACATCGATTAATTGAAGCGAATAAAAAATATATAAATAAAGTGTTTGGCCTTACTTTTTTTTTTCTTCAAATTATCATAATTAAACCATTTACCGGAAATTTTATTTTATCAGAATCATTGGTAAAGGACAAGCAAACGATTGGTGAAAGAAAAAAAAAACACGACTTGGTAATTTTTCAAAAGTTCAAGTTACGGTCATGGTGACGACGGGTAAAATTACGTGACTCACGTTTGGTCATATTTCACATTTTAGACGTGACAGTAGCGCGAACACACCTTTTGTTCCTTGATACACGGCATTTCGAGGCCTGTCTGTATATTATTGGGGTGACGTCCGCTTCGTTGCGAGACCCCACTGCTACATGTCAAAAAAACGTTGAATTTTTTTTTTTCGGTGCAGTGTGAGGCAGGGTTTTTTTTTATATATACTTTACTACGGTATCCACGGGATTTCTAAACTACGAAATCCAGGATGCTGGCGTTAATCAATCGGATCCTCGACTGGTTCAAGTCTCTGTTCTGGAAGGAAGAGATGGAACTTACGCTGGTCGGATTGCAATACAGTGGAAAGACAACTTTCGTTAATGTCATAGCGGTAAGCCGTCACATTTTCGTATTAATTTCAATGTTATTTTGTTTTTTTTCCGGTTTTTTTTTCTCCCCTTAAGCACTGGTTATTCCCTGTTCAACGGCACAAAATTGATTAACACAAATTTTCGATATTCCGACGTATCGAGAAGAACTCGTTCGATCCCATATGAGTTGCAAAAAGAACATTTTTTTTTTTTTTTGCTAGATCGTGTCCACCCCTTTCCCCCTCCCCTCGCCCCCGCTCCGTAACTCGGGCGAATTACGATTAATTGCCGGCTGTCGAAACTCCGTCCTTCTTCCTCCCGAAAAAACATGAATTTCAATGGTACTTTGTTCGTTACTCCGATATACCCAGTCCGGCCAGTTTAGCGAAGATATGATACCGACCGTGGGTTTCAATATGCGCAAAATCACCAAAGGCAATGTAACGATCAAAGTATGGGACATCGGCGGACAGCCGAGATTCAGATCGATGTGGGAGCGTTACTGCAGAGGAGTGAACGCCATTGTATACATGGTGGACGCCGCGGATTCAGAAAAAATCGAAGCTAGTCGCAACGAATTGCACAATCTATTGGACAAGCCACAGTTGTCGAGTATTCCGGTGCTCGTTCTCGGCAACAAGAGGGATCTGCCGCACGCTCTGGACGAAAACGGACTCATAGATAGAATGTGAGTAAAAAAAAAAGTATGAGGCGCGTGCGACTCGACGGAGCGTTCAATTCCACGTTCAACGGTATAATCGAATTTTTCGTGTTCTTTCTTTCTTTTTTTTTTTTTTTTTTTTTTCACCCAATCGGCGCTTTTCAGGAATCTTTCCGCCATACAGGATCGCGAGATCTGTTGCTATAGTATCTCGTGCAAGGAAAAGGACAACATAGATATAACGCTTCAATGGCTTATAGCGCATTCAAAGAGCGGCGTACGCTAAAAGCCGCGATTTTTATTCATACATTTCTCAAAATGACACAGTCAAGGATTGCCGATGGCAATCGAAAAAAAGGAAAGAAAAAAAAAAGAAAAAAAAAAAGAAGAAACGACATAATGAAATCAATTATATAATTAGAGATCGGGAACAATTCGTGCGAGGGTTGGTAGCTCGTGATGTTTTTGTTTGTTTGTTTATAGGGCGTAACTATTGTATACACGAAAAAAACGATGAATTTTTTTTTTTTTTTCTTAAACATTCGCTTCAGCAGCTAACTCGTATTTAAAAAAAAAAATAAAAAATAAACCAAAAAAAAAACATGTAATAATGGTGCAAATCGTGTGTAAAAGATCGGGAAATATTGCTTACTGCGAGAAAAGCTGATATAAGAATTATTATTAAACGGCACAATCGCCGCTGGCACGTAGGCTATAAAAGTTTTTTTTTTTTTTTTTTCGATGAATATATAAGGGTGTTTCGAAAACAAAAATGTTTTTTTTTTCGATTTTTCACGCTCCCAGCCCTCTCAAAACTTGAGTTTTAATGGAAAAAAAATATTCTCGCGAAGAGGGAGCTCCGTAGCTCAAGTTGAAGCTCATCGGACGTTTCTAATTATAACTGCCCAATTAACGTCTATGACGAAGTTTTTGAAAGGAAAAATTTGAGACCGTGAGGATTGTACTGCGAATCAAGAAAAAAATATTTCGTTAAATAAAATTTTGTTCCTAATTTCTAATTTTTTAATAAAAAAAATTCTAAACAATTTCAAGTTGAACAGCTTTTTACGACACCAGCGTGTTCTAAATAAAAAATTTAGATCGATTTTATTCGTAAAAATAATTTTGCGATTAAAAAATGTTCATGAATTGTCATAAAAAAAATTAGACTTTAGCAAAGAAAAAAAACGCAAAATGGATTTTATTTATTTGTTTTCGGTAATTATTCATAACGACGCCTTTTTACCACGTGGCAATATGTCTTTCGGTGAAAATCAGCGAGTAAAAGTATATATTGCGCTTGATCTCAATTCTTAGTTAATAATGAATTAAATTCCGCGCGCAAAGCTACTTTTCGTTCAGCAATATCGTTTGCAACTTTTAAATCATCAAAGATTCTTTTTATTTGAAATACAATCCCCGTGGTCTGAAATTTTTCCTTCCAAAAAGTTCGTCAGACGTTAACTGGCCGTTATAACCGGAAACGCCAGGATGTTTTTTTTTTTTCTATCAAAACTCAAGTTTTGAGGGGTGGGAGCATGAAAAATCAAAATTTTTTTGTTCGAAACATCCTAATGTATATACATGATTTTTTGTTTTCGTTATTAGATATTCGCGCTTATTGTTTTGAACCGTTACCATAATTACCGTATCGACGTTTATTCGACTTGACACGTAATTCTAGGCACGATTATGTTTATCAAGTGTAGCTGATACAATTTTCAGGCGCAAAAAAAAAAAAAAAAAAAGGTATTATACACACATATAGACGTATAATACCGTATTACCGCATAATATGTAAATCCAGTCTCGGACTAATGAGAAGAAAATAAAACGAAAAAGGACGATCAACGATCCCGTGAGAAATGAAGTTTTTAGAGATCGGATATTATGAAGAGAAAAAAAAAAACAAACAAAAAAATAGCTAACGCCGCCGTTGCAGCCGCATATTCACCGTATATATATAACTAAATATTTATATTAATTAATTTAGATCGATTAACGATGTATAACGTTGATTTATTATCATTCTCTGAAAAAAAAGGTGTCGTATGACCGTTGTGTTATGTATATATAAAGGCATAAATACTGATGTACTGTATATTTCGAATAATGAAGAAATACGGTCTTTTGACGAGTCGTCGTAGTTATACTTCGGGCATGGCCGACGTTCTTCGATTTTTTTATCGAGCCGATAATTCAGTTATCGTTTTTTTTTTTTCTAAATAAATATGTTTATTCTTTTAGCATCTTCAATGGGGCTCAGAGTACCCCCTATACTTTGATTATTTTCAACGATGATGGATTTTAAAGGGGGGGGGGGGGGGGCTTTGTCTTAAATGGACATTTGCCTCTGTTTGTGCTCGTATTTTCCTAAATGTGAAAACTTTTCGATGACTAATCGAAATGTGCGCGCGTAACAACTAACCCGGCGATGCGCACGTCCGTGGAGCAGAGAGCATGTCCGTGGCTTCAACAGCCACAGCTTTGGAGCGTCGACGTGACATCTAGCCGGTTAAACGGCAAACCGGTATCATTTTTCGTGAGATCGACAAGCTGAAATTTTGCACGCTCGCGGCTCCACCAAATGGTTGTCAAAACCCCACGCAATCCTATCCGGGTCCCGACCAAAATTATTTTTTACACAGCTTTTACGTATTGATTAATAAAATTATTTAAATTTGTACATTTCTTTTCCTTCAATTGACCGAAGTTGTATCAAAATTGTTAAGCGTCCCTGAGCGAGCTCCTTGAATATATTCGTTCTCTTGTTGTATAATTATAAGAGAGTCGATGTACTTGGCAACTGTGAGTTGGATGATTTGAATTTATTTGACAACTTTTCGTGTTATATTCTATTTTACTTCAATGAATTATGGGTGCTTTATCAACTGAAGAGTTGACGATGTGCGTATTACGCATAATATAAAATATATTAATATCAGAACACAGTGGTCACTATACGAAAAAAAATGAGTTAAAAAATATGTATATGCTGTTCTAATCGTATCAAACCTGTCGTCTCGTTCGATCAGGATTCTTCCTGTGCCCGAAAACTCCATGAATTAGAATAAATATGCATGTCGCTAGTCATGCATGTATCCATTAAAAAAAAAAATGTACACACAATTTTGTATTAAAAATGCTTTATTGTTATGCAGATTCCATTATTTATAATTTCACGTTTTTATTATATAAATTTTGGTTTCTCATATACATGGAAATGCAAAACCTCTAGAGCTGACGAATGTTGCGACTTGCTCATTTCCACAGCACCCACCACGGAGGTAGAAAGGCCAAAGTCCACAAGCGGAAGTAATTACGAAATTGAGGGTAGCAAAGGCATTTTATATTTTCAAAAAATGTAAAATACCGAGAACGACAAAGAATCTCGTTATATAGAGCTGCTCCTCAACAAATAGTTGAGAGGAACAAGTGGCCAGCAACAATTCGTTATTGTGCTACGGAGACTAACAAAAAGCTTCTGCTTTGTTTAAATACCAACCCCCTCTATGAGTTGAGAAGTAAAACAATAAGGGCGAGGGAACGCGTAGCAATGCCCTGTTGGTATATTTCGAGGTTCTATGAATGGGTGCGACGTAACCTCTGCGACATGTACCGCACAAAAGACCCGGCTACTCGTTCACCTCTTTGTCTCTCTCTCTCCACTGCTGCCGGATGTGTGTTTCAAAATAATAATACATAAACAATTATTATTAATTCTTTCTTTCTATTGTTCTTCTCTGTCCCTCTCACGCCCTCACACAACAAAATTAGCATGCAGCGTCATCTTTTGTATGTTCTAATAAAAATGTTTAAAATTTCCTATTTTCTAGGGATTTTTAGTTACCAACGGTCGTTAAACAAACGATAATTAGCGTATTTATTCAAAACTGCTTCGGGGGATTACGTAAAAAAATTATTCCGGATCGTGAGACGTAATTCAAAAAATTTTGTATTATCTTTTTATGAAAATACTTCTCGGAATGATTCTCGGCACGGCAAGGGGGGGATCAAAGTACGCCGGTTGGCCGGTTGGAGTTCGATAATGAGCGCCATTATTCAAACTCGATATGCACCATAAATGAATGAAATTCTATTGCATTAAAAAAAATTTACATGAATTTTAATATTTTTAATTGTGATTTATACAGAGTAATATTTTTCTTCGATTTTTGTGTATTTTTTAAAATTCAACTTTATTTTATCGGAGAATATTAATGAAATCTTCCGCGTATATTGTCGTGAAAATTTTCACGTACCGAAGTAAAAAGGCATTATCCCATTTCCACCGTGTGTGGCAAGGGGGCGGGCGTACAGGCACAAGGTCGAAGGACTTTCAGTCTCTAGAGCACTCTAGAGGACTTCGAACCTAAGCTTATCTTGAGTTGTTCTTTTGTCTCTCTCTCTTTCTATTTTTTTGTTTCTTACAAATACTAAACAGAACCCGATTTAATCGATATTTCCGGCGACAGGATTAGGGTGGTACGCGCGCTGTGTGTTCACTCGGCCATTGTCGGGGTCCGAGTGATCCTCAAACGGGGAGACACGGGGAGCCCACACAGTGTGATGGACGGGCATTTAATTTCAGACTGACATGACACACAACAATCGACTTACCGAACTCTCGGGGGAGTGATACGTGCCAGTGCTTTTTTTTTTTAGTTCTTTAAACTGAGTTTTTAACGTTAATAAAAGCTATATTTTTCGAACAAGTGTTTTTTTTTTTACCGATAAAGATAAATATATATATCTTATGTGCGTATATACAGTGAGTTGAGTGTTATAAATTCTCGAGTCATCCTATATACACTTTTTTTTCCTTCTCAAGAACGTGAGCCATATCGACGTCCTTAGAGATGCGAAACTTTCCAGTGTCTCGTTTGGAAAAAAAACGAATTAATAATTACGTGCGTGCTCCGTTAAGTGATAAAATTTACTTCGAGAAACAAAAAACAGTAAAGATTTCTCCAAAATTGTACCAATGATTTCTCGAGTTTCGGTGATAAAGAAATTTCGGGGTTTTCAATTTTTGTGAAAAAAAAAAAAACGTATTTGAGTTAACGGGATTAACGCGAGGTTAATCGAACGTTCGATTTTTTTTTTTTCACTTGAAATATGGTATTGGGGAGAAATGACAAGCGAAAAAGGAAAGAGGGCGATCTCGTGGATCTCATGGATCCGCTGTCCGAATCACCCAAGAGGTAACTTTTCGTTTTTTTTCTCAGCTCGAAAATAAAAATTGCAAGCAACCGACGTTTATATCGTGTTTAATTTATTTTTTTTTTTTTATTCGTTTTTTCATACATTTATTTTCGTTTTTTAGAACGAAAGTTCACGCGCAGAGAAAATTTGCTCAAGGCGCAGCGACGATCTTTAGTCCGGCGCCGCCGCTGGTCAAGGAGAAGGAAAAAACAAAGCCGGCAATGATAACGGAGCTGATAACGCACAAACGTCCGAATACCGAAGATTTTCTCACGTTTCTCTGCTTTCGCGGTAAATTTATTATTTATTTTCTCAAAATTATGCACAATTTTAATGGCAAAAGGATTTTAAATGCTTATTTTTATACATTCATTATTGCGTATTTATTTGACGAAAGAAAATGAAATAAAAATTTGTCCAAAAATTAGAAAAAACTAAAAAAAAAATCTATATATTTTTTTTATATTTATTATTTACATTTATCAACGAAAAATTTTAAAAATCGGAGGGACTAGGATCGTTAGCTTTGAATAATAACGATGCCAAAACAAATTATTGACTATATTGAAATATATATAAATATTTGAATAAATATATATAAATAATTGAAATATATATTAAAAAAATAGTCAATGTTTTCAAGAATCTTGTCTCGCTTAAGAATTTTTTTTTTCATATTTCGAATATATTTGCGTTCCGTATTGCATTGTCCGGGGTAAAAAAAATCTCAAACCAGAATCAATGAATAAAAAAAAAAAAAAAAAGGAAAATCCAGAAAAAAAAGTAAAATAAACTCGGAAGAATCAACGAATAAATTTCATGTCGTTCGATCCTTTAAAACCAATTCTATCGACCAAATGTTGGGCATTATCTTTATTATCATTATTATTATAGCATAAAAAAAAAAAAAACAAAAACAAAAATGATTTCCCAGGCACTTCCATACTGCCGCCACAAACTTGAATTTCTTCATCGTCGGTTCGAGAAAGGAGAAACTCGATTCGACGATTAATCTTAAAAATCGGAGGGGCTAGAATAATTTTCTTTCAATAATAAGGGTGCCAAAACGAGTCATCGACGAAGGCATAAAAAAAAAATAGTCATTGTTTTCCGGCTTAAAAGGGGAAGGACCCCAAAGCGACGGAACAATATAAAAAAAAAAAATAGTCATTGTTTTCGCGAATCTTGTCTCGCTTAAGAATTTTTTTTCTTCATATTTCGAATATATTTGCGTTCCGTATTTACATTGTCCGGGGTGAAAAAAATCTCAAACCAGAATCAATGAAAAAAAAAAAAAACAAAATCCAGAAAAAAAACTAAAATAAACTCGAAAGAATCAACGAATAAATTTCATATCGCAAAGCTGATTAGTCGTTCGATCCTCTAAAACCAATTCTATCGACCAAATGTTGGGCATTATCGTTAAAAAAAAAAAAAAAAAAAAAAAAAAAAACTGAGCTTGAAAGAGAACAAAAAAAACAAAAACAAAAATAATTCCCCAGGCACTTCCATACTGCCGCCGAACTTGAATTTCTTCAACGTCGGTTCGAGAAAGGAGAAACTCGATTCGAAGGGAAATCCCTCGAGAACCAACGTCAAATCGTCCTCTTCCGCTTCTTCGATCTCGTTGCCTTGCGCGTCATTGTCAAAGGCCGATTCGAGCTCGAGCGCACGGGCCAAGCTAAGCGCGAAGAATTCAGTCGCGACGAAGAAAAAAATAATTCCCAGCGTCGTCGGCAAAGGCCTGAGCGTAAAATACAAGAACGCCACGTCGACGGTGCAGGCATTGAAGAAAAAATATCAGGAGCAACGTTTGGCTAAACAGCGAATAAAGAACAAATTTAAAGCCTCGTGCGTGATGAGAACGCGCTCGTCGACCGAGCGTTCGATGCGCAAAAATTTGACGAAAGTATCATCGAGAAATCTCATTCGTCGAAGCAACGAGAGCGAGAAACGTCGAGGCTTGCGCAGCGGTGGTTTCGTCGAGATGGGAAAAAAATCCAGCGTCGCAGCGGCCAAAGTTGTAAAATCGATTGCGCCGAGAACAGCGAAGAGGTGCATCAAGGAGCAAACGAGCGAATCCGAGGATACGGAAATGGCAACCACGGACGAGGAAAACGAGGAAGAGGAGGAGGAGGAAGAGGAAGAGGAAGAGGAGGAGGAAGAAGAGGAGGAAGAGGAAGAGGAGAACGAGGAAATTTCGCGTCGTAAGAATTCTCCCCAGATTCGCAAAGTCGCGAGTGGAAAAGCGACGAGGAAGAAAATTTGTACCCGCAGCAAGTCGGAAATGAGACGTGTAACGAGATCGCAGCGGGAAAGTACGGCGAGCGAGCAAGCGACGCTCACGAGAAGACCGTCGAGAAAGACGAAAGAGGCCGCGGCGGTTTACATGGAAATATTGGGACGTAAATTGGTGAGTCCCGATCGTGAGAACGATGACAATATCTCGGTCGATAGTTTTCCCGAATTGCCGAATGCTCGTCGTATCGCACAGGCCGAGAATGAGATACGCGCAAGAACAAAAGCCGCAAAGACCAAAGACGCGAAACACGGAGCATCGAAAATCACGAACGCGGCGGCGGCTCCGGCGATCGGTGCTGGAAAAACAAAAATGGATAAACCAGATTTGAAGAGCAAGCGAACTCTTCGAGTTCGAAGATATTGCGAATTGGACAGCGAGGACGAGTCCGAGACGTCGATGGAGCCGGAAAAATTGAGAAATTCGATGCGCAGCGGCGTAACGATGAAAATTGATAAATCAACGGCTCGACGCTCGCTGAGATCGTCGTCGAGAAATCAGCCGATCAGGAACGAGAAAGTCACGAGATTAACGAGGGAAAGGATCGCCAAGCGGACGAGACAAGAGCCGAAGAGGCGCGAGAGCGAGGAATCCGAGGAGGAAGAGACGCTTGGAAATTTGTTGAAAAGAATTAACGAGAGGAGGGAGGAAAAATCGAGGCTAAAGGAAAAATCGTCGATTAAAATGAAAAATAAACTCGAGATATCGTCTCGGCATTCACGGATAAACGAGACGACGGCGCTGATCTCGCGGATATCCGACGACGACGACGACGAGGAATCATTTCGTGGCTTTACGAAAAAAGCCATCACGAATGTACTTAATTCTTGTAATTCGCACGTTAGCGTGAATCTTCTCGCGACCGAAGAGGCTCGTTGCAATATCGATGCCATGAAAATTAATGATAGCTCGAAGCTCGTCGAAGTTATTGCCGAAAAATTGCCGGAAATATCGAACGAAAAGTTGAAAATTTCGACGAGCAACGAATCGTTGAAAATTCCAAAATCAATTCGAGAAGACGCGACGACGACGACGACGAGCGTTGAGAAAAACGCGATTGAAACGTCGAGTCGGGAAATAACGATGAAATTGAATCCGGCAAAGTGCAATCACGCGGATAACGATGAATCGCCGATAAATATAATCGATATGCCGTTGACCGTTAGCCACGTGCGAAAATCACGCGTCAATATGTCGACCGAGCAGATAGAAAAATGGCTCAACGAGAGCTCAATGGCGCGTGAAAAATCGTCGAGCGAAAAATCGGAAATCGAGACGACGACGAAGACGACGAAGACGACGACGACGACGACGACGAATTTTCATAATTTCGATACGCCGGAAAAAATTAAATCCACGATCGGTCATTTGTCGATACCAACGAGAATTCAGCATCTCGTGCGTCCGGTAAACGTAACGATACCGAAATTGATCGATAAAACGAGTACGCGAGATCGTACGGGCGTTACGAATAAAATTGTCATTCCTATCGGAAGATTTCCAATTGCCAAATCCCTGAATATACCGATACCGAATCGTAATAAAATAAATGCCGATATGAAGGAGATAATAAAGGGCCGATGCGGTGGCAGAGCGACGACGACGAGGGGGGACGTTTCGCTGGCCGATGAGAGCGACAGCGTCACGAAGTCCGAGCAAAATTTCATCGACGATTCGTCGCCCGAGAAGAAATCGACGCCCGAGAAGAAAGGAATATTTCAGCAGAGAAAGACATTTTTGCCGCGTGTCAAGGAACGTAAAACGGCAGTGCCGAGCGCAAATGCATTCTCGCCGGAAAACGAGAGCAGCGTTTATGCGTTCGAGAGCGATACCGAGATACCGATAAACACGCCGTTCAGACGAAAGCTCCGTGAACATGACAACAAGATTAGCTCCACGGAGACGGATAATTCGAGGCTGGAAAACGACGATGCTGCTGCCGCTGGTGCTGCGATGGAATTTGTCAATAACGCGACGCGCGGACCGAACGATACGAATAATTCGTCGAAATGTGGCACGATCGTGTCAGCGGATAAATTCGTAATGCCAAAGAGTTTTGGAAATTTGTCGAATGTTCAGGTATTGCCGATTGGGAAAATATCGACCGAATGGAGCGGCGTAAATTGCGGCGCATCGATAGCCGTTCAGGTGAATTTTGACGAACGATCGGGGATGAATATTCGACGAACCGAGGCTCGGACAAAATCGCCGGACGAGAGAACGAGAAAGATGGAAAATACGGGGCAACGGGAGGACGAGGATGAGGATGATGAGGATGAGGAGGAGCGGGGACAGCAAAAATGTACGGAAATATCGACGCAAACGGAGAACACGAGCGAGAATGAGAACGAGAACGATGGGCACGTTTTTTACATACCGCTTCAGGCTGTCGGTAGAAACGGTCCGAATCTCGTACAGGGCCAACAATTGATACAGGGAGTTGCCGTTAAATTGGGCACCGAAGGTCCCAACGGGCCGAATCAGCGTGTTCTATTGCGCGCTCAGCTCGTGACGAAACCACCGATCACGATTGCCCGCTGTCCCCCGGTCGGCACGGTACAGCCTACGACTCGCAATCCACCGAATTCATCCGCGTCGAGCATCGTACCGACCACCTCGGTGCTCGATCATCCTTATGCCGTTGTCGATCCGAATGATCCGTCGACCTCGGCAATTTCCGCTTTATCCGCTGTTTCGCAGATCTGCGCGGATCTCACGACGAGTCAGATCCAGTCTGGCCGTAATTCGATTGCCGCCACGAATTCCGGCACAGCGAGACAAAATTCTGGTCACGTCGGGACGGAAAAAACGATGAAATCACCAAAGTCCAGCCGCGAGAGAAAAGCCTCGGTGGATTCAACGAAAACTGGAAAGAGGTTTGACAAAATTGAGAATAAATAATTTTTTTTTTTTTTGGGATAAAAATAGGGTGGGATGAAATTTTATGATTTCTGTATATGATGAAATAATAAGATAAATATAATATATTTATATTATATATCTATATATATATAAGTTATTTATATTATATATCTATATATATATAAGTTATTTATATTATATATATTAAATATATATTATATATATGAGATAAATATAATATAATAAAAAAATAAAAATAATAAGATAAAAAAAAAATAAGATGAAAATTCGTATATCGTACATAAATATTGCTTATTCGTGAATTTTCGAATTAGAAATAATTGCGCCCGGGAAATTATGCACAAGAACGATCTGACGAGTCGTTTCCGTTTTTTTTTTTTCCTACTTCTTCCTCAGAGCCTCGGCTAAATCGAGGCAAAAAGTATCGGAGATAATGTCACCGAGCAACGCGACGGTTTTTCCATGCTCGACGGCGACAAGCGCCGAGGCTCGTCTCGTCGAGGCGCCAACGTTTCATCCAACGGAGAAGGATTTTCAGGATCCCCTCGAGTACATCGACAAGATAAGATCTATAGCGGAAAAATTCGGTATATGCCGTGTCGTGCCACCGTCGAATTTCAAGCCCGAGTGCAAAGTATCGGATGACATGCGTTTCACGGCTTACAATCAGTACGTGCATCGTATGCTTCATCGCTGGGGCCCGAATGTCAAGGAGATGATGGCGATTAAGAAATATCTAGCTACGCAGAGCATCACCCTGACTCATCCGCCATGGGTAAATTTTCGTTGCAATTCATCTTAATCCTTTAACAGCTGAGTTTTTTTTTTTTTGAGCGTTTGGAAAAGTTGGTACACGATGAATCTGGATTTATGAGTACCGGATGTGAGGAAAAAAATTATTCCAGAATTTTCCTACCCTCGGAAACTACCCCCAAATGAAAAAACCACCCCAATCGCTTTGAGATATTTTAATTTCATTTCCCATCGTTCATTTCTGCCGGAAATCGGGGAAAAGTCATTCCAGAACACGTAGTGGGATTCTGAAGAACTTACGGATGAATCAACCCTTATGAACTAGCCCTCAATTGAGAGAAATTCATCCCCCAATGGATAAAATGTTGTCATCTCATTTTCTGTTATTTTATCCTGATCTGAATCTAAAGCGTTCCAGAACACATGAGCATATTCCGAAGGACTTACGGATAATTCCAACCCTTATGAACAACCCTTCGGTTGGGAAAAATTCGTCCGCAACGCATAAAGGCTCATTTCCTATTATTTCATCCTAATCCAAAACGGAATATGAGTATCCGTTCAAAAAGCACCCCGATTTCACCAATGACAGTTGATTTTTAAGTGCATCACAACTTCTAGGGGTAGTTTTTCATGTTTTGTTACTGTTTGGGCTAGTTTTCGATTCAGATTTTCTTGCTACAAATTTTTCATGTGTTTTCAAAAATTCATATGAACTCAACATCAATAAAAGTGCATTTTCAGGCGCATCACCACTGCTAAGGGTGGTTTTTGATGTTTTTTTTACTGTTAGGGGTAGTTTTTGATTCGGATGTTCTTGATACACATTTTCCATGCGTTTTCGAAAATATATATGAACTGAACATGATTGGAAGTGCATTTTTGAGTGTATAACTATTTCTAGGGGTGGTTTTCGATGTTTCGTTACTGACAGGGGTAGTTTTTCATTCCAATATTCTTGCTACAAATTTTTCATGCGTTTCAAAAAATATTTATGAACTGAACATCAATAAAAGTGCATTTTCAGGCGCATTACCACTGATAGGGGCGGTTTTTGATGTTTTTTTTTACTGTTAGGGGTAGTTTTTGATTCGGATGTTCTTGATACACATTTTCCATGCGTTTTCGAAAATATATATGAACTGAACATGATTGGAAGTGCATTTTTGAGTGTATAACTATTTCTAGGGGTGGTTTCCGATGTTTCGTTACTGTCAGGGGTAGTTTTTCATTCCAATATTCTTGCTACAAATTTTTCATGAGTTTTAAAAAATATTTATGAACTGAACATCAATGAAAGTGAATTATTGGGCGTATCACCATTGCTAGGGGTGGTTATCGATATTTTATTACTGTCAGGGGTGGTTTTTGATCCGGACCTTTTTGCTACAAATTTTCGATGTTATTTCAAAGCGCATACATGAGATCGCGACTTTAAAACAAATTTTGCCCCAAAGTTATGCTCATTTTTCATTTTTTCGCAATTTTCGCACTTTCTGACAGGGTGTAAAACTAAAGGGGTGCAACCCTTGCGTTCGCTGAATTTTTCATGATTAGATGCATCCTTCATCTCAACGATGTCGATGTGTTTATTTTTCTAGAAGTTACGATTTTTTAAAGTAGGTGGGACGTATGTGTCCCACCAGCCGTTCAATTGGCATTAATCGAGATGGCAACGATATTTCGTTTTTTTTTCTTCTTCTCACTGCAGATAGGTGGAATGGAGGTGGATTTGCCACACTTGTATCAGACGGTGCAGAGTCTCGGTGGCTTGAAGGAGGTAATTGAGAAGAAAAAATGGCAAAAAGTCGCGGATGGTATGAAAATACCGAAATCAGCGCAGGATCGTGTCACAAAACTCGATGATATTTATTGCAAATATTTATTACCCTACGACACTCTTTCCCCGGGTAAATATAAATATTTGAAAGAAAAAAAAAACCAAAAAAATTAAGAAAAAGGAATAAAATGGCAATTTTTTTTTGTTTTCTTTCCTGAAATTTTGTAAAATTTGAATAAAAAAAAAAAAAAAAATTTCCAGAGGAACGAGGAAAATTGTTCGACGACGTGGAGGAGGATTGGAAGAAGAGAGAAACGAAGACTTTGCAGAGGCTCGATGCTCAGTCCAATGAAAATGACGAGGAGGACGATGACGATAGCTCGGATGAGATCGGAGAGTGCATAATCAAAGTGAGTCGTCACTCAGAATTAGTCTCGAATATTTTAATTTTTTTTTTTTTTTTCCTCCCTTTTACATTATTCACCGATCATTACGAAATCCAAGGGACGAAATATGCCGTTGAACGCATTTTATCGTATCGCTCGAAATACCCAACGGATGTGGTTCGGTGAGAATCAACGCTCGGGCAGCGAGGCCGAGGGTGCATCAGCGATCGAAGTCGAGGCTGCATTTTGGAAACACGTTGCCGAGAGAAAACGTCACGTTTGCGTACACGCGGCTAGCATCGATTCCAGCGGACGCGGCTTTGGCTTTTCCGTCGCTAAGAACAGCCCGTTCGCCAGACATCCGTGGAATCTCAAAGTATTGACCAACAATGCTGGCTCGGTGCTACGAGCTTTGGGACCTTTGATGGGTGAGAAAATAATTTACCGATGGGGAAAATATGAGTAAAAAATTATAATTCTATTTTTTTTTAATGAAAATTCAACTCGAACAAACGATATTTGGCGAGGCAGAAGCGTTTTTTTTTTGGTAATTTTAAAGAAAAAAATAAATTCTCGAATATCAAAGTCCATGTACTTTTTTCGAATAATTTGAGGTTTTTTTTTTTATAACATTACAATACTTGCAGCAGTTTTGATTAAAAACAGAAAAATTAATTCATCCTGTACTCGGTTTTTCTCGTTTCAATTAATTGGTAAACAATTAATGAGTTCAATTAAAATTAAATAGCATTCTAAATTAAAAATTGAATATTTATTCAGAGATTCGATATTCATCCCAAAATGCTCCCAGTTCTTTCGAACTTGATTTTTTTTTTATTACATTCAAACAAATGATTATTTTTTTTTTGTATTTTTTTAGCGTTTTTACTGTTCCTAATTTCGTCGTAAAACGAGCGTGGTGGGGAGAAAAAAAAATCATGCAAATTCGGAAGTGTAACCAAACTGGACCTTTTCTTTCCTGTATTTTTATTTAAATTTTTTTTTTTTTTTTTATAAACATAAATTGCCTCGGTTTTTCAGGTGTAACCGTGCCAACGCTTCACGTTGGAATGCTCTTCAGCGCTTGCTGCTGGTATCGCGATCCTCACGGGCTTCCTTGGATCGAGTATCTTCACACGGGGGCGAAGAAAATTTGGTACGGCATACCGGACGAGCACAACGACAATTTTCGCGAGGCATTGTCGAAAATGGTGCCGCGTTATTGCAAAAAAAAGACAATTTGGCTGCCGTCGGACACGGCGATGGTGCCACCGGAATTATTGGTGAACAATGGCGTGCCGCTCTGTCGTACAGTCCAAGAGCCCGGTCAGTTCATCGTCGTTTTTCCAAAAGCCTTCACATCGAGCATCTGCACCGGCTACGTCGTTTCCGAGAGCGTATACTTTGCCCAGCCGGCCTGGCTCGAAAATGCCGAACAAGTATTCAAAGTACGTACATTTATTTTTCATTACTCATTGATTTGCCAAAACACTTTTTTTTTTTTTTTTTTTTTTTTTTTTCGGCAATTTCGTTCCCTTCCGGAGGAAGCTTTCTTTTGTTTAACAAAAAAAAAAAGAATTATTCAGCTTTGTTTTTTTTTTTTAAATCTGACAAGTCGAAAGCAAAAGTCAAAAAATCATTCACTGACGGAATTTTACGAGAGAGACAGAGAGAGAGAGAGATACAATAATGAGATAAGCTGTGGAATTTTAATAATAATATAGGGAAAGTGAATAGTTAAGTAAATAGTTTAAAGAGTATATCGAGTGACCTAGAAAGATGGGCACGGAAAAATAAGATGAAAATAAATGCTAAAAAAACGGAGATAATGATTTTTAGAAACGGTGGAAGAGCTAAAAAGGAAGAAAAATGGGAAATTAAAGGAGAAAAGGTTCGGATAGTAAAGGAATTCAAATATCTGGGATGCTGGGAATGTGAAAATTCGAGCTGGGCTCATGGAAAAAAAAAAAAAAAAACGACAGGGAAAACGCAAAAAGCCGCGAATACGGTGTGGGGAATTTGGAGAAGGGCAGGGAGAAATGTAATGAAGGAGAGACTCGATTTGTTGGGAAAGATAGTAAAAGCGAGAGGAACGTATTTGGGAATAAGGTGATATAAGCATATTTGCAAGGATACAGAGAAGATATTGCAAAATGGCGCTAAGTGTGGATAGAACAACACCAATTTATAATATATGGAGAAGAGAATTTGGAGATGGATTATTTGAAGCGAGAAAGAGCGTTATGGTACATCAGAGAGGTGATAAGAATGGAGGAGAAATGGCCAAAAATTTGTTTGCTGGAAGAGATAAGGCCGATCACAAACGGTGAACCGTCAAAATGGGGTAAGAATTTAGTCAAAGTTCTAAAAGATATGGAAATAGAAAACATAATAACGATGATAAGGGAACGAAGAGATGTGAAAGAATAGACAAAAAAAAATAAACAGAGGCTGGAAAACTTAAAAAAGGAAATTCTAAGAGGAAAAAATAAGAAAATCGTTATAATCGCCATGTACAAATACATTATTGAGAAATATTGGTCTGAAGGGGGGGTGAATGGAAGGGACAAAGAAATGTGGGAAAGTTTAAGGTTCTTAATCCAGAGAAAAACGGTAAGAATGATTCGAAAATTTGAGGGGAAGTTTGTGCCGTTACTAGGAATACACCGTAATTATTTCAGATTTTTCGACCAAATAGTTGAGGAGAAAAAAAAAACATTAAATACGCCGCTTATACGTGGGCTCTTATGGGAGAAGTAGATTCGAAGCTATGATCGGAGATTATTTTAGGAGTGAAAAAAACGGTAAAATTTCCCCGAAGAACCGCTCAAACGACAGATTAGACCTCCATAGATATAATTTTCCCATAAAGTTTTTCACCGTGCCGATTGTGAAATATACTTGTAAACAGAATTGAGCGTGAGCAATGGCAAATTAATAAAATGAAAACGTATTTGGTGAAACAAATGCCAAGCGCAGACTGCCCCGCGCGTCGGCCGCGCCGCGCCATAACGTTCCCCTTGCCGCACCCAATTGATGTTAAAAGGTGGCTCATCAGTGAATTAAAAAACCGGCGATACGAATGAAACTTCGGGAGAGCGTTATCCAAGATGCAATGAACACTCTCTCCAAAATTTCAGGATATGTTGCCAGGCAAATTATT
Source organism: Rhorus exstirpatorius (assembly GCA_963564615.1). Classification (NCBI taxonomy): domain Eukaryota; kingdom Metazoa; phylum Arthropoda; class Insecta; order Hymenoptera; family Ichneumonidae; genus Rhorus; species Rhorus exstirpatorius. The sequence goes on from OY751317.1 coordinate 36,465,000, forward strand.
GCGAACGAGTATTTTAAAATTACCTATTTTAACATGGGTCTCATGGCAGTTGATTCCATTTTCACCGGAAGTGACACGATACCTTTTGACAAAGACGAGAGTTCTCATTCAAATTTTTGAATATTGAAAGATGAAATCGTGAACTTTTCAATGGTATTTAAAAAATTGTGTCTTGCCAGGGATTTTCCCGAGAAATTTAATCGCGAAAGTCATCGCGTGTGCAAATCTCGGATACAATATTATGTCTGTCATTCTGCACGCGAGGAAACATACGAATATCAGCCTATCGTTTTTTACTTGATCGCTCCGACAGCGTTGAATACTTTTGTCAGTTGAGACTTTATTTATAATATTATTTATAATAAATTATGAATAAAATATCACGGGAAACGTCATCGAAATTCATAAATTTTATTTAGACAGAGTATTTGGAAAATATTATGATAGGTTTTATGATTTTTTTTTCACATCACGATTTTTGACTAGTTTTGTCACTGATGAGCCGCCTTAAGAACCTCCTTGAGATGCGGCAACATAGGAAAGGCGGAAAAGAAAGAAGAAAAGGATTGGAAGTGCAGGATATGTAAAAAGGATAAGATGAGACGATGGAGCATTTGTTGATACGTAAAAAGGGCAGAGAGTTAATAACGGAGAAAGCAAGAAAGAATGCAGAGAAGCGGATGGAAGGAATTGATGAATGGGCGATAAAGGGAGAAATGATAAATATGCTGTGAGGGAAAATGCAAAAAGGTATGAGTGATTGTTATATGGAAATGGAAGAGGTTTGTAAAAAAAAATAACTATGGGGGAAGAGAAAGAGTTGGAGTCGAGGAATAAATGAAGATTGAGAGATAAATTTCTGATAGCGCGATGTGCATTTTAACCCTTCTGGGTCATCCGGGGTCAAAATGACCCCAAGCGCAAATTTAAGCGAAAATCAGCATAAGTTATTATATTATATTATATTATATAGCTATATGTTACTATGAGAAATGGACCCTCTTCAGATATCAAAATAAATACCTTTTTTCAAACGCCCACTATGGAGCTATTTTTTTCCGTAAACTATGATATCTCAAGAGTATCACCCTAAAATTTTATGAAAATATATTAAAAATTGCCAGAGTTATGATTTTTTTTAGTAAAAAATGGTTTTTTTTTCACGCATTGCCTCCTTGCTGATTTTTTTTCGCCATTTTGAAAATTTGATAAAAATTTTTCGCCATGATATTCTCATTCTGAAAGGTTCAAACTGATATCCTGAATTTTTATGAGTCGTTCGGAACGATACTGGCAACGCGGCAATTGTTTAAACATGACTGGAAAATATGTAAAGGAATATACGTATTGTTCTACATTTTACTATTTTGTTAAAAACTTGAACAAAATTATGCAAATAAAACACACCAATGCTACAAACTTTTACAATTTTCAAATGATTATTTTATTTTATTGCTATTATTTTATTTTTTATTGTTCTAATTTTTTTTTCCTCCATTTAAACAGGATTTGCAGGATAGCTGTGAGCCATCGATATTCTCGTTCGAGAGACTTTTATTCAGCATCATCAATGATTCTCGCTCCAACTACGACGTACTGAAGCAGGTACAGTACCATTTTTGTTATAAAAAAAATTAAAAAAAAAACGAATAAAAAAAATTCGATCAATATTTGTTTTTTTTTTTTCCCCAACCATTTAATCGCAGATTATGCCGGCCGTGATGAAGATTCGCGAGCGCGAGCTCGAATATCGCAAGCAGCTGGAGTACATGGGTCTGACGGACAAGGAGAAATTGCCGCTGCCGGGAACGGGCAAGGGTAAAAAGGGAAAGCGAGTAAAGGAGGAAGACGGTGACTTTGAGTGTGAAACTTGTCGGGCAAATTTGTTCGTCTCGCTCGTCAATAATTCGCAGGACGACAGCATGTACTGCCTGCCGCACGCGCTTCAATTGATCGTACGAAAGAAACAAATATTGAAGAATTGTACCCTCATGTACACGTACACGGAGGTGAGAAAAAAAAAAACGTTTTTCTTTTTCTTCTCTTTTCTTTGCTCAAGCAAATTTTGGACATGTGAGAAAAAAAAAACGAAAATTTCAATCGAATTTGAAAAAAATTGACGATTTCAAACTTTTCCGCCGGCAGAATGTCAAATTTTTTTTATAAATTAATTGGAAAATAAGATTTTCCTCGTTAACGTTTGTGATATGAATTTTTATTATTATTGTTGTTTTTTTTTTTTTTTTTTAGGACGAATTGGACGACTTGATACACAAGCTGGAAGATAGGATCGAAGCCAAATCGAAGAAAGCTAATCAAATCAGGCAATCTAAATAGAAATTCACACGATTATATATATAGATAGATATATATACATATATATATATATATATATACATATATTATTTATTGGCAAAAAAAAACTTGGATCGTTTCGAGATATTTATCGATTTTTTTTTTGCGACTTGCTTTCGAGTGTCAATTTTTCGACTCACGGAATAATCGCAAAATCTAGAAAAGCTCCGAATATTTGTGCTTCGTTGAAAAAAAAAAAAAAAAATCGCCAATCTCGGTCGTAGCGAAATATATGCAACGTCGAAAGAAAAAAAAAAAAGAAAAAATCCACGAAAATCCAGTCGAACGAAAAATCACAGGATTTCTTTCGACGTTTACTAGAATTTATTGACTCGGCATTGTCGTGCGTCTTTTTTTTTTCCTTCGTTTTTCATCCTAATCGCCGAAATCATGTGTAAAACGAGATAAGATTTAAAAAACAAAAACCACGACAAATTATCATAATAGTCGAATTTAAACGATTAAGTAAGAAAAAAAAATTATATGCTAGTTCGTAATGCCAAATTTACATCGTTTGCTGTGCTTTTTCACTGTAGGCCCACGTTTCCCTCGGTGTTCAAAGTTCGGCGTGTTATCCAAGTGCCAAATTGTTTTCCCCCAAAATTATCCCAATTGACTGAAAAAAAAATTGAAAAAAAAAAAAAAAACGGACATAGAACGCGATTAATTGGATTCTCCGGTCTGAGATAATGCTTGCTTTTATTTTTTGCCCTCGTAACGCACGGGGCAATTTAACCTCGTGAATTTTAGAAGAGAAAATCTTTAGGAGAGAAATGTATGTGGAAAAAAAAAAGCTTGGATGTTTGAAGAATAAACATTTTGTCCTGTCAGTGCATAAAAATTACGAATTTTTTTTTCTCTTCCCCCTCGTTCATTAACATCGGTAATTTCTGTGGCATAGTCAATTCGTCGTTTAATCTGCGACACGATTCAAATCTTGACAAATATTTATTTCTCAATTACAGGGAAAAAAAAAAAATCCGTACGATTCCTGTGGGGCCTCAATATGAGGACTATAAAGAGGATCTTGTCTTTTTTTTTTGTTCGCGCACAGAATATTCATTTTCTCGAGATAAATTGTAAATACATACATATATATATATTTTTTTTTTTTCGCCCTCCGTTTTTCGTGTAAATCCGGATTGCACGTACGGAAATATAATATTTTCGCTGCGGAGTAACGCGATTTTGTTCTTTTTCTTGCATTCATACGTTAATTATACAAAATAAAAATAATAGTCGATGGGAAATTTTCCTAAGTGATGCTGTTTTTCTTTACCAATTATAATAAGCGTCGTTTCTTGACTCTTTCGCATCTCAATTCTCGCACGGCGACTTTGGGCTATAAAAAATCATACATTAAATTTTTTTTTCAATTCTCAATAATATTTTCGTTGCGGAGTAACGCGATTACGTTCTTTTTCTTGCACTTACACGTTAATTATACAAAATAAAAATAATAGTCGATAGGAAATTTTCCTAAATGATGCTGTTTTTCTTTACAAATTATAATAAGCGTCGTTTCTTGACTCTTTCGCATCTCTATTTTTCAATTTTTCTTTTCCCTTCTTTTCAAAATACGAATGATCGAATGACGATTCGGGAAAAAAAAAATCATTAAAGATGCTTTGGAAAGAGCTTTGGTAATTAAATGACGTGGAAGGAATGTCGTCTGGAAGAATACTTGTAAATATTCTTTCATCTGTTCGTTAGTAAATATACATATATATATATTAGGGTTTTTCTAAAAAAAAAAATAATTTTGATTTTTCATGCTCCTACCTCTCAAAACTTGGGTTTTGATGGAAAAAATATCCTCGCGAGGAGGGGGCTCTGTAGCTTAAGTAGAAGCCGCGGCTCATTGGACGTTTCTAATTATAACAGCCAATTTAACGTCTATGACAAACTTTTTGGAAGGAAAAATTTAAGACCATGGGGATTGTATTTTAAATAAAAAAGAATCTTTAATGATTTAAAAGTTGCAAACGATATTTCTGAACGGAAAGTAACTTTGTGCGCGGAATTTAATTCATTATTATAGATAGGTATAGATAATTCATTATTACGATAGAGTTCAAGCGCAATATATTTACTTTTAGTCGCTGATTTCCACCGAAAGACGTATGCCACGTGGTAAAAAGGCGTCCTTGGCATAAATCTTTACCGAAAATAAATAAATAAATGACATTTTGCGGTTTTTTTTGCACAAAGTCATAGCGAAAAAATTGTTAAAGGTGAATAAATTTGCTTATATTCTATCTTCCCTGAGACTAATGATTTTCTATTTCAGCAAGAAAATAAAGAACCATTGAGTACGTATTTGAGTCGAGAAAAAAAAACTTATCGCGAAAAAAAAAATTTCACCAGATACGAATTGTTTGCGAAAATTTAAAAACAATATTTAATCGGAAATTATTGTTATGAATAAAATCGATCTAAATTTTTATTTAGAACACGATCGTGTCAAACAAAGCTGTACAATTTAAAATTGTTTGGAATTTTTTATAAAAAATTAGAAATTGGGAGTAAACAAAAATTTATGTAATGAAATTTTTTTTTCTTCATTCGAAATACAATCCTCGTGGTCTTAAATTTTTCCTTTCAAAAAGTTCGTCATAGACGTTGATTGGCTGTTATAATTAGAAACGTCAAATGATCGGCGGCTTTCACTTAAGGATATACGAGCCACATAATTCCAGTCGAAAAAGTTTTGGTCAGAATTTCAAGTACTTCGCGTTGAAGCAAAAATTAAAAAAAAAAAAACGAATCATATCGAAGATGATAATAATATCGATTTCCAATAATAACAATGTCGAAAAACTATCAAAAAATTGTTTAAACAATAAATTGTTGCAAAAATTTCCTGTAAAAATGTTTTTCGAGCATATGCAACAAATTGCTCGATTATTCTGAATACATATGAATTTTTCAAGAATTTTCTTATGGTTTTTAATTTGTGTTTTTTAGAATTTTGAAAAACTGTATTTACAAAAGTATTCGTTTGATGATCCGGATACTTCGTGAAGTTAATATAGAACCTTTGTACGAGAACATATCCAAAATTTACCACTTTTCCTGCAATTTTCAGAACCAAAAGTAAAAAAAAACCATAAGAAAATTCTCGAAAAATTCATATGCATTCAGAAAAATCGAGGAATTTCTTACATATAATCGAAAAACATTTTTACAGGAAATTTCTGGAACAATTTATTGCTTAAACAATTTTTTGATAGTTTTTCGGCATTGTTATTATTGGAAATCGATATTATTATCATCTTCGATATGATTGGTTTTTTTTTTTTATTTTTGCTTCAACGCAAAGTACTTTAAATCCTCACCAAAAATTTTTTCGACTGGAATTATGTGGCTCATACATCCTTAAGCTACAGAGCTCCCTTTTCGCGAGGATGTTTTTTTTCCATCAAAACCCAAGTTTTGAGGGGTAAGAGCATGAAAAATCAATTTTTTTTTTAAACACCCTAATATATATATAAATATATATATATATGTAAAATTACTAACGATATTTACTAAAATTTAAAAAAAGTGTATATTATCGTCTGAAATTGATCTTTTAAGGACTATGACTGTTCTCGGCGTTGCAAAACATCGAAAAGCACCTGTGTGGTGTTCTCCCTGTTCTTTTCATCATCCTCCTCGTCCGAGCTAAAATTTGAATTGAGTAAATTCGTCAATGACGTGGATCTTTGAGCCAACAGCGGCAAATTCGATTCCATGGGATCGTCGCAGCTCGAATCTATGGTCGTTATGGAATTCGATTGCATCTCCATTTTTTCGACAAGATCCTTCGAACTTGTCAATATTTTTTGTACAACGTGCATAACAATGCCACCAAGGCACATGAGCAATCCCAGAAAATTCATACCCGTCAATTTGTCACCTTTGAACTCAAAGGCGAGGATCAGGATGCATATTTCCTGAAAAATTAATTACAATTCGTTATCGTTCGAGCGATGATTGGGACTTGTTCATTGGCGTGCTAAAGAAAAATAAAAAAAAATTTGCAATTTTTGTTTTCCGATACGAAAATATTAACCAGCTTCATTAAATGATTAAAGAAAAAAACAAAATACTGTCTTTGAGAGCCAAGTTCTATTGGTAGTTTATTTATTTATTTTTTTTAATTTCACTGATAAAACATTCAAATCTTGAAATTTTTATATCCTGAGTTTGACGAGTGTGCAATTAATATACAAAAATTATTATCGATTCGTATACAATTCACTCAGTTTCTTGCAATTGCCTGGAAATTAAATTATTCATTTCAATTAATAAATTTGCATCTCTTATTTTAATTTCCCATAACCGATACTAATTCTCGAAAAATTTTCTACCAATTCACCTGAGCCGATGTCAATTACGAATTTTCCAATGAAAAAAAAAAATTGAAAATTCACATTCCGGGCCAAATAAACATCTTTGAGACTATTCGTTTTTTTCAATGTCATCTCGACACTTAAACGAACTTTCTTGCTTGCCTCGGTACGCCCTTTTTTTTTTTTCCACATTTTGCCATGTTTTTTTTTTTTTTCTATTTCTTATCGCGTCGTTTCTTGGCTGATACTGACCTTAAGTATACCCGTGATCGATAGAGTGAGACTAGAGGTGTATGTGACGACTACAAACTCCATGACTTCCATGTTAAATGCTAAAATGGCACCGGCCAGTACGACCGCTGTTGTCGAAATTACTTGATTCACGTTGCTCCAATCGGTCGTTTGCATTGTAACGTATATTTTGCCACCTGATTCAATGATAAAACGAACGATTATCCGAGCAACGTGTATTATGGAGAAAAAAAAAAAAAAAAAAAAAAATCACGATAAATACAAAACTCACTTTCGAACCAAAGTGCCACCGGCAAAATAGCTAAAAGCATCCAGGGCTGCATGTAATACATCATGTCGACGGGATTGCTTATGCCGAGCTTGGATTTTTGCATCACCATTTGTGCCATTGTCCAGCGAAGACCGCTCGAGAAAGCGGCCAGTAGGCACAATAAAAATCCGAGAAGATCGAATTGCATTGATTTGTACGTGAACATGACGAGGCCACCCGATATCATTCCCACGACCCCGACGAGTGACCATGACTGCAATTATTTTTCGTTAATTGGCAAAATTTTTTGTTTATTTAAAAAAAAAAAAAAAAAAATTTTTTTTTTCAAATATCTTTGGCGTACTTTTTTCTCGAGCTTGAAGAGCAAGGAAAATCCAAGAATGAAGATTATCGTGGTCGACTTTGTCATCGTGTAACTGGGAGAGGGGGAAAAAAAAAAAAAAGTAAAAAGTTAAGCTTAAAAGTTTCCGAAAAGAAACTAATTCTAAAAACTAAAATCTAATTAATTTGAATTTATTCGAATGATTCGAACGTACAGGGACAGAGTTATCAGGGACATTGCCCAATTGGAAAATCCAACGTCCAGTCCGCTCGCGATTCCTGGCGCAGCCAGCGACGAGATTATACTCTGCCACGGCAGACGCAACTGTTGCCTTCCCCGTGCGCATTTCCTCGCGCTTCTCACCAACGAGGCGAGAATGAATTTTACAACTAAATGACAGAGCACCACGCTCAGGGGATGAAGAAAATTCTGCAATATATATTTTCGAAACAATCGTATCAGAATTCTTTTTTTTTTTAAATAATTAATTATCGATTATTTTATAAAAGTTACCTACGATATTCAAAGCCGATATTATAGAAACATAAATATCATTATTTACTTATATATTTATTGTTCTTTTTTGAAAAAAAAAAAAAAAATAAAGAGTCCAAATTAGACACAATGCATTTTAGAAAAAGTATTTTCAACGATTTTCCATTCGAATGGTCCCCGAATCTGCTTCTTATCTCAACTCAAGGATGTACGAGCCACGTAATTCCAGTCGAAAAAAGTTTTGGTGAGAATTTCAAGTACTTCGCGTTGAGGCAATAATTTGAAAAAAATCAACCATATTGAAGATCATAATAATATCGATTTCCAATAATAACAATGACGAAAGACTATCGAAAAAGTTGTTTAAACAATAAATTGTTGCAGAAATTTCCTGTAAAAATGTTTTTCGATTATACGTAACAAATTCCTCGATTTTTCTGAATACATATTAATTTTTCAAGAATTTTCTTATGGTTTTTAATTTGTGTTTTTTACAATTTTGAAAAACTGTATTCGTTTGATGTTCCGGATACTTGGTGAAGTTAATACAGAACCTTTGTACGAGGAACATATCCAAAATTCACCACTTTTCATGCAATTTTAAAAATTAAAAATTAAAAAACTATAAGAAAATTCTCGAAAAATTCATATGCATTCAGAAAAATCGAGGAATTCGTTGCATATAATCGAAATACATTGTTACGGGTAATTAAACAATTTTTTTGATAGTTTTTCGGTATTTTTATTATTGAAAATCAATTTTATTATCATCTTCAATATGGTTGATTTTTTTTCAAATTTTTGCTTCAACCCGAAGTACATGAAATTCTCATCAAAACTTTTTTCGACCGGAATTATGCGGCTCGTACATCCTTAATGGGAGTGGAGCTGCGCGCAAGGTGGCCCATTTTCAAATTGGCAAGATGCACGTATGAAATATTTTATCGAAATACGTCGAGGCGTTTTTTGAGTTATGGCCGAGCAAACAAAATTTCCGTTTCAACGTTATTTTCGGTCTTGGTATCTCTCAAATTACAAAGAAATTCCGATAAAAACAAAAATTATAAAAATGGCATCCCTAACAGTCTTGTTTATATATTAATGAATTTTTTTGTTTTGCCTGGAAAAATCCTGATTTGCCTTATGAAGCGCAAAGTTAACGCACCTAATTAAAAATATCGTAGGCAACTTTAATGAAATTAATTAATTTGGATAATTAATTAATTGTAGCGAATTAATTTAAAAAAAAAAAGAGTAAAGCAGAGTAAAATTGAATAAAATTTTTGTACTCACATATGCGCCGTACAGCCATTGCTGATAGAACGTCAGTCCCACGGAGAGAACAAAATATATGGATATCAGAAATATCGATTGGAATATTCTGTGCCAGAATGATTTTTCCCATTTTGGATTATTCTGAAAATCTTGTACGTGCTGCAAATAATAATCCGCGCCGTCCGGATCCTCTCTGGCGATCTCGTACTTGACATTGGACCTTGGCATTTTGATATCACAAATAGCTCTGAAATTGTTCATAAAAATAAAATCCATATCGCGAATAGCCCTGAAATTGTTAATAAAAAAATGCTCGAAAGGAAAGTTTGGTTCGGCCCTATATATGGCTCATTCTTCGACGCGAGCAAACCTTCGATCGTGTTAATTTGGCTTGAAGGAAATTTGTCAAATTTTTTTTTTTTCATATCGCGTAGCGCCAAAACTTTTTCGAAGCAATTTTTAAGGAGCATTAAATACAAAGACGAAGGGAGCTCTTATACTTTATTTCGTTACGAATATCCTTTGGTTCCAGGTACTTACCGATTTAGCTCAGGCTCATAATCACGATGATTGACTCAGGAACAAAATATAAATAAATATAAATAAAGAAAAAAAAAAACGAAAGCAAAAAAAAAAGGAAGGAAAGGATAGGACTAATCTACTCGTTGGAGAATCGACGAGTTTAGCTCCGTGTATTCTTCCATATGTCAAGACGAAATCTCTGGATGAAAAATTTATCCACGAAAAATTAAAATGTATATTGCTCAAAGTATCATATCGTTTATTCCTGCAAAAATTATATTAAACTAGAATTTTCACAATTTCAGGATCCATAAAGTTCTAATCATCACTGACGCGTAATAAATTGTTTTTTTTCTTCTTCAAACATGTAAACATAACCTCTAAAATCGGCCAGCATCCTCGCTCGTTGTCGTCTGCAACTTTTTTCTTCGCGAAGAAAAAAAAAAAAAAAAATTTCTACGAGATCGAAGATCGACGTAATTCACTCTGTATCACCAAATTTTCGGGCCTTATCACTTGATTCTTATTTCGAAGGTTTGGAGATTATATCAGGATTTTCGGGGAAGCATCTCTCTCTCTCTCTCTCTCTTCCCTCCCGACATCGCGATAACTGTTGTTGTTTTTTTTTTTTCTTTTCCTGACAGCCATGGACACTTTGAGCTTGCGTGGAATCGACACTTGTTATTTTCAAGCCACCGCCCCCGCAGGCGATATTGTTATCAGCGAAAAAGGTACAAAAAAATGCCGCGCTTTATAGCGCTTGTACTCGTGAAAAGAGGAAAAAAAACAATTTATCTCGAACGATTTTGACGATCAATTGATCAATTTTACAGCTTGTTGGATTTGTTTTTTTTTTTTTTTTTTTTAACGATCTCTCGTCAGGTCGTTCGCGATTCGTAACCGCGAGGTCGTCAAATTACCGTGTTGCGATTACCGATACATAAGCACGCAAAACATTTTTTACGAGCTTGTTTGCGGTCAATTAGAGAGGGCATTAAAAAGTGGATAAACGACGATGAAGATCGGCCAGAGTTTTGCGAATTTGAGTACACATCCGGTAGAGAATTTAAATTGCTCGAAATAATTGCAATTTTCTGTCAGTTAATTATAATCGCTCGAAGTAATCGTAATTTTTTTTCAAGTTCATTAAAATTACTCGAAATAATTGTACTTTTTTTTTTTTTTTTCAAGTTCATTAAAATTACTCGAAATAATTGTACTTTTTTTTTTTTTTTTCAAGTTCTCATTAAACTTTCGCGAAATAATTGGTAATCGAGGAAAATTCGATTGCAATCACATAGGAGTAATTGAAAAACTGAAATAAAAATTTAATTACATTTAAGTACGATCGGAGAGTAACTGCAATTGATTAAAAATGAATTATAATTACTCGAAATAGCTGTAACGGAGTAAAAAATTAATTTTAATCACTTCGAGTAATATATGAGCGCATTCGAGCATCTTCACGACGCAAAAATTGTCAAAATTGTACATACAGTACAAGAGTCTTCTCAGATTTATATTTTTTTAACGGATTATTCCGATATGCGGGGAAAACGAAGCCGGTTAAATTTCATTTCTCACATTTATATGCATTGTACAATATTTATATACACTTGTATACACGAATTTCGATGATTGCAAAATAAAAAAAAAAAGCACAATAAATAGCAATAAATTTTCATTCATAACTTGCCGGAAAAAAAAAATCACCTCGAGAATCTCGAACGAGTGTGTCGTTGCAAATATTTCAACGATCTCGAGGTATTCGGATTTGCGAATTCGAAAAAAAAAAAAAAAAATGGGAAAGAATTTTTTTTCTTCGAAACGAGGAGAATTGTTCGAAAAAGATTCAATCATTTCGATTTTGGATACGATTTTCTTTTTTGGCAGTTAAAAAAAAAATCAACATGTTTTTTTTTCGACTTTTTATCAGCCTAAAATAGTATATTGTGCACCTAGGGCGTAAAGTGGGCTTTTTTAGACCGAGTGTGGAATTTGCAGTACAAGTCGAAGGCGAGCTAGCACGAGTCGAAGGTGAGCTAGCACGAGTCGAGGGTGAGCTCGCACGAGCCGAAGGCGAGTGCAGGAGCGAGCCGAAGACGAGTGCGTCTGCGAGCCGAAGACGAGTGCGTGTGCGAGCCGAAGACGAGTACTGCAAACACACGAGGTAAAAAAGTCCACTGAGCCCTTGGTGCACACCATATTTTTTGTAATGCATGTATAGATTTCTGTGTTTTTGTGCCTATAAGTGGGCGTAAAGTGACCTTTTTTGACACGGCACCTCATACTTATTTTTTCTGGGGTTCTATGGGTTTTTTGTGGGGTTCTCTGGGATTTTTTATGGGGTTTTATAAGGTTTTATAGATTTTTTCAACAGGGAAATACAATATCATATATTGTATATGTACGCACACGGTCGTTTTTACGAATTTCAGAAAGCGGGCTATAATGAAAATAAGCGGGCTATAATAAAAATAAGCGGGCTATAATGGATTCATTATAGCCCGCTTATTTTCATTATAGCCCGCTTATTTTCATTATAGCCCGCTTATTTTCATTATAGCCCGCTTTTTTCATTATAGCCCGCTTATTTTCATTATAGCCCGCTTTTTTCATTATAGCCCGCTTATTTTCATTATAGCCCGCTTTTTTCATTATAGCCCGCTTATTTTCATTATAGCCCGCTTTTTTCATTATAGCCCGCTTATTTTCATTATAGCCCGCTTATTTTCATTATAGCCCGCTTATTTTCATTATAGCCCGCTTTTTTCATTATAGCCCGCTTATTTTCATTATAGCCCGCTTTTTTCATTATAGCCCGCTTATTCAAAAACCGGGCAATAATGAATTCATTATTGCCCGCTTTTTCGAGCCGGTCAAAAAAGGGTCACTTTACGCCCGCTTAATAGGTACAAAAAACGCAGAAATCGTGCATGCGTTACAAAAATATCTTTACGTATGATTAACACGTTCGACGCTATGTATGACTTTTTTTTTCTTTCTTTTTTTACAACGGATATGTTTAGCTTTGCGATGAAACAGACTGGCAAATATTTGCCATTTACGCGAGTTACGTGTGAGTCATCAGGCGTCGATGATAATATTCGTTTATCGCGCTATCAGTCGAGTCCAGCACTTTTATCGCTTCACATAAATGTACATCGGTTTTTATGGGGGGAAAAAAAAAAAAAAGGTGGAAATTTGATAATTTTTTTGTTCATAATTTTTTTTTTTTCGCCATATTATCAGTTCGGACAATTTTTGTTCACAATTTTATACAAGAATATGAAAAATTCAGTAGGCTTTGCGGCAAAATTAAATTTTTCGATAAAGTTTGCAAGATTTATAAAAAAAAAAAAAACTAAAAGTCTGAACGAATTAAAAAAATTATGCACGTATTTTTTTTTTTTTTCGATCGCAGAGAATTTCATTGAATTTATATTGAATTTTTTTGATCCGACTTTTGTTTTATTTTATTTAAAAAAATTGGTTGCAATAAAACAAATCAAATGGAAGATCGAAAAAATCCTATCCGAAATTGTTGATAATATTAGTATGAATATTTCTAACGATTCTCGAGTCAATTGGACATTCGAGAGATATTTTTTGCATCGCTTTGGAATTTTTTCTGTGTAAAAATGTAATAAAAACTTGTTGGCATATCGCGTGCTTATGAAGCCTTTCATTGAAACAGCTGAGTAAAAAAAATTTTTTTTTTTAAATTTCAAACTGTTCTTCAACGAGTCAAGATGATCCTCAAGGACGTCGTGTCGAAAATTCAGTAAATGAAGAAAAAAAAAAAAATTACTTTCCTCGCAATGCAATAATTATTATTCGTTTGATCTAATAAATGTGGAATTAATATTTAACAAGATAAATCGATATCAATTTACATAAAAATTGACTAATTTTTTTTTTCAATCGCTTGCGAGATGAATTTCGAATTTTTTTTTTCACTAAAAAATCCGTACTACAGCTCGGATTTCAATTTACTTATTTATTATTATTATTCTTATTATTTTGAATTGAAAGTATATTTAAATTTTGAGGTTTGAAATATTTTTCATTAAAATTATAGAGAATCTTGTGATTATTATTATTATATAAAAAATCAATCAAAATATTCATCCGGAAAATTGAAAAGCAAAGCCAATTTAAATTTATAATTATTCATATTTTTCCATTTCGTCGATACGTGCGCCATAGACCGAACGAAGAATAAATAATGTCTCGCTTGTTCAGGGAAAAGCGCTAAATGCAATTTTTAACAAAATTTACTATTTTTTTTTTTTTTTATCGCGAAGACCATAAAAATCACAAATACCCTGAGCCCCTTTCGTTTGCCAACGAGTGAACATGCGTTAGTTCAAAATTAAATCCTGAACTATCAAGTTTCGGTAAAAAAGACGATTTCAATAATGAATTTCGTCGAAAAAAAAAAAAAAAACATCGAATATTCGCACGGTGCCCTCGATTAATCATTTATTCGAATAAGACTGATGCGGAGAAAGAAATTTTAAGCTTGATTCAAGATAGATCGCATCTCTGATCGTATTAAAGATTTAAATAATAATAATATTTAAAATAATAATCATTATTATTATTTCAAATATTTATATGTATAAAAAAAATTAATGGTATTAATCTATCGTACAAATATATTTCGTTCGTGATAATATCGATTAACGAGGTTACGACGATTTCGCTTAAAAAATTAATTTACGAGATTCTCGTTTTTACGCAATAAGTATTTTACACACTTAACGATTAGTAAATTATGTATACGAGTTGAAGCATCATTTATCGGCCAAGTTTGGGCTTCGCTATCGGGGATCTTTTTTTGCAAGTTGCACAGCTTTGGTGTCTGTGTCGAAAAACACGTGCCATAATTTTTTCAGATTTTTTTCTCCATTTTTTTTGGCTACCATTGGGCATCGAATTCTTTCATTTGAAACTTTTTTGTTTTTTTTTTTTCAATTTAATTTTGGCGCCTTGAATTTGAAAAAAAAAACCAATTCTATATTTTTTTTTGTAAAAAAAATCTCAACTTTCCGAAAAAAAAATATAGTCTAATCAATATACGTGTAGAAGACTCTCAAAATCAAGATTATAAGCTGAAAAGTCGTTTTTTCGCCATTGCCCAGAGTTTAAATAAATTTTCCATATTTTTTTCAGAAAGCTGAGAAAATTTTACATAACATATGCCATTTTTAAGTTGGGATCTTTAAAAACACTCCTGGGATTAATAAAAATGAAAAAAAAACAAAACATTATAAATCTCATTGATTTTAACAATTTTAATATCAAATGTAACTTTTGAGTTTTTGGAAAATATTCAGTATCTGAATTCAAAGACTGAAATTGAACAAAGATCTTTGCCTTCAAAGACTGTCAAAGGTACTCAATCATTGCATTCGATTTCGCGGATACAAAATAATTTGGGAACGGTTATTCTCAAAATTGTGTCGAACTCGGAAACGTTTTCTCTAGCACATTTATTTCAACTGGAATGATTGTATGCTGTCGCAATGGTAAAATAATAAAAACAATAACCAAGTATTTACACCAGTACGCAACAATTGTCTATTGTTTCGTTTCAACAGCCACTCCAAAAAATAAAAAAAAAATATTAAAATTGTTAGAATAAATGAGATTTATGTTTTTTTTTTTACATTTTTATTAATCCCAGGAGTGTTTTTACAGATCCTAACTTGTTATGTAAAATTTTCTCAGTTTTCTGAAAAAAAAATATGGAAAATATTTTTGAACTTTGGGCAATGGCGGAAAAACGACTTTTCAGATTATAATCTTGATTTTGAGAGTCTTCTACGCGTATATTAATAAGACTCTATTTTTTTTTTCGGAAAGTTGAGATTTTTTTACAAAAAAAATATAGAATTGGTTTTTTTTTTTTCAAATTCAAGCCGCCAAAATTAAATGAAACAAACAAAAAAGTTTCAAATGAAAGAATTCGATAGCCAATGGTGGCTAAAAAAATTGGAGGAAAAGATCTGAAAAAATTATGGCACGTGTTTTTTAATACAGACACCAAGCTGTGTGTGAATTAAAAAAAGATCGCCGATAGTGAAACCCAAACTTGGCCAATAATTGATGTTTTTATTCATATATATATATATATTATTTATATATATAATTTATATTACATATATTCCTTCACGTTTCTTTCCGTTTATCTTTTCCTCTCGTCTCCTCTTTACAACGTAATTCCTTGCTCCGTAGTTCTCGCATCGATGTGTTATCTTCTCTCGCTGCGACCGCCGTTTCTGTAGCTACCGCGTCCGCGTGCTCCACCTTTTCCAGTTGTTGGCGCTTTGGCATTCGGCTCGGCATTGAATCTGGCTGTATTACCGCCGGTCCAGCCGCTCGCCGCGGCTAAACTCGGCGCAGTCGCGGTCAACTCCGCCGCCGTCGCCAGAGACGCCGTGGCGTTGCTCTGAAATGCCCCCGAAAATTAATACTCGTATTCGTGGATACATCTGAAAATTCTGGTGGATGGCATTGAACTTTTGAAGAATATAAAATTGCCTGTAAAAATTTTTCGATGCAAATATCAAGCAAGGACGACTCGTCGCTCTATCCCCCCGCTTTGCTTCTCCTTTCATTTCAAGGTTTTTTTCTTCTTTTATTTTCAGAAATTTATTCTCAATATAATTACAAAGATAGTTAAAAAAAAAAGGCAGAGATCAGAAATTTTTTTTTCTCAGTAAATGAAAAAAAAAATAATAATAATAATAATTGATAAAGTAATCTCTGTTTTTGTTGCAGTAAGGAAAAGATTATAAGATAATGAATAAGAATGCTGCGTTAGGATATAAGTAGTTTTAAGATTAATAGATATAAGAATGTTTAAAAAAAAAAAATAACTGTGATGCAATTGATAAATGAAACTGAATGTAAACCTTTAGGGCAAAAGCAGCCATAATAAAAGAAATAATATTAACAAAGTAGCGCATCCTAGAAAAATATGCATCGTTGGAATGCAACGAAAATAGGGTTTTTTTTTTATCATTTCCAGTATTGTCTGGAAGTCGAAAATCGTTTAAGCCTTTTTTTTCGTTTTTTTTTTTTTCGTGACCCGGGGCCTAAATATGCCAAAAAAGTGTTAGCAATACCGGAAATGATTTTTTTTATTTACAAAAAAAATATTTTCGTTGCATTCCAACGATGCAAATTTCAACATCCTAGAAAAATGTGGTTTTGAGAAATAAAGATGATTAAAATTTTTTTGAAGTATTCAAAGCTTTGAAAAAATCTAAAATTATACAAAGATTTTTCGTTTCAATCGATTCTTTACTTTTATTTACAAACTGTACCTGAAACTTTTCAAATTTTTTTTCACATTCAAACTATTTTAATACTCTTTAAAAGTTTTTTAGGATAAATATTGAAAGTAATTCTTATACAACATTCCATAAGCTACATTAATTATTCATTGTTCAGCAGTGTGATAAATAATCTCTAAAAATTGTCAAAGACGTTAATTTGAATTGTTAATTATATTTCGTAAAAAGATTATTATCTTGGATGAATTTTTTTTTGGCGGGATAAATATTAATACATAATAATATGAATGACTAACCGTCAGTTGTCTTCCCGCCGGACCGGTGACGACGTTATTCGCATTTCCGTTGTTCGTGATAGCGCTGTTGTTGACACTTGTCCCCGTTGGTCCCGAACCCCCTTGATTGGTGAGCTGCTGAACGAGAGCCGGATTCGGTTCGCTCATGTTCAATTGTTCGTTAATTACCATGCAAAATTCACCAATTTTCTGTATATCACCGGTTTTACCGGAATAAAGAGTCAGGCATTGTCGCCAAACGGATGCGTAACCCTTCGTCAATCTAACAATATCACCGGGTACCAACAATTGTCCCGGCTCGTCCCATATCGAGACGTTCATGCATGCCGTTGTGTCGGCAACTTTGAAAGTTCGAACTTCGCGGTTTTCCTTGGTCAGAGTCGGATGACCAACCTCCAGAACGATAAACACCACATTTATGTTTTTCTGTCCCGGTCTTATGTCCTTTATCAGCACGTATTCCATCGTCCGTTCTGTGAGAATTTTTTTTTTTTTTCGTCACACATATACACAAATGCACGGACGTATTTTTTTTTCCACCCGCGATATGAGTAAACAAAAAAAAAAAAGAGAAAACCGGTTAAACCTTCGAGGCGTCAATTTTCACGTTTCCACAGATGTCAGAAAAAAAAAACAAAAATAAAAAAAATGCGCGGGTACGTCCGATAGCTTTGAGAGTCTCTCGTGTTGTACGGAGAGAGACTCGTCGATGCTCCTCGATATCACAGAAATTACACCGTAATTACTTTGGAAAAAAAAAAACTTATGCTCGACGATAGATAAATTCAACGACAACGTGACGAACGTTCTCGACACTTTCCGTTGAAAGATTTTATCTCTGGGCTCTCGATCGTACGTCGCTCTCGTACGATGAGATTTCATGGGAGCAATAATACGGGATTGTTCTGCTGTGGGCAGCTGATTAATAGCATGGCGGCCATCTTTTATTCTAGAGGATAGGAGGGACAAGAGGTCGCGCGAGTATCTATATACTCGTATATGGCGTGTTCAATGACTAATCGGTCTTTGGATTTTTTCTCGTATATTCCTCCCAGCGAGAGCTCTGATTTTTTTTTCAAATTTTTATCTTGAATATTTTTAATGATACGTTTTTTTTTTCTACGGACGTAAATTCTTAATCAAAAGTTTGATTCGATCAGAATTGGAGTGACGAAACGAGAAAAATTCTGAACAAAATCAAACATGAGTTGAAGACTATTAAACATTGGTTTTAAATAATAATAATAATAATAATTAAAATAAATTATTAACAGATTTGTTTTAAAAAATTGCTAAATGAATCATTAAATTTCTGAAAAAGAAAGGAAATCGAAAGATCTTTGCAAAGTGGTTCATATGTTGGTCGATTTGGCAAAAAGCGCCCCATACATACAAACACGGACAAATCGTGTTTGAGAAATTACTCGCGTCGTACCACGTGTACGAACACGGCTAACGGCGAAAATGCTTATTGTTGGGCGAGTTAATTACAATACTCAAACGCTCCGAACGATCAATGACTACTTATCAAAACATATTTATCAGTACACGCATGAAAAGTGTGAAAAGCTTTTTACTTTTTGCTGCACCGTAGATTGCACCAGGGCGTGGGGGATGGGGTCAGAAAACTGTGCGAAGCGAGATACCAATTTTATCCGCTAGATGGCGCTGCGAAGAATTAAAAAAGCGGGAAATTCGTTTCGTCGATGTACGAAGAGACGCGATTGGTGATTTTTCGTGTTGAGATCAATGTCATTGGATAACGTGATGTAATAGGATATAACGGATAAATATACGTGATATATATATAAATATATATAGATATACGGATAACAATACATTCTCCCTTCTCTTTGTGCCAGTATTTATCCACATGTCAGTTCGTCCGTTGCGCAAAACCGACCGATTAGCATAAAACGTTGGTAAACAGTGAATCTTGCGAAGATGCTCTTGTGGAATACTTCGTCACATTCATAAATAATTCATTCGATTATCTCAACCGACATTATAGCCATTTACAAAACTTTGCTAGATACTTAGTTTTCTTTCATATACATATTTTATTTTCGCTTCCATTTCGCGGATATATAACCACGTTTCGATGGCCGGTTCCGCGATAACGGCCGGCTCGACGAGAGCGACGAAAATGCTCTCGAAGGGCCTGATCGTTGTGACCGGTGTCGCGAGTTTTCTCTATACTTTTCATGTTCTTTATCGTCTCATGTGCTTCGCCTCTTCCCACAACGGTAATCACAAATTCATCGTTTACACCGCCGAGGGTAAGTTTTTTTTATTTTCATGTATTTCGAGGAAAAAAAAAAAAGTCGAAGAATCGGAAAACGTAGAAAAAAAACTTTTGTTTTTTTCTCAAAGAGAGTTTGGGCCTGACAATTTTGTGGATTTTGCTGATCGATGCTTGCCTCCTGAGCTGTTTCATGCTACAGCACACTTTCATGGCCAAAAAGGCGGTCAAGAATATTTATGAAAAATTGCATCTCGCCGAGATTGAGCGTAGCGTCTATAACGCGGCTAGCGCGGGAACTTTGCACTTTCTCATAAGCGCGTGGAAGCCCGTACCATGGATTTATCTCTGGGACGTCGATACCACTGAGAGTAACAAGCTGTGGATGATTTTCACGGCTTTTCATGCTCTCGGATGGTTCGCCGTATACAGCGGCTGTCTCATGATGGATATTTCCGAATTGGCGGGAATCAAGCAAGTTTATTACAAATTTACCTCCAGACCGTGCCCTCTGTCCATCAAATCGAGGGAGCTACAGCGTTATTACGCTCATATGAGGCATCCTAGCTTCACGGGTTTTCTCATCATACTGTGGATTCATCCTTTCATGACGTTAGTAAAATTAACTTTACTTTATTCATTATTACTATCATTACGATTTATGATTGTTTATTGTATTATATTTATTATTATTGTTATTATTTTATTTATTTAAAATTTTTTTTTAATTTTAAAAAATTAAAACATGCTTTTTTACTCCAAAAAAAAGGAATTGTGGCGATCGAGCTTAAAATTTTTGTACCCAAAGTTGAATAGAAGAAAAAAAAAATGAATATTTCAATTATTCAGCTTGGTGATAGTAATGAATTCTATAAATTCGAAATTTTTATATTATACCAGAGATATTCCATGCTATTTTCATCAAATTTTGATCATTGAGTTTTAAATTTCGTATCGTTGATATTTGTTTCATTGAATTTTTTGCCGATGCGACGAGCATTCGTGAATTTTTTTTTTAGATTTTTCTTTCAAAAATAGTTGCCAGCATACGGTTATCGAATTTGAAAATTTGAGACACGGTTTGAAAAGCTCGATTGTGTGAAAAGAATTTTATTTTTTTATTTTAAGGGGTTAGGTACATTTGCAAGACCAAAAAAACGCTTTTTTGAGATTTTTTTTTGAATACAGTTTTCATTATTCATTGATCAATAATTACCAGTTCAAAAGATACACATTTCAAGAAGTTACAGTAATTTTTTTCATGTCAAAAGAGTGATAAGCAACCGAGTGATAATCTCCAAGAGGCCCAAAAAAAAAAAAAATTTTGTTTTGCGGTGCGTAACGTAACTCATGACTGGATCATCCGAAACAAACTAAATCGTTGGAATTAGTTAAAAACAATATTCTGTTGTACTTGACGGCGAGATTTTATCAAAATTTATTTTTTTGACAAAATGACGGATGTTCAAAGTAAAAAATGTTTTTTTTTTCACTAAAAAAATCGTTGATTTTTCGGTTGTATAAAAAAAAATAAAGCGAAAATTCAAAATGTTACACGGTCAAGTACAAGAGAATATTGTTTTTAACTAATTTCAACGATTTCAGTTTGTTGCAAATGATCCAGTCATGAGTTACGTTAAGCACCGCAAAACAACTTTTTTTTTTTTGGGCCTCTGGGAGATTGGCTGTAAATCGGTTGCTTATCACTCTTTTGACATGAAAAAATTACTGTAACTTCTCGAGATGTGTATCTTTTGAACTGATAAATATTGATCAATGAATAATGAAAACTGTCTTCAAAAAAAAAATTTCAAAAAAAAGAGTTTTTTTTGGCCTTGCAAGTGTACCTAACCCCTTAATTTCGATCGGGACTTATTTTTGAATACTCTGTTTTTCACTGTCGAAGCACAATTTCACGGTAAAATTTTTTCAAAATATTTTTTTGTCCAATTAATGCATTATCGTTTGAAAATTCGAAATATCTCGTGCATAAATGATAAATAATTATCTTTCTCATAAATTTTTCTTTTTTGCAAAGAGCTTGTGCCTCCGTGCGGAAGTTTGAGACGCTTGAATGTCGAGGCAGCTTTGCTAAAGAGAGGAAAAATTGTACGAGAAAATAAATTGGAAAATTATTTTCAGTCGTACGATTCTTTTAAAGTAATGGAAAAAAAAAAAAAATAATTTCCCAATTTTCAGTGTACATGATTTTTTAAATATTTTTTTCTTCCAATTAGTGCATTATCGCTTGAAAATTCGAAATATCCCGTGCATAAATGATAAATAATTATCTTTCTCATGTCGTACGATTCTTCTAAAGTAAAGAGAAAAAAAAAAAAAAAATTTCTCAATTTTCAGCATCGATCGAGTCTTGCTGTCCGCTTTGCTCACGATGTACATGATTGTAATGTGGGACATAGACCAGGAGGACTATCGCTATCACGCCAATACGGTTCAGCGAAAACGTCGTCATCTCTCATAATTTCACAAAAAAAAAAAAGAACAAAAAAAAAAAATCCTTTATACTCGATACACACCGTACTTATTTTTCCAGCTCTCTCTCTCTCTTTTCCCCTCTCTCGCCTACGCGTTTTCAGTATGAGAAGTAAGTTTTCTAGTCGTGCGTGTGAATCGATGCTCAGTCGAGAAAGAACAAAGTGGCCTTGGACAATTAATTATACATTTTTATATATACATATAAAATATATAATACACATTAATTAGGGTGTTTAAAAAAAAAAATTTTGAATTTTTCATGCTTCCACCCCTCAAAACTTGAGTTTTTATAGAAAAAAAAAATCCTCGCGAAGAGGGAGCTCTATAGCTGAAGTGAAATAGCCGCCGCTTATTGGACCGTTCTAATTATAAGAGCCAATTAACGTCTATGACGAACTTTTTGAAAGGAAAAATTTGAGATCATGAGGATTGTATTTCGAATTGAGAAAAAAATATTTCATCAAGCAAAATTTTGTTTATTCCTAAATTCTAATTTTTTATAAAAAAATTCTAAACAATTTCAAGTTGAACAGCTTTGTCTGGACACGATCGTGTTATAAATAAAAATTTAGATCGATTTTATTCATAACAATAATTTTGCGATAAAAAATTGTTTATTAATTGTCATAAACAATTCGTATCTGGTGAAATTTTTTTTTTTTCGCGATAAGTTTTTTTCTCGATACTCAAATACGTACTCCGTGGTTCTTTATTCTTTTGCTGAGATAGGAAATCATTAGTCTCGGGGAAGAATGGTATATAAGCAAATTTATTCACCTTTAACAATTTTTCCGCTATGACTTTGCGCAAAAAAACCGCAAAATGTCATTTATTTATTTATTTTCGGTAAAGATTGATGCCAACGACGCCTTTTTACCATGTGGCATACGTTTTTCGGTAGAAATCAGCGACTAAAAGTATATATTGCGCTCGATCTCTATCCTTGGTTAATAACGAATTAGTTTCTTTCAGCAATATCGTTTACAACTTTTGAATCATTAAAGGTTCTTTTTATTTCAAATAAAATCCTCATGGTCTGAAATTTTTCTTTCCAAAAAGTTCGTCATAGACGTTAACAAGTTTTGATAGGCGGGAGCATAAAAAATCAAAAAAAAAATTTTTACACCCTTACATACATACAAAATCCGAAGTTTTTCTAGAAAAGTACAAAGATTGACTTTTAACGAAGAAAGCGAAACAAAAAATCAACGCTGTTAGAATTTGGAGCTAAAAAAATAATTTTCTAACATTATTTATGTATCATTATTTCAGTTGTAATTTGTAAAACATATATATTACTAATCTTAATTTTTTTTTCAAAGAAATAGCCCAAAAAATGTCTCGAAATCATTAATTTTTAATTGCATACTTTGCTTTCGTTATGCCTGTGCGTTAGAAAAATTCTTTCTCATTTTTCCGTTTACGCGACATACTTATAAAATCCAAAGTTTTTCTAGAAAAGAACAAAGATTGATTTTTAACGAAGGAAGAAAAACAAAAAATCAACGCTGTTAGAATTGGAGCTAAAAAAAATCATTTTCTAGCATTATTTACTCATCATTATTTCAGTTGTCATTTGTAAAACATATATATTACTAATCTTTATTTTTTTTCAAAGAAATAGTCCAAAAAATGTCTCGAATTCATTAATTTTTAATTACATACTTCGATATCATTATAGCCCGTGCGTTAGAAAGATTCTTTCTCATTTTTCCGTTAACTTATCTATCCGCGACATACTTATAAAATCCGAAGTTTTTTTAGAAAAGAACAAAGATTGACGTTTAACGAAGGAAGCGAAACAAAAAATCAACGCTGTTAGAATTTGGAGCTAAAAAAAAAATTTTCTAGCATTATTTACTCATCATTATTTCAGTTGTCATTTGTAAAACATATATATTATTAATCTTTATTTTTTTTCAAAGAAATAGCCCAAAAAATGTCTCGAATTCATTAATTTTTAATTACATACTTCGATATCGTTATAGCCCGTGCGTTAGAAAAATTCTTTCTCATTTTTCCGTTTACTTATCTATCCGCGACATACTTATAAAATCCGAAGTTTTTCTAGAAAAGTACAAAGATTGACGTTTAACGAAGAAAGCGAAACAAAAAATCAACGCTGTTAGAATTTGGAGCTAAAAAAAATAATTTTCTAGCATTATTTACTCATCATTATTTCAATTGTCATTCGTAAAACATATATATTATTAATTATTTTTTTTCAAAGAAATAGCCCAAAAAATGTCTCGAAATCATTAATTTTTAATTGCATACTTTGCTTTCGTTATGCCTGTGCGTTAGAAAAATTCTTTCTCATTTTTCCGTTAACTTATCTATCCGCGACATACTTATTAAATCCGAAGTTTTTCTAGAAAAGTACAAAGATTGACGTTTAACGAAGAAAGCGAAACACAAAATCAACGCTGTTAGAATTTGGAGCTAAAAAAATAATTTTCTAGCATTATTTATTCATCATTTTTTCAATTGTCATTTGTAAAACATATATATTGCTAATCTTTATTTTTTTTTCAAAGAAATAGCTCAAAAAATGTCTCGAATTCATTAATTTTTAATTACATACTTCGATATCGTTATAGCCCGTGCGTTAGAAAAATTCTTTCTCATTTTTCCGTTTACTTATCTATCCGCGACATACTTATAAAATCCGAAGTTTTTCTAGAAAAGTACAAAGATTGACGTTTAACGAACGAAGCGAAACAAAAAATCAACGCTGTTTGAATTTGGAGCTAAAAAAAATCATTTACTAGCATTATTTACTCATCATTTTTTCAGTTGTCATTTGTAAAACATATATATTACTAATCTTTATTTTTTTTCAAAGAAATAGCTTAAAAAATGTCTCGAAGTCATTAATTTTTAATTACATACTTTGATTTCGTTATGCCTGTGCGTTAGAAAAATTCTTTCTTATTTTTTCGTTTACTTATCTATCCGGGAGACATTAATTCGTCACTTGAACGAGAAGAGCCGTACCCTTGAGTATCCAGTAGGCTTGTTCGCGCGGCGATGGCAATAATATGGGAACGACGAAATTTGTACTGTGCCCGGTGGTCGAGAGAACACCGGCTCGTATGCTCGTTTTGTACAGCGGGCACACGTATCTTGGATCATTTTCCGGCAGAGATTGCACGGGATTTATGTGAATAACTGGCAGAGGAGGATTCATCTCCCCTGTTAGGCGTTAATGGGAATTTTTTTCACGTAGGAAGAAAGAAGGGGGAGGGGGGAAGAGGAAAAAACATTGTTTTACCTTTTCTCGCATCGACGAGGACCATAAATTTCAAGTCCCACATGCCGGCGTCGAGAAACAAACCATGAGCCAGTACGCCATCCGCGGGAGCTTGAAGATTTCCATAAGCCGTGGGAACTTCGCGATCGGCCTGATCGTGCGCAGCTATGATCTCTTCCTGATCCAAAATTTCTTTCGTCACCGAAAAATCCAATTTCAACTGATCTATGGGAATATTGTATTTTCTCGCGTAAGTCTGAAGCATTCCCGTTATAAAACCCTGGGGAAAAGACAGTCCCGACAGCCAAAATGATATCGGCTGCGTGTCGATCAGCCAAATCTGAAATGCAAAAAAAAAAAAAAAAAACGAAAGAAAAAGTCTCTCGATTCGTGGGTAATTTTTTTATTTTTTTAGGGAAGGGGGAAAAAAGGGGAAAAAAAAATTCAAAGAACCCTTATGAAATCTGTACGCAGCTCCAAATCTCTCGTCCAGCTGCCCAGGGTCTTCAATGAAGGATAAACGTTCACGCTGTGCCATAATTGAGGTACCTGCGAGAATTAAAAAAGCAAAAAAAAAAAAAAACAAACAGATTTGTCGAAATTTATTTGATACTTTTGGAGTTATATTTTATGGCTGAGTTATATTTTATGGCTGAGCTATATTAGTTTCATTTATACTCCCAATTTGGGAGTATAAATGACATTTTTTTATTTCAAAATCTGGTAGTTTAGGAAAAAACATTTAGTACGTATTTTTTATTTTTTTATTTGAATCAAAATTTCCGTTAATATAATAAATTGAAAAATATAACATTATGACGTCACACATGTTACGCTATATCTATATATATATCAATCTATATATATCTATGTATATAAAATCTATATATATCAAAATGCGTGAAATTAAATTGCCTATAAGAGGTGCGTCTGTCATTTTTAACGAAAAATAAAAAATACGTCCTCATTTTTTTTACTTACTCTAAATTATGCACACCAATGATTGAAAAAAAAAATTTCATTCATACTCCTAATTAATCGAAAAAAATATATATATAAATGTATGTTAAAGCAGAGAAAAATTGCCAAGATGAAGGAACAAAAAATGTCGAAACTTTTCACCTGATTGTTCACGAGGGCTTTGAAGACTTTCTCCAACTCGTCCGACATAACGACGAATCCTTTGATGGCTCTCTGAAGGTTTTCCATCGATACGTGAATTTTTGACAATAGTTTGTTGTAACGGTCGACCTCGTGAAGCAAAACCGTCGTCAGCGAGGGCAATCTTCCAGCTGAATCTTTCTGAAATAACGGTGGAATAATATCCTTTTTGCTCTTTTTTTTTTTCTCATAAATAGGATTTTAAAGATGTATGGGAAAAAAAAAAAATTAATTTTGACTTTGGATTCGTCACGACAGCCATATCGAATGAGAAACTTTGATTTTTCTTTATGAAAAATGTAGGAGATTCATTCTCGTAAATATAAAACAAATATTTGAAAAATAGATAAATATTTTTCAAATAATAAATAAATCCTGGAAAAATAATTGTCAGTACAAAGATTTTGATAAATTTTATTTTACCCCGCTCATAAAAGGAACTCGATCTCTCGTTCGAAATTTTTTGTACGGGTTTTTTTTTTTGTCGAATCAAACTGAATAAGTATTATCAAGTTTGGAGCTCCTACCTTGATTGTTAAAAAAAAAAAGGGGCAAAATTAACGTTTTAAAAACGAATTAACGTTTGAAAAAATTCCTTACTTTCAAATAATTCGGATGACAAGTGTCCGGATCTATTGTGATATCGATTCTTTCCATGATCTTATCGGCTATCTCGAATACAATTTCGGAGCTCGATTTACCCTCGCCCCCTATGCCAACACTGGGCTGTACCTCCAATATCGTATCAACGACCATTTTAGTTTCGTTCAGCTTGGAAAACGAGAAAATAAATATTTCGTTAAATTATTGATATAAGAATGTAAAAAAAAAAAAAAAAAAATTTGAATAAAAAATTTACCTGATACGTAATATTCGCATTTTCGTGCATTCCAAATATCTCCGGATCTTCGATTATAGGAAAATTCTCAATAAAGCTTCTGTACTCACCGAGGCTCTCGAATTCCGGACAATAGTAGATACCCGAGGACGAATACGTGTAGGCTGTGTAGAATAAAATAGTAATCTTTATAATGAATATTTTACTCCGATTTAAGAATTTTTTTTTCGAACAAAGATGCGATCCAAGAGATTTTTACCGGTATCGAGGGTCTTGGGGGAAAAGAAATTTTCCAATATCGTTTTCAAGCATCGCAGGTCCCAATTGTCAGTGATCCTTCCACCGTAAGTTATTTCACCGGTCGTATAGATCAATGCGTCCCAGGGTATGATTCCAGATTGGCAAAACATTCGCAAATTCAGGAGGCAACAGTCTCGATCATTGTCATTGAACTCGTAGAGAATATTCCAACCGAGAGGACCGAATTTCTTTCGTTCTTGTATTATCGCGTGAAAGAAGCAAACACCAAAAATCATTCTGTGCCAACTGTCTCCCAAATCTGAGCAAAAGAAACAAAAAAATGAAAAATGAAAAACATTGCACAACGAAAAAAAAATCAACTTAAAAATTTGACTGTAAATTTTCGCTGTAATATATATATATATATTAGGGTGTATCGAAAAATTAAAAAACTTTTGGCTACCCTCAAAAATCAAAGATTTCTTTGAAATAAAGGTCTCCGTGCAATGATTCGATTTTTTGACAGTATATAGAGGGCGCGCGGGACGTTTAAAAACGCAATTTTTAGCGTTAAATTCACTTTATCACTGATAACCGGAAACAGTTCATTCCAAAAATTCTGATTTTTTTATATAAGGTGCCCAGATATGTACCCTTTCAAACCCACATTCACGGAACATTAACGGATGGTTCATATCTTCGAAATAAAATCTCTGAAAATCAATATTTTAACTATTTTTCAATTATACCTATCGTTAAATGTTGATTTTTTTCTTCCAAAACGTTTTTGTATTTGTTCCATCTTTTTTTTTCTTGCGAAACTCGGTATCGGTATTGCTTACAATGCGAAAATTGCTGAATAATAAATCTTTATTTTGGAAATTTTCATATTCATGAAAAAATTGTGTGAATCAATAAAATATAAAAATTTCCAAAATAAAGATTTATTATTCGGCAATTTTCGCATTGTAAGCAATACCGATACCGAGTTTTGCAAGAAAAAAAAGATGGAACAAATACAAAAACGTTTTAGAAGAAAAAAAATCAACATTTAACGATAGGTATAATTGAAAAATAGTTAAAATATTTATTTTTAGAGATTTTTTTCGAAGATATGAACCATCCGTTAATGTTCCGTGAATTTGGGTTTGAAAGGGTACATATCCGGGCACCTTATATAAAAAAATCAGAATTTTTGGAATGAACTGTTTCCGGTTGTCAGTGATAAAGTGAATTTAACGCTAAAAACGGCGTTTTTAAACGTTCCGCGCGCCCCCTATATATTGTCAAAAAATCGAATCATTGCACGGAGACCTTTATTTCAAAGATATCTTTGATTTTTGAGGGTAGCCAAAAGTTTTTTAATTTTTCGATACACCCTAATATATATATAAAAAATTTTTTCCTTCTCAGAGCTGCTTGCCATTGTTCTCGAAGAAATCTTCATTGAGATCGTAGAATGCGCGTTTGACATTGGCCTTGAGGCCCTTCGGTGGTTCGTTGGTGACTTTTACGGAATTCTGCAGTACCGAGACGGGAAATTTCGAGCTTGGCATCGAGCTGAGAAAAAGTCGAAAATCATTGTCGACGCTTTGCGGACTCTCGATTATATGTAAAATCATTTTTTCCATCGCGAGCATCCACGAAGTCGCGAGATGACAATTTTGTAGAAAAATCCAATGCCCGGAGAGGGTTCCCTTTTTCACGAGTGCCTCGGCTATCGGACCCTGTCCCTGACCGAGAGATATCGATTCGTACTTCCTCGTGAAGCCCATCTCATTGGCGAATCTCTGAAAAGCACCGAACGGATCGGATCCCGTGCTCAGAACGAAAACGAGCGGTATCGTTTTCGACGTATCGCGAAATCTGCATGGCAAATAATTATATATATTTTCGAGAATATGACGAAAAAAAAAAAAAAAAAAAAAGTATCGAAAGTTTCATTTTTTACATTTCCGGTAGAGATATCATCGGTGACTCGACGAATCTTTGACCCATATTTTTCTTCACGTAAGCCGTTATGCCAAAAATAAGTTTTTCCTCCTTGAGACATTTGATCAGCATGAGCTTTTCCATATCCGTCAATTTAACGTTCCAGTCGTTGGTTGCTCGCTCCTTGTTGCTCGGTACAACATTTATTTCCTGCAAGATCATGAATTGAAAAAAAAAAACAAAAAATTGATTATTGAATCAATAATTAACAATTATCTATTGATAATTGTACGAATGATCGATCAGTGATTGAAAAGTGATTAAAAATTTTAATGAAAAAAAAAGTATACCTCTTCGAAGTACTCGATGCTGATGACGATTTTCTTCAACGCGTCCTTCAATATATCGCTAAATTTTGGAAAATTCGCTGCCAGATAATTGACATTATTCCATATGGATTCCGTCAGGGTTGGATAGTCCGGTTTTTTGTTCTATTCGACGAAAAATATATTTACCATAATTAGGAGTATGAATGAAAGTTTTTTTTTTCAATCATCGGGGCGCATAATGTAAGTAAAAATAATGAGGACGTATTTTTCGTTAAAAATGACTGATGCACCTGTTATAGGCAATTTCACGGATTTTGATATACATAGATATAGCTTAACATGCGTGACGTCATAATGTTATATTTTTTCAATTTGTTAATATTAACGGCAATTTTGATTCAAATAAAAAAAAAAAATAAAAAATACGTAGTAAATATTTTTTCCTAAACTATCAGATTTTGAGCAAAAAATTCATTTATACTCCCAATTTCCCAATTTTACGAATCAAAAGTTTGCTCCAAAAATTTTTTTTTGCATCAAATATTTCGATTTTTTTTTTTTTCTCACCGCTTGTACTTGACCACCACCGCGAAGAATAAAATTCCACTCTTGATACGATATGATTTCTGCGTTGAGATACATGGCCACGTTCAGCATAAAGCTGAAGACGAGCTTGTGCCTCTCGAACAATCCCCGTGAAACATTGAGATAAATCGACCGAGTGATCTCGTCGTAGAGAATATTTAGACGAATTTCCAGCTCGCTGCTCTTTTCGCTCGTCTCGATGACGTTGTTGAATATCTTTGAGGCAAAACAAAATTAAAAAAATATATATATATATATATATATATAACGAAATAGGGCAAAAAAAATAATGTAAATCTCGGATAAAATGGAAAATATTCGTTTGCACGATCGGCTCACTTGAGTGAAGTATTTCAATGAGAATTGATACATCGGATCGATTTCCGCCAAATTTCCAACGACGAAATAGAGCACTGAGCCACGCGTCGCGACGCT
The DNA here is from genome assembly GCA_963564615.1 of Rhorus exstirpatorius. NCBI lineage: Eukaryota > Metazoa > Arthropoda > Insecta > Hymenoptera > Ichneumonidae > Rhorus > Rhorus exstirpatorius. The sequence continues at coordinate 36,495,943 of OY751317.1, forward strand.
GCGATATTTTTCACGGGCGATTGAAATTTTTTCCTCCGTTGCTTCGGACTCGACGAGACGAGTCGCAATTATAGCGGACGTTTCTTTGCTGTCGTTGAGAGTCTCGATGAGCTCCTCGTTGTCGAGAATATTATCACCCGAGCCGAAGAGCAGCGACAAAATTTTGTCCTCGATACTCTGCAATTGACTCTTGTCGGCATTGATTTTCGCTATCAATTCGTTTCGCATTTTTTCCAAATCCGGACGTTCCAAACGCACCACGTCCCTGATGAGAGCATTTGGATATTTTTAATAAAAAAAAAAAAGAAAAAGATTTTTCGAATATTCTTTTTCAAAATATTTTACAATAATCTTGAGATTATTTTTTTCGATACTTAAGGATGCGTTTCTCTGTTCGTTTGCGGGACGAGTCAACGTCAAATCCTCACTCGACTCGTCCAGTCAATTTATGTTCTCGAAATTAGAATTAAAACTGTGAGGTTTCGTTTCAGCGCTATTCGATAGTAAATGGCATTGATAACAATGTATAAAAATTATAGCAATGTATTCCGATAAGTTTTTGAAATATTAACGTTTATGTTGCAAAAAAAAAAATTCAAAATTCACGTTTTTCGAGCTTTAATTCGATACGCTGTCCGAACTATTAAAGATAGAGAAAATTGTACTGGAACAATTGTGTAGAGAATTAAATTTTCTATAAAAAAAGTTTAGGACAGCATATACGAAAAGTCAATATCGGATGAGTGGGAGGCGTCCAAAGTGGCGTGACGAGGAAGTGTGATTTTTGTGAAATCGCAGAAGACCAATTAGTTGGTAAATTACGTATCAGCACGTTAGCGTTGAATTAAAAACGCATAAAAATTCATACTTCAACTGGACACAACGAAAAAGTTATTACCGCCTAAAAAAACTTTATTTATAACTAAATTCAAGTAAAGCCACTTACTTGAAATGGCTTTTTTTCAAATTATTTTTACAACTTTGGACTCCACCCACGCCTAAATTATTGACTTTAGTTAAATGCTGCCGGGGACTTTTTTGTAGAGAATTTAGTTACCTAAAAAATGATTTATGAGCAATTTTACTCTATTACGAATAGTTTGAGCAGCATTTCAAGTTGAAGCATAAAAAGTGCCGAATTTTCATTGTTTATATTTTCCCCTTGCCAAAATGTAGAGGGAGATGATAATAAATATTTTATAAGTTATTATTTATGTCAATTACTATGAAAAGACGCTAAAAAAAAAACTCCAGGATTTTATTCTGAAAAAGAAGCTCAATTCGACAGGTTGAGTTCAGCAACATTGTCCGTCGTGTCTGAAATTGACAGCTCATTTTTTCAGCATTTTTAAATATGTTGCATTTAATTAATCAACGAAAATTCTCCTAATTAATTCTCCTAATTGCACACGGTTTTATTATATATAGAACAAGGTCGTACAATTTTTTAAAAGTGCTGGCATTTCAATTTTATGAATTACAGAACGATTGGAAACTATTTTTGAAATTGACAGCGTACGCCTAATTTTTTCAGCATTTTTAAATATAATTCTCCTAATTAAGGTGAACATTAGCACCCAGTTTTATTATATATAGAACTGAGTCGTACAATTTTTTAAAAGTGCTGGCATTTCAAGTTCATGAATTACAGAACAATTGGAACCTATTTTTGAAATTGACAGCGTACGTCACATTTTTTCAGCATTTTTAAAATATGTTACATTTAATTACTCAACGAAAATTCGCCTAATTAAAGTGAACTTTAGCACATGGTTTTATTCTATATGGAACTAGGTCATAAAATTTTTTTTTAAGTGCTGGAATTTCAAGTTAATTAAAGTGAACTTTAGCACACGGTTTTATTCTATATGGAACTAGGTCATAAATTTTTTTTTAAGTGCTGGAATTTCAAGTTCGTTAATTACAGAACGATTGAAACCTGTTTTTAATTTGTGGCCACAAGAACGCATGTTAAATAATGTTTTTTTAAAACATTTAATGTCTCAAAAACGAGGCTTCTATTCTCATTGAATCATTGCACACACACATTTTAGGAATAAACGGCAATATACTCTGTAAAAATTTCAATTCGATGACACTATATATCGATATAACAGTAGAAAATCCTTGATAAAATCGTCGATGACCAAAAAATAAATTGATTTGTGAAATTTTTATTACTCACGCGAGCAATTGATCCTCGAGTCCCGAAGGTGTGACCGTAAAATTCACTATGGTAACTTTGATGCATATTTCCGGCAAATAATGAGGATTTGACATTTTCGTAGTGATGTAAAGCTTGAAATTTTGATCGTACTCTATGTCACTGTCGCCGAGACGTATCAGAGTTCGTCCACCCTAAAGTTATGCATGTACCTCGTTATAAATATAAAATAAATGAGAAAAGCTGTTCGAAAGAAAAAAAAAAAAAAAAAAAAAAAAAAAAAAAAAAAAAAAAAAAAAAAATTGTTAACCTGAACAAACGTTTGTCTGAGCAAAACCGGCTCGAGGCTCGGATCCAGGATCTCTCCGACTTCCTGAAGCATTATCGGCTCACCGATTCTTATGCAGGCTTCCATTATTCTCATGAAATTCGAGTCGGTCATTTTGCAAATTTTCAAATTGTTCTCTTCCTCCATGCTGCGTATCCAGCGATTTGCCTGAGAAAACGAGATATTCGATGAGAAATCAACTTTCCAAGAATATCGAATTCATTTCTTTTTTTTTTTTTTTCGCTTTCTCGCAGCAGAATGTATTCGTGAAAAATTTTCAGGAGCTTTTTTTTTTCCCCTCAACACAAACATACTCGAGTTTTATTTAATCGAGTTTCGATTAAAAAAAAAATTGTGCAATGTTGCGATTAAATTTGAAAAATAATAATTACTTTGAGTGACAATAATTATGGGGACAAATAATTACATGCGTCCCGAGTTGATGTAATTTCAAAATAAAAAAATGTATTATAAAAAAATGTAAAATTTTGACGATTTTTTTTTTTTTTCCCAATTATGCGAAATTCGTTTGATAATTAGATTCGACAGTTAAATTAGCTTGTAACGAGCAAATATGCCCGGAAAAAAAATCCCTTCTGCGAAAAAATATTGAAAGTTGTAAAAAAAAAAAAAATTGTTTCTCGTCTAATTGTGGTAAAAATCAATCAAACCTGTTCCTGGGGATCGATCATGAGCGGCCATCGACTTGCCTGGGTCACGAGAATAGCATTTTCCGTACTGACGCGATCTCTCGGCAAACCGTGCATGTTCCAATGACGTATCTCATAAGAATCAGCGAGAACATTGACGAGACTGAAATTCGTCGTTGTGCTTATGCCCTGGAACTTGCAGCCTGACAGCCAATTTTCGAGCAATTCTTGACGATATATATTCGTAAAAGCACCGAGATAAGCCAATCCACCGGCGGCAACGAGAATGTCACCGGTTAAATTGTCAATCTGCGCGTCGAAATCCCGAATCAAATCGTTCCATCGTAACTGCTCGTCCGACAGTGCCGATGTCAAGCGTCCCGAGCGATTCAGTCTCGATTCGCTCAGGCTCATGTTGTACTCGAGATCGGCAAGATTTTTCACGGCCTCGTCGTACTGATCCTGCAAACGTCGAATACGCAACTCCACGTCGGCCAGCTCTTTTTGTTTTTGCTCGAGAACACCCTGAATCACCCAAAGTTCGTTCTGTGCCTGCAGCAAGCTGTATGGACGACGGGAGCAAAGTTTTTTTTTTTTTAGAATTTTCCCATTCTCACGAAGGAATTCCTTCGTGATGGTGAATAAAATATATATATTTTTTTACAATTATTTTGTCCCCAAGATAGGCAAGAATGTCGAAAAAAATTAAATAACTCTTTAATATATATATATACTCGAATTTGAGCCTTTAACGGCTGAGTTTTTTTTGGAGCGTTTGGAGGAAAAGTTGGTACATGGTGAATCTGAATTCACGAGTAGCCGATGTGAGAAAAAAAATTATTCCAGAATTTTCCTAGCCTCAGAAACTAGCCCCAAATGAAAAAAAAAAAAAACTACTCCGATCGCTTGAAAATATCTTAATTTCATTTCTCATGGTTCATTTTGGCCGGAAATTGAGGAAAAATCATTTCGGAACACGTAGTGGGATTTTGAGGAACTTACGGATCAATCAACCCTTATGAACTAGCCCTCAATTGAGAGAAATTCATCCCCTAATGGATAAAATGTTATCATGTCATTTTCCGTTATTTTATCCTGATCTGAAACGAAATACGAGTGTGCCAGAATACATGAGCATATTCCGAAGGACTTACGGATAATTCCAACCCTTCGGTTGGGAAAAATTCACCCGCAATGCATAAAACGTTATTACTCATTTCCTATTATTTAATTCTAATCCAAATCGGAATATATGAATATCCTTTCAAAAAGCACCCCAATTCGTAAGAGCACCCCGACCTCACCAATGACAGTTGATTTTTAGGTGCATCGCAACTTCTAAGGGTAGTTTTCGATGTTTTGTTACTGTTGGGGGTAGTTTTCGATTCAGATTTTCTTGCTACAAATTTTTCATGGGTTCAAAAGTTTATATGAACTCAATATCAATGGAAGTGCATTTTCAGGCGCATTGCCACTGCTAGGGACGGTTTTTTTTTATTTTTTTTTACTGTTAGGGGTAGTTTTCGATTCGGATGTTCTCGATACACATTTTCCATGCGTTTTCGAAAATATACATGAACTGAACATCAATGGAAGTGCATTTTTGGGCGTATCATCATTTCTAGGGGTGGTTTTCGATGTTTCGTTACAGTTAGGGGTAGTTTTCCATTCGGATATTCTTGCTACAAATTTTTCATGTGTTTTCAAAAATATTTATCGACCGAACAGGTGCATCACCGCTGCTAGGGGCGGTTTTTGATGTTTCGTTACTGCTAGGGGTAGTTTTTGATGTTTCGTTACTGCTAGGGGTAGTTTTTCATTCGAATGTTCTCGATATACATTTTCCATGTGTTTTCGAAAATATATATGAACCAAACATCAATGGGAGTGCATTTTTTGGACGTATCACCATTTCTAGGGGTGGTTTTCGATGTTTCGTTACAGTTAGGGGTAATTTTCCATTAGGATATTCTTGCTAAAAATTTTTCATGGGTTTTCAAAAATATTTATGAACTGAGCATCAATTAAAGTGCATTACTGGGCGTATCACCATTTCAAGGGATGGTTATCGATATTTTATTACCGTTAGGGCTGGTTTTTGGTCCGGACCTTTTTGCTACAAATTTTCGATGTTATTTCAAAGCGCATACTTGAGATCGCGACTTTAAAACAAATTTTGCCCCAAAGTTATGCTCGTTTTTCATTTTTTCGCAATTTTCGCACTTTCTGACAGGGTGTAACACTGAAAGGGTGCAACCCTTGCGTTTGCCGAATTTTTCATGATCAGATGCATCCTTCATCTTAAAAATGCGACCTTAACGATGTCGATATGTTCATTTTTCTGGAAGTTACGATTTTTCAAAGTAGGCGGGACGTGTGTGTCCCACCAGCCGTTAAAGGGTTAGAAAAAAAAATAAAAAAAAAAAAAAAAAAACAAACAAATAGTATGCAATGTACAAGTTTCTAATTTTCATAATTTTAATTTAATTTCTTGAAAATATGAATAAAAATGTAGGCAGTTGATTGTTTTTTTTTGCTCACACAGCCCGTTTGGGTTCGACGACTCTGTAGATCTTTGCATAACCGTCTATCGCGCGTACCCAGATGCAAATGGACTTGCAAACTTTGCTCTGTTTCGCCACTGTCTGAGGAACGAATTCCGGATGATTGACGTAATCCTGCAATTTCGTCAAGAGCTTGTCGTCTATATCTTCCTTCGGATACGCGATCAGACGATCGAGAAAGTGCGGATCAGCGAGTACCCGTTTTGCGGACGCCCAGTCAGTTCTGGATACGGAAAAAAAAAAAAGAAAATTACAATTCTACGTTTGATTTTGGAGTATTTAAGAAAAAATTGAGGATGCAACTTAGAAATTTGCGTCCAGTGCTTCCCCATTATTTCATCTTCCTCACAAAGCTCGTTTTATTTTTTCAATTTTGACTCTGCAAGTGAGATAAAATAATGAGGAAGCATGCTGCATACATTTCAAATTTGCACCCTTTCGTTTCGTTCGCATTAAAAACTCCAAATTCATTTTTTTTTTTTCGCGAAAACAAAGCTTCGCCTCTCCGAGGAAAAGAAAAAAAAAATAAGTGTCAATGAAATTGAAGAATTTGGAAGAAAAACGATTTGCGGCTTATTCATTTTTTTAGCTTGATACTCGCATAAAAATATTTTACCTTTGAATGCAAAATTTTGCAAAATCTCAACCGTCGAGGATTTTTGCGAAATTTTGAAAAAAAAAAATCCTCCAAAACGTCTCTTAGTCGAAAAAAAAAAAAATTACACATCGATGACCGCAGGGTTTACTCCATAAAAATAATTTCCAAAAATTATATCGAAAAATACAAAATTAAATTCATTAATCTCGATCGATCGTCGCAACTTTTTCGAAAATTAGTTTAGTTTTTGCAAACGAGTCGATATTATTATTATTATTATTAAAATTATTATTATTATTAAAATTATTATTATTATTGAATTAAAAAAAAAATAGTCTAAAATACTTTTCATCGAGTAGAAGATTCACAGCTTCCATCACGAATCGCACGAGATTGGGCGGTTTGTTGAAAACTTTGATTTCATTTATGTCATTCTTGTTCAATGATTTGAGGGCTTTCTGTGCCTCCTCGAGAGCGGGAATCGCGGCCTCCAAATCTTTTCTCGCGTCCACTTCCAGTGCGGCAGTTTCTTCGGCTTTTATCTTTGCCGCAGCCTCGTCCGAGGTCACGACAATCCGAACTTTGTCACACTCGATCTGCTGTTTTGCCACGACTTTCATCAATTTCGAGACTTCGTCGGAGCTCGTTTTTAACTTTGGCGCGAGAATTATCAGTTCATTCTTCATCACGGCCACCATTTCATTCGTTTCGTACAATTTCTGTTCAGCATTCGTATCAAGATTTGTAATTAATTTTTTAAAAAATTTTTTGTAATTAAAAAATTTTTTTTTTTCAATTTAGCTTGTATATTGTTATTCATGTTTTTTTTTAAATTTTTTATATCTTACGCTCAGTCCATTAGCAATTTTTGCCTGTAACGTCAAAACTTTGTTCTTCTTTTTCTCCAAAGTCGAGAGATAGAGTTTTATTAATTCCAGATAACTGCTCGGTGTCGTGTAATATCTTCTTCGCATCTCGTTGAAAAAACGCACTGTCATATCCTCCACGCTCTTCCCCGGGGGCGGAAAAATGATTAAATTTTCTCAGGATTTTTTTTTTTCCCAGCAAATTTTAAGCGAAAAAAATAAAAAATTATAGAAATTTTGGAGAATTTTGTAAAGTTGAATAAATTTAGATAAATTGTCCGTCGTCGTTGAGTGTTGGGTATTTATAATTTTGTGAAAAAATCGACGCGGACGTTTCAAGCTTGTGAACGTTTTTTTCGAAAATTTAAAATTTCACAAATCGAGGCTCGAGAACAGGCTTGAATTATCGTGCGATTTAGCGCAATCGAGTTGAGGCGAGCTTGCTATAATCTATATATATATATATAATAAATATATAATATATAATAAATATATATATATATATATTATATATATATATAAATAAATAAATATATATAATATATAAATAAATATATAAATATATAATAAATAAATATATAATGAAGAAAACAAATTTAATAAATTTAATTTAATTAAATTTTTTTTCTTCATGCAAGCAGAGCATGCGATTGGAGCAGGTTTTAAATTTTTGCCAGGAATCAATGAGATAGTTCAGATTTCGGGATATTTTGAATTTTTCAATTGTTTTTTTTTTGTACCAGAATCTTTCCTATATCCTTGTATTTTTTTTTATTTTTTTATATGAGCAAACAAAAATATGAGAAAAAAATATATAATTTTCAAAATACACCAATTTATTTTTAAATTTTTAAATTTTCATTATTTCATCGTACCTCGTGCATCAAGACGCAAATTGACGAGAGAGCGGCCAATTTTTTCGGATCATCGCCGATAAATGGGCCTATGGAATTCTCGGCGACCGAGAGAAGAGCTTCCCTGGGCCATTTTGTGAACCAATCGATGGTGCAACAATTAACCAACGAGGGAAACATTCGGCAGCGTCGTCGAAATGCATCGCCGACCGGGCTCATGCAGAGCACGAGATGAAGATGATTTCTCACTCTTCCAATGAAATAATCGTATATACCATCGCGATTTTCCTCGCTCATTCCAACTTCCTTTGCGGCTGGCCTCGTAGCGATTATTGCCTTCTCGAGCTCGTCGGCTTCGAATAAATTTGGGACTTCGCCTGTTTGAAACCAAATGAATTCATTTCAATTTTAATTTATTTCAATTCAAACGGGCAAAGTCCCAAATTATAATTTAAAAAAAAAAAAACTATAATTTATAAGAAAAAATTATAATAAAAAATTGAAACCAAAAGAATTCATTTCAATTTTAATTTATTTCAATTCAAACGGGCAAAGTCCCAAATTATAATAAAAAAAAAAAAACTATAATTTATAACAAAAAATTATAATAAAAAATTGAAACCAAAAGAATTCAATTCAATTTTAATTTATTTCAATTCAATTTTTCATTATAATTTTTTTTTTTTCATTCATTCAATCAAATTTAATGGTTTTTTTTTAAATACCAGAGTTGAGCGTATTGTTGATATCCTCGAGAAATTCTTCCATCACGATTTGCGTATCGGTAAATAAAAACGTAGAATCTTCGGCATAAGCACCGGGTCTCAGATAAAAATTCCGAAGATCCTCGTGCCAAGAGTTCTGATCGTAGCCACGACTCACTTCGATCTGAAAGCAACTGAAAAATAAAAAAATAAAAATAAAAAAATAAAAAAATAAAAATAAAAAAATAAAAAAATAAAAATAAAAAAAGGGTTTTTCAGGAAATTTTAAAAAAATAGATAAACGCTGATTTGTACGGGATGGGTATAAGCGTTGAGAAAAAAAAAAACTTACGGATATCCATTGAGATGGGACGCCAATTTTGTCAAGCTCTGTTTGCCCATTCCTCCGACACCAACGAGAAGTCCATTTCCTCGCTCCGAACGTAAAATTCTTGATAATCGGCAAAGATGCTCAATCGCGTCCATGAAGAATATGAGCTTCATCTCTTTGTTCGCATTCAGACAATAATCATCCAAATAATCCTGAAATTAATGTTTTTTTTTTTTTTTTTTTTCTATTCGGAAGATTCAATGAAAATTTTTGGGAATTATTTCATGCATTCGACAAAGAGCTGAAGATAATTAATTTTTTTTTCAACACGGAAAAAAATTTTCTGTGAATTCTAGTCATGTTTCCATCATGTTTTACAGTTTTGTTAATAGAGAATGCCTCTCGGGAGGAAAAATTCGGAAATTCTTTAGAATTTGAAATAAAAAGGACTGAGTGATGGAATGAATTTTTACAGTTCAAAAGTGTAAATAGAGTTTACCACTGTGACAAACTGTACAAATTGTGAAATCAATTATAATATAAAATAGCGCATCTTTTTGGGTTTAATGTTTGAGAAATTGCAAAGTGAACGGTAAAAAATAAAAGTTTAGAAGATTTTGAAAAGCGCGGTTCGAATTAGCATAATAAATGTAGTTTATTATCTATCAATTAACAATTAAATCGATGAACGAATTTAAAACTGCTGTTCCATTATCTTTGAAAATACTATGAATTTTGCAAAAAAAAAAAAAAATCGTCATTGACCGGGATTTGAACCCGCGGTCCTCCGCAGTAAACGAATTCAACACTTTCGATCCTTAAATAATCATTAAAAAAAAAAAAATTAAAGATTTGGAGCTTTTTTTTTTACGAGTGTTTCTGGCTTGGTGGTCCGGACTTTTTTCCCTCGAAATTAATTTTGAGCCTACCTAAGATTTTACCTGAGACCTACCTAACGACCTACCTAACGACCGACACTATACCACTACGCTATTGATTTTATGAACGCTTATTGATCCTTATGAATCTATTGTTTGCGTCGTATTTTCCATACACATTTTAAAACTATAATTTTTCCATTATTTTACAGTTGAATTCGACGAAAGCGTGCTACAATTTTTCTTTATTTCAATTTCTGTTTTTCATAGAGAATTTAGTATTTTTTGTTATGTCTTACATTCGTAAAAATACTCTCTCTATGCAGTTCATTTTAATGCGTCAGTTTTTAAATTTTTCTTGCACAAATCTATTGGTTTTTCATTTTATCTATAGCAAAATTCATTGCGAGCATTTTCAATTTCTACAGTGTCACTTTTTTGAAGTGGAAATAGTTGTTTTTACAGTTTAAACCAACAAATATGGTTATACAGATAGTACAGAAGTATATTCCGCACATTACTTTTTGATCAAAACACTGTAAAGAGATTAATTTACTGTGTTAAACTGCATTTTTTCTCTTCATCGTTGTATTTTTTAAATTTCAGTTATTATTTTTTGAAATGTCTTTTTTTCCGTGAACTAGACCAATTAATGGAGAAATATATATATTTTTTTTTTAATTTCTCAAATTGATTTTTTTTTTAGCTATTATTATTTTTTGAGCTCAATCTTCAATGGGGTGCTATTTTTTTTTTTAAATTAATTTAATTTAATTTTGATTTTCAACAAACTTGAAGAATATTTTTCATTTTCGCGATATCCAATATTTCTTCGTATATTCGATCCTCTCGGGCAGCCCCGAACGACATGAAATCACCGAAAAACAAAACGGGCGGTTGCTCGATGATATCTTGGGACGGAAGTGGCACAACTTCGTCGCCGAAAGATCGCGAACACGTTTCGGTAAGAAGATGATAGAAGTAACTCTTGTCCTCGATGTTAATCAAACGATCGTGAAAGACTCTCAGGCATTCGTGATAAAACAATCTACAATAATCATCAAAATAATGCACGAGTCATCATAAATTATATTTAAAAGAAATAATTTTAAAAAATTCGAAAAAAAATCATTTCTAAACTTCTGAGGCTAAAAAAAAGTTTTTTTTTTATCTGGCTTGAAAAATTTTGAAAATCAATCAGTCGGCATCATTGTTGGGGGAGAGTCTCGAGATGAGAAAATCAGTATTTTCAATCGAGTAGAATTTTTCGAAAATATATACCTCAACATTTGTTTCGATTCGCGAATCGACGATGGATCGGCCTGGAGAATTCCCTGAATGCATTTTGACAGATCTCGCAGATTAAATACGTAGTGACTTTTCTCCGGTGTTGGGAGAAGATCAACGGCAATTCTGTTGTAAATTTCCACCGTTGCCGTGACAATCTTGTCACCCACTTCGATCACGGGCTGTGCAAAATCTTGCAGGAAACCACGCATGATTGATCTGTCATAATTACAAAAATAAACAAAAAAAAAATAAATAAATAAATAAATAGTAAATAAAATAAAAAAATTACAAGGAAACAAGAGAAGAGGTGCAAGCACAAAGGAAAATCAGTGAAAGTTTCAAATTTTATCGATTCAAAAAGTTTCAAAATGTTCGATTTATATACAGATGATTCGGAGGATAAGTGGGAAAGGAAAAAGTGAGAGAGGAGTCGTAATAGGAAAGGAAAATATATTTGCGATAAAATATGCAGACGATGTTGCGGAGACAGGGAAAGGTTTAAAGAGTACTTTGAAGGACCTAGAAAGATTGATACAGGAAAATAAGATGGAAATAAATGTCAAGAAAACGAAGATAATGATTTTTTTAAATCGAGGAAGAACTAAAAAGGAAGAAAAATGAGAAAATAAAAGAATTCAGACTGTAAAAGAATTCAAATCTTTGGGATACTGGCTCGCATGTGAAAAATCGAGCTGGGCCGATGTAAAAAAAAAAAACGACAGGGAAAATGCAAACAGCCACGAATACGGTGTGGGGAATTTGGAGGAAGAGATGTAACGAAGGAGAGACTCAATTTTTTGGATACGATAGTAAAAATTGGGGGCAATATTAATGGCGTGAAAATATGGGTAATGGGTGATATAAGCAATATGAAATATGTGATAAGAGTACATCAGAGAGGTGATAAGATGGTCAAAAATTTGCTTTCTGGAAGATACAAGGGCAATTGAAAACGGCGAACCGTAAAAATAGGGGAAGAATTTAGTTAAAGTTCTAAAAGATATGGAAATGATGATGAGGGAACGAAGAGACGTGGAAAGAGGAGAAAAAAGAATAAAAGAGGGACTGGAAAAATTGAAAACAGGAAATTCTAAGGAAGCGGAAAAAAATAAGAAAATCGTTGTACAATGCCATGAAAATACTGATCTGAAAATGGAGTTAATGGAAGGGACAAAGAAATGTGGGCAAGAGGTTAAGATGTGGCAACATAGAAAGTGTGCGGAAAAGAAAGGAGAGAAGGATTGGAAGTGCTGGATATGTAAAAAGGACAAGATGAGACGATGGAGCATTTGTTAATTTGTAAAAAAAAGGCAGAGAGTTAAGACAGAGAAAGCAAGAAAGAATGGAGAGGAATGGATGGAAGGAATTTATTGATGGGCAATAATGGAAGAAATGATAAATATGCTGCGTGGGAAAATATAAAAAGAGATGAGTGATTACTATAGGGAAATAGAGATCTGTAAAAAAATGAGTAAAGAGGAAGAAAAAGAGTTGGGAGTAGAGGGATAAATAAAGACCAAGAGATAAAGGTGCGACAAGTCTTTGTGTACTTTAACGATTTTTTTATTATTTTATTATTAGATTTATTATTATTATTAGAAATTATTAGAAATTATAAATTATAAATTAGAAAATAAGTAAAGGTGTTAAAAAATTGACAAAATTATGCAAATTAAAGTCTACTATTGATCGACCGATAGTAAATAATAAATGAATAAAGAGGGGAAAAAAAAAAAATCACTCTTTGCTCCATAAATTGAATATGAGTGTTCAGTTTGGAATTTAAAAAATGAAAAATTTACCTAAAAATTGCTTTTAGAGAAGACTCGTCCGGCGATGGTATGACCAACATTCCAAAATGCCTCACGAATCTCGGAGTCAGAGGATTTCTTCCACCTCCCGGTGGCGCGCATGCCACGCTCAGGACAACGTCCTCCACGCTTTTCCAGAATAATTTGTCTCTGTCGTAAAATCCTTGGAAATCCAACAATTGTCTGCAAAAAAAAAAAAACTCTCCATTAATTCTCCAAAAATCGACGAAAATCATTTTTTTTTGTTCTTTTTTTTTTTGCTTCGAACGAGGATAGATTTTTTGTTTTTTTTTTTTTCTTTGCCTCAGTAATTCGATCGGTGGTTGTGAACCATAAGTATCGAGTCTCGGCATATTAACGTCATCGACAAAAACGCAAACGCGTTTTCCGATCGGTGCACCGAGAACGGCTCGCTTCTTTTTCTCCAGCTTGAGTTCGAGTATCTCTTGGGTACGTCCGCTGCTGGTTTGAGCCGAAAAATTCAGCGTTATCGGGACCCATAATTGTGTCACTTGAAGATTCCTCAGGACGACTTTCGTGATGACGGATTTTCCGACGCCTGAAAAAAAAAAAAAAAAAAAAAAAAAAAAAAAAGCGATGCAACACGACGAGAAAGAAATAATTCGTTTGCGAGAAAATCATGAAGAATTGAGGGAAAAAAAAATTAATTAAATAAGTAATTAACAGTGAGATAAATAATTAATTCGTTATTGGGGGGGATTTTTTATTTTTTGTACTTAAAATTCGTATTGTTTTTTTTTTTTTTTTTTTTTTTTCAAATAAATTACGTACCAGTTCCACCCGTGACGAAAACGGGCTTGTTCGCCTCTACGAGTTTCTGGACGATGTAGCCAAATCGTACGGTGTCGATAGTTGGCACGAGAATCTCGAAAAAAGGCTGTTCCTTGTCATAGACGAATGACGGCATCAATTTTACCCATAGATCCATTCTTCGGTTTGGCACGTTCACGTACAAACTCCAGAGATCACCGGACGACGGAAGACTATGATTTATTATTATTATTATTATTGTTATTATTATTATTATTTTTCAATACAATTTTGAAGTAAATTTTCAAAATAATCTTCAAGATAATATTCAGAATCTCCGAAAAAAAAATTATAAAAATAAAATTGTAAAGTGTTTTTTTTTTATAATCACCAAAAGGCACCAAAATATAAAACTCATACGTCTATACATATCAGGTTGGTCGTGCAATGGTTTTTTTTTTGGAATTTCAATGTTGGATGGTCGTAGATTGGTTTTAAATGTAAAAAAAAAACAAATCTCTAATTTTTTTTCAGATTTTTATTTCGAACCCTGAGTCTCCTCGATGGCCCGTGATTTTCTTCTTAATTATAATTAATTTTATAATATAAATATAATATAATATAAGATAATATATATATATATATATATATATTATAAATATAATATATATAATAAAAATAAATATAATATATATAATAAAAATAAATATAATATAAATAATTTTATAAAATTAGGGAATTTTACGATTTCTGGGATCTCGCCTATTGACAGTTGTTTCGGATAGGAAATATCCTCAGGATTACGGAAAAAATAATTTTAAAAATCCCACTTGTACGCAAAGTTGTTAAAAATCGATTTTAATTAAAAAAAATCGAGGAAATTCGATTTTTTCAATATCAAACACCGAGGCTTGCTTATTATTATAATTTCATGTTCATATCAGGTAGAACTCGTCGAAAAAAAAGTCCCCAGAAAAAAATCGATATCTTCAACGTTTTCGAAATATTGATTTTTTATTTTCCGGATTTTTAAGTTTTATTATTTTTGATATATGATTTTGAATGTCAACATTTTTACTTTACTACCCCTCGATCAAGAAATTTCTTTCTCAGATTTGAAATTGATGACGAATTTTTGAAGATAGATCCAGCTCTTTAGGACCAAAATGCAAATTATCAACAAGGTTTGATTATTGTGAAACATTTGAAGGTGATAAATGACTTGGCGGAAAGAGGAATTCATGTGTTTTCCGAATACAAAATGATCTTTTGACGAGAAACGAAGACCAAAAAATGTGCGTGTTGCAAATTGTCTCTGAATATCGGAAAATATTTCCTGACGCAAAGAAAAAAGAAACGATTATAAAACAATTTTAATTCTGTATGGTCAACGTTTTTTTTTCATTCTTTGAATAAACAATATTCCTTGAAACTTTGCAAGTTTTAGGCTTTCAGATTATTCTGAAATTTCTCTACCATTGATTACTGATTGCCTCAAAATGTTTTCCTTAAAAAAAAAAAAAATTATCGACAATTTGAACTTAATTCGTGAGCACTAGAATGAAATTCCCCACACATCTTCTTCCCATACAATCGAAAATAACGACGATTCGAAATTCAAGGAAAATTAACAAAAAACCTAAAATACGACGTTGTATAGATTAAGAAATGATTAAAAAATAATCTATTCAATCAAAACACCCACGACTCGTGTGGAATATACGATCCTACAGGGAGACCAAGGGCTGAGAATAAAAATTTGAAAAAATTAGAGAGCAATTTTTTTTTAACATTTGGAGCCGATTTATGACCATCCAACGTGATCTTTCATTTAACGACCATATATAAATAAAGCAAAAAAACATTTTATTTTACGTTCTATCAATTTATGCTCTTCTTTTTGCCTAAATGCAGCCTCAAACTTAGGTTGAAGATAGGCTGTGAAACATATTCGAGAGAATAAATCGATGAACGGTGGTGGCTGTCGATGAACTAAAACGAAAGCCTCGCTGACTAAATTTTGAATGTTATTTTGAAGATAAACTTTGTAAAATAAAAAAATTTATCCCAAACTCTGCCTACAATTAATTAATAACTACAACAGAAGCAATAATAATAATTACAATCAATTAATCAAATTTCATTTATTATTTTATCGATTTAATTCATTTATTTCATTTATATTTATGTAATGAAATATATTTGTATCGCAATGATACTGCAGGCATTTGTTCGTAAATATATATGGAGCAAAATTATCATTTTTTTTTAACTTTTTATATATTATTCAAACATCAATATACCGATCAAAGATTTATTTCCGTGGCTATAAATTTTCGATATTTTAGTAAATAATCTTTTTTTTTTCTTTTTCGATCGGTCGATTCTGGCAATTTTACGAATTTTCGTGATTAATACGATTCTTCAGGCAATTAAAAAAAAAAAATAACAGCAAATAAATAATTCATATATATTACCGGGCTGATGGATTATCGTCGAACTGTTCCTTCACAAAAAGTTCAAAGGCTTCGCGCGATGTGTCGATGACGTTTCCACCGATGCCCCAGACGTAGGAAAATATGAATGACTGAATGAGAAAGGTCTTGACGCGCGAACGATCGGCGGACTTTTCGACGGATCCTGGCTCGAGAAGAATACTCTCGAGAATAGCGCAAGTCATATTAACTTTGCTGATATCGACCTATCAATAAAATCGTTGTTTACCAATGTCAAAATTTTTTTTTTTTTCCATTTTTTTTTACAAATTTATTACCTGAGCTATAGCGTGCTCGCAGCTTTTCTTGAAAAACGATAATCCATCGTTGACGTACGTTTCGAAAAATTCGATCATCAAATCCTGAAGATCCTCGTTCAGGACGCTCAAATTTCGTGCCCATGTCCTGACGTAAGGAAGCCAGCCCAATTCAGCAGGATCGACGTAAACCATTCCTTTCGATGGAAAAATCATTTTGAATATATATATATTTTTTTTTCACATCTCTTTACGTTTTTTCAAATTTTATTAATTTTTTTCTTTGTCCAGGGAGATTTTTGTCAGTTTTTTTTTTTTTTTTTAAATTATTTCAAACAAATATCTCACCACATCTGCTGACAGTCGCCGGCGATGCCTGAGAAAGATCCATAACTTCGAAGACCATGTGAACGTATGGGGTGAATTTTATTCTCTCGGAATTCGCAAGACAGAGCATTTTATTATCGTCCAGTACGGTATTCATGTTTTCGATCCAAACGGCATCCACAGGTCCGTCACAAACGACCCATTGATGGTCCTCCGTGACGAACTGTATCAAATACGTATGGACGAACGAAGAAAATTTTTTTTTTTTTTCAATAAAATAATCAAATTTTAGTAATTTAATTTTTTGTTCAATTGTTCAAAAAGTGATTTTAAGCCATGGAAAGATTTGGGAGAATGGAAAAAAAAAATATTGGGAAATGTCAATCGTTGAATTTGATGGAGTTTTCTATTTTTTTTTTTTTTTTTTTCAATAAAATAATCGAATTTTAGTCATTTAATTTTTTGTTCAATTGTTCAAAAAGTGATTTTAAGCCATGGAAAGATTTAGGAGAATGAAAACAAAACAAAAAATATTGGGAAATGTCAATCGTCGAATTTGATGGAGTTTTCTAATTTTTTTTTAAGGATTAAATAAAATTAATTCATCGAGTCAAACTCACGGAACATGCAATGCGAACGATCGAGCCGAGCAATCCGTCGTGCCACTCGTTCGACAAAGTATTTATCTCTCCGTAGAGTTCGCCGATCGTCACGGCTTTGGGATTCAGGACGTACATGTGAACGTTTTGATAATACTGACCGGGCACGCCATTTTCATGAAGACGAGTATACGTGTCTCGAAGAGTCTTCAAATATTTTATTTCATTTCAAAATAATTTTTATGCCAGTACATAGAGATATTCGAACGTGTCTCTCGAAAAAAAAAAAAAAAAAAATTCTTTCATTGAATAATTTTGTTTTTTAAGAAATGAACTGTGACTTTCAAGAATCTGGAATGATAAATTTCGATCTCGGGGAAAAATTTTCACGAATTTTCCACTTTTCATCGTAAAATTACTTTTTTTCGGGTCGAAATATAAAATTTCTATAAACGTACAAAGTTCTAGTGAGAATTTCAATTGCCCGAAACAAAAGTTTGTAGGAAAATTGAAATTTTCGAATTTTAGTCAATTATATTGAAATTAAACGTTTAATTGTTCAATGAAATAAAATATAATCGATAATGAAGCTGCAAAAAAAGGTCAAATATCGAAAAAATTGTTTAGAAAAGAAAAAAATTCAACGTACTCGGAGAATCGTAGTTTTTCCTGAACCAGTTGGACCAACGAGCATAACTCCGTGTCTGACTTGCATAGTTTCGTGCAATTGAATCGTTTTCGCGATTGAACAATTTTCCGGCTGCAATCCAGCCTCTCTCATGATCTGAAAAATTTCATTACAACCGTTTTACAGCAATTTATTATTAGTATTATTGTTATTATTGCTTGAAATTGAGTGTCGATTTTGAATTATTAAAAATTAAAAAAATCTTTAATTAAAAAATAATCGTTAGTTAAAAAATCTCACGCAAATGGCAGTTTCAGCGAGAATTCCATAATCCTCGTCCGGTATTTCAACCCCGGGAAACAAATCACCGAGAATACCCTGAAAGAGTTCAGCATCGTCGGCCAAAAATTTTGGCAAATTGCTGTCTCTGAGCGCTCGCATAAGCACGACCTCCTCGCTTTTGTCCGGATTCTCACGTTTCAAGGTTCCGGCCATAACCAGCACGCTCTTTACAGCTCTTCAGAGAAAATATTTGAAAAAAAAAATCGATATATATTTATTTTAAATAAAAATTCGGGGATTTTCACAACAGATCGAAATTTTTTTGAAAAATCGATTTTACTTTTTTTCCCCATTTCAATGGATTTGAACGAAAATTGGTCATGTATCTGAGCATGAACTGTGTTTGTGCTGGATATAATTGAAAATTATGTATAAATAATGTAAATGAGTAATTTTTGCTAAAATTGCGGTTTTCTTGACGTTAGGATTGATCGTCAGGAAACGAAGACTCTCAGAGGTCTGAAATTTTCAGAGAGTGTTCAAAAAATGTTTGATCGTTCGATCAAGCGAGGAAATTGTTGTGAATTTTTCTCTAACTATTGTTATAAACAAATTAAGATTCAACTAGGGTCCGTCATTTCGTCCAAGTTTTTTTTTTCAATCGATATACGCGTTTCATCGGACAGGGAAACACATTTTGCACAATCTCTCCGCATTTCATGACTCAACGAGCCCTCGCGGAAGAAAAAATCACGTACTCTGTCATTTTTTGAGTATTTTTTTTGTTTTTTTTGTTTTTTTCAAAAATATTTGGTAAGCTCGTAATTTGAGACACGTAAAAATATATGACCAATTTTGAATTCTTTTGCAGAAGAATTTTGAGAATTGAACTTGACACGGTCGATTATAAAACTTGCGAATAATAAAATTCAATTTTCGTAATGAATATTGAATTTTCAAATAAGAAAATTGAATTGAATAATTACAAAAATTACATTTTTAATTTTGCAAATGAAATGTATAATTTTTTTCAATATTTCCATTGTGTTTTTTTGTGACTTGCCTCATTCCAAAATCGTAATGATCTTGCTGTGACAATTGTTCGCTGCATAGAGTATACATCAGTGTCATTTTCACGGAAAGTATTTTCGATGACTCGAAACCTTCCGAATAAAGTGTTACCTCGGCTATGAGCTCTTTAAGAAAAAAAAAAAAAAACAAAAATTTATTTCCATGAGGTCGTCAGTTTTCATTGAACAAAAAGTTCATTTCCATCAGATCGTAAATTTTCAGGGTAGCCATAAAAAAAAAGCAAAAAAATTCCCTGATTTTTCGTTGAAAAAATGCCCAACTTTGTCTAACTGAAATCTGAATAGAATAGGAGCTTATCGGGTTAATCGACCTGTGAGTTTTTTTTTTAAGCTCGACAGAATCGATTTTGGAAAATATTTGCATTTGATTAATGTCCTCATGTCTACAAATGTATTTTTTTATCGCAATGGTTTTTTTTTTTTTTCTTATTGATTTGAATTTTTATTTATCGATAATATCGGGAAAATAGTGATTTATTCAAAATCTATATTGTCCATATAAATTTTAATTAAACTTTATGCGATGTAATTTTTTATTTTTATTTTCGGGAAAAAAATACTTACTTTTGACTTTTTGAAATGGAATTTTTGAGTTTCAAGGAGAATGCCTAACAGATTAATCATTAGCGGAAGAAAATACATCGATAGAGGGTCCTATATGAAATTTCGAAACTGCAAGATTTTTTTTTAATTTTTGCGAAAAATTAATGGGTTCACTGTAACTTTGCTTTCCGAAGGGGCTGAAACTCTGTTCAGGGCTTATTCTCTTCGCAATCGTTTCGAATTTTAAATACCACCTGATTCATCGAGCTACAATTTTTTTTTTCGATTTTTTACAAATTTTCAAGGTCAGAGACCATCCATTTTTGTCAATTTTTTTTATAAGAAAAAAATTTGAGTCCCAAAGGGACGCAAATTCGCCGATTTTCAAAGTGCTCTTTTGAATACGAAAAAAAAAATCAAAATCGCTTCATCGAATCAAACGGAATTTCCCAAGTCTACTCTTGGGCTTTTCAAAACACCCCCGATAAGCCCAAATCCGTCAATTCGGAGCAAAGTTACGGGCCTTTCGAATTTCGTTATTTTCAGGTTTTCGAAAAAGTGAGCAAAAATTGGAGATTTTTTTTATTTTCGTCTTTCTTATTATTTTCAGATTCCAGGGGGTCGGAAATTTTCCGCTGATTATCAATCCGATCGAATGTTTTCCTGAAGTCCAAAAATTCGATATGAAGACGTCAAAAAGAAAAATATTTCAAGTCAACGAAAGTGCCTTGATGGGGATTCAAATCAAAAGTTTTAAGAAAAATCCCCGTTCATCCTGGTCGACCGAAGAGTTTGAATTTTAATTTTCGTCACATAAAAATTTTTCCCTGACCAAATGAAAATTTCCCTGACAAATTTCCCTTTTTCCCTGAACAATTTAAAATTCCCTTACATTTCCAGGTTTTCCCTGACCGTGGCCACCCTGATTTTGATTATTAAAAAAAAAATGCACGACGCTTACTGTAATCCGGCACCATCATGGAAATTGGTCGAAACAAAGATTTTAAATTATCGGGTAATTCCGTACGTCCGGCATATCCAGGATTCATGGTTATAAAAGCTGCGCATGACATTACAAGCTTGATCATGCGGCCCTCGAACATAAATCTTGAAAAAAATAAAATAAAGTTTGAAAAAAAAAATTTAATTTAAAAAAATTTAATTTCGGAGTAATTTGTTTTTTTTTCTGGTTACTCACTCGGTTGCTCGAGCAACTTTGGCGTTTCTTATCGTAATGAGCTGTTGGGCTATTACCGATAATACTTCGATGTCGATGCGATTGAATTCGTCGAAACAGCACCAAGCACCGGAAGTCGCGAGCCCGGAGAAAAATCTTCCCATCATCTGTAATAAAAATAAATAAATAAATTTAGCGATCCCCAGTGTGTTCCGAATATGCCAAAAACATCGCGAAACTACTTGAGATAATAGTAATTTTTTTTTTTTTAAAGAGTATTCAATTTTTATCGAAATGTAATTTTTCAAAAATTAAATTATAACTACTCGGAGTAATTACAATTTTTTTGGGGGGGTCTAATTACAATTAATCAAAGTAATTTTAATGAAATAAAATAGTAATACTTCACATCTACTCCAAACAGTTGTAATTTTTAAAAATTTAATCACAATTACTCGGAGTTAATATAATTTTGTAAAACTCAACTCGAACTAATTTAAATAGCATAAAATTTAATTAAAATAGCTTTAATCAATCGAGTAAGATCAGACGAATGTGGGAGAAAATTTTTTTTCAAGTTTCAACTTGCTGAGCTTTTTTTAAATATTTTTTTAATTTTTTTTTTCTCAATTTCCATTCGTGTTGCTTACCTTAAAATCGAGACCTTCGGAGCAATTAAAAACGACGCACTGTATGGCCAGTGCTTTTGCCAAATCTTTCGTTGTCTCGGTTTTCCCTGTACCAGCCGGTCCAGCGGGTGCTCCACCTTGTAAAATACTCCAAAAATGAAAAAAAAAAAAGTTTCGCAAGATTGCACTAATATATCGTAGGAGAAAAAAAAAATACCCAAATCGAGTTGCAGTGCTCCCATCAAGCAGAGATAGCATCTGTCTGTCAATGGAGTTATGACGAGACGTCTTTGGGCACCGAGATACTCGTAACCGTACAAGTACTCCGCGATACTCATTCTCGCCAGACAATTGTCAATTTCATCGTCCCAGTAGTAACGAAGAGCTTTCATCCAATCGAATCTCGTGCTGATTAAAAAAAAAAAAAAAACAAGTATAAAAAAAAATATATTCTCGATTATTATTACATTTTTTTCCCCCGAATCATTATTTTCAATATTTTTTTTTTTTTAATTTTCATTAAATCGTATTTATTATTTGTTTTTTTTCGCCCAATTTTTCTCGTCGGTGTACCTTGACGTAACTTTGTTTTCCACAAGAGTAGTTATAGTGTCCCTGGCATGAACGTCCACAGTTATGAGATTGATGATAATGTCTCGAATAAGTTTTGGCAAATCGCCTCTAACGAGAGCAGCAAGTTGATTGAGATCCTGAAAATATTTAAGATTATAAAAAAAAAAAGGGGGGGGGGGGAATATATTTTGTGAAAACAAAGTATGTATATGCGTATCGGTTGACTCGCCGAATAACATTTTTGCTCGAAGGAACGCATGGAGTTTTCGACATTGGTGCCCGAGTCGAGAATAAGATGAACGCTCTGTGCCCAGAATATTTGAGAGACCGTGAGAACGATCTGTCGGAATTCAAAGAATTTTTTTTTTTTCTTCGTTTTACTTGAATTAAAAATTAAATCACTATTTATTTAATTGTTGAAGCTTCATTGAATTAATTATGAAATTTGTAATTCGTTTGAATTAGTGTTTTTTTTTTTTTCAACAGCAGGATTATATCAACCAGACGATTATAATCGTATTTAATTAATTAATTATTTAATTAAAAATCGTTGCAATCAATTTATTCGATGGTTATTCAACGAATTAATATTTAAAAAATGGGCTAAAATTATGATTAATGGAAAAAAAAAATGTGTAAACCTGCGATGGATGAGACCAAAGAAACGCTTGTCTTCCTCTCGTCTCGAGATCGGCAATTGCACTTTTCATTTTTTTTCTCAACGACGAGAACATCGCTTCTTCGACTTTGCCCAACCAATCCTCGACGTTACCTCGTGCCTTGAGGCCTTTTCCAAGATTAACCTTCTCGCCCTCGGGCGATATCATTGCGACGATATCGGTCGTTAAAACGACATCGGTAGCTTTCGATGATTCTTCCTGGTTCGCGGCTGCAAACTCCAAACGATATATCGCATCGAAACACTTTTGCAAGTGTCTCTGTACAGCATGAGGATTTTTCGTCTACGGGTGAAATATTGATAAATGAAAAAAAAAAAAATATATATATATATATATATATATATATATACATTTCTGCCCCCAATGAGGATACAATTATTGAAAAATACTTGGAGGTGGGTTTTTTTTTTTCGTTTTCATTACTTGAGCCAAAATTTCGAGAAGTTCGTCGTTCGAGAGAAAGAAAAATCGTGGAAAAGCAATTCTTTTGGTTTCGAGATATGCCTCGAGACATTTCAATATCTGATCGAGATTTTTATTGTTTTCCTGCAGTTGCTCCAAAAGTCCCGGTTGAGTACACGTCTCCAGTGCTAGAGGCATCTTTTTTTTGTTTTTCAACATTCGTAAATTAATTATCTATTTTATTTTTGTTCTTCTTTTTTTTTTTCTAATTAATTATTAAAAAATTGAGGATTTTTTTGCTAACTCTTTTGGTACGCCTCATGATATCCTTCCAAGATTTGTCGACCACGACGAATAGCTTAGCCTCAACCGGAAGCTGTCTCTGTATATCGGGAGCTGAGAAAATTGCTTCGAGATAAGTCCACTGTTGCTGGCAATACTGCCAAGCATCCTGCGACAAAATTTTAGGCACCCCTCGTTCAATATTTTCGATTTTACTATTTTGGATTCTAAAATTCGATTATCATATCGATTAACTGTGTCAAAAACAAAAATTCGACTTTCCAACGGGCCACACCTGATTCAAGTCAGTTTAGGTAGAAAAAAAAGTTTGTGTCAAAAAATGAGAATTTTAAAATGAGAAGATCCGCTGCATTTGATTTTTCATTTTTTTCCCCTTTTTATCGAATTTGTGATGAACGATTGCTGGTGAAAAAAAAATTTTTTTGGGCTCACAGCTGCCAGAGGATCAGTTTGCGTCTTAAATAAGAGGCTCTTAGAATTTTAACTCTTCGGTAGATATTTAACAGGGGTGCCTAACGAATTTTCTGATTATTATTGAATCAAATACACACAAAAACATGATATTACTCAAGCTTTATTTTTAGAATTAAATTAATTTTTTTTTATTCAGTGGCATTTGTTGGCAATAGCTATGCTCTTTCTTTTGACAAGTAGAATACTACTGCTACTCAAAACTTGAGTTTTGATGGAAAAAAAACATCCTCGCGAAGAAGGGAGCTCTGTATAGCTCAAGAAGCCGCTGCTCATCGGACGTTTCTAATTATAACAGCCAATTATGACGAATTTTTTGGAAGGAAAAATTTGAGACTATGAAGATTGTATTTTGAATTAATAAAAAAATGTTTCGTTTAATAAAATTTTGTTTACTTCTAATTTATAATTTTTTATCAAAAATTCTAAAGAATTTTAAGTTTAACAGCTTTGTCTGACACCACGTCGTGTTCTGAATAAAAATTTAGATCGATTTTATTCATAAAAATAATTTTGCGATCTAAAATTATTTATTAATTGTCATAAAAAATTCGTATCTAGCGAAAATTTTTTTTTTCTTGACTCAAATACGTAATCCATGGTTCTTTATTCTCTTGCTGAAATAGGAAATCATTAGTCTCAGGGACGATAGTATATATAAGCAAATTTATTCATCTTTAACAATTTTTCCGCTATGACTTTATGCAAAAAACAAAAAAACGCAAAATGTCATTTATTTATTTATTTTCGGTAAAGATTGATGCCAACGGTGCCTTTTTTACACGTGGCATACCTCTCTCGGTGGAAATCAGCGACTAAAAGTATATATTGCGCTTGAACTCTATCCTTTTAGTAAATATAATGAATTAAATTCCGCGCACAAAGCTACTTTTCGTTC
The DNA here is from genome assembly GCA_963564615.1 of Rhorus exstirpatorius. Taxonomy (NCBI): domain Eukaryota; kingdom Metazoa; phylum Arthropoda; class Insecta; order Hymenoptera; family Ichneumonidae; genus Rhorus; species Rhorus exstirpatorius. Next base: position 36,521,107 of record OY751317.1, read on the forward strand.
AGCAATACCGTTTACAGCTTTTAAATCATTGAAGATTCTTTTTATTTGAAATACTTCCTTAAATACTTTACATATTTTACTTTAATTATTTCCTTCCAAAAAGTTCGTCATAGACGTTAATTGGCTGTTATAATTATAAAAGTCCAATGAGCGGCGGTTTCCAATTGAGCTACAGAGTAGCCTCTTCGCGAGGATGTTTTTTTTTTCATAAAAACTCAAGTTTTGAGGGGTGGGAGCCCGAAAAATCAAATTTTTTTCTTGAAACACCCTAATATATAATAATAATAATAATAATATATTAATAATAATATATATTATATATTATAATATATATATTATAATATCAATTATATATTATTAATATATATAATATATATAATTATTATTTATATATATAATTATTATTTATATATTATATAATATTTATTATATTATATATAATATATTATAATATAAATAAATAATATAATAATAATAATAATAATAATAATAATAAAATAATAATAAAAAAAATAGATATAAACACCCCAATATATAATTATATCTATTTTTTTTCCTCCTTTAAAATCCATTCACCTACCAGAGTGCTCGAAAATAATTCCAATTGTTTCAGCCAATCGTCGACCCTCGATTTGATAGGACCGACGTGTCTCGACGCGGCGATCGTTTGTATATTGATATTGCTCTCGTCGAGAGCAGCCTGAATTTCCTCGAGTGAGCCAAGCACAAAAATGTCTTTTGCATCTTTGTGCGGCAAAACGATGAATTCCATGATTTTCCACGTATCCTCGACTTTTTTCAGCATCAGCTCGAGTCCCGATTCCGAGCTCGCTGCAGCGGCAATTTCCATAAGCTCGTTCGGATATGCAAAAGCACCGAGAGCCTCGATGGTCTCGAGATCGATCGTCTCGTCGGTTTTGAATTTGTGATTGAGCAAACTTTCAATTTTCAACCAATGGCGTGCCTTTAAATTAGGATTTCTCAGATAACCGATTATCGGCAATTTGTCCTTTATTATTTCGACGTTTTCCTTCAATTTTGGCAAAATATTATTAGCCGGCAGGCCCTTCTCCAGTTGGGCGATATTTTTCAAATTTTTCATCGTCAGACTCATCATTTCGTCGACATTGAGATTACTCAGATCCATGGTGTACCATTCCTCGACCTGCTTGGACCATGAAGTTACGCTATCCCATAGAAGACTGCGCAGCTTTACCTCGTTCGTTACGTGATCCAATATCTCGAATCTCGTTATCTCGACTTTGAATCCTTTCTGATGATTGCGATATTCGTTCGACGTGTTCACGCACTCGGCCAGTCTGTTCGTCAAGTCCCTGAGTGTCTCGGTACAAACGTCGATGTCACTGTCGGCATTCAAGAGCCAGGATTGCTGAAATGGGGGAAAAAAAATTTAAAAAAAAAAAAAAAAAAAGAAAAACAATATTAGGAAGAAAATAGACATTTTTTTATATTTTTTATATTTTATATTATATTATATATTTTATATTATATTTTTTTAGATTTGATATATGCTGTTAATATTTACTATTTTTTTTTATTCATATTTTTTCAATGTCTCACTTGTATAAAAAATATTTCTATTCAATATTTTTTATTCGCGTTTATAGAAATACATGAATATAAATAAATATTGTATATATATAACATACTTTTGTTGATTTGAAATATTTTTTTACATTTTGATATCGAATTTTTGGGTTTCCGTAAAAAAAAAAAAAATCGATTCGTAATCAGCGGGAAATTTTCCGATCGCGCCTGGAGTCACAAAATATGGTGAAAAACGAAAAAAAATTTTAAAAATTCTCAAAATTTTGCCCACTTTTTCGAAAACCTGAAAATACCGAAATTTAAAATGCTCATAACATCGCTCCGGATCGACGGATTTAGGCTTAATTGGGATGTTTTGAAAAGCTCAAAAGTAGACTCAGAGCATTCCGTTTGATTTATCCCGGGATCTAAATTATTTCTTACTCAAGAAAGTACTTTGAAAATTTTTGAAAAATCATCGTAGCACTCGATTGACCAAGCGGAGTTTCGAAGCATGAACGATTGCAAAGAGAATATGAACACAAAATACAGTCCCAACTCGTTCGGGGAAGCAAATTTACAGTAATTTTAGTGAACGCATTCATTTTTCGAAAAAATTAAAAAAAAAAATCTTGGACGTCCGAAATTTCATTCAGGTATATCGATTTGTGATACGTATATACTGAGAAAAAATTGCCTGTGCTTGAATGAAATAAGATTTATTTAAATTAATCAAGCAGTTAGCATGAAATACAAACCATCGCTTCGTCGTTTATCATCGAAATTTTCTCGACGAGTGCACTTATGTCTTTCTGCAACTGAGAATTGAATCGCGCAATCAATTTTTGCCTTTCCTCCAGTCGTTTGTCCACTGCCAGACGTAAACTCGTGAATTCCACGCTGATGCCCTGGTCGGCAAAAAATAAAAAACAAAAAAAATACAAAATCATGGACCGTGGAATTTTTTTTTTTTTTCAAACTCAAATCATCAAATAATAAAATTAACCAAATAATTCGCGATATCCTCGGCAGCAGCTGGAATTCCATATTCCTCCATTATATCGTACAGTTCCTTGACATAATCCAGCTGAGCTTCCATCGAGTTGACTTTTTGTTGTGCCATGTCGATGAACTTTATGTAACTAACATAATCATCGGTGGACGATGGATCGGAAGCCAAAAATTTTATAGCATCGACAGCCTCGCCGAGAAGTTCATTGACCTTTGATTTTCCAATTCTGCGAACAATAAAGAATTCCAAAAAAAAAAAAAATCCACCTTTAACAATTCTCCGGAAAAGGAATGAAATTTTTTGGTACAAAACCAAAATGTTGAAAAATTTGACAATTTTTCGAATTAAATTTCTGACCCGGGCATCACAACTTCCAAGACTCGTTGTTTCTCGTTCGGTGCTACGAGTGCACTGTTCTTGAATCTTTCCAATTGTACGAGAAAAATTCCCAATGGCTGTTGATCGACGACATTGACAATCGTTTCGTTCTCCATTCTATAACGAACGCACCATTTGCGAAATAAATCGCACTTTTCATTCTCGCGAATGATATTCTCGTCGAAATTAATGTCCTCGGTGTAAAAATCATGTATAAGATTGAAACGTTGGCAATAAAGTTCGACGGCATCGAAATTTGTGTCAAGAATTTCCCTGACTCGATCCTTGAGATCGTGCATCGTCGGATCTTTTTTTATTATCTTGAGAATCAGCGGAGGCTCTCCGCTCAGAGAATCTTCGATCTTGTGATTTATCATAGGCCTGTTGTGGATGAAAAATGAGGGGAAAAAAAGAAGAAAGAAATTGAGAACAACGAAAAAAAAAGTGAGGGTATGATTTTTTTTTTTGTATTTACATACCTCGTAAAGGAATTGAAATATGAATCCGATAAAAGAGGCTTTATTGCATCCAAATTTTCTTCCCACATGGATTGCAGCGTTGTGAAAACGTGACGAAAAATTTTTTCCGAAGGTTCCATTACTATGCCATTTTCACGAGACATCAATAGATCAATTATAAAGTATGGATTCTGAAAAAAAATGTATTTAATTTACCTTGGAGATAAAATTATTTATTCGTGTTTTTTTCATTTTTTTTTAAATTATTTTTCCAATTTTTAATTTTCATTATTTATTTATTTGTTGTAAGAGTTTTTAAAAAACTATATTAAAAATCCTCGAGACATGTTTACTGGAAATGTGCATAAATTTTTTCATTAAATTTTCTCAATTTTTAAATGTAATTTGTCGATTTGAAGATTGTATTTATAATTTTTTTTTTTGTTTAAATTCACTATGCCTGTATGGAACAGTTCGACGAACGCTGATCTTCCAAAATTGTGTCTAGCTCATTGTCTTCGAGTAAGGATTCGTCCGGAAGGAATAACGTGTGACTCGTGAGATTTTCCAAAAATTCCATATAAGTATTGCGCAATAATACATACATCATATTCGTTTGCATGTAATCCACGAGGTGAATGAAACTAAAAAAAGTTTTTTTTTCGTTTTCAATGCTCTTTTAAGAAATTTACTTCCTCATTGAATAGTTCTCAAAAATAATGGGCAACGTACCAGCAGAGACGATAGCACTTTTTACGCTTTTCAGCTTGCTCGATGTAACTCATTTTCAGAATACCATCCTTCGGCATGCGAAATTTTGTTGCGCCGAATTGACCTGAGATGTATATTATCGATAAAATTTTCACAATTCATATTTCGTTCTTCTAAATTACAAAAGAAAAATGATAATTTAATTGAATTTTTATCAACTTTTTTGTTTATCAATAATTTATCGTGTGTAAAATAATTAATAAGTATATTTTACGTGGGATATATACCCAATTTTCCATAGGCCGTTTGTTCGATCGTTATATTAGAATCATCGGGGGTGTATCCGGCATCCAAAAGTGCTCCTAAACAAGCATTATTCACAATGTCCATAGAAATTTTACGAAATTCATCGAGTTTCTCACGATTCATTTCCAATTTGGCAAATTGCATCTCGACAAACTCAAACAACGCAAGTTTCTCGATAACGCTGGAATCCATGAAAGAAGAGTCCAAAAAAACAGCGCACATGGCTTTGATCTTGAGAAGGGCCGTGCTCAAAATTGGATCGGATATAAAAAGATTTTTCTCCATGTAATTGCGAGCATTTACAAATTTTTCAACGGTTATGGATTTTTTCCAGACATAGAAAGCTTTCCAGGCACGATAACAGGCAAAAGTTTTTATCTTCATGACCGATGGGAAAAAAAACGTACCGAATTAATTTTTTTTTTTTTTTTTTAAGGGAAAAGCTGAAATATCATTTATTTCTTATTTTTTATCTCACTTTTATGAGCTTGAGATAATACGTGTATTCTCTCTCCCAGAGCTCGATAGGAGTGAATGTTGTTTCTTCGCAGCTGTATTGAGTTACTCCGCTAAGGCTCAGTGTCATGTATGTTTTGTCTAATTCTTTGTACTGAACGACTCTTGGTAGAAAAAAAATTAGGCGCGGATAAGATTTTGAAAAAGTAATTCTGAAAAAAGTGTTGTCGATCGATTGTTTACTTGAGCGCGTAAGGTGTAAAAAATTCTGAGGTACGATCCACGGCATAATTCATGTAATAAAATCCAATTTTCTTATCGGTTCGAAGCTTTTGTATCAATTCCAATTGATTGGCTACTTCGGGAGCTCGGCGCTTTGCTCCTTTTTCCAAATCTCTGTCATTCTCTGATAATTTGGGCATTACCTGAACTATACGTAAGAAATCAAGAATTAAAAACCGTACGGAGAATTAAAATGGAGCCTGAAAAACTCTGGATTAGCAATGTGGATATTATTTCTTTGCAACTTGACCTTCTTCTCGATATTCAAATTTCTATCTCGCAGCCTTTCCTTAAACTAATTTAATTTCTCCTCTCTTTGAGATCTATCCGGATCAACTTTTCATCAGTCAAACGTGGCAAAGAACATTGTTTCAAAAAATATTTATAATTAAATGAAATTGTACAATATAAGGTCCGATTTACGACAAATAAAATGGAATTAAATTTTATATCTCACGGAGAAACCTTTGTTAAAAAAGTGACAGAGATTTTTATAAAATAATAATCGCATACTCCTAACTGGCCTGATGAGCTTCGAGGGCCTAGACACGGTAACATCGACCTGGCCATCTTCATCTTCGGATAAGGGTCTTTTCAGTTTGCAGATTTGTTGTTTGATATTTTCTTGGTGGGCTCCGAAACCGGTCTAAATATTTATTTATTTATTAAAGCGTAGACCCGGAGCAGTTTAGTACAAAGTGAAATTAATTGAGTACGTACAAGGGGCTCTGGGATATCGTGCTTACGTTCGATTTTTTCCAGCAGCTTTTTGTGCGGAACATGAAACGCTATTTCGTTTTTTTGTCTAAGGCCGAAAAATCGGAATATCAAGCAAGGGGATTAAAAAAAATTAAGCGAATCATAAATTTGTTGAAGCTTAAATCTAATCGTCAATTCTTTGGAACTTAAAAAATTGAATTCTAACCTTTGTCGAGCCACCGGAGGAATCTTCCAGAGTCTCGGCTGTAGACTATTAGGCTGAGCTTCGGTTATTACCTTGTTTGTCATTTTCTGGATGATTTCATCCTCAGTGAAGTCAGAAATCTCGTTCATACTCTTCGAAACGACGATCCGGGAATCCCCGGATTCGTATTTCCTTGAAATGTCACTCAAGCCCTTTTTCATTTTTATACTCACTCGACGCAAAATCACTGATCACTATTTTTCTATAGCACTGATATTAATTAATATATTTTGCGGCTACTTTTAGTACGGTTAACATTTATGGAACGAATATTCACAAATTATTTATTTATGTCATAAATAATCCTGACTTGGCAAGAATGTACCAATGCGTCAGAAATCGTAGTTTGAAAATCATGAAGAAAAAAATTTCCCCTCGACGTCACTTCTCCTTGCAGTCTTGCCAATGTAATATTATCGGGTCAGGATTTCGGTTTAAATTTGGTGACAATCGATGAAGGGGGATTAAGATTTTACAAAATTTTGAATTTTTCAAGAAAAATCTATAATCGCTCTAACTTTCGTAAATTTGTAGCCATATATATCAGCTTAAAAATTGTTACACAAATTAGTGGACGAGGATATTCACTTTCAAATTTGGCGACAATCGATAAAGGGGTTTGGAATTTATTGAATTTTGAATTTTCAAAAAAGTTTGTAATTGCTCTAACTTTCGTAAATTTGCAGCTATCGGGTCGAAACTTGTTACATAAATAGGCCAGTGGACAAGGATGTTTGGTATTAAATTTGGTGACGATCGATTAAGGGGTTTGGATTTTATAAAATTTTGAATTTTTCTAAAAAAGTCTGTAAATTTGCAGCTATCGGGTCAAAACTTGTTATACAAATGATTTAGTGGACAAGGATGTTCGCTTTCAAATTTGGCGACAATCGATTAAGGGGTTTGGATTTCATTAAATTTTGAATTTTTCAAAAAAGTTTGTATTTGCTCTAACTTTCGTAAATTTGCAGCTATCGGGTCGAATCTTGTTACATAAATAGGCCAGTGGACAAGGATGTTTGGTATTAAATTAAGCGACGAATCGATAAAAGGGTTTGGATTTTATAAAATTTCGAATTGTTCAAAAAAAGTCTGTAAATTTGGAGCTATCGGATCAAAACTTGTTATACAAATAGGCCAAGTTTGATCATCACTATTTTAAATATTATGCGAATGACTGTCAAATTATCCGAACAAAAGTTATTTCGCATCCGCTAAGCAGGCTTGACGTTTCTTAATCTCACAAAAAATCGTCAATATTCCATGTTTTCTCCGTTTACAAGATTGCAATCCGCTCAATCGAATTTCATCGACAGTTACGAGCATTAATACAATATCCGGGTCTATGGCAGACTCAGTTTGTTCTTTGATATTATATATATAATATAATATATATAATATATATATATAATATAATATATAATATATATATATATCTATATTTGCTATATATAGCAAGAAATGTCCGAATAGTCAATATGTTTGTAAAAAATGTTTTGACAACATATTCTGTGAGCGAGCTACACTGATCTGTTTAATCGTACAATGAATACAAAAGCGATTCGAAAATCAAGTTTTGTCTTTTTTTTATTAACTCTCACCAGTTGAAATCTCAATTTTTATCGTAACATCGAAGCTCGAACAAGGGCATAGAGCCCTGCGGGCCAACTTTAAGAAATGGAAAGATTAATTTTTGTCTTTGCCGTTCGATTAAAATGTGAAAAATTGGCGCATCTACTTTTTCGAGAAAAGTTTGCCCTCCTTTCAACCCCAATTTTCGGGTTTAGGTTTAGGCTCGAAAGGAGATCGTAAATTGATGATAATTCTCGAAATTCTTCGGCATATGATAATTACAAAAGTAGGCGGGGAAAAGCATATTTTTCGAAGAATATTACAAAATTCAAATAGAAAATACGCTTTATTTGTTTTCCCCAAGTCTTGGCACTCCGAATGTATGAATAAGTTCAGTCTTAAAAGGTGTACAATTGGCAATGATGACTTCTTATAAAAAAAAAAAATACTATTCGAGAATACTTGAAGACGCGCGAGAGAGGCAGCGATTAATTTTTTCATTCCATTCTTTTTTTTTTTTTTTTTTCTTCTCCTCCTCCCCAAAATCAACGATCACGGTTCAAGTTCGCTTGAAATCGTTTTTCCATATCACAAGCGCGCGAGTACGAATAAATGGCAGAAAAAAAAAAAAACTAAGTATGCGAAAGATCAATATCGAGCAGTTGATCCACGAACACAAATTTTTCTATCTTAAACCTACAAAAAAAAAAAAAAAAAAAAAAATCGTAGCTTCGGTACGTAGAAAATTCATCCGCTGGATGAATTCGACCAGCGTTCGATAATTACTATGCGTTAAAAAAAAAAAAAAAACAAAAAAAAAAATTGCACATGCGTAACCAGTAATGATCAGGCGTCAATTATCCACATTAAAAAAAAAAAAGTAGAAAGAAAAAAAAAGTATATACGAAAAAAAATTGGATGAAAAATCATCGTCGGGGAAACTTTCCAAAAGTTTTTCCAATTTCTCTTACTCGCCGAAACTTCCGTCCCGGGGGGGCAGGTCATCTCAATTTTCACGTCGTCTCGACGAGTACTTCGACGGTGTCGAGCTAAACATATTTTTCATGTTATCCTGCCAATCGGACAAACGAATTTCATCCGCGTTTGACAAAATTTTCTCGTTCCAATTGAAGCTCTTGGCGATTGGCGTTATCAGGCTAGAATTTTCAGTATTTCCGGTAAAATTGCTCATGCTGTACGTCTGATAGCCCGTATCCTGAGCAAAATTCGCATCGCTGCGCTGACCAGCGCAGGAATTTCCCAAAATCGTATTGTCACGCTGTTCGTAAGTTTCGTTCGAACGTATTTCGGACGAATTCGCGATAATTCTCAAGCCACCGAGAATCTCATTTTCGTTGCTCGCTGATTCGGGATTTTCCTCATTTTTCAGCGGAGTCGTTTCGCGCGACAACATTTCCGCCGTTAAATTCTCGCCGTTTATGTCATCTTTGACGACGAGCCGCTGACAAGCTTCGCGTTGAATTTCCGGACGATCGATGATAATGTTCGAATGTAGCAAAGACGTGTCTGCAAAAGTAAAAAAGTCCATCGAGTCACGATTCGATGAAACGTTTTTTTTTCTTTTTTTTCTTCTATTATCAAAGATAAATTGTACGGGCGACAAGCGGAGAGTACAGCGAAGAATTTCAGGCGCAATGATATAAATAATAGAACAGTAATAATAATAATAATAATAATAATAATAATAATAATAATAATAATAATAATAATAATAATAATAATAATAATAATAATAATAATAATAATAATAATAATAATAATAATAATAATAATAATAATAATAATAATAATAATAATAATAATAATAATAATAATAATAATAATAATAATAATAATAATAATAATAATAATAATAATAATAATAATAATAATAATAATAATAATAATAATAATAATAATAATAATAATAATAATAATAATAATAATAATAATAATAATAATAATAATAATAATAATAATAATAATAATAACAATAATAATAACAATAATAATAATAATAATAATTATTATTATATATATATATTTATTAATATATTATATATATTATTGTATATATATATTAATATATATTATACATATATATATATATATATATTATTATCTATAATAATAATTATTTTTATTGGTATAAAATTTAATAATTAATATCGATGAAAATGAAATAATAATTGATTCGAGTGGGATAAAAAGATAAAAACGTACTTGAGTCGAGCTCAACGTCCTCGATTCGCTTCAATTCCTTGTCGTCTCTGATCGACATGTCGATACTCATGTCGGTCGTGAAGTCAAGTCGAGCGAAAAATTGCGAGCGCGTACGAATACTCTGGCAGGACATATCGTTGCTGCAAATGGGCGACATATCGGGCGGTGATAATTTACCGGCGTACGGAGTACCGTGAGTTCGTTCCAAACCGTACGAACATCCCTGAGTTGGGGAAAAAAAAAACAAAAAAAAAACAATCGCCATTATGGACAATTCGAGCGAGAAAGGGTCGTCGGGGTTAATTTTTTTGTTTTTTTTTCTGGATCAAGAATTTTCGTACCCTCAGGGGAGTTCCATGAACGAGCATACCGCTTTGCGGCGGACTAGACGGCAGTAGCATGGATCCTTGAGATTTCGTGGGTGAAATAGACAGCGAAGTATCCTCCTCGTCTTCCGTGCAATCGTCATGATTGAAGAATAACTTGCGTCTCAGTGAATTATTGCTCGAATTCGCATCGTCGCTCTCAACATTTTGATCCTTGCGTACGTGAGATTTTTTTTTTTTCATTTATTTTTATTTTTATCATGCTGCGACCTCAATTTCAATATTCAGAGTTATATTCGACTCGTGAGATTTAGCAATAAATTGTGCAAAGAATAACCGAGGCACGATTTAGCGCAATTGTGCAAACGTAGCGTTGTCAAAGGTGACTCTTGCGACACACTTGTCGCTGAGTATACGATTCCATCTTTTCGGGGATTAAACGAAAGGCCATCGAACTATCGGTTAAGGCAATAATGTAAAAAAAGGCAGTCTTCGATCGGTCACAGTCAGTTGTTAAAGTCAGAACTGTTGCCGTCGGTCGGTCTCAAGGCAAATAATCAAGAGGATCATCGTAATCAGTGTTGAGCAGCATCAAATTAGTACTGTTTTCAATTAATTACGTTTAAATTACAAATTACAGCTGTAACTTGTAATTTTTATCGAATCATCTTTTTTTCGAATCAATTACAAATTACATGAGTAATTGACACTTTTTTCGGATCAATTACAAATTAAAAAAGTGATTGACACCTTTTTCGAATGAATTACAAATTACAAAAGCAATTGACACCTTTTTTCGAATCAATTATAAATTACAAAAGCAATTGACACCTTTTTTCTAATCAATTAAAAATTAAAATTGTAACTGACATCTTTTATCGAATCAATTACAAATTACAAAAGTAATTGACACCATTTTTCGAACGGATTGCATATTAAAAAAGTAATTGCCACCCTTTTTCGAATTAACTACAAATTACAAAAGTAATTGACCCTTTTTTCGAATCAATTACAAATTACAAAAGTAATTGACATCATTTTTGAGCGAATTACAAATTTCAAAATTAATTGACACCTTTTTTCGAATCAACTACAAATTAAAAAAATAATTGACACCTTTTTCTAATCAATTTCAATTCCCAAATGTAATTGACAACTTTTTTCGAATCAGTTAAAAATTACAAATATAATTGACCCTTTTTCAGAATTAACTACAAATTACAAAAGTAATTGACATCTTTTTTCGAATCAATTACAAATTACAAAAGTAACTGACATCATTTTCGAACGAATTACGAATTTCAAAATTAATTGACACCTTTTTTCGGATCAACTGCAAATTACAATAGTAATTGACACCTTTTTCTAATCAATTTCAATTCCCAAATGTAATTGACGCCTTTTTTCGAATCAATTAAAATTTTTAAACGGTATCTACGGACCATTCCGAATATATACGAGTAATTTCAAGTATGCATGGATGCAAATAATCATAATTGTGAAGGTGTCAATGAATGTAAGTACACACGACTAGATATAAGGATATTTGGGTATACGTAGCATACGACCGGATTAAAAGTAGGTGAGTTGAATTGATTCAAGAAAAAGACGTAAATTATAATTGGGAATTGTAATTTATTCGAAAAAAAAACCGTCAATTACATTTGAAAATTTGTAATTGATTCGAAAAAAAAATCTCAATTACATTTGGAAATTGTAATTGATTCGAAAAAGGATGTCAATTACATCGTTAATTTTTAATTGAACAAAAAAAGGTGTCAATTACTTTTTTAAATTGAAATTTATTCGAAAAAGGATGTCAATTACATCGTTAATTTTTAATTGAACAAAAAAAGGTGTCAATTACTTTTTTAAATTGAAATTTAATCGAAAAAAGATGTCAATTACTTTTGTAATTTGTAATTTATTCGAAAAAGGTGTCAATCGTTTTTTAAATTTGTAATTGATTCGAAAAAGGATGTCAATTACAATTGTAATTTGTAATTGATACGAAAAAGGATGGCAATTAAAATTGTAATTTGTAATTGATTTTTTTTTTTTTTCAATTACCGAATACAATTGTAATTCGTAATTTGTAATCAATTAATTACAAATCCGTCCAACACTGATTCTCTAAACATATACCTCAATTCCATATCTTTGCGAATAAACTAGATCGCGTCTTTTGTAATACTCGATTCGAAGATTTACTCAACCTTTGCAATCACCCACAAACCCGTCCTCGACGATTTCATACCCGCGTGACGAATTTCACGGGCACAACAATTATCATCCCTTGTTTATTGATGTTTAAAATTTTTTTCATACCATTCGATGAGCCGAGATTCATTATTCAAATAAAATAACAAAAATTGCTCGAATTTAAAAAAAAAAAAAAAAAAAAACTTCAATTTACCTGATTAAACGTGAAATATGGTTTAAGCGCTTCCTCCAATTCTGCGGGCAATACGGGAGGAAGAGTCAGCGCGGTCTGACTCCAGCCTGTTCAAAGTTCGTTATAAAATTATCATATTGTTATTAATGTTGCAAAAAAAAAAAAAAAAAAAACGTCGATCGTGATATTTCTTACAATCTTTCTTGCTTTTGTGCAAAGTTTCTCTCGTCATGTTCAAATCCTCCAGAGGTCGACTGGGCGTGCGCATCTCGGACTTTCCAGGCGCTCCTTTTCTTCCGCCGTCCCACGGACTCGGTATGATCTGATTGTCGGTGAAAAATTTGTTTATAGCGGCTTGAGCGACTATTTCGATGTCCGGATCGGTCGAGTGCATTTGCTGAAGGGGAAATTCTTCGATTTTCGCCGGTTGAATGAGCGCCAGTTCGTCGACGCTCCAACTGAATCCCGGCGAATCGCGATTGAGCGTCGGAGATACCTCAAAGGTTGAAAAAAAAAAAAAAAATCATATTCGTCGAAGATTTCTCCGCCCCCTATAATTTGTCGCAGCATTTTTTTTTGCTCTTTTTCTTTTGCCATTTTCATTGCTCGATAATTTCTCGGCGAATGCATCGTTTTTAGGCGAATCGCAGTGAAATCGGAACGTGTCAGTCCGACACGAATAAGGTCTGGACCGACACGAAAAAACGTTTTTTTTTTTTTTTTTTTTTTTTTCAAAAGTTGTGACGAATGGACGAAAAAAAATCAAATTGATGCGATTTTTTTTTTTTTTTTTTTTTTTTGAGTAAAAGTGAAGTGCAAGTTAAAAAAAATAGATAAGCAATTTTTTGAATGATGGAATAAATAAATACCTTGGTGAAGACCGTGGGACTTATAACGGAAAGATGAAGACGACTCGTCAGGTCAGCGTCGAATGGATTTCTCGCGATGAATTTCGTCAAGCCCGACGGAGGTGTCAGATGAGCGGGTAAAACATTGAAACCGGTAATGCCGCTGGTAAATCCTTGTTTTTTTTCATTTCGTCTTACCGGTGTGCTACAAGTCGCCGGACTCTTGGCACAGCTCAAAGATTCGTGAATAAATGTATTTTTATTTGGACTGTCGAACATAACACCCTCCATCGTGGTTAATTTATATTTATAAATTTATATTATGTACATAAAAATAACTAAAAGAATTTTTTATTGAATTAATAATTATTCGTCAATTTATATCGGACGTGTGGGGCAACTATTTACATGGAAATTTAAGGATCTTTGCACGATCCTCGCTGTTGACAAGGGCATCGAGAGATCGGAGAGTGGCGCTTCTCGTTGTCAGTTTGAGAATTTGAAGGAAAAAAAAGTTTCGAGGGTCAATGTTTTTGAAACGGGAGTGCATATACGAGCAAGCGGACCAATGAAATTGCCTCTTTCGACGATACCGCCATGTTTATTTTTTAAAGTGACCAATCATGTTTCAGGGCATGATGCGTGGGTTCGTAAACTCATCCGATATTTGTCTAATTTCTGCATTCGAGATGCATTTATCCTTTTAAATGATAAACGGAACTATATATTTGCGATCGTACACAATTCCATCGAAATTTGATTTTAAAATATTTGAGTGATGCGCTTTAAAATGATTCATTGGCGTTTTTTGAATGAAACCCGCGTGACGTTTCTCTCTTTTTTGTCACGTATTTTGGCAAATTCAAAAAAACCGCCGCTTATCTCATCAAATTAGGAATATCGGATGTATTCACGAACACGTCAAAAACATTTTCCCCATTACATCGGTACTCGGTACTCTCAACGGTTGAGAGCCTCTCAACTCCTCGCCTATAATTACCTTCCGCAAAACGCGACGAAAGAACTTAAATTTGGAATCATTGACGAAAATAAAGAAAAAAACCAAATGATATATTGTAAAAGAAAAAAAAAATATTCCGAACGAAAAGAAGTTATTATCAGTGATCATCGAGCGATGGCGCAACCGAACATTTCCGCGTGTATGACGTAACGAGTCCAAAACACATACTTCTCAGCAACGTTTTCCGTCATGACGCATGCGTATCTATACATAAAGAATGAAAAATCAGAATTAGTTTAACGGAATCCCAGAAAGTGGAAGTGTGGAACTCCCCTCTCTTCCCTTTTGTGTTTTGGTGTGCGTGTGTGTGCGTGTGCGCGTGTTTTCGTGTGCGCGCTCTGTCCTGCTCTGTCCTCTGTGGCTTTCGAAGAAACGAACGAAAAAAAAAAAAAAAAAAAAGAAGAACCGAGCAAAGAAACGAAGGAAAAATAAAAATTTTCATCTCGCCCGTGCGTGTTATAAACGTAAAATTACGATAAAACGAGATAACCGTCCGTAAGGAGCAGACAGGGGAAAAAAAAACAACGATTTAATTGCTACACGGTCTTCCGATCGGCCGTCTTGTCCGCCGTGTGTCGCGTGTGCGTGTGTGGCGGTGTGTGCGCGCGTGAGAGAGCTCGTTGGTAAACGACGAGACTCGCTATTGAAACGTCGATTCGGTGCGAAGAGTTGGCAGACAATACACGGCCCGGAGGATGGCGAAGCCCGATCAGGTTTTGGTTATCGAGCCGCAGAACGAGTTGCGATTCAGGGGTACGCGAAATCTTTTTTTTTTACATTAAAAAAAAATGAATTATCGTTATTATTTCATATTTGATACGTGTGTATTAATTCTTGAGCCCGCGTGCAAAACGATCGACGCGCTAGGCTCCCCTCGAATCTTATAATCGCACAAATATATATATATATATATATATATATATTTCTCTCTCTTTCCCTCGCACGTACGAACGATACTAGTCATGACATGGCGAATAACCGGGCTACGTATATAAAAAAAATTCTTCGCCGTAAATAATGATTGCGAGCTTTCGGAACTCTTTCTCGAGCGGTCTTACGATATTTTTTCTCGATTCGCCTTGATAGCATGACGTAAGGATGGCGCCTACGCGAAAAAAAAATGGATTTTTTTTTTGTTTCGAGTCTCGCAATGATATTTTTGCATTTTTTACGATGAAAAAAAAACACGAAAGAAAAAAAAAATGGGATTCCCCCCCTCCCCCTGGTGATCGAGTTCGTACCTAACCCATCGGGCATCCGTCAATGCTGTCAAAGCTTTTATATATATAGATTTTACATGCGCATATATATATATATGTATAATATATGTCTCCCTGACTTCTCATCCCCCCCCCCCTCTAACTTTTCGCGAATATCTTCTTGGCTCTTGCAGACTACTCTCAATCCTACGTATTTTGCAAGATTGCAACATTGCACCTAGCGACATGTTTTTTTTTTTTTTTTTTCACTCGGTAATTGCCTTAACGCCGATTCATTTCCCTCTCTACGTAGCTAGCTCTCTTCCTGTCCCTCTTGAGAGTAGCGCCAGCTCATTTAGCCAGGAAATTAATGCCTCGAGATATGATTGAGATCTCGGATGTTTTTTCGTGTTTAAAAAGAAGACGAAAAAAAAAAAAAAACAAAAAACAAAAAACAAAACAAAACATATTCTTTCAGGACCTTTCACAAGCACGCCGGTCACGTCTTACATCACTCTAACCAATCCTTCAGAAAACAGAGTGTATTTTAAAATAAAGACAACCGCTCCAAAGAGATATTGCGTACGACCCAACAATGGAGTGCTCAAACCCGAACAGTCGATTGAAATAGCAGGTACATCGAAAATTTCGTGAGAGACCCGAAAACAATGAAAAAAAAAAAAAAAAAATATTGTATATTTTGAAAATTTGTTTTTTTTTTTCCTTTTTTTTTTTTTCCTTCATCGGTTCTCAGTCTGCTTACAACCGTATGAGTTTGATCCGGCGGAGAAGAATAAACACAAGTTCATGGTACAGACGGTGATAGCGCCGGAGGGCGACGATCACAACAATCCGAACGATGTGGTAAGGGCGACGATATGAAAAATAAACAAACGTTCGTAAAAATTTTTGCTTCCTCGAAAAAGCGATGTCAATATTTTTGGCCTCATTCCCAAGCATTATCCGAAGACTTAGCTCCAAAAAAAATAATTGTTTCGCTAAAAATTCAATGATAATAGTTTTTTTTTTCTTTTTTTTTTTTTTTTTTTTCAAATTAAATTCCAAGTTTTGCCGCGACGAATCGTCGTTCACTGTAAATGATTTGTTCCGGACGCCTATTTTCTTAAAAAATTTTTCTGAAAAAAAAAAAAACATCATTGACCAAATTGAAATTCATGGCAATTTGTCGATGAACGATCGTCCCGGGACTAGGCATAATTAGTTCGTTCGCAACGTTTCTTTCAGTGGAAGGATACAAATCCGAATCAGATTATGGATTACAAATTGAAATGCATTTTCGAGAATCCCGTGAGTAGTAATACAGCGGCTAAGCCAGCGGCTGCGCCGTCAGCTGCGAAAATCGATTCCAGCACCAACGGCAAAAATAAAGCCACCGGCGATACGTCGAAAACATCGTTGAAGGTAAATTTTCGAAAAAAAAAAAAAAAAAAAAAAAAATTCCCCGCCAACTCTCTTGATCGTGAATTTTCATAGCATCGATCTTTCGTTCGTTCATTTTTTTTATCTACTTTGAACAGGGACTCGACGAGACGGAGGAAAAATTGAAGAAAGCCGCGCAAGAAGTTTGCCAGTTGAGGGTAGAGGAGAGCCAACTGAGGCAGGAATACCTTCTACTCAAGGTGAGTAAATATATTTTTCTTCATTATTCACGATTTTTGTACTTTTCCCTCGTAATTTTTCATAGCCGATCCACGAAAGCGCCGCAATAACGAATATCCATGATAATCGAACGATAGAAGGCAAAAAATGCTTTAAAAAAATACATCGATGCAATTTAATTTCAATTCGGGGCACGGTTTAATTTTTTGCCGAAAATTCCTCGTCGTATCAGAGATTTTTCTAATCTTGATGAATCATCAGAATTGAATGCACTGTAAAAAGTTTCTGTTTGAAATTTAATAAGAATGTGTATTGAGCAATTAACGTGTACTTTTTGTATATTAAATTTAATATACTTTTTGAATATTAAATTTAATGTAATTCTTGGATATTATATTTAATAATGGTTTGGAATTTTTTAAACTGCGTATATTTAAATTCAAGGCTTTAAATGATTGAATATTAATATAGGTAGTTTTGAAAAATTCAAAACCATTAGAGATCGTGGTGATTCCGTCTTTCACCCTTTATTTGGTATAAACAATTACGGTAATGAAATTTTAAACGGTCACTTAAAACTCAAAAAACTCACAATTTTTTTTGAATTTTCAAAATAGTCTTTGAATTTTCAAGATTGTATTTGAATTTTCAAGATAGTCTTTGAATTTTCAAGATAGTCTTTGAACTTTCAAGATAGTCTTTGAATTTTCAAGATAGCCTTTCAATTTTCAAGATAGTGTTTGAATTTTCAAGATAGTGTTTGAATTTTCAAGATTGTCTTTGAATTTTCAAGATAGTTTTTGAATTTTCAAGATAGTATTTGAATTTTCAAGATAGTCTTTGAATTTTAAAGATAGTCTTTGAATTTTCAAGATAGTCTTTGAATTTTCAAGATTGTCATTGAATTTTCAAGATAGTCTTACCAATTTAATACAAAAATATAATTATAGAGTGATAGTTATTGAAAATTCAGTAATTTTTTTATTTCAATTTCATTCCCAGGCTTTGTAAATTTAAACATTTTCTCTATCTCAAATATCAGAATATTTTTTACAGTGTGGTATAGTCATTGATTTTCGGCAAAATTTTAACGATGAGTAATTTAAAATCACACGAAGTAATCCTAATTCATTTTTATTTCATTGCAATTTCTCCAAGTAGTTGTAATTATCTTAAAAAAAATGAAACATTAATATTCGGGATTCGAAAATACGAAGACTCGAATATCGAAGTGTTTGAATCCCCTAAATTCGATATCCCCTCTAGCGATATAACCAGCGATTTTTCAATACAAAAAAAAATGGTCAAATTTCATGAATTCGAGACTTTTCAAAATTTTCGAAGCCCGTAAAGTTCATTCGATTCAAGTATATTGAAGAAAAGAAGAAAAAAAAAACTTCACCGATTTAGCAATTCACACGACAAGGAATAATTATAAATATTCTTCACTCATCGAGCCATTATAAAATATATTTAAAATTACGCGGAAAAATAAAACGAAAAAATCAATTGCTAATGCTGTTATCGAAAAAAAAAAAAAAGAAAAACCAAAATTAAAACCGGACAAAAATCTGCGGATGAGCTAAATTAAAAAAAAAAGGGGGAAATTCAAAAATTCAGGCATCGTGTCGTATAACTTTAAAAAATTCATTCCCACAATTTCGCCATTTCGACTGTAGGAAGAGATGCTAAAATGGCGAACCGCCGCAATGGATAAGGGCGTTAATGTAACATCGAGCGCTCGTTTAACGTCGCCGAATTCAGCCGATCGTAACAGTACTTGTGCAGTACCAATGACATCAACGAGCATCGCGATCGCCGTTATGATGGTAATAGTCGGTTATCTTCTTGGTAAAATGATCTGAGCAGCGAAAGATTATCCGTAAAGAAAGAAAGAAAGAAAGAAAGAAAGAAAGAAAAACATCCCACGGCGCATCTCTCTTTTATCCTTCATTCATCGTTAGAGCCATTTTTGACCCATTATCCGTCTCTGGCTCTCTATTTTTCCTTTTATATCTTACACAGTCGCCCCCCCCCCCCTTCCCCATTCGCTCCTCGATAATATTGCCGATCGACGCTATCACTTTTATTCAAATCGCAAGTACGATTTGGATTCAATGTTCCACCCAATTTTCCTTCTTCTCTCTCGTTAATGATTGTGCATAATAAATATTATCAACGTTTATGAATCAGCGTCGTCTACGTGTATTATGCAGAGAGAGAGAGAAAGAAAGAAAGAAAGAAAGAAAGAAAGAAAGAAAGAAAGAAAGAAAGAAAGAAAGAAAGAAAGAAAGAAAGAAAGAAAGAAAGAAAGAAAGAAAGAAAGAAAGAAAGAAAGAAAGAAAAAAAGAAAGAAAGAAAGAATGAAAGAAAAATGGCAAAACGGCGCAGTAAACGAGAATAAAATAGTAATTAAAACCTATTTGGAGAAAATCAATATTTCTCTCTCTCTCTCTCTCTCTCTTTCTCTCTTGAGAGTGATCCGGTTCGTCTCATCGAACAAACGAAGACTCGAGATTTTTTTTTCCTCCCTCCCCCCCTCCTTCCCTAAATTTCAACGAGATCGTACTTAATTTTGTGTGTTTTTCGTTTTTCTCACCTCAAATTTCCGACATTCCCGTTGAATTAATCACGAAAGAATTTTCCATCAAGGTGCGAGAAAACAAAAAAGCATAAATTTTCAAAAAAAAAAAAAATCATCTTTAATCGATATCCGCCGATGCTCTTGCAACGGATCAAAGAACGAAAAAGAAAAAAAAAAAAAAAAAAAAAAATCTCGAGTTCTCGTACACTGGCGCTGCGACGAAGGTGGCGGTGGGGGGGCTGTTGAGGCGACGAATTCAAAAGAAAATAGTAAAAAAAAGAAAAGAAAAAACGCTGCGATGCAGTTTGAATCGGATTTTTAAGACTTGCGTAAGGATATTGTGTATAAAAATTCTGCGCGAGGAACAATAGCAAAATGAGAATCGGAGGGAAAAGAGCAATGTAAAATGTCTTCTCTGATATCGAAGGAGTTTGGGCGATGGCTGAATAACGAGAGTAAAAAAAAAGCAAAAAAAAAAGAAAAGAAGAGAGAAACGGGGGGGAAAAAAAAAATTCACACAAAACAAACGCGTATATAAACGTTTAGCGGTGCGTAGGCTGGCAAAATGGTTTTTACTGGAAAGTAGAGGGAAAAAAAGAAGAAAAAAAAAACTACTGTATCGTCTCTCGTGCAACGGAGCTCGCGATCTCCTTGCGCAAACTTGACGCATTGAGTTTACCAACGCATCCGTGTAATTTTTAATTATTTATGTTTGTCTTACGAAATGAGAGGAAAACTAAGAAGTAACGAAAAAAAAAAGAAAAGAATTCGTTCGGAATAAAGATGTCTAGGATGTCACATTTGAAGAGCTATTGTGTGCCTTTGTACCTTTTCGTCTTGAAGCCGGCTTTGATTTTTACGTTTAAAATGTACATTTATATATACATGTTTATTTATACATGTGTATACATATATATATATATTTATATATATGTGTATATATATATATGTATATGTATATATGTACGGCTGGATCAGCGTTAAAACATTCGTGACGAATTATGGAGACTTTGTATCGGCCGGAAAAGAAAATTTATTCGACTCGTGCGTATCATACGATTCGTGCAGGTTTTTTTTTTTTTTTTTCCTCCATCGACAATTCCATGTCGGAAGAATCTTTTCGCTTGTTCGGGCATTTTTTTATCGAGAATTTCGTATAAAAAGTGTCGGAAATGAAATGACAAAAGGAGATATAGCAAGAAAAAGCTTTTACATTCGATTGTTCGGTCCTCGAGTTCAATGCCAGATGTCAAAATCGGTCTGAGGCAAATTGTTCGACGCGAACTCATCGAATTTTTCGTTAAATTCATCTTCAATGGCCAAAACATTTCGCACAAAAGTAAAAAAGATCAAATTTTCCGCTTGCCTCGGATAATGCCGTCAGGATTTAATGCATTTGCCCAAAATATTAGCCATTTCTGAGATTTTTTTCGAAAAATTTCAGCCATTCGTCACGTGACGCATCCTTTACTTTCGATTTAATTCGAGTAAAATCCCTCCCTGATAAAGCGTCATCGCAGATATGGCCGTTTGAAGTTTAACACTCGGTGGGATTAACCGTTGATGTTTTGAGAACGTTTATAATGTAAATACAACCAATTTCACGATTCATGGAATCGAATGAGTATTTTTCTTCTTACAATTAGAATATCCAATCTCGATATCTGTGAGCAAAAAAAAATTTTGGTTGGCAATACAGAACGAAATGTTATTTGAGCCATTTTATTTCATCAATTTTTTGCCTTTGTTTCTTTCGGAATGCAATTTTTCTTCACTCAAGCCGGTGTTTCGGCTCGTTTGAACTTCTCCAACGACTCTAATGTCAATATTTAAACAGTTATTTTCTTTATCTACCGATTCGACCACCAGATGTCGCTTTGTACGATTTTCTACAGATACAAAGTTTCCCAAATTTGCCACAGTGGCGCTGTTTAACTTTGTCCACAGAACAAACTATATATATATATATATATATATATATATATATATATATATATATATACATATATACATATATATATGTAACATGAAACACAGTGTGTCTCATGGGAAAGGGAGTGTATGTAAAATGGATAATTGATAATATTACGCTGAGAAATAGCGAGTGGGAGAGTAGGCTTGCAAAAACCTCGTTGTCGCGGAGACGAGAATTCGTTGTTCACACCCATATATAAAAAAAAAAAAAACATTCGACAACAGCTAAAGTCTCTCGGTGTGCACGATGCATAAAAAAAAAAAACAACCATATTTAGCTTCGTGTGTGTATATGCATTCGTAATTATAATCTTTAATGGCGTTGTGGCATTGATTGCGACATTAAAAAAAAAAAAAATATCACTATACCGATGTATATCCCGAAAAACTAAGGCTTGCTTTCTCTATATATATCCCCTTCCCAAATACACCTAGTCGTTAGTCGTTTAAAAAAAAAAAACAACTTTTTTTTTACTCTTAATTCTGTCGTCGTAATTACGAGTAAGTGTCGTGTCGTGCGTTTAGTCGAGGGCTTTCGGGAAGTGGTTTAGAATAAAGAAAAACGAAATATATATGTATTTACATATATATGTATGTATATATATATATATGTATATATATATATATATATGTATATATATATATATATATATATATATATATATATATATATATATATATATATATATATATATATATATCTTCCAGTACCCAAAGAGAAACACAGAAGTAATATTCGATCATTTATTTCTCAATTTCTCAAATTCCTGATGAGGAAAGGTGTATGAGGGATAACGATGCATATAATTATAACTATGTATGTATAGTGACATAGGAAATATAGGCTATTATATATATATATATATATATATATATTTTTTTTGCACTCGTTTACGCGTCGTTATGTTTGAATTGACGACTTTCAACACTTTTTTTTTCCCAAAAAAAATAACGTTTTACTCTGCTCCTGATATAATTGAAAAAAAAGGGCAAAGAATTTTTGTACGTGAAAAGCAACTTTAGAAATTCTATTGATTTTCATCGAGTACAGGTGTTATACGAGGTAACGAAGTCTTAGCGAGACAATTTTTTACCCAACTTCTTTGATCAATAAGAAATTAAAAAAAAAATCCGAAGGACACTGAATTGATTACGTATTTTAGTACTTTCTGGTAAAGTCGCATCTTGCGAAAGAGAGACGAAAGATTTTTCTATGAAAGTATATGCACGAGTAAAAACATGAATTATCGGCCAAGTTTGGGCTTCACTATCGGGGATCTTTTTTTAAGTTACACAGTTTGGTGTCTGTGTTGAAAAACACGTGCCATAATTTTTTTAGATTTTTTTCCTCCATTTTTTTTAGCTACCATTGGCTATCGAATTCTTTCATTTGAAACTTTTTTGTTTTTTTTTTAAATTTAATTTTGGGGGTTTGAATTTGAAAAAAAAACCAATTCTATATTTTTTTTGTAAAAAAATCTCAAATTTCCGAAAAAAATATAGCCTAATTAATATACGTGTAGAATACTCTCAAAATCAAGATTATAATCTGAAAAGTCGTTTTTCCGCCATTGCCCAAAGTTCAAAAAAATTTTCCATATTTTTTTCAGAAATCTGAGAAAATTTTACGTAATATATGTCATTTTTAAGTTTGGATCTGTAAAAATACTCCTGGGATTAATAAAAATGTAAGAAAAAACATAAATCTCATTTATTCTAACAATTTGAATTTATTTTTTATTTTTTGGAGTGGCTGTTGAAACGAAACAATAGACAATTGTTACGTACTGGTATAAATACTGGGTTATTGTTTTTATTATTTCACCATTACGACAGCATACAATCATTCCAGTTGAAATAAATGTGCTAGAGAAAACGTTTCCGAGTTCCACACAAGTTTAAGAATAATCGTTCCCAAATTATTTGGTACCGGCGAAATCGAATGCAATGATTGAGTACCTTTGACAGTCTTTGAAGGCAAAGATCTTTGTTCAATTTCAGTCTTTGAATTCAGATACTCAATATTTTCCAAAAACTCAAAAGTTACATTTGATATT
The DNA here is from genome assembly GCA_963564615.1 of Rhorus exstirpatorius. Lineage (NCBI taxonomy): Eukaryota > Metazoa > Arthropoda > Insecta > Hymenoptera > Ichneumonidae > Rhorus > Rhorus exstirpatorius. Next base: position 36,545,041 of record OY751317.1, read on the forward strand.
AAAATTGTTAAAATAAATGAGATTTATAATGTTTTGTTTTTTTTTTTCATTTTTATTAATCCCAGGAGTGTTTTTAGAGATCCTAACTTAAAAATGGCATATGTTATGTAAAATTTTCTCAGCTTTCTGAAAAAAAATATGGAAAATTGCTTTGAACTTTGGGCAATGGCGAAAAAACGACTTTTCAGATTATAATCTTGATTTTGAGTCTTCTCCATGTATATTATTAATTAGGCTGTATTTTTTTTTGGAAAGTTGAGATTTTTTTACAAAATATATGTACAATTGGTTTTTTTTTTCTATTTTCAAATTCAAGCCTCCAAAATTAAATTGAAAAAAAAAACAAAAAATTTTCAAATAAAAGAATTCGATGCCCAATGGTAGCCAAAAAAATGGAGGAAAAAATCTGAAAAATTATAGCACGTGTTTTTCAACACAGACACCAAAGCTGTGCAACTTACAAAAAGATCCCCGATAATGAAGCCCAAACTTGACCGATAATTGATGTTTTTTTACTCACATACATGTGCACATGTATATATTAGGGTGTTTCAAAAAAATTTTTTTTTTTAATTTTTCACGCTCTCACCCCTCAAAACTTGAGTTTTGATAGAAAAAAAAACATCCTCACGAAGAGGCAGCTCTGTAGCTTAAGTGGAAGCCGCCGCTCATTTGACGTTTCTAATTATAACAGCCAATCAACGTCTATGATGAACTTTTTGGGGGGAAAAATTTGAGACCATGAGGATTGTATTTCGAATTAAGAAAAAAAAATTTCATTAAATAAATTTTTGCTTATTCCTAATTTCTAATTGTTTATAAAAAATTCTAAACAATTTTACGTTTAACAGCTTTGTCTGACACTACGTCGTGTTCTGAATAAAAATTTAGATCGATTTTATTCATAACAATAATATTGCGATCAAAAATTGTTTATTACTTGTCATAAACAATTCGTATCTGGTGAAATTTTTTTTTCGCGATAATTTTTTTTCTCGACTCAAATACGTACTCCATGGTTCTTCATTATTTTGCTGAAATAGGAAATCATTAGTCTCAGGGAAGATGGTATGTAAGCAAATTTATTCACCTTTAACAATTTTTCCGTTGTGACTTTATGCAAAAAAAAACGCAAAATGTCATTTATTTATTTATTTTCGATAAAGATTGATGCCAACGATCCCTCTTTACGCGTGGCATAAGGTCTTTCGGTGGAAATCAGCGACTAAAAGTACATATTGCGCTCGAACTCTATCTTTAGTTAATAATAAATTAAATTCTGCGCACAGAGCTACTTTTCGTTCAGCAATATCGTTTACAACTTTTAAATCATTGAAGTTTATTTTTATTTGAAATACAATCCCCATGGTCTCAAATTTTTCCTTTCAAAAAGTTCGTCTTCGACATTAATTGACTGTTATAATTAGTACGGTCCAATATAAGCAGCGGCTTTCGAGCTCCCTCTTCGCGAGGATGTTTTTTCCCATCAAAACTCAAGTTTTGAGAGATGGGAGCATGAAAAATCGAATTTTTTTTGTTTTTAAACACCCTAATATATATTTATATTTATATAGTTGCACAAACCTCGAGCTAGTCCTGTAAATGGGTTATCAAAAGTGTTAACGATAAAATTTAATAACTCGAATAACGATTATTTAATCACTGAAAAAAAAAACAACACATCTCTATGTTATAATACGTGTAAATAAATAAATCAGAAAGAAAATAACAGTTTTAGCTCGAAAAATTATCAAAATACGTGGCTACTACTTGTTAATTTTTGTTTTTTTCTGTACAGTTATATCGATTTTTCATAGCCTAGAGGTATTTATTTTCTCTCTCTCTCTCTTTCCATTCGACTACTTAACATTGTAGGATAAATGCACAATGATAAAACACACACACGATGATAAAACTATCAAACTGTATGAAACAAAGAAGAAAAAAAAGTTTATTCGTTACTACGAGATTTTTAGCTGTTTAGAACTGTCCTAGGTTTTTTCCAATCGAGTTTTTTGGGTCTACAGGTGACACGTCAGATCCTCCTTGATCCGATCAAATGTCGCACTGAATATTACTGTCCCACTTTCCTCAGGATCATATATGTGCATACAAACCGTGTGCATTCTCTAGGGTATAATAACCTGCTCCCTGTACATGTGCCTGGTATCATCAAAATCTATAATCGAAATATGAATAACGAAAATCAGGTCTGGGGGTTCGTAGCCATTGATTTTCTCGGCTGATCTCTCGTAAAGGTCCGAATACCTCAAGCCCCTCTGTATCGTAAGGTAAGTTCACTTTTGGAAATGAGTATTTTTTATCTGCGTCATTGTGATTCTTTGATGTTATAGTTACGGGGGAAAAATCCCAAGAAAAGGAAACAACGGATTATCATAGCGATTATTCACTGAAATTTTCATGTTTTTTTTACAAGTAATTTAGTACATATTAAAAATGTAATACGTTGACTGTAGTATCGAACGGCGACTTGTAATTGTTCCATATTTTTCGGTAAAATGTTTTTAGTAAAGATTAAGTCGAACGACCAAACATACTTAAAGCGCTTAAAGCGTGCTCCGCGAACGCACCCTATGTCTTTCCGATCTTTATTTATGAGTTGTTTATTGTAATAAAGCAGCAGATTTTGAATTATTATTAAAAAGTGACAAATTCGCATAGTAAAATCATCGGACAGCGACTGGGAGAGATCAGTTAGACATTTGGCCGCCAGAGGTCATGGTGACATTTGTGAGTTCCCACTTATAGGGCATCCGCACTGCCAAACTCAGCCGCGTGGTGGCAGCATCTTAGATTGCGCCTTTTAGCGGAAATTTTGAATCGCCTCTATCGAAATAAACATTTGTATTGAAAAAGAAGCTTTAATTAACAAAAAATAATACACATGTTTCATAGTTTCATTCATTTGCGTGGTTCACACACAGCGTGAAGGGATTCACAGCGAAAGAGATAATTAAATTGAATTAACCCATTATGCGTAATTGTTGTGTTCCGCTGTATATAAAAGAGGGATTTCTTTTTAAATCGGCATGCTCGTACTCTAGCATTAACGTTGCGATAATTTTGGTACAATCGGAAACCTGAATTCTGGATCAGGATTTCATTATTCTTTTAGAAATTTTTGTGATGCTATTTGTGGAGTTATACTTTTATTTATGTACCAAAAATGATATTTTTAATAATGCATGTACCTTTTTATCAAATAATTATTTTTTCGTTTTAGTATAGCTCTCGGTTTTTTCAATTCTGCTTGTAATTGTGGCACTATATTCACGATAAATATTTTCTATTTAGATTCATTTTTTCTTACACTTTGTGTTATTTAAAAAATCCGTGAAAAGGCGCAATCGATGATGCTGCCATCTGACTGAACTTCTCATGTACAGGATGTGCTTTTCATTTGCCACTTCTCGCAGCTTCCGGAAGAAAAGTATTTTTTGAACGTTATATTTGACAGCTTTTGTTTACGAGCTTGGAAGTCTTCCAGCGCTAGTCGCTTCTCGCTTCCGAGCATCGCTAGAGCTGGAAGGTAAGCATTACCAAAAGACGCGCAGTCAGCTCTGTCAAAGAATAATGCTTCCAGCTTTTGCTTCCGAAAGCTGCTGGAAGTGGCAAATAGAACACACCTATTGTGTTATCATTGTGATCAGAGTCCAAAAGATGATATTGTCTTAGGATAGTTGCGTCACAGAGATGTCCTACACCAGCTAATATGTACAGTAATCTTAGCATTAAAACAGCTGTTTCGTTATTATTTGAGGTTATTTTTTACAATTATTTTTGGCATTATGTCCGCCATCTTGATTTTTCAGTATTAATGCGCTAATATGCATGTATATATTTAAGGGGCCAGATTGAACTCTGTAGCTCATAAAACTAATTATGTATGCATTATGAAGTTTCTCAAATGTCGTTATAACCTCCATCCAAATAGCCATATTTCAATAATTGCAAAAAAAAAGATGTTTTTTCGAACGAATATGAGATTCAGATTTCATTATAAAATTCGTTCTGACTCATAATTTTATTTTACACATATATAACGTTCAACATATACAATGGATGTATTAAAAAATAGAACAACGCATATCGTTTCCTGGAATAAAAGAAGGTTAAGAGTCCATCGCGGTGGCGTCACCTTTCCCCTCGCCTGATCGAAAAACGTTCAAGGACGATAAGGTTAGAAGAGAACTGCATTCACAAGAGAGCGGGAGGGAGAAAGAGAGTGAGAGGACGAGTAGGAAAAGGAATAGGGCTGAGAGTATCTGTGCGAAACAGAGGAAAGAGACCAAAAGCTTGCGATGATTCGAAGATAGAGGATGGGATAGTGGTTCGGATATCGAAAACGACTCGAGAGGGGTTTACATAAGGCATAAACCTATAGCTGTTTGTATGAATGTATATCGAAATGGTACACTCTCATAAGCTTGGAGTGGTTAAGAAAAAATAATCTATAACTAGGCGCGGTTATAGAAGCTGCTTCCACCATTTATCAATTTGCAACTAGCGCAACATGGCGGTGGCCTTCGGCATTATTCGCAGTGGGTCAACAGTGGCGCGCTTTGCACACTCTTCCTGATGCACTGCAGACCATATCGCCGCAAAGGTTCGCGACTATTGTGCGGCGTGTCTCGTTGTCGTCACTATGACGGGATTCAATCGCTAAAAAGAGAAACGTTTATATTTCGAGTCTCCATTCGCTATGCAGAATCAAAGGTCGCGAGAGGCTTATTTACGTCACACGCGCCCGCGCAAAACTATCGCGGACTTGATCAACCAATTTCCAAGCCGAAAACAAACCCCGGACGATTTGTACAAATATCCAACCCCAAATCAACCATTGAAGACCAACGACTTTTTGCGTTAAATGGTTGGAGGGCGGTTGGTTTTTGTTGAACCAATCTTCAATCAACCGCAGATGCCACTCTCCAATAGTCAGATTTTGGTTGGTTTCAGGCGAACCATAACCTTGTGCCAATCGTAGAACCAACAGTCGAGAGGTTGGAACTCGGTTGGTTTTATATCCAGCCAGAACCGTTAATAAACTGTTACTGAGAATAGTTCAAACATGCGATTGGATTTTGGTTGGATTTGTGTACAAATCAACCAATGTACGGTTGGTCCAGTCTTCCAGCGAACGGTTCTTAGTCAAATATCAAAAGCATCAAAATACTCAGGCTTCTATGATATTCAATAACACGAGACTTCTATGTTTCATTGGAAAATCTAAAAGACGCGTGATACAGATTTGTTAAGGATGTGCGTTCATCAGATGTCAGCTTTTAGGGCTAGCAAATTCTTGGAGCATCGTTACAATCGAAATTCATTTATATTATTTTTAATCTACCATATAGTGTTTATGTTTATTCAGCCACCTCCTGACCCGTAGTCTGACCTATGATTCCTCTGACACATTGGGTAACCGGCCGATGTGAGCAGTTCGAGAGTATATCCTCTTGCTGAACCAGCAAACACCCGGTAATCTCTCTTCCGGGGCAACATTTTCTGTAATACCTACCGAACAGAGGTTGCTCTCTCTCTCTCTCTCTCTCTCTCTCTCTCTCTCTCTCTCTCTCTCTCTCTCTCTCTCGAGCATATGAAATTTCAAAGTTTGCGAAAAAGATAGAGGGCGCTGGTAGGCCGAGAAAAGGGTTTGAACGTGTTCATATATTCCACACAAGGCTCGCGAGTCTTGTGAGTGGAAAACGGATCGAGAAGCCGTGCAGAAAGTGAAATAGAGAGAGCAATATCCGTATTATATAGGTTAGGGCGCAGGAACTTTGCGACCGAGAGTGAGAGAATGCGCGGGCGCGAGAATCGCGACAAGTCAAAAACCCGAGCCTGAAATTGCGAGGGAGAAAGAGAGAGAAAGAGGTTCATATGCGTGTACGTATAGGAACATTGAGATCAGGGAGGCGGCAGCAACGACGACGGGGGTGGAAAGTTTCTGCCGCTGGTGGCAGTAGCGGCTTGCTATTGATTTCAAGGGCTTCCTTAGCCTCCCTACCTTTCGGCTCTTGCCGCCGAGTGCCCGAAGGCTTCAGACCACCTCGAAGGACTTGCGGTGCCCGTGTCTAACGGAATTTCAACGAAAACCAAGATTCTCCCACCAACCCCCCGTTTTCTATAACACACACACGCACACATGTACAACCCTCAACCTAAACGGGGCAAAAACAAAATCATGACCCCAAGGAATTATTTATCTCCAGGGATTAAACTCTCCCGTATATATATACATATATTTGTCGTCCAGCATCAAACTTCCGGAATTCTCATGGAACAAAAGATTTCGGGCTGAACATTTTTGTAATTAAGTCGTGTGAAATGAATCGGGAAAAGTTTCTCTATCCCGTTACGGATACCTGAATCAAAAAATAAGCCGTCGCCATTTCAGAAATGGCACATTCAATTTTGTATACCTTGCGATTCGTCGAGTCCGACGCATTTCTGCTCGGTTAACCACACTATAGCAGGGGCTGAATGAAAAGCCCCACTATCTCGCTGAAACGTGAAACGTTGAGTGGCAGATGTTGCACTACAGATTTAAAAACGTATTGGGGATGTCATAAAGTACGATGGGTTTCGATGCTTGCGAGGAGAGAGCGATGCGAAAAGTTATGGGCAAAGTATACGACGTCGCGGTTTTCGACTATGCCACCGACACTAGTGCCCTCTCGTTGGTATCAGCGATATAAACCGTACACATTATGCATGTATGCGTTTTAAACTCGACCATGTAGATGGATATACGTGCGTATGGGGTATTTAACGTTAAATAAAACGATATTTTTTTTTATCAAGGAAACTATTTGAAATATTTGATAAGAAGATCTTTGTACAGAAGAAGTGAAGAACACCTAGAATCTAGTTTGTGGAGCTGTGCTTTTTAAAGTTTCATCTTCAATCCATTGTTGAGATGTTAAGGCGGCAATAGTGCTACGCACTAGTCAAGTGAGTGCTTCAGTTCAAGAAGTAATCTTACAAACCTTGATACTGGAAAATCGACAGTTATGAGTTACTCTGCTACAGCATGTTTGGTTTCCAAAACCACTGATCGAGGACGTACCAAAGTAAGGACGAATCGAATCAAATAATATTCCTGCTCTTCCTCCATCAACTCTCCGCTCGATCTTTACAATGATAAATCCTGTTGGTCCAACTGTTTCTTTTTTGAACAGCTCCGTGTTGTTTAATTCGTTGAAAGACAATCAAATGACCGATGAAGATTACTGATACAGCAGTGACATTCTTTAAAAAGTTCAGAGATCTACGTAGATCTGAATTTTGGAGAATTCTAGGCTTACCTAGATCTCAATTGTGTCTACCCAGGTCTCCGTTTGAGATATACAAAGATCTAAGTTAATCTACTGAGAATAACGGAGATCTAAGAAGCAAAAGCGTTTGAACGTAATATTAGGTCGACTCGAATGTACGTAAATCTATATCGTTATGTACGGAGATCTAGGTGGATCGACGATTTTACAAAATTCCGATCTATGTAGATCAAATTTGATCTAAAAAATAAACCGCGTAGATCTAAATTAGGTCTGCGTAGATCCAAAGGATTTAAAAAAAAAAACAAATGTTTTCCATAATCGATAGATCAAAATCCATCTGTCTTCGACCCAAGGGTTGTTTTATTTGAACGATCTTTAAATCAGTAGAGTTCGTTTGGGTGTGATCGTGCTGGAACAATGCAGGATATCCGCACGAATCCGTATCACTCGATAACGAATCATTAAAATGAATGAATCCGTAAATTAAAATGAATCCGTACATATCCGTGTCACTCGATAACGAATCATTAAAATGAATCCCTCCGCTATAATACGTGATCATCGCTCTTTCAAACCTCGATCGATCGACGAAAAAGCTCATAATATACAATCCATGAATTCTCAAACCGAGAACATACATACGTTTGATTCTTGCGTATAGAGCTGGGGTGCAAACTATCTCGGAGCAGAGCTTGCAAATGCATTTATGCTCTCGCGCGAAAGAGTCTTTTCGAAGCGAAATATCTCGTATCCGCATGCACATATATTTGTATGAACAGCCGGAGGTGAATGAGGTGGGGTAAAGGAAAAGAGAAAACGACGCGGTTATATGAGAGAGAGGGTGAGTGCGAGCGTCATCGCGGCGCATAGCGACGCCGGTAGAGCTCTCGCACCGGGGCTCCTGTATATTCGTTGTCGTTGCGATGGTATATGGAGAAGCAGACCAGGGGATGAAGGTATAGGGTGAGGTTAAAGTTTGCGTTAGTATTGGGTGTATCAGTGGCAGAGGGAGCATCGCTTTTTCGCACCCCCTTCGGCCGTGTGCGGGGTAAGCCCCTGCGCGTTCACGGCACTGCGCGGCTTGGCTCAAGCGCAGAGCTTTTGAATCGAGCCAGCACGATTCACCGTTTCTCCCACCCCTAACTAATCCAATGTGTGCGTTCCGTGTATCGCGTTTAGTCCTTTCCCTGCGCTTCTATATGTGAATCCTGTGTGCTTATGTGTTCATGTAAGCCTTGGGGAGGGAATGAGAAGGAGAGAGAGAGAGAGAGAGAGAGAGCTTGCGATACGTCGAACCGTGAACGCCGCGTTGGGGCGTCTCCTTGCCGCGTTAACGTCGAGGCAACATTCCGTTCTCTGTCCTGGCCCGTTTTCACACAAGGCTAAACCACCCGCGCGCCACCGCCTTTTCCGCGTTAGCAAGAGAGAGAGAGAGAGAGAGAAACCCCCTCCCTCTCTGGAATCGCGAACAAAACGCAAAACGCGATTTCCGGTTGTGCATGACCCGTGACAGATTCGCAATGAGGATCTTCCTCAAGCATCAACAGTGAATCAACTTGGTGATTACGGGAAAAAAAAAAAAACATACGTGAGGTCGCGAACGGTCTTTCCATCGTTTTATCCATCGTCCGTAACACACACTTGATATGTATAAGCACCATCGCAGGGGGCAAAATGGGGGATGAAACGATCTTCAGCTTGAGCTCAACGAAAAGCAGTTGTTTCCAGTGTCGAGTGATTGTGGATGAAAAGTTTCGATCATTGAGTGATTTTGGGGTGAGAAGGGTCCTCTTTCGAGCCAGGCAATAGTGTCCCTCGGTATTTTCTCTCACGTTTTCATCCCTTAGCGAAGCTCGCTGCTTTAACTCCTCTCTCTCTCTCTCTCTCTCTCTCCCTCTCTCTTTCTCTCTCGCTTCCTCTTTCCCTATCTTCGCACAGCGGTGTATCACCGAAAATCGCAGCTAAAACATCATCCCCAAATATTCCAATCTCCTCGCAATCCAATCCAGCTTCCAACCCCTGAGACTCAAAGACCCCAAAATAGCATTCGATCTATAGAAAGTCCTCGAAATAGAAAAAGAATTCATTCTTCACTCCTTCTCCCACTTTCATCTATCAACTCCCAACAACTCTGTATATCCTTGGTGGCTACCTCCCTCCTTCGAGTCTCCCTCTCTCTCTCTCTCTCTCTCTCTCTCTCTCTCTCTCTCTCTCGTTGTCAACGATGTTACGATGTCGCGGCGCGTAACGAATTGCCGCAAAGAGTTCAGTGACAGCGTTACCGCGAGACAGTGCAATTATCGTTTGATTATATTTGTAAAAGCTCGCTGGCCTCGATGGGAGATGCTGCGCTCCCAGGATTTGGAATATTCCTTCAATAATAACAATAATAATAGTTCAAATAACGATAAAAATAATAATAACAATAGTAACGAATATACTGCCGTTTTCACGAAACATTCTGGCAATTTTGCCGTAACTTGTGCTCGGTCTGATCGCAGCGCGACTCGTACTACTTGGCCGAGTTATAGCGGTTCAACCCATCGCGATCAGGGTCCCGCAATTGTTTCTCGTGCTCGTGACTGTGCCACTGTTAAGCCCGATAGTTCGTTGCGCACTGACCATTCAATTTTCATTCTCAATCACGTTTTACCTGCTGTGAAAAACATCGTCACTGCCTGCTCAAACGTTTCGAGGCTTATCGTCGTGTCATCAACGAAATATTTTATCAACGCGATCGCTTATGCCCAGGAACAAAAATGTCAGAGCTCGAACGTGCCAAGCTGAATCTCGTTTCGGGTGAGTGAAATTTTTATATTTATTTTTTATTTTTTCCAAATTCGAATGTCCTTTACCGGGCAGTGGTTATGCTTTTTATTTATTTTTTTTTTTAATTTTTCTACGTACGGGAGTATTACTGAGGTGTGCATGAAGCCGATATCGATTGAAATCGTGAATATACACAAAGATGTGTATGCGTTCGCAGTCCATGTAAAAATGCATCGGTGGCTCGACGCCATTTTGTTAACGTATAAAAAATAAAAACTACGAATGTTTGAGGGTTTTTTTTTTTGTTTTTTGGTTTTTCAAAGTGGGAATGGGGATAGGGGTTGATGTGATCGGGAGGGGAATGCTCCGAGATAGAATTTTGGCTTGGCCAAACTGTGGAAAGTTTGCGAGTTTTTGATTTTGTTTTTTTTTTTTTCATATTCAAGACTTTTTTGTGACCTTTTTGTTCAATTTTCGGGTCGGGGAGAATTTTTCTTTCGGTCTCTGCATACCCAAAATTGTTTTGCATTGGTGGTTCTCTCATTTTTTTCCCCAGACTTTTTATTTTGTCATCGAAACGTTATTCGTTTCGTTGAGGCACACTCTTTGGCTGAGTTACAACGTTTTTTTAACCTTCTTTATATCGTTGGGGGGTTTTTTTTTTTTTTGGCAACGAAGGCTTTCTCGTTATCAAAAGGGTGCTTTTTATTTTTCGACGAAGGTTCTTCTAGCTTTCTTTTGGATGATTCAGTGGGATTTTTATCAAAGTCAAAAGTGCATTCCGAGTGATTAAGCCGAGTCGCAATGATATACAGACATACATTCGTTTGGGTTTACCCCCTCTGTGAGTTGCATAGACGACGTTTTGACCATACGAATCGTATCTGGTACTGCTTTGGCTGGCCTCTCTGCGGTTTTCCCAGGACTTCTCTGTGCTCCCTGTATACATATACAGTCCATTTAGCTCGAAAAGAGAGGGAGTTGGGCGTAGTACACGGATCAGACGGACTTTCGAGCTTTCAATATACTTTTTTTTTTTTTTATATTCAAAACCTCGCCAGCTTTTCGCGTATACTTTTCTCATTTCATGTGGCTCGTTCGCGTCCCTGAATCGTGATCGTTTCTCGCGAGAGACTCGTAAAGATAGGTAAAATCATCTTCTTAAGGGTGTCAAAAACATGATCGAGGAGTACAATTTTTTGTTTCAAATTTTTATTTCGTATCGATGCTGTTTTCGTAATAGTTCTTGGTTCTTGTTGCTGCAGTGAATGTACGAGAATAAAGCGTGAGAGAAAAGGAGGTGGAAAGTTAAAACGGTTATACGTAACGTATATATGCAAGCTCATAGTCGAGTGAAAATCGATCGATATCACGTCAGTTTGCTCCTCGATCGGGACCTACGTCATTCAACCAAGATACGTCTTCTCTCTCTCTCTCTCTCTCTCTCTCTCTCTCTCTCTCTCTCTCTCTCTCTCTCTCTCTCTCTCTTGGGCTTGCATGCTCCCGAGATAAGAGGCATCGAATTAAAAATCATTAAAAATGATTTTCGAATTAATTAAAGTCATTAAAATATGAATTAATTTATTTTCATAATATTTGACGTTTAATAATTGTTAAAAATTATTAACTACATTATCATTGAATGGTGCATTTTTAGTGATTTTTTTTTTTTAATTATGAGACAATAATTATTCTCAATGATTCTCAAATTATTTGTCATCATTGAATGAAAAGAGAGGAAAAAAATTTGTAATTCGTGTTTAGAAATTTCTTTTCTTTTACTATGACGTGAAGGATTTTTTTTTAATAATAAAAAGAGATGCATATACTTGTATACGAGTGATTCGTTATAATTTAATATCTTGGTGACCGCGCTTAACGCGGACGTTAGACGTCAAAAGTATTTCCGTTTTCTCTCTGTGCATGCCTCGTGTCATATCCAAACGTCAAGGGTCGTTCAGTCTCGGGAGAGGGGAAAGGGCATCGATTTTTTTTTTTTTTTCAAATGAATACTCAATTATATATTATGCATCCATTTTTTGTATATAGACAAAAATAAATCTCATCTGCAAGACGACATTGAAAGAAATATAAAAAAAATTCTTCAAACATTCAACATTTCAGTTTGCAACAAATGTCTTTTACAAATTTTCCCCAAAACGAGGATTCGTAATTCCAAATTATCGGTCTTCGTGTCAAAGCTTTAATCACCGTTTTTTTTTTTCAACTTTCATCAATCATTAAGTAAAGTGAAAATTTCGAAATTACAATTAGCCATATTACTTGAGATTTCTATCTTCGGTTGTACGGGGATACTTTCGAAAATCGTCGAGAAAAATTACGGCCAAGGAACTCGAAAAATTGGCAAAAAATTTTGCAGTTCAGTTAAAAAAAATCTCAAAAAAAAAAATCATTAAAAAGTCATTGCTCGCGATAAGTCGAGAGAAATGTGCTCGAAACGCAATTACAAGAATAGTATCATTGAAAAAAAAAATAAATAAACAAAAAGAAAGGATTTTGAGTCCAGCAATCGTGAAAGAAAAGGATTAATTGTAAGTTTTCAGGATTATTTAGTGACAAGCCAGACGATTCACGACGCAACGTGGCAAAAAATTTGAAAAAATCTCGTTAAAAAAATTCAAGCAAATAATTCGTTATGTGCTTTTGTAGGTTTTCTTTCCCCCTCATTCACCCTTGTCGCTCGATTAAAAAAAAAAAAAAACTGTTCTTCTCTCTGGTTTAAAAAAAATTCTTTTCGGTAAATTCGACGAGGGTGTGCGAGTTGAGTAAATTGGCAAACGTGTTTTTATTTATTTTTCGAGTATATGCGTGTCCGGATGTTTATGGAGGTTGTTTTATTTCATCCCCTCGTATCCCACCGGGCTTCTCACGAGGTTCGGGGGGTCTCTGGACCCTGCGACAAAATCCTGATGCTGCGTATATATGTATCACGAGAAAGGGGATGCTTTGCTGCCCCTGGGGCAAGCCCAGGAGCTCCGCATACACGCGAGTATATCACACGCATCTTCCGCGGCTTTATTCAGGTCGGGGGCGTGTGTGCGTCATGGAATATCGCGCGCGCACATCGTCCATCCGCATTTTACCTACGTACGTGCATACGTATAAACGCAAATACATATATTTATGACGAATTATTTGAAAAATCCTTCACAATCGTATGTACAGTCAGATTTATTTATACGTTCGCGCGTATACATCCAGCTGATGTGTGTACATTTTTTATTTTCAAATTTTTCAAGGCAGCACATACGTCTCCGAGGCCTTTATTTTAGAGGTCTCTGTTGCAACGATAGTGGTGGCGTAGGAGTGAAAATGATACTTTCGGTAGAAAGCTTGAATCATTGCCTACAAAATGCCTCATTGACTTTTTTCAAATAAAAATTTGTATCGCTGTAACAGGGAAGTGATAGTAAGTTACTGCGAAAAGCTTGCGTGCAGGATATCTCCGGAATGGCTGGACCGATCTGGATCAAGTTTTGCACTAAAATTGCCAAAGTCATCCACTTTAAAATGTTGAACCGGAAACTTGATCCATTGATTGATTTTTGAGACACGGTATATTGGGCATAAATGAAAAATCAAAATATTAAGAAACAAATATTTAATCCTCTTCGAATTGGTCAATTATCAGTGAAATTCAAAACTGGTTCATGATGTTGGTAAAAAATTACAGCTGTAACAGGGAAGTTGGTAAGTCACTGAGAAAAGCTTGCGTGCAGGATATCTCCAGAACCGTTGGATTGATCTGGATAAAATTTTGCACAATAATTGCTAAAGTCATCCGCTTTAAAATGATTGATTGATTTTTAAGACACGGTATATTAGGCATCAATAAAAAAAATCAAAATATCAAGAAACAAATATTTAATCGTCTGCCAATTGGTTAATTCTCAGTGAAATTTAAAACTGATTCATGATTTTCATTCAACACATTCTTTCAGCATGTGGTTAAAATTTCAGCTCAATCGGGCAAGTCTGTCTTGAGAAATTCTGTGCGCAAGCTTTTCGCAGTTGCTTACTATAAATTCCCTATTGTAGCTATATTAATGTTTATTTGAAAAACGCCAATGAGGCATTTTGTAGGCAATGATCCAAGCTTTCTACCGAAAGTATCATTTCCATTCCAACCCCACAAATGTTGTTGCAGCATACCCCTAAAAATAGACCTTATAGAGACGTATGTCTCTATAAGGCCCCCTCAATTCACACACACTCGTTTGGCCATGCGGGGGGCATCGTTGAATTTTCGTCATTAAAAGAAAAGTTTTTCGAAAAATTGAAAATTATATAAAACCCGAGTCACTGTATGAATTTGTTTAAAAATTATAGTGAATGAAGGGGTTGTCATGCTTTACTCGACTGTGAAATTTCAGCTCTGTAGCTCAACTGGCTATCGAGCTACAGACGATTCAATATTGCATAGTAGTTGCACGCCCACACACGCAAACATATGTCCGGAAATTTTTTCGAAATGTGATTTCTTCATATTTTGGCACATTTTGAACACTTTTGTCATTGAAAACTGAAAAAAGAAAAACGATTTTATCAAAACAAAGCTTCCTCCATGATGAAGCGAAATTAAAAATAGTTATTTCGTTTGGATAAAATTATTTAATTTAAATAAAGTTGTATAATTAAAATAAGATTATTTAATTAAAATAAATTCATTCGAGTTGAATTAAATAATTTCATTCAAGCAAAATTGATTCAATAAATTTAAATAAATTCATTCGTATAGTGAAAAAAAAATGATTTAAATAAAATGATTTTATTAAAATGAATTATTTGCGTTTACGAGGATATCTCTAAGATCTCCTGTTACACATTTTTCTTCTTAATTGGTGACATCATTGATCCAATATTGAGATGGAACGTCGTCCATTCACATGGGCCATATCCGATTGATTATTTTACACGAGCTGTACATTTTAATGCATAACGTGTAGGT
Organism: Rhorus exstirpatorius; assembly: GCA_963564615.1. Taxonomy (NCBI): domain Eukaryota; kingdom Metazoa; phylum Arthropoda; class Insecta; order Hymenoptera; family Ichneumonidae; genus Rhorus; species Rhorus exstirpatorius. The sequence continues at coordinate 36,560,080 of OY751317.1, forward strand.
GTAATTTACCGTGTCGTGTCAGGCTGAGATATGGCGTTGAGTAAAGCGAGAGCGACACCGGACGACCCAACGACCCATAATTCCCAAAGTGGAATAATTTACAAGCTCTCAGAACTATATCGGTGTGATGGAGCTTGAGAGTGTCGAGTATTATGCATACACACAGGATTATAAGCTTTTTTGCTCGTAAAACGAACCATATAGTTTTTTTTTCATCCCCTCGTACGAGGGTGCAATTTTTTTTTCAGCCTCACATTGAATATATTTTTTTTTATATTCAATTTCGAGGTTGAACAATTCGAATGAATTTCCAAATTATGTAAACTTGTAATTATTCTTATGAAAAAAAAATTCCTAACCTTTTTCCAACTGACCAGAGTTGGCTTAACTATTTTTGCATAGATATCTCATTGACTTTTGTCCATTAAATTTGTTTCATGAAAATTAAAAAAAATTAATAAAAAAATTAGACAAAATGAATTTTGATGCCTTTTAAATTTCGAAAGACTATTTTTCCGATGCCTTGGATCGAAGAAGATCCGAAGACAGAATTTTAAATAAAACAAATATCAATAAATAAATCCTAAATTAATAAAACTTTTAAAATTATTGAGAGTCACATTGCAGGAGAATTACGATTTTCTTCATTCTCTCGAGATTCGTTTCATAATTTTTTTCATGAAATTTTATGGTACATATTAAATTTTCAGTTATAATGCAGACGCTCACGTATTATTATTATTCACATATCTGGGGCAATAAGAAGCGATTAGGGTCGTCAAGATCCTTATGGATATCCGGTTGAAGATCCATTGGATAGCCCTCTACCGTTCGCATTCTTCGATATCCTGACAATGGAACGAGCTATATGTGCATATAATATTTCACGCGATGTTTGATTTTTTTTTTCCGAATATTCGTAATATTTTTTCGATTATATCCGCTTCATCGAATATGCTTGTATACTCTCATAAATTTCATCGTCGCTGATATTAAAATCGAAACTCAAACTGCCTGATGAAATTTTCCTTTTTCTCATTTTCCAGCTCATTTGTCAAATTATCATTATCGATTTTTACCTATTTATTTATTCATTAAATCGAGTATATGCTCTTGTAAATTTTTTCTTTTCCATTTACATCCTGTCTGTCTGATATTTTCTTCTTTTTTTTTCGTTCCCAATTTTCCATCTACTCGAACAGATCATTAATATCTTGTTTAATTGTTGTAATTTTGTCAACTTTTATTTTACACAAGTTCATATTAAAGTTTTAACGAAAAATTATTATTCACTTTATAAAAACGAGCCTATAAATTAATTTTTTTTAATTTCACCCATTTTGAATCATCATTGAATCAGGGGTAGCAGATTTTACATGAAATTTCTCATATATCAGTTAATCGATGTGGATTGCTATATATATTAGAGTGGTCCTTATTTTGGTCATTTTCGAATTTTGATTGCATCCTCTCGTAGAAGGGTTCCAAATAATTAAAAAAAAATATCCCCAAAATTTGAAATTTTTATCTGAATATTAACACATGCCCCAGAGCTCCGGAAGTTTCCCTATTTGATTAACATTACGTTTTTACTGAACTTCATTCAAAAATCTGTCACACCGACAATAAGTGCGAGAAATATCTAATTCCGGTTGGAATCTCTTCAGGAATCCCGATATTATTTTATCGAATTTTGAGAAATTTAAAATTCAAAATGGCGGACCCAAAATGGCGGCTTTAAAATTTCTAAAATGCTCAAATCCGCTCAAGGGTCCGCTTGAAAAGGTTTTGGGGGTCGCTGATGTCAAATTTTGTGTCGAAAATATGAAATTCAAAATGGCGGACCCAAAATTACGGCTATAAATGTTTTTACCTTCTGATTTAAAATTATTCATTGTTGTTTGTCATAGTATATTTTGAATGAATTAAAATGATTGATCCGATTCATTCACTCAATGATGAATGTTGTACTCAAATTCATCGCTGGCGAATGAAGCTTTGTCTTCAGCAAACGATTTTAATTGTCTCTGAAAAAAAAGAAATAATAATAATTTCAAGAAACAATTGTGAGTGACAATTTTTCAGATGGAATGCGTATCAAGGCTGGGTTCTGTGATTCTTGATAAGTAATTCATTTTTTCTTGATCATAGAAAATATCTGGTGTTAAACTATGGGTTTCAATCAAAGTGATTTTTTACAGCTGCCATTGTGGGTGCACCATTTTGAATTTCATATTTTCGACAAAAAATTTAACATCAGCGACCCCCAGAACCTTTTCAAGCTGACCCTTGAGTAGATTTGAGCATTTTCGAAATTTTAAAGCCGCCATTTTGGGTCCGCCATTTTGAATTTTGAATTTCTCAAAATTCGATAAAATAATATCGGGATTCCTGAAGAGATTCCAACCGGAATTAGATTTTTCTCGTACTTATTGTCGGTGTGGCAGATTTTTGAATGAAGTTCAGTAAAAACGTAATGTTAATCAGATAGGGAAACTTCCGGAGCTCTGGGGCATGTGTTAATATTCAGATAAAAATTTCAAATTTTGGGGATATTTTTTTTTAATTATTTGGAACCCTTCTACGAGAGGATGCAATCAAAATTCGAAAATGACCAAAATAAGGACCACTCTAATATATATATATATATATATATATATATGTCTAGTCACTCAATGGCAGATAGGCTTGAGACAGGGGTTGCTGTTGCTCTCAAGCGTCATCCATCAATAAAGGATTACACCCCATATAGAAAGGCGAGCGAGAGACACAGGAGGAGAGCCATTGGGGGATTGAGGGACGTATATAGGTAATGTTGCATCGATAGCTTGACCTGACGTGTTATATCGCGAACGCAGGCTTATTGCATCGATGTATGCATAATTTGCCTGTGCGCATCGGATGATCCACGAGAATTTGAAATTTTTTTTATACCGCTTTAATAATAATTTCAATTCTCAAAAAAATGCCAAACGCATTTTTGATTCGTCTTACAGCAAAACAAAAAAATCATTTTCTTGCAAATTGACTCTAATTTATCTGTCAATTCTGCTTAATAAAGGGGCTTAGCTTAATAAAAATCACATTGCATAAATATTTTAGATGAAATAATATGAAAAAATATATCTAATTAACATTTGCGTTCATTTTAATTATACATTTAATTTGTATAAAATATATGTCTGTTGCGAATAGTTAAATATTTTGTCACGTAGAAAGTAAATTTTTGTAGGATGCATTTTTGACGTTTCTGGCATGAGAAATGAAAAATTCGAATTTTCATCGTTTCTTAATAATCAATTGAGATTATGAGAAAGTGATTCTAAAAGCTTCTCTCTCTATCTTTTGTTTTTTTCACTCATAAACTTTCGTGCATTCGCGTGGCAAAAAAGCGCATCTGCCCCAGCATCCAACCAAACCATCATCCCTCTCGCTTCTCTCGGGGGGTTGTTACGCGGAAAGTGGTTGAAAAAAAAAAAAAAAAAAAAAAAAAACAGTGGACATTGTCAAGTAATTAAAGGCCTGGTAGGTCGGTGGATGCGCACGAGTGCGAGACCAATTAGCCGATGCAACCGAACAACCGAGCATCCCTTGGTGCGGGCTCCAAACCTCGAGCCTCATATCGAGTCATATACGCATAGCTATGTATATATATATTTCTCTACCACTTTGTAATTTTTGTCTGTCGATCTGTCGATTCGACAATCAAGGGCGTGTCTGTACAGAGGACTATGTACATACGGGGGGGAGTGAAACGAATTTTTTGGGGGAGTACAATTTTCAACAACCCCGTAAGGGGGATTTTATTTCACTGGAAAACGTCGAAAAATAATAACTTTTTGGGATATTTTTTTCTGCTTATGTATTAGGGTGTTTCGAAAAAAAAAAAAATAGGATTTTTCATGCTCCTACCGCTCAAAACTTGAGTTTTGCATATAGAAAAAAATATCCTCGCGAAGAGGGAGCTCTGTAGCTTGAGTGGAAGCCACTGCTCATTGAACGTTTCTAATTATAGCAGCCAATTAACGTCTACGACGAACTTTTTGGAAGGAAAAATTTGAGACCATGAGGATTGTAGTTCGAATAAAGAAAAAAATATTTCATTAAATTTCAGGAAATTTCAAAAAAAAAAAAATTATTTTGACGTTATATATAGACATTAAATATATAGACGTTAATTGGCTGTTATAATTAGAAACGTCCAATGAGCGGCGGCTTCCACTTGAGCTACAGAGTTCCCTGTTCGCGAGGATGTTTTTTTTTCCATTAAAACTCAAGTTTAGAGGGGTAGGAGCATGCAAAAACAAATTTTTTTTTGTAACACTGATATGTATTCCTAAACATTTTTGGAGTATGAAATCATTTAGAAAGCAAAGCAGCACAGCCCCTTCTTTTACTTCAATTTTCGTCAATAGTCCTCGAAAATTACAAATTTTACGTTATTTAGAAATTTTCAAAAAGCTTCCGTGGTCGCTCCAACATCCGCAAATATTGAGATATCAGGCAAATTTTTTTAAATATAATTATAGGCTAGGGGACAAGGATTATCCGTTATAAATTTGGCGAGAATCGCTCGAGGAGTTCAAATTTTAAAATTTTTTGAAATTTTCGAAAAATGTCTGTTAGCGCTTTGACTTTCGTAAATTTGAGATTATCAACCCAAAAAAATTTGAGAAAAATGCGTCAGGGGACAGGGAATTAAATTTAACAAGAACAATTCGAATTTAGCAAATGAAATGTCGAAATTGGAGACTTGGACATTGCTTCTTTATTACGAAACTTCCTCTATGAGGAAGCCAAAAATTACGAAAACCATCTCCACATTTACGAAATTACGAAAGCCATTTCCTCATAGAGATAACTTTTTAATGACGAAGCATTGTGCAAGTTTCCAATTTGTTTTATTAATTTTTCTTTCAAATAGTTATTGGACTGAATTTCGGGCCTTAAAAAAGAGATTGAAGAAATTTTTTTTAAATACATTTTTTCATACTCCCTGAATGTGTATTGATGCAAAAATTCAATTACGTTATACGTTTCATTCGTCGGAGAAAAAAAAGAATGAATTTTTAAAAAATTAAAATTTTTCGACGCTTCACAGTGACACGACCTCTTAATTTCCTAAAATTCTGTTTTTTTTTCCCGAGTCATAACTCCTGAAAGAACTTTTAAAAAATTTTATCAAAAAAAAAAAATGTCCCACTCCATGTAAAATAGCGTCCCGCATAAAAATCCAGAGTACAATCGTCAAGTGGATCAGGACAGTATTACACATAATAACGATAGTCACAGCTTGCACTTGTCGATCCTCTCGACAAATTCACAAGGGCGTGCAGATAATCGTTTGTCATAGTCCTTGCACTCGATGCATGGGCTCGAAATGACTATTATCCCGCACTTTTTGCTTTTATTTGCAAAGCAAAAGTCTCATCGTGACCATTCTTGATAAATTGGGCCATTTTTTTTTTTCGCTCGACGTCTCCGATATTCCTTAATTTTCGAGATTTTTAAATGCCGCACTGTCTTCGGGAGATGCATTTCTTTTTTAATTAAAAAATCTTAATGGGAAATGCTTACTATTGTACACTCGTAGTTCATTATTTCTCCGATACAATTGTCGAGTTAAGAAATTATTTTTAGCTAGATTGTTATAATATTTGGAATAATTTTGCAAGTTTTTTTTTTTTTTTCGTGTACGACTATTGCACGAGGGATGCTTCCGATTTTTTTTTTTTTTTGAGTCTTTATGAGTCATTGATCATTCTGTAAAATTTTTTGCCAAATTGAAGAACGAAAAAAATTAATTTTTCATATTTTTGTTTTCGCTGAAAGTCAAATTTTCAGATTTTAGAGTTGTGGCTACGAGTTTGTTCGAGAGTATGTAAAAATTGAAAAAAAAAAAAAATATGTAGATTTATTATTGAACTCAAAATTATATAAAAAATTTTACGTAAATTATCTCACAAATTTGGCTCTATGGCTGCAATCGTATTGCAACAAGATTGCAGTAAATCGATATCTCGATAATGTGACAAGGTCTATGAGGGGTGAACGAAGTTTTTTTTTGTTTGAATTTTTACCCTTTGACTTCTCGTTAACTCTTACATAACCTCCCATAAAATCTCGTAATCTCGCGTGCATCAGCATTCGTGAAAATGCCCTCATTTCTTATGCTCGCAACCCGTTTGACGAATCAACTCTCGTCGCAGCGAAAATGCTTTTTTTTTTTTTTCTTATTTTCATCCTTGAATCGTTTCACGAAATCTCGATAATGTCGTTTCGTGGAAAAAAAAAAACCATTAAAAATTCGTTAAGAAACGAGTGCAACGAAAAAAAAAAAAAATGATTACTTTCGTGGTTACACGTTATTCCAATTATTTTTTAAAATTTATTTTATCATAAAGTTCCGTTGAATATAATAATTAAAAAAAAAATCAACAAAATTTATGAGAACTTTCATCAAATTTTGCATGTCAAAATGTGTGACGAATTTTATTTTGTTTATGGCTTTTTGCCGTTTAAAAAAAATGGAATTTATAGAGTGGATGGCCATAGGGGATGATAATTAAACCGAGGGTGCAATTTTTTTAGTTCTTTTGTTTATTATTAATAATGTTTTCCATTAATGCGAATTAATAATAATTATTATATATTAATATTTTTTATCAATAATTATTGTACAGCCAAATCAATTAATTATAATTAAACTTTCAATTCTTACTTTTTTGAAAACTCGATCTACTATATTTTCGTGTACTTAACTTTTATAATTTATAAATATACAACTTTTTTTGCCGCGGACATGTATTTAATATAAATACAAAATATATTTTCATTCATATTCACATATATATGAAAAATATTAAAAAAAAAACCTTTTCTCTTATTTTTTTCATTCAATTTTCTTTCTTAGGGGTAGATTAAACTTCTTTCTCTTGAATATATGTATGTAAACGTTCTTACGGTGTACCAAGCGTACTGTACAAACAGTGCAGTTAATATATCATTATTATTATTATTATTACGATGATTGTTGAATATTTCACGCTGAAAATTTCTCTCAGTTTCTCTCGGTTTAAACTCGTTCGAGCTCTCGCCTGTACGATGTTTCGTGAACATCGTTTAGCTTGAAGTTGCCCCGAAGTAGAGTATTCGGTATGTGAATGGAGTTGGAAAACACGAGTGTACTACTTCAACAAAGTCGTTACTCGCATGTGCTGAAATCTGCGTTAAGCATTCTATATAATATAATGATGCATTTAGTGCAGCATAATTAGCGTAAAATTGATCACAATAATATTGTACAAAAAGCCTCATTTTAGTACAATTACGAAATAATCGAATGCATACAATTTTATGGAATACATATTTATGCAATAATAATATTATATGCATTATATATACATAAATATAGTTTATATTTTTGCGAAAAATAAAACGTTTCGCGTATAATAGTCAATTGATATTAATTCACACACGTCTCTAAGGCCTTTACTTTAGAGGTCTATTGCAACAATAGTGGCGGGGTTAAGGCGGAAATGATACTTTTAGTAGAAAGCTTGGATCATTGCCTACAAAATTCCTCATTGATGTTTTTTTAAAATAAACATTAGTATAGCTATAACAGGAAAGTTATAGTAAGTCACTGCGAAAAGCTTGCGCACAGGATATCTCAAGACATACTTGTCCGATTGAACTGAAATTTTAACCACATGTTGAAAAAAATGTGATGAATAAAAATGACGAAGCAGTTTTGAATTTAACTGAGAATTGAACAATTGGCAGAGGATTAAATATTTGTTTCTTGATATTTTGATTTTTATCGTTGCATAATATACTTTATCTTAAAAATCAATGGAGCACGTTTCTGGTTCATCATTTTAAAGTGGATGACTTCAGAAATTTTTGTGCAAAATTTGATTCAGATCGGTCCAACGGTTCTGGAGATATCCTGCGAGCAAGCTTTTCGCAGTGACTTACCAACTTACCCTATTACTAATTTAATTTAATTAATTACTCTATACTAATGTTTATTTGAAAAAATGTCTGTGAGGCATTTTTTAGGCAATGATTCAAGCTTTCTACTGAAAGTATCAGTTCTAGCTTAATCCCATCACTATTGTTGTAACAGACCTCTAAAATAAAAGCCTTAACATTATGTAACAAATATTTTACTGATCAAAATCGGAAATCCAGACTAAATTTTACCTCTCTAGATCAAGAGGGAGAGAGAGAGAGAGAGATCATTAGACAGAAATCATGGCTATCTTTGGACAATCTTATGAATTGATTATACGCAGAAGGCTCGAATTATCTACACAGCGAAATTACTTTGCAGCTCTCAGTACGGTGTATAATCCCGCATTTGGCATTTACTCCTTCCCTTAGCTGATCAATTATTACTCAATTTGCATCTCGCCTCGAAAATCGCAAATTCATTTCCACCACACTCCACGAACCGCAGCCTGCAATCATTTTCCCCCGCATATGCCATATATCACACGGACAATAGTTATTATTTGAACACCGATACGAAGAAACTCTCGAGAAATTGGAAAATTAATTACAGAATTTGTTTGTCTCATCGTTTCAGCACCGAAATATTTTTTTTTCCCCAGACGTTTGATGCAAAAGGTTTTTTTTTTTTAAACCAGAATTTCAAGATAGACGAACAATTGGTCGGGATATAATAATTTTGAAAAAAAAAAAAACAAACAAACAAAGTCCTTTATTATTATCGATTAACACTCCTACGATCCATTGAGTATCTTATATGTAGTTAATTTTTTGTTATAAAAAATCATGAAAAGAGAAAGTTTTTTTAAAAATAACTTTGAGAATAAAAATGACAAAAAAATTTTTCATTGCAATAATCTTTCAATAATCTTGGACTCGTAGAAAATAATAATAATAATAAAAATCTTACTCTCATCTCTCGTCCAGGGGAGTTTTTTCGATTTCGAGAACATTGCTGTACCCGAGCATTATGTACGTTTTATGTATAGATATATATATATATATATATATATATTTTCCTTCTCGGTGGATTTGTTACGACGAGAAAAAGGATTTCTCTCGGGCGTAGAAAAAGTGGGTAAAGGGCCAGAGAGAGAGAGAGAGAGAGAGAGAGAGAGAGAGAGAGAGAGAGAGAGAGAGAGAGAGAGAGAGAGAGAGCAGAGAGGATGAATGAAAAATAGCATCAACCCCATCTTCAACGTGCATAAAACTTTCGCACCTTTTTTTTGCTCCTCTCGCATATATATATATATATATATATATACATGCACATGTCTTTACCAGAACTAGAAATCCCGCTCTGGCTATGTTTCAGTGATTTCTGGCTTTTCCAAGACCCGCGAGAGGCTTTTCACTCGCGTACTCGCATTTTCGCCCGATAAATCTTCGGCCTCTCGAGTGCAATGGATACACGAACGGGGAATTCCGAATAAAATCGACAGAGGGACTTGACATTTTTTTTTTTTTCTTCTTTAATGGACAATTTGATTTTTTATATCCAAGAATAAATACGAAGATCAGGGCGACGAGAAATTTTCTCGACGAAACTCAAAATTTCATAAAGTTTCGCAAAATTTCATGATAAATAAAATTTCATGGATTAAATAAAAATTTCCGTGCAAGTTTTGACGCGATAGCTCAAAATTTTTACGAAATTTCACGTCGACCAAAGACACTTTTTGCAAAATATGAAAATTTCGTAAATTCAAAAATCTGTTGAGTATTTTGGATGAAGATAGAAAAAAAAAAAAACATACATTGAGGGATTCGTTGAACAACGAAGAGATTTTTTTTGCCTGTGAAAATGAAAGGTTCTCGAATGAGAGAGAGAGGAAAATCGAAAAATTGTGCAACTTTGTCAATTTTGCCTTGAGTGCCTCGTATATGAAAAGGAAAAAGTGGGAATACTCCAAAGAGGGCGAACTTTCTTCTTCTTTTTCTTCTTCTTCTTCTTCTTCATCTTGTTTTCGTTGGGGGCTGTGCTCCAGTCCTTTGTACATATATATATATATATATATACTGCGCTGTTAAGCTTTCTACAACTACGAACCATGTAGAATCCAAGACGCCAAAGCACAAAAAGTTTACTATTCGTGGCTCTTTTGGGAAAAACCGCAAACAGAACGAAGAGAACGCGAAGCAAAAATGAAGCCCGAATGAGGTAAAGAAAAGAAGAAAAAAAAGAATGAAAAACAAAGATTCAACCGTCCTGGAGGATCTTTACGAAATCGCTCAGGGCGAAGAGAGGCGAGAGGTCATATCTCTCGTGATTTAGTATCCTCCTATGCTAATTTCCACGTATTATACTGATGTATGTGAGAACCTTGGGCATCCTATAATAACACTTTATATAGATGTGAATGCATGGCAAGTGGGCTCGGTTTTTTTTGTTTTTCAATAAAAAAAATAATATTTCCAAAATTTTACCTCATCGCAAATACCGAGGCAAATACGCAGCAACCACAAAAAGGATACAAAAAAAAGTAATTATTTTGAAAACTTTCGAAAACGAAAATAATGAAAAAGAAGAGGAAATTCTTGAAAAATGTTCATGTGATAAAAAAAGAAATCAAGAAAGGACAAAAATGAATTTCTGGAAGCATCCTTAAACAATGTTATTTTTTAGTACGATTTATTTATAATTTTTTGGCATTATTCTTACTAAAATAAAAAATCTTAATGTGGTTGATTTTTTTTTTTTTACATATTTAAACAAAAATTAAATATCCACTTGCACTCGGGAGTTCAATACTCGTGCACCAATTTAAAATCTCACGAGGTTTGCTCGAGCAGGCGCCAGGGAAAATTCATTTTCGAGACGATCTTTGTATACGGACTCGTTTTTTTTTTCTAATTTAGATGTAATTGAGATCTAGGTAAATCTTCGATTGTCCAAAATGTAGATCTACGTAGATCTAGTTTAGATCTACGAAGTTATTTGTCTATATCAAATTTGATCTACGTGGATCTCAATCTGGGAAAACCTGCATCTACGTATATAACGGTAGATTTACGTATACATTCGAGTCGATCTGACATTACGTTCGAATACTTTTGCTCATTGGATCTTCATTTATCTACTTGAATCTCAGTAGATTTACTTAGATCTGAGCAAAATTAGCGTAGATCTGAGTAGATCTAATTGAGATATAGGTAAATCTACGGTTTTACAAAATTTATATCTACGTAGATCTAGTTTAGAACTATGTAGCCATTTTTTTAGATCAAATTTGATCTGCGAGGATCTAAATTTTGGAAAATCGTAGATCAACCTGGATCTACGCATATAACGGTAGATTTACGTATATTCGAGTTAATCTGACATTACTTTCGAATACTTTTGCTCATTGGATCTTCGTTTGTCTATTTAAATTTCAGTAGATTTAATTAGATCTGAGCAAAACTAACGGAGATCTCGGTAGATCTAATTGAGTTCTAGGTAAATGTACGGTTTAAAAAAATTTATATCTACGTAGATCTAGTTTAGAACTATGTAGCCATTTTTTAGATCAAATTTGATCTGCGAGGATCTAAATTTTGTAAAACCGTAGGTCTACCTGGATCTACGTATATAACGGTAGATTTACGTGTATTCGAGTTAATCTGATATTACTTTCGAATACTTTTGCTCATTGGATCTTCGTTTGTCTATTTAAATTTCAGTAGATTTAATTAGATCTGAGCAAAACTAACGGAGATCTCGGTAGATCTAATTGAGTTCTAGGTAAATCTACGATTTTCAAAAATTTATATCTACGTGAATCTAGCTTAGATCTAAAAAGTTATTTTTTAAGATAAAATTTGATCTACGTAGATCTAGTTAAGATCTACAAAGTTTTTTTTAAATCAAATTTCATTTACGTGGATTTAAATTTTGGAAAATCGTAGATCTACCTGGATCTACGCATATAACGGTAGATTTACGTATATTCGAGTTAAGGTAGTTCTATCGTGGTAACTAATCCATAAGATTTAAATTTTTTTTTTTTTATATCTTCAATTTTAATATATTTATTCATTTCGCGAAACGTCAATGACCCTTATCGACCTAATTACGGAGAAATTAATACTTGAAAATGCCAGTTCCTCAAGGCAAATTTGCTTCGGCATATAGAAGAACCGATTTCCGGTCACTTTAAAACGATATATCTTATCGAAAATCCAAAAGATTCTTACAAAAAACGAGACTTAGATTCATTAAACACGTAAAAATCTAACGGGCCTAAAAAAAAATATGATTGTCGACCAATTTTTTAAGCTATACTGATTTTAATACGAGCATCCGGGTAGTGATACACAACTTATGGCATAATGTCGTGACGGTGAAAAAATGTGGCAACGCGATATCGAAACGAAAGCGGTATTTGACAAGTCGAACAACATAACCTCTCCGCGTCAACGTCAATAGAGCGGGCGAGAGAGTGAGAGGGCACGAGAATGAAAAGAGAAAGAAAACGCAACGTTGCCACACGTAAATATCATACGAGATCTAGTAATACTTGAGTCGTTGCAATTACTATTTTACTAGTTACATAATTATTTATAATAAACCGTTGATTAATTTTATTCACCTGGGTAAGCTTATTTAATATTTATTAATTTTAACCCATATATCCAATATTTTTAGGAATCATCATTTAGACATTTATAGCTAATTGACTAGTCTGCAGCGATAGAACTACCTTAATCTGACATTACTTTCGAATACTTTTGCTCATTGGATCTTCGTTTGTCTATTTAAATTTCAGTAGATTTAATTAGATCTGAGCAAAACTAACGGAGATCTCGGTAGATCTAATTGAGTTCTAGGTAAATGTACGGTTTAAAAAAAATTTATATCTACGTAGATTTAGTTTAGAACTATGTATCCATTTTTTAGATCAAATTTGATCTGCGAGGATCTAAATTTTGTAAAATCGTAGGTCTACCTGGATCTACGCATATAACGGTAGATTTACGTATATTCGAGTTAATCTGACATTACTTTCGAATACTTTTGCTCATTGGATCTTCGTTTGTCTATTTAAATTTCAGTAGATTTAATTAGATCTGAGCAAAACTAACGGAGATCTCGGTAGATCTAATTGAGTTCTAGGTAAATCTACGATTTTCCAAAATTTATATCTACGTAGATCTAGCTTGGATCTAAAAAGTTTTTTTTAAATCAAATTTGATCTACGTAGATCTAGTTAAGATCTACAAAGTTTTTTTTTAAATCAAATTTCATTTACGTGGATTTAAATTTTGGAAAATCGTAGATCTACCTGGATCTACGTATATAACAGTAGATTTACGTACATTCAAGTCGATCTGGTATCATGTTCGAATACTTTTGCTTATTGGAACTTCGTTTATCCTACTTAAACCTCATTAGATTTACTTAGATCTCAGTAAAATTAACGGAGATCTAAGTAGATCTAATTGAGATATAGGTAAATCTACGATTTTTCAAAACTAATATCTACGAAGCGTTTTTAGATCAAATTTGATCTACGCGGACCTAAATTTTGGATAATCGTAGATCTACGTATAGAACGGTAGATTTACGTACATTCGAGTCAATCCGATTTTCTATTCGAACACTTTTGCTCATTAGATCTACGTTTGTCTACTTAAATCTCAGTAGATTTACTCAAATCTGAGCGAAACTAACGGAGATCTAGGTAGATCTAATTGCGAAGCAGAAAAATCTACGATTTTCAAAAGTTTATATCTACGTAGATCTAAAAAAAAAAAAAATAATTACGTAGAACTAAACTTTTTTTTTTCGGTCGTATATCTGCTGCGTTTGCGTAACATAGTCCTATCGACACTACAAGTATGTATCGAGAAGTGGGGAGAGAGCAGAGTGACAGGATTTTCCAGTTCCCGCGGTTATAGTTCGTCTCGCACGATTCAGTCAATCAGTAGTCGTCGCGACGTTCACGAACGACGTTTTCATCGTTCTCATCGTGCTCGTGATTTTTTTTCCTTCATTTCTTCGTACCAATGATTATATCCACTGATTTTCGTAACGCAAAAAACTCATACGATCGTACGTAGATATAAATAAATGTGTGTTCGAGTTCGCGCGAGCAGGTGGTTGCGAGTGTCATAAAAAAAAAGGATCCGAAAACAAAAACAAACAAAAAAAAAAGAAACTGTGCACAGGTGTGTTCCGAGTCTTTCGTATGAGCGAGGAATAAAGATAAAAAGGTGCTCAAAGTTCAGTGCTGAATTTTTCATGCTCCTATAAGAAGGTTATCAATTCAATAATCCCTGACATTGTAGTAAATTGATGATAAAACGTTACGATTTGGTGAAAGGGGTTAAGGCTGTACCGCTCAGACATTAATCTCCTCCCGGTACACATATACACACTTTTTGCTTTAAATTCTTTTCACAATATTTTTTCACGAGCAAACTGTCGCAATTTTACGAATTCGCTCTGAGGAATAAGCAACGAGGATAGAAAAAAAAAAAATCGTCCCATAAATTGACATGAGCATTGAATTTTCGTGAATGATTTCTTTGTTTTGTTTCTTCGAGCCAAAAACAAAAATTTCTTTAATTTGTTTAAAAGCAACGTTCATGAAATGAACAATGGAGAATGAAAAACATTGGATAAATGAATAAACAATTGATACATTGAATGATATACGTCGCGTTTATTACATTTTCATTGCATTGAAATTTCGTGTGCGGCATATCTCTCGATCGACACCATCCGCTCTTTTTGTATTGCCAATCGTTTTTCCGACTAGGAAAAACGATTGGAAGAGTTGACAGGCTTTAAGTTTATGAACTTTTGACGTCAGCAGATGGTGCAGGTTGAAAATTCATCGGGCACGTTCTAAAACCACGATGGCTCGTAGGAAATACCTTTCACACTCACACACACACCCACACACACACACACACACACACACACACTTGTGTGTATATGTATGTATATGCATAAGTATGTGTGTATTTTGTCAAATACAACTGTCGTTATAGTACAATTGTAATAGAATGTATTTCGTTGGAAACTCGAGTGAAACAAAGTGCATTGAAATGGCAAACCTGTCCTACAATATAGAGTCGATGAACCAAGTTTCGCATCGAATATATATTCGCGACTTCCCTGCGATAATATACGACTAGGCAAGCCGCGGTAATTCCATTTACGCGAGTTCGACGAATGGACGAGGTGAATGTCTCGAGAATTAGAAATTTGCAAGTACAACCCAAACGTAGTATTGTTTTGCATTAACATCGAAGCTCCTGTTGGCTCCTGTGAATTTTTATCATCCACGTATTTCATGTATATATTGTATATCTCTATATTATATTAAGGGGGCACATACGTCGCTAAAGCTTTAATTTTAGAGGTCTATTGCAATAGCAGTGGTGGGGTTAAGGTGGAAATGATATTTTCAGTAGAAAGCTTAAATCATTGGCTAAAAAATACCTCATTGACATTTTTTCAAATGAACAATAGTATAGCTGTAATACTATAAGTTGTAATAGTTGGTAAGTGACTGCGAAAAGCTTGCGTGCAGGATATCTCCAGAACCGTTGAACCGATCTGAACCAAATTTTGCACAAAAATTGCCAAAGTCATCCACTTTGAAAAGATGAACCGGAAACTCGATCCATCGATTGATTTTTAAGATCCGGTATATTATGCAACAATAAAAATCAAAGTATCAAGAAACAAATATTTAATCCTGCTCTGCCAATTGGTAAATTCTCAGTGAAATTCAAAACTGGTTCATCATTTTCATTCACTTACATTCTTTGAAAATGTGGTTAATATTTCAGCTCAATCGGACAAGTATGTCTTGAGAAATTCAGCGCGCAAGCTTTCCGCAGTGACTTACTATAACTTTCCTGTTATAGCTATACTAATGTTTATTTAAAAAAAAACATCAATGAGGAATTTTGTAGGCAATGATCCAAGCTTTCTACTAAAAGTATCATTTCCGCCTTAACCCCGCCACTATTGTTGTAATAGACCTTAAAAATGAAGGCCTTAGAGACGTGTGTGCCCCCTTAAGATCTCACTGCCATCGTGTACAAGAATCGAGGGCTCTTATATGGGCACTGAATGTTAAGGGGTGCGAAAAAAATAATGTTTTCTGACATGATGTGTGTTTTTTTTAAAATAATTTGATTTGTTCTTTATCGATAATTTCGGGAAAATAGTGATTTATTGGAAATACACATAAATCATATGAATTTTAATTAAATTTTATCCGATGTGAATTGTTCTTTTAATTTTCGGAAAAAAAACATGTTTTTGATATTTTGAAATGGAATTTTTGAATTTCAAGGAAAACGCTAAGCTGATCTGTGATCAGTGGAAGAAAATATATCGATGTAGGGTCCTGAATGAAATTTCAAAAATCCAAGATTTTTTAAAAAATGTTACGAAACATGAATAGGTTCATTAAAATCGCTGTAAATTTGTTCCCCGATGGAGTTGAAAGTCCACTGTGCGCTCATTCTCTTCGTAATCGTACAGGCTTCACAACCCCGTTTGGTTCATCGAACTACAATTTTTTTCCGATTTTTCACAAAATTTAAAAATCGGACGATCGATTTTTGCCAATTAGACTCAAATTCGCCGATTTTTAAATAGCTCTTTTGCGTATAAAATATTTAGATCTCGGGATAAATCAAACGGAATTATTTAAGTCTACTCCTGGGCTTTTCAAAACACCCTCGAAAAATCTAAATCCGTCCGTCCGGAGCGAAGTTATGGGCATTTGAAATTTCGGTATTTTCAGGTTTTCGAAAAAGAGGGCGAAGAATGGAGAATTTTTTTTTTTTCGTCATTTACCTTATTTTCAGGCTTCAGGCGGTCGGAAATTTTCTGCTGATTTCGAATCACGTGGAATTTTTTCCTGAATTCCATGAATTCGATATGGAAATGCAAAAACCAAACGAAAAATTGGACCTTTTCAATTTTCCGAAATTTGGAGGGTTCACTTAAATCGCTATAAATTTGCATCCTGAAAGAGTTGAAGCTCTATTCAGTGCTCAATCTCTTCACAACCGTTGCAGCTTTAAAATCCCGCTCGGTTCATCGAGCTACGATTTTTTTTCAATTTTTTAAATAAATTTTCAAAGTCAGACCATCGGTTTTTGTCAATTTTTCCATACAAACCCTTTTGCTGGACTCAAATTCAACGCTTTTCAAAGTACACTTTTCGGTGCGAAAAATTTAAATCTCGAGATGAATCAAATGACTTTCTTCAAGTATGATAAAACTCTACTGTATGATAAAGAGAAAAAAATAAAATAAATAAAAAAATTTCTAGGGTCACTGTCCTGTCGATTTTGCCTAGAATGCCCCATGCACAAATCTATATAGACCATAATCGTTTAGTCTGTAACGGAAATGCTTCGAATCAGATTGTTCGATTCGCGAGCATTATCATTGTCATGCCGATTTCGTCACATACCTATCGAAATACACAGAAGTTTATTTCCTTTCTAACACTGAACCAATCGAGTCACGCTTCGATGTTTTGTCTCATTGTTTTCTTTTGTATTATTCCACCCTTTTCTCGGTTTCTCTTTCTTTTTTATATATTTATTTATTCTGATTAGCCTTTTATCTTTTATCCTGATTAGCCAGCTACCTAAACTTCGCGTGAGTCGTTACGAATTTATAAAATTAAAAAAAAAAAAAGATTAATTCGTCGAAATATTCAAGTTTAAAAAACAAAAAAAAATTTGCAAATTGAAATTTGCATGATTTCTTTCTCATCATTTTTGCCCATTCAAGTGAGAACAAAAATAAAAAGGAAGCAAAGTGCAAGTGCAAGTACAAGAAAAGAAAATTAAACAAAAATTTTTTAAAAATATTATCGCCACAGTTTGGCTGGCTATGTGTTAGATGCGATGGAAAAACTCGTGAGACCAATTAATGTATAGTTACGAAATTGACGATAATAACTCGAGTTCGTGACATAAAATTATATGACTGATAACTCCGAGAACGAGGAAGTCTTTTTTTCGAAACTCAACGTGGCACGAAGCATGCGAGCTGATAAAGAAAAAAAATAGTGTCAGGACCATAAATTTGATTCCAACAACGATAATTTATTCGATTTATCGAAAGTGTCGATTAACGATATTTTTTTAATGAAAATTTCTTTCATTTGTAACAATAACATACTATAATAACAATAATAATAATAATAATAATAATAATATACTCACGATTGAAATAATTTAACGTATGTTTGATTTAATTATTTAATTTTTCTAAACAATAATAAAACTAATCACGAGTTTTATTTATTTTTTTTCAATAATTTTTTTCGATTGGAATAAATAAACGAAAATGTAGTTTAATATTATTCAAAATTGAAAAGATCAACACTAAAATTTTTACTCGACAGATTTTTCTTTTCAATGATTCCGAGTCCCCTTTCGGCCATCGACAATGTGAGGAAAAGGAAAAAAAAAGAATAACAATATTACGATACACACGGTGGATTTGATTAATGCTGACTCATTGTCAGATGTTATTTGTGAATCACGTGTGCTCCATGACTGTATAGCGATATCACAAAATTCTCGTCGCTCGTACACGATTAACGAAATGTATAAATAAATGTCTTGCCAAATCTTATCATCATTGTTAACGGAAACGTGGACATGTAATATCTTGAAGCATTAAAAAATATGTATACATACATGTATGGGGTGTTCCACGAAAAGTGTGATAATTTAAAAAATTTCTAAAAATTATTTTTTTTTATTTTCAAATGAAAGAAATAAAATTTTAAAATATCGTGTGAGAAGCATTTTTTTCTTTTCTTTTTGAATCCTCGTGACGGTAAATTTTTAGAGGTTGATGAAAACATTTCTCTGAATAAAAAAAAAACTAAAAAAATAAATATAATAAAGAGAATTCTCAAAAAGTTGTCAAAATGAAAATTCTTAGAATCCTCAAATTCCAATTGCGTCAAATTTTTATTTGGGACTCAATCGTGACAAATTATTCATTATTCCCGAATGAATTTCATTTTTTGTAATTAAAATTGTGACCGTTATTCGGTCGTAGAAATATTTTTAATTATTTTTCAAACGATCTCGTTCTCTCCTGAAAAATATTTCAGTCTTGTTGAACGAAATTTGTGCCAAATAATTCATCATTTTTTTTCCAAAAAAGGAGCTTAAACATTTATTGTAATAACATTTGTATTCGCGTACTCGTAAAACATTTGGTAATAATTTTATTTTCATTTTTAAAAGGGAACAGTAAGAGTCATTAATTAATAAGAGTAAGAGTTATTAATTAATATTTGTTAAATTATTTTTATATGCATATAGTACGTATTTAAATGCAGGTCATTCTGTATGCACTGTCAACGCTTTTTTTTGTTTCTCAAGCAAGAATATTAACGTGATGAGCTCTCTCCTGGTGCACCTTATCTCAATGCATTGCAACGAGAAGATGAGATTTTTATTTTTTTCACGATATATTTTAGACCTCTCTCTCTCTCTCTCTCTCTCTCTCTCTCTCTCTCTCTCTCTCTCTCTCTCTCTCTCTTTCTTTCTCTCATAATCAACGCTCGTATTTCATGAATGTAGTATAATTTTTCTTTCGAGTCTGAAATTTCTATTGCCTGAGTTCTGTTGGCCTAATGAGGGACTCTTCACAGGCTAAGTTCTTCAAATTGACTCCACATACATATTTGCACTACTCATATCTATATGTAGAGATATCATATCGTGGATATGAACGTATTATTTAGATTTATAGAGTCACAAGCCTCACGATGGCTCTCAGGAAACTGAAATTCGATTTATAATAATACAAAATTTAATTCCAATAAGCACAGACAAATTGGCATATGAATTTAAAAAAAAACAAATTTCAAAAAATACATCAGTGTTAGAACCCCATCGTGATATAAATTTTATAATTTATTTTATTGTTAATCCGAGGTTTATGAGAAGAAGAAAAAAATGACCAGGGCACTCTAGGACTTGACATATTTTTCTTTTTCTTTTTTTCCTAAAATTAAACATTTTCGATATACAAGTGGTAAAGTATATTTTACGAAAATTTTCAGAATTTTTCTGTGCCCAAGGTACGAGTTTGAAAAATTTGAAATAATTCGTAAAACTTCTTGATGCTTTTAAACAAGGAAAAAAAAAAAACAAAAATTCAAATTGGGTTTTCGAGTAGGCCGATGGGTTGCCCTGTATGTGTGTGGCTATAAATGTCGAACGATTAGTTTCAACTCGTTAAATTAGTGAACGTATTGGACCAATGACAATGTTCAAATTAAAAAAAAAAAAAAACGGAGTAAAGAAAACAGCAAAGTATTTCGCTTCCAGTATCGTTCGAAGGTAGTGGGGAACGAGGTCATGGCACAATGAGAGAGAGAGAGAAACGACGTTTTCATCGATTATGGTCGATTATATATGCTCATGGTACAACCATGTATACCTATATTTATATACATACACATAAATATACCATATTGGTAGACGGATCTATTTTTTTTACCGTGTGAACGATTCGACGACCTCAATTTATTATTCCTCTTGGTTATTTCATAATGATAATAATAATCAAGGATCTCTGAAATACGAGATTCAGAGTTATTTAAAAAATAAAAATAATAAATAACTATTTATACTATCAGGGGTATTAGGGGGCAACGAGGAGAAATTCCCTTAATTAATCCGAGTAGAACGTAACTTGGTGATTTTTTTTTTTTGTTTCTCGAGTATACTCAACTCCACTGTCAAGGTAATCGCTGCTTTGTCATCAGAGCCATGACTCTTATGTAACTGACACACGAATTACGAATACAATTTTATCGAGATCCATGAATATACAACCGGAGTATGGATTAAGCGCGATAATTATTTTACGCAACAACGAACAATATATGAAAGATTCTATCTCGTAATTAGCTGCGATCGAGCATCAACGTAACAGCGATTAATCGACTTGGCTCATAAATGAATCCTGTTATTTTTCTCAAGCGTGTAAAATCATACGAAAAAAACGAGATAGGAAAAAAAAACATTTTCCACTTTCCAAGACTTGACGAATGGTTTTTATGAATTTCAAAATTTTTATTATTTTCCCTCATTGGCAGAGTATCCTCGTTTGGAATCGAAAAAATTTTCCTCGAGACTAATAATTTCATTGTATCAAATGAACAAGCCAAAATGAATCAAATTGATTATCCGATCGTAGATAATAAAAGTATTTTTGAAGGAAAGGACATAGCAAACTGCCCTGACAAATGCTTCACTAATATTGGCAAAATGTTTTGACTGGAAAAATAAAGAAACCGTTAAAGTCCCATAAACAGCCAAGTCGAAATCCAAAATCCATATTTATTCAACCTACTTCTAGATAATGAAATACAAAATGTGACATCTAGTATGGAGAATAAGTCAGGAAATGTAGACGATATAAATGTTAAAGTTTTAAAACTCTTATCTAGATGTACAAGTGTACCTCTTGAGCATATTTTTAAACGGTTGCATCTGACAATCAAAATAACCTGATGCATTTAAAAAAACCATCATTGTTCCAGTATTTGAAGCTGGCTCTCCTCATGAAACGACAAATTATAGGCTAATATTCCTCACATCCAAATTGGCAGAAGTATTTGAAAAAATTATATATACTGGACTATTAAACTTCTTAAATCAATGTAATATCTTGTATGCGAGTCAATTTGGCATTAAAAAAAACATTGGAACTAATGATGCAACAGCTCAACTATTAGACAAAATTTATAAAAACATTAATGATTCCAAACCCACAATCGCTGCGTTTTTTGGATTTAGCAAAAGCTTTCGATACTATTAATCATGAAAAGCTACTTGGAAATATATAATTGTATGGGATCAGAGGAACTGCTCAAAAACTTATTCATAGTTATCTAACTAATCGTGAACAAATCGTTAGAGTAAATGATGCACTGGGTGATGTTAGCATACTAACGACCGGTGTTCCTCAAGGAACAATACTTGGTCCATTATTGTTCGTTATTTACATAAATGATATGCTCCGAATTATACCGAGCACTGATATAATAGTCTATGCAAATGATACCATTGTCACATGCTCGGGAGACACTTGGGAAGAAGTCAAGATTGAGATTTCCATTTATTTGGGAGAAGTTGCAATTTGGTTAGCCAACAATGCACTCTCATTGAATACTAATAAAACAGTCTTCATGACTTTTGGTGCATATAAGGACAGTGTCCCAAATAATATCGAAATTAAGATAAATAATATATCTCTAAATAAAACGGTATCCTGTAAATATTTAGGAGTAATTATAGATTGCCATCCGACATGGGAATGTCATATACAGGCAATTATAAAAAAAACTAGATATTTTCTATTCATTTTTTATAAGCTAGTAAAGATACTAGATCCAAAAACTATGTTAATCATCTAGACCTCTGCAAAGATTACAAAACAGGCTACTGAGAATAGTGCTTACAATCTCTAAGTGGAAAAGACCTTTGAGCTTTGAGAACTCCATTATTATACAATCATTACTAGAACACTTTGAACAATTGAAATCAAACTACGATAGCTCAAGCAGCAATACAAGAAACGAAAGCCTAATCCTTCCTAATGTTACAGAAATTTATCACAGAAGTAGTTTTATAACAGCGATTGTCTACTTTAATAAGCTTGATAACGATCTCAAATTATTGAACTTCAGGAAAAATATTATAAAAAAGAAACTGGGAAATTGCCTCATTGATATGAGGAAATAATATCACTTTTTTGATTATTTTTATTTAGCAGTTATAAAAAAAACTAGACATCTCTTATTGATTTTTTTTATAAGCTAGTAAAGATACTAGATCGAAAAACTATGTTAACCATCTATTATGCTTTGTTCCATAGTCTGGCGGCTTTATATGGGATAGTTGCTTAGGGAAGAGCATAACAATGTCATTGGACCTCTGCAAAGATTACAAAATAGGCTACTGAGAATAGTGCTTAAAAACTTTAAATTGAAAAGAACTTTGAGTTCTGAAAACTCATTCTTTATTATAAAATCATTATTATGTTACTATGAAAAATTTAAATCAAACTACGATAGCTCAAGCAGCAATACGAGAAACACAAGCCTAACCCTTTCTAATGTTAAAAAAATAATTTATAGCAGCGATGGTATATTTCAATAAGCTTCATAATGATCTTAAATTATTGAATTTCAGGAAAAATACTATAAAAAAGAAACTGGGAAATTGGCTTATTGATATGAGGAAATAATATGACTGTTTTTTAACCATCTATTTTTGTAAAAGTTCTTTTCACGCCGGATCTACGTACAAGTGTTTTATCACCTCTATAGGATATAATGATCGAATATTTCTTATATTCAACATTGTATATGCTGACTTAAAAAAATAAAATAAAATAAAATAAAATATCACGCAATATTTTGGGACTTGCGAAAGAAAATCGTGCAATTAATATTACAGCCTTAAAATCTTCATTATCCGCATATTAAGGAAAGATAATTAATAAATTAATTACATTTTTACCGATTAATGATCAAATCTTATGACACAAATTTTATTTTTTTATAAAACAACGTTAAACACGTTTACAGTGCTACAAATTCCTTAATTATTAAAAATTGACAATATTTTTTTTTCATTCCATTATAAATTGATAATAAAATTATATATATTTTTTATATTTTCAGCTTGACATTCTAGAATTGATATTCCGCTCTCTTCCTCTTTCTGCCACTTCAAGTCCCGATCCAAGTTTCACGTCCCCGGAACTTTTATCATCGTCGCGCCTCAGACTGGACGAAACGGAAGCGCGGACATTAAATCCGCGCGCCTCGACCAAGGGCGAGACGGGTGTCGATAGACGAACATCCCTAATAACCGGCCACAATGGCTTGTGAATCGATCAAGGTGAGCGAGCTTCTTACTTCTTCTATTTTTATTGATTTATTTGTTTGTTCATTCACGAGCGTGATAATCGACGCTGAATTACGCTCGGATTTTCCCGACTCGACTGCGGTAATACCATCGGCAAGGATATGAAGCAATTTATAAGTGCTCTTTTCCGCACAATGACGATATAATTTATTCGAGAATTTCTCGAAGGACGAGAGTCTTCGAATTCCTGGTTCACGGTATAGCGAGAAAGATTTCATCCTGCGATCTTTTTTTAGAAATATGTTTTTATTTATTTTTATTATTGCATCACTGAGACCATAACTATATAATTAATTCGAAAAATTTCGTAATTAAAAATAAAAATTAAATTCCAATTAATCAAAGGGAATCTCTCGTTGATGTACACGACGCTAATATTTCTCAGGATTATTCGAAGAATTTTTATTCAGCTATAACGAAAATTATTGATTTTATTTGAATCGAAGATTATCAATCTTTGTAACCATAAGCGTTGAGCGAACTTTTATCTCGGCTGCTCAAGTAGACAAGTCCACATGTGATCAGACCTGGATAAATTTTACGCAATCTCTTTCCTGCCATCATGAGAAATATATCCAATCGCGTGATCTCGAAACTTTCAGTTATTCATAAATTAATGACCACAACGAAATGAATCATAATTTGTATCCTGCGATCTCAGGATTTGGAAAATATCGCGAATAGCCATTATTGGCTATATTGATATATATATATTATTGGCTCATATTGATCGGATATCCGAAAATTCATTAAAAATTCTTCAATTTTCAATGTTTTAAATTTTAAAAAATCGTCGTCCCCCGCATCCCTTCGGTCGTAAAGAAAAGTTCCATCGAACAACGAATCGCCGATGCTCGGAAGATGCAAGAGCACAATCGCACTTCCGTCGTAATCGATGCGTTGCCCCCCTGAAAAAAAAAGAAAGAAAGAAAGAAAAAAAAAACCCCTCCCCCCATTCTAGCAGAACATACGATGGCCGATTCACGCGGCTTCAAGCCAATAAACCAGCTGTGGAACGCCACGGTCTCGGGTGATCCGGATTCCGAGTGTCTTTACGAAGAGATATCGGGTATCTCGTCGTCCCGTGAAACGGGGATTGATTTGCGTTGTGGTGTTGTTGGCCCGGCGACGGTAATACCGATTGGCACGGCAATCGGCGAAGTGAGCGTCGATCGTGCGCGAAAGAAACGAAAAGTTGGTCACGTCAGGGAGGAGGAGGAATTGGTGGTGGCGGAGGATAAGGTCAAAGAGGAGGACAGGGAGGAGGTGGAGAAGGAAGAAAGGATACGGGCGCGTAGACTCGGCGAGGACGACAACGAGACCCGGGTTGGCACCAGGGTGGAGGAGCATCGATATGCATCACGTGGTTACTACGGGGAAACTATCGCAGCTGGACAAATCAAAGCGGCTGCGACATTCAAGCTGACGAGGGATCGTAGCGCAGCAGCACGATATCTCCAGTCAGCGGCCGCAGCCGCCGCTCATTATCATCAGCAGCATCAGCAACAGCAGCAACAATATTATCAGCAGCACCAGCAGCAGCCCTACGATTATCAATCCTATCATCATCAAAATCATCATCGTCATCATCATCCGATTGGTAGTTTACGACGCGCCGGTAGACAGCGTAATCATCAATTTTCACGAGGCGGACCATTCAGTGATGAGACGCAGGAAGAAATACAGGAGGACGATGAAGCCACTCTCAGGGAGTTGCTCGTAAGGTACGTGTCACGCGGAGGCCGGCCACGTTGTATCATGTTTTTTTTTCCCCCCTAAGATAAAGCAATATTGAGGAAAGTGATGCCCATGTATATGTGACGCAAAATTACTCGCTTCCTGGGAAAAAAATAGTTTAGTGGTACGTGATTAATTTTTTTTAGATCCACGTAGATATTTCTACGTAGATACTACGTAGATATAAATTTGGGAACATCGTAAATTTTCCTAGATCTCAATTCGATCTGCCTGGATCTCGATTAGATCTACCTCGATCTATCCGGATCTCGATTACGTTTACATAGATCTACCTGGATCTCAATTAGATCTAAATAGATCTACCTAGACCTCCATTAGATCTCTATCAGACATACCTAAAAACGAGATCTCTATTAGACATACCTAAATCTCAATTAGATCACTATTAGATGTGTCTAAATCTACCTATAACTCGAAAAGATTTACATAAATTCATCTAGATATACCTAGATCTCAAACAGATCTACTTGGGTCTACCGAGATATCAATTAGATCTGCCTAGATTTAAATTACATCTACGTATAGATCCAGCTGCATCTCAATACGATCCATCTAGATCTCCGTAAGATCTACTTAGCTCCAAGTAAATCTACTGAGACTTCAGTAGATACATGGAGATCTAATAAGCAAAAGTGTGCAGAATATTATGACGACTCTAATTAATGTAAATCTATGTATACCATTATCTACGTAGATCCAGGTGGATCTACGATTCTCCAAAATATAGATCTACGCAGATAAAATTTTATTTAAAAAAAATAACTACGTAGATCTATACGATTTTTTTCCCGGGCTTAGATTCCCATTGGAGTCTGATGAACTCGAATCCAAAATTATTTGCCTTAAGGTGCGATTTCATAGGCAGTAAGCAGCAGCAGCAGCAATTCACCGAAAGTTACTAGTACTTTCGGCGCAAGTTTTTGCTGCTTGAAGTTCATTCATCCGAACAGCAAAGCAGCAAACGCTGGCAGACAACGTCGCAAGCAGCAGAGACGACGCGACGTGAGCAGCGCTGCTGCTGCGTCAAATCACTAGACTGGTGTTAGTAACATCTAGTAAGTTACTAAACTGCTGCTGCTGCTGCTTACTGTCCATGAAATTTTTCACGTGCAGCAAATAGCTGGATACAGCATGCTCTGATTGGTGAATTCACCAAAATCACCATTTGATGACGTCTCTCGCTCGGTGATTTTGGTGAATTGACCAATCAGAGCATGCTGAATCCACTATTTGCTGCCTATGAAATCGCACCTTTAGATTCCCATTAGAGTCTAGTGGAAACCAAGGAACGCGCGGGTAATCTTGGTCCGAGCTATGTGCATCATGATCGTAACTTCCTGAATACTGCGTTATCGAGAATGCAACACGTGGCGCCATCTGTCGGGATTTTTATCGAAAGATATGAGGGATTTGTTAGTGTCGAGATGCCCTCTGGCTCGATCGGGGCTCTCGCGGGAAACAGATTGCTGATTGCGATGATGTAATTTTGAGGTTAGGCGATGGCCATCTCGAAATTTTGAGCTCATGTCTCTCGGTGATAGCTGATCGGAATTCAATGAAATTTTCAACATCGCCGCTAGAATATTTGAGGATTGACACAGAGATAAAAAGCTGAATCTTGATTTCATTTGCATTTCTGATTATTTGGTCTTCCGATATCTCGAACGTTAGTCTACGAGCGGCCATCTTGTCGTTTGGCTTCTCAAAATGGCGCGCATAACACGCTTTCTCAATCCGTTTCCCCCATTGTTGCGAATTTCCGAGTCACAGAATGAAACCGGACGAGTGAAAAAGATCGTGAGAATCGAGCGAATTTGAAATGGGAATCTATCAATGCTGCTCCCCCTAGCAGCCAAAATTTGAACTAACCAAGATGGCGTATTTCCCTTGTCGTGTTTACCGATATTTCTGGGTCAAATTTAATTGTTTATCAATGCGATGCCATATTTTATTTGCTTTCTCAATAGAGGAAAAGAAGCGTTAGAAGAAGACAAATTTAAAATTTATAAAAATCAAATTCATGAGAAACAATGCGAGTCCGGAAGTGTCCGTAAGATCGAAATAATATCTCCTTGAGACGGAGAGCATCTCTCTATTTGCAACCTCATGCTTTTTGATTTATAATTATGAAAAAGAAAGAACAGATATTACTGTCAAGATTTTTTATTGACTGAATTATCTTTGTTGTTTTTTTAAATTATATTTTTTTTATTCTCTCGTGCGATGATTCTATGACACATACGCCACTGAGATACATATATATATATACATGTATATATGTATATTTATATATATAATATATACGTAGATGATTGACAGGAGTGTCGATTGTTGCTGGGACTGTTCCAATCCTCGCTCTTACTACTTATTAACTATTTGCATAATACTAGAGAGTTCTAGGCTGACTTTACTTTGATTTTTTATTGTTTTTTTTCTCTTTTTTTTCAAAGTTTGCCAAAAAAAAAATCCGAAGACTTATAAAAACAAGAAACTTTTCTGCTTACCAGAACATTTGTATCTCACAATGAGATACGAAAAGTATATACATTCACAGACACGTTTTAAAAATATCATATATTTATATCTATAATTATACTTGCATACAACATTATTCGAGAATGCAATGCAAGGCTTTATTCGCCTTTTTTTTATTCTTCAAACAATTTTGTATTTCTATGCATCATTCATATACATACATCTATATATGTATACACACATTACTCACAGCGCTGTGGACTCTCTTGTACATTCATGACTGTGCTCATTTCATGAACACTCGCGTTTACATACCAACTCAAAGACACCGTGTGTGTATTTTTTTTTTTTTTTTTCATTTTTTTCATTATTTTTTTAAATTTTAGTTTTTAAATTTTGTTTTTTTCCTCGTTTGTTACTTGGAAATATTACTTTGGCTGCGACGCTCGCAGGCTTACCACTGGTTGCTCATTCACTTCGATCTCATGTTCCCTCGTCGGACGGTCGCACAAACGAGTTTCTCGCGCTTTAAATTATTGCTCCCCAGATGGATGTTACTATAAAAAAATGTATGAAGAAAATGTTTCTATTTTTTGCTCTTGCATAGGAAAAAGGTTGATCCTTAAGATGAAATATATTTTTGGAAAAACGAAAACTCGAAATTTTCATCTCCACTTTGATTATTAATTATTTCAAAAATTGTGCATTTGATATGAAAATTATGAAGACGAAAGTTGTTCAGCATAATGAAATCTATCTGTCTAAATTTTTTTTTTCGTAATTCTTAGAGACCATTTGAGAGTCTATCGAGATGCTGAATTGTAATATTTTGTAGTTTCACTGTAATTATTAGTTATTCCCCAAAATTTTGCGTTTCATACAAAAACCATAAATACAAAATTTATTCAGCATAATGAAATCTATCTTTCTGGATTTTTTTTTCAATTTTTGGACATCGTCCAAGGGTCCATCAAGATGCTGAATTGCAACATACTGAAGTTTCACTTTAATTCATACTTATTTCGAAAATTCTGTATTTTAAAATAAAAATCGCGAATACAACAATTATTCGCCACAATGAAATCTACACCGATAAATTTTTTCATAATTTTTTGACATTTCTCAAAGTTCCCTCAACACGCTTAATTATATGCAATTTGAAAAAAAAATCTAAAGTGATCTCGAAAAATTACGGATAAAAATCAGCAAGGTCAATTATGTTATAGGAAACCAGAGCTGGGCTTCAAGTACCTGGTACTTGCAATGTACTTAAATTACAAAGTACTTTAAAAGTATTTCAAGCAGTGTACTTAGATTTTCAAGTACTCAACCTGTACTTTAAGTATTTGTACTTAAATTTTCAAGTACTTGCCAGTACTTCAAGTACTTATTCAAGTACTGAGTATGAAGTACTTTTTCAAGTACTAAGTATGAAGTACTTTTGAATATGTCTTGCCAATGATTACATGCAAGATTGTAAGAAATGACCGTTCAAATGTTAAAGCTACGGTAGTCACGGTGTCATTGTCAATGCATGGCTCCGTTTTTAACAATCCGTGTATTATATTCTTGATTTTTCTCTTTCAAACCTGAACCTAAATAAATCTTAATCACAATCGTCAATGCTATTTTTTTAAATTATTTCTAATTCTTCATTTGTATATTTCTGTTCCAATCTGCCTAACCTGAGTAAATTGCACAATGTGAAAATATGGTTTGATACGAAAAGTACTCGAATCAAAATCAAATAAGTTTGAAGAGTACGTAAGAAATCAAATATAAGTACTAGAACTTACGAGATGTATACCTGAAAACTTGAAACGTATTCGATACTTGATACTTGACGTACTTTAAGTACTTGGTAACTCAAGTACTTCAAATATTTAGTGCTTCAAGTACTGAGTACTTGTGTACTCGAAATACACGAATACTTCAAGTAATTGCAGTACTTTGTAATTCAAGTTCTTACAGTACTTTGTACTCCAAGTACTTAAAGTACTTTGTACTTCAAGTACTTAAAGTACTTTGTACTTCAAGTTCTTACAGTACTTTGTACTCCAAGTACTTAAAGTGCTTTGTACTTAAAGTACTTGCAGTACTTTGTACTTCAAGTACTTACAGTATTTTGTTCTTCAAGTACTTGCAGTGCTTTGTACTTAAAGTACTTGCGGTACTTTGTAATTGAAGTACTTTCAGGTACTTTGCCCAGCTCTGTAGCAAACGATTATTCGATTCATAATCACGATAAACAATTCCGAGTTCTCGGAATAATTATTAATCAACGTGTAAGTAAAAAAAAAAAATTGAAAAAACAGTCAACTTTCTCTTCAACGGGAGGACAATTTTATTTTTCGATGCACTCCGATAATCATAAAAACTTGACTTATCGATATATTTTTAGGTATATTTTCCAAAAAAGAAAAAGCCAATTCGCTAGTGTGCCCGTCCGCAGATCACTCATGATGTCACGCTGATTTTTTGTAAATTCTTTTTGCCGATGTCATAAAAAAAAAAAGCAAAAACAAAAACGAAAATTAAAAAAAAAAAATCAAACGAAAATAATGAAAACCCAAGATTTTTCACGACATTGCAAACGGAGAACAAAAGCGGAATTAAGATGAAATGAAAATATATATATTTTTTTTCAACTAAAGGAAGAAAATAAACTATAATAACTACCGGAAGAAAGGAAACGAAAAAAAAAGCAAAAAAAATGTGCACGTTCGTGAATTTGTCTCGCTCCCTCGAAACGCGTTCTACGAGTCAGAGATACCTGATTTTTTTTTATTTTTTTATTTTTTTTTTAATTTCAAATATTCCGGCAGGGGTGAGTAAGCTGGCGGCGCGTCGCACAACACGGGGCAGATAATATATAAACCTGACGCGCGCGCGGACGTCGACGACGACGCCGTTGGCGTAACGTGTTTAAAAAAAAAAAAAATCGTGCTCATAATATACAATAAAGTAGAGAGAGGAGTGAGAGAGAGAGAGAGAGAGAGACAGAGAGAAAAAAAAACAAATTAAACGACAAATAAACCATAGACGAAATAATTTTTAAAAAAAGTGATTAAAAAAAACGACACCGATGCCGACGACGACGTATAACGCGCGCGGGAGGTCGCACCCGAGTATAACACGTGGTGGCGTCTGTGTCACAATTAATTTTCACGTTTTAACAAAAAAAAAAAACAAAAAAAAGATCAAAAAATAAAATGGTCAATTACTTGTTTAATCGTAAACCACTAAATGTATTTCCAAAATAGGTAAAACCTTACAGAGTGCGATAAAAAAGAGCGAGAGAGAGAGAGATTCGTTCCTGCTCGTTCTGGACGTCTTCCCTGATAACGAAAGAAACGACGGAAAAAAAAAAAAAAAAAAAAAAAAAAAACGGGCTGTGCGGTATCGTCGACTCTCTCACGAGCGAAGATTTTCTCGGGTGTGCAAAAACGCCGAAAAGTATCGAAAAACCGAAAAAAAAAGAAAAAAAAAGTCCGAGGGATGGAAGAGAAAATTGAAAAAAAAAAAACAAAAATTGAAAAAAGAGCCCAAAACCACGTTGCTAAATATATATTATATATATATATATACTGCGTTGCGAGTGAGAGGGAGAGAGACATAAAAGTCGAGGAAGAGGAAAAAAAAGTGATAAAATTGGTGAGAGGGCATTGTTGAGGCTACTGTAGTTTCGGATAAAAAAACAGCCATGGTCTCCCTATCTCCCAGGTACATAATGACATCGTCACTGATTTCTCTTTCTATTCTTCTTCATTGAATTCTATCTCTATCTCCACTATGAAACTATTGATACTCGTCCAATCCCCAAATTTCCATCTCCTCCTAAATAAAATCCATAATTTCTATCCTTGATCCATTGGTCCATATGAAATCAATCATCGTATCGTTTTTAAAGAAAAAAAAAGTAAATTTTTGTTAAAATTTTTTTTAATTAATTGCATTACAATGCATTTTTGACGATTGCCAATTTAATTATTTACTCCATAATGAAATGACAAAAAAAAACAATTTTTTTTGACGATTTCATTTGAAGGAATAGCTAATTAATTAATTATATTAATTATTGATTTTTCCTTCAATCGATAGAAATCAATTTTCGTTTGATACACGTGATTTTTAATTTTTATTTTGTAATTAAATGAAATGAAAAACTGACTAACAATTCACGTCGATCATTAATTGTGCCTTAAAAAAAAACTACTCCGAAATGAATTTTTGACGATTTAAAATAAATTTTAATTGTAAAAGTTTTTGTTCGCCAATGGATTTGAGTCGAGTAACAATTAGTCAGATAATTATATCGATGATTAATTTATTTTTCGATCGATGGAGATCATTTTTGTGATGAACGTTATTTTTTTTTAAATTGCTTCAAATTGTGTGAAAAATGAATTTATCGATTAAATTTTATCTCGAGATTTCTGGATTGATTTTCCTCATCCTGGAGGATCCATCTCTCAGTCCTCTTTCTCAATATCACCAGCATAATATCACCGTCACACAACGCATTTTGTCAACAATAAGTTTCGTTTCTCCTCGAATATTTCTCTATCAATTTTCTTATTTTTCTTCTCACGCCATTTTATCTCGCAATAATTTGTCAGTCGTTCACGAATTTTTTCTTTTTTTTTTTTTTCCACATTTATTCTTTTCTTTACGCATAGCTGTGCACATCGATATTAATATTGTTGAAAAAAAAGTCGATTGCAATGATACATCGTGGTATTTTTTTTTTAACTCGTTCCTGAACAATTTCTCGTAGGATCGTAACGAGTTAAGGATGTTCCTCTGTTATATCGACATAGTGTCATTGACCTGAAATTTTTACAGCCTATCAGTGTTTATCTCCAAAACGTGTGTGCAACGTTTCAATGAGATTAGGAGCCTCGTTTTCGAGATATTAAATGTTTAAAAAAACATTATTTAATATGCGTTTTTATGGCCAAAAATGAAAAACAGGTTCCAATAGTTCTGTGATTCACGAACTTGAAATTCCAGCACCTCTAAAAAGTTGTATGACCCAGTTCTATATATAATAAAACCGTGTGCAAAAGCTCACTTTAATCAGGAGAATTTTCATTGAGTAATTAAACGTAAAATATTTCAAAATGCTGACGGTTTCAGACGCGACGGAAAATGTTGCCGAACTCAACTTCTCGAATTAGGCTTCTTTTTCAGAATAAAATTCTGGAGTTTTTTTTTTAGCGTCTTTTCATAGTAAATGGCACAAATAATAACTCATAAAATGTGCATTATTATCCCTCTCTACATTTTAGCAAGGCAAAAATAGAAACAATGAAAATTTGGCACTTTTTGTGCTTCAACTTGAAACGCTGCTCAAACTATACGTAATAGAGTAAAATTGCTCATAAATCATTTTATAGGTAACTAAATTCTCTACAAAAAAAGTCCCTAGCAGCATAATCTAAAGTCAATAATTTAGGCGTGGATGACGTCCAAAGTTGTGAAAATAATTTAAAAAAAAACCATTTCATGTAGGTAGCTGTATTTGGATTTAGTTATAAATAAATTTTTTTAGGCTTTCTCGTTGTGTCCAGTTGAAGTATGAATTTTTATGCATTTTTAATTCAACGCTAACGTGGTGTTATGGAATTTAACAACTAATGGGTCTACTATTCTGCGATTTCACAAAAATCACACTTCCTCGTCACGCCACTTTGGACACCTCCCACTCATCCGATATTGACTTTTCGTATATGGTGTCGTGGACTTTTTTTATAGAAAATTTAATTCTCTACAAAATTGTTCTCGTACAATTTTCTCTATCTTGAATAGTTCCGTCAGCGTATCGAATTAAAGCTCGGAAAATGTGAATTTTGAATTTTGTTTTGCAACATAAACGTTAATATTTCAAAAACTTACAGGAGTATATTGCTATAATTTTTATAAGTTGTTATCAATGACATTTACTATCGAATAGCGTTGAAACAAAACCTCACAGTTCTAATTCTTATTTCGAAAATATAAATTGACTGGCCGAGATGAGTGAGGATTTGACTTTGGTACGACTGAGCCCTGTCTATGTATAGGGACCCTCTGTGGACGACTCGTCTCGCGAACAAACAGAGGAATATCCTTAAATCGAGTTACGAATAATCACCGGGCACTGCATCGTCTCCCTCCTCATTCAGATTTTTTTTATTCGCTATTTTTCACTCTCTACACCAAGAAAAATGAATAAATAAAGAGAGATAAAGATTTTTCAATAAAAAATTGCATCTAGTGAATATTTAATTAATTAGGATTTGATTAAATCAATTATCATTTCGTTGTTTCGATAAAATTGTTGAAACAACTAAATAGCGTTTGGTTCGATAAGAATTTTGAAATTCCATTTTTCTCGGTCGAGTCACGATTGAGGATCCATTTTTTTTTCTGCCAATTATAACATTACCTGCACAAATAGTCTTATGGAGCGAGAAATATTGTCAAAGATAAGTGAATAGAAATTTTCCTCTATAACTTTTGAGAAAATTTCATTAACAAATTCATCGGGAAATTTTTTTTTTTTTTTTTACTAAAAATGTGCACAGCCGCAAATTATTTTTCGTAGAAATTATTTCATCCCAACACTCACCGACACGTAACCGATATTATATAATATAGGTACGATATAAAATAGACATGCTTTGATAATGAATATTATAGTCGCATTTTGTAATTTATCGTCTGCCATTGTTTTTTTTTTATGTGCAATTTACCATTATTCACGTATCGCAACTGCGACATGTCAAATTATTATTTTTCAGTATCAATGCTACCGAACTGTTCGTCCCATTTAAAAAAAAATATATATTTTTTTTTATCACTAAACTCAGATTTTACGTCTCGCGAATCGTGCTTCGAGATTTTTTTTATTCCTCCGCGCTATAGGGCGGTAGACATGCATAAAAAAAATAACAAAGCAAATGAAAAGACAATTATAATTTATAAAATTAATTTTTCAATTCAACATTTAATTTCTCAAAATATAAATGATTGATCACTGCATTTTTATTGATTGTGAAAAAAAAAATGTATAATCTCTGGCAATGCGTTACAAAAAGCTCGTATAGACAATAAGATTGCAAATAAATGCTCGACAGTTGTTTTTTATTTTTTTTTTTTTTTGTTTTTAGCAAAAAGGAAATATTAGTACACACCTTAGGGAATAGCCAAAAACAAAACTTTAGCTGCGTTCTTGATTTTTCTTTGTTTTTATTTTTTCTAATTTTTTAAATAATAGCCTCGATATGTGTGTCGTTGTGTTGCGTTGCTCGAATGACAATTCGAGCGTTAGAAAATTAAAAAAAAAAAACGAGGAATATGAAGAAAAAAATAAAATTCTTCCTTCCCCCCCCTCCCCTTTTTTGTCTGTTCCCTTGCGTGTGTGTCTCTGTGTGCACAGTCTGCAGAAACAGGTCAGCGTTATGAGTATGAACCTGAGCGCAAAGTTGGACGAGCTTCAGCGAGGCGATCGCCAGCTGGAGACGACCGTTGCACTTTGCGAGATACGTACTCAGCTGCAGGAACTCACGAAAAGCGTTGAGTCCTGCCAGAGCGAGGTCAGCGAGGTCAAGCGCGATATGGTCGCGATCAAGGTATACAATTATCGCGAATTAAAAAAAAAAACAAACAAACAAAAAAAAGCGAAAACATTTTTCGATATTTTTTTTTTTGCCAAAGTGTTTGAAATTTTTTTTTGTTCGATCGAAGCTGCGTGATCTTGGATGCAAAAATGAATCCTGAGATTCTTTGGTTCTACGATTTTTTCACACTTTTGAGAATGTCAAAAAATATTTTACTCATTTTTTTTCAAGTAATAAGGAAGTTTTGCTTCATTATTAATTAAGCATACATTTAATACGAGTCTCGAGGTGCATAACACGAATTTTTTTGTCACAAAATATCGACAAATGGCGGAGATACTTGTGCCAGACTCACAGGAGTTGAAAAAAAACAGAACTTAAAACTGAGTTGCCTCGTCTGACAAGCTATGGCTGTTTCTACTGATTCGAAAAAAATTTACTCAATTCGATATTTAAGCGTCAGAATGACGTGGGGTTTTTTTTTATGATTTTGAGAAATTAAAGTTTTGAAAAAAATCATAAAAGGGACACGTGACTTCGAGGAAAATTGATTTTTTTAAATAAGTAGAAACAGCTGTATGGTGACAGACGAAGAAAATTTTTCGAAAAATTGCTGTGGGCTCTTCAAGACTTGCAGAAAATATTTGTATAATTTTTTTACAAAATTGTACACCGATTCAAGTATTCTTGAATCACGAAAGAAGAATTTTGAATCACATTTTTGCGACCGATATTATTCTGGATGCAAAAAAAAATTGTACGATTTTTTTTTTTTTATTAAAATCCAAAAACAATATTTTTGCTCACCATAATTATCGTCGATTTGAAAAATTTACCCATCGTTCGATTTTAAAAGCCCCAAAAGAAAATAAAAAAAATAGTTTCGATCGTGTGATCGAAAAATGATCGTCTTTTTTTCCCAAAACGTAACGCAGCACGAGCTGGACACGGTCCAGCAGGTTAAAGAGGATATAGAGGAGCTGAGAGAGTACGTTGATCGACTCGAGGAACACTCGCATCGACGGAAAATCAGACTCCTCGAACAGGTGATGAAACATTCATACGTTTCATGCACGAAAGTTTATTTATTTTCTTGATTTTTTTTAATTCTCGTCCGAAAAAAGGGTTGTTGAGGATTTTTTTTAAAATATATTCGTCATTATGACGTTTATGCAAGATGCACGAATTAATTTTAATTTCGTAAGATCGTAGACCTCCACGAAAAAAAACATCCAAAAAAATATTTTTTTTGTATTTCAGAGAAAATAATATGTGTAAAAATATTTTTATTTGCAGATATGATTTTTATAATAAAAATATATTTAATTTACATTAAATATATTCTAATATATGTAAATTAAATATATATTTAATTTACATTAATTATATTTTAGCAGCAAAAATTTGTATTTATATTGGTATAAATATTTATTGTTTTTTTTTCTGCAGGGGGAATTATATTTGTTAATTTATCTTCGTACTGGAAAAAATTGTTGACGCGTATGAATTATGACGAACGCTAAATTTTAAATAATCTCTCTATGATTTTATTATTTTTAAATTCGTCGATTGTTATACTTTTTTTCGCACATTATTATTTTGTATGTTTCTGTTATAATTTTTGTTACTCGCGCTCATCGAATAAAAAATATTCATTGTATTATGATTTTTATTTTATTTTCTCCATCACGATATTCCCATCACTGGTTTTCCCACATTTTCCTCAATTTACTTTACCATCTGTTTTATATTTCATGTTAATTTTTATTACGATTTGAGGAGACTTTTTAGCCAGTTGAGTAAAAAAAAAATCAATTCTCAATTACCAGATGATCATGATGAAATAAAATTTTCGTTAAAATTACTTCGGGTAATTTTTAATTATTTTTCATGACAATTCCGGCAAAATTGTTTAACGAATTTTTAAATTGTTTAAATTGAATCCAAGCTCAAACAAAAAGTCAATTTTTTTTGTTCAATTGTTTTTATTTGAAAAAAAAAAAAATCTCCTCGATCTTTTCAATGTTTTGAGACAAGATGCTGAACCGAGTGAATTTTTTTCAAAATCAGGGCTTGACGTTCTTCCTGTCGTATGCGATACTGGCAGCGGTACTTGGCATGTTACAGTTTGGATACAATACTGGGGTGATAAATGCGCCTCAAGGGGTACGTTGAGACTCCAATCACGATTACCCTCACGTTCAATCGCAATTAACTATATCGTCGATTTTTTTTTCTTCTTTTTTCTTAATTTATGTTTACCCTTCCCAGAATATCGAAAACTTTATGAAAGACGTGTACAAGGACAGGTATGGAGAGGATTTGCCGGACAACGCTGTAAAGAAGCTGTACGCGGTGGCTGTTAGCATATTCGCGATCGGTGGTATGGTCGGTGGTTTTAGCGGAGGCATTATTGCAAACAGATTTGGCAGGTCAGTGGACTAAATGTCGAGAAAAAGAAATATTAAAAAAATCACACGAAAGAGAAAATTTGCACATTTTAATATTCCACGAACGCGAATTAAATAAATATCACAAACACATTTTCGTTGGGAATAGAAAAAAGTATGCTAGCCGAATTAAAGAAGATTTCAACAATTTTTTTTATCATACACACACAAGTGTACACTTTTCTAATCAGCTTCCGGTGGACGATAATCAGATTTTTATCACAAAAGCTAGCTTGGCTCTCCAATTTGTCCAATATAGGCTTTTGATTGTATACGATATTGCTCAAAGATTTGACGGATCAGTGGAGTAACTAGAAAAAAAACCACACGAATTTAGAATCACCTAAAAAATCTGAAAAAATTTGTAGATCTTATTATGGGTCCGAAAATATGAAAAAAAATCAGAAATACTTTTTTTTTGGAACAGAAAAAAAGTATGCTAGCTGAATCAAAGAAGAGTTCAAGAATTTTTTTTTATCTTACACACACAAGCGTACACTTTTCTAATCAGCTTCCGGTGGACGATAATCAGATTTTTATCCCAAAAGGCAACTTTGCTCTTGAAATCATTCGTTATAGGCTCTTAATTGTATAAGATAAACGACAAGTGTCCGGCACTCGATCGCTAATCCACGTTATGGCTTTCTTT
The DNA here is from genome assembly GCA_963564615.1 of Rhorus exstirpatorius. Taxonomy (NCBI): domain Eukaryota; kingdom Metazoa; phylum Arthropoda; class Insecta; order Hymenoptera; family Ichneumonidae; genus Rhorus; species Rhorus exstirpatorius. The sequence goes on from OY751317.1 coordinate 36,598,974, forward strand.
TTTTTTTCTGTTATTTCGAAAAATTAAAAAAAAAATCATCCAACGACCCAAAAAAAAACAAAATGGAAATACCAGAAAGGGGGGCTTACTGCTAAACAACGTGCTGGGCATCGTCGGGGCGTGCCTGATGGGTTGTACCAAGATAGCACAGTCTTACGAGATGCTGTTCTTCGGGCGGTTCGTCATCGGTGTCAATTGTGGCTTGAACACCTCCTTGGTTCCAATGTACATATCGGAGATAGCCCCGTTGAATCTGAGAGGTGGCCTGGGCACGGTGAACCAGCTCGCTGTTACGGTGGGCCTCCTGGTCTCCCAGGTGCTGGGCATCGAGCAAATCCTTGGAACTAACGATGGCTGGCCAGTTCTATTGGGACTAGCTATCTGCCCAGCAATACTCCAGCTAGTACTGCTACCCATTTGTCCAGAATCACCGAGGTAACATTTTTTTTTTTTTTTTTTTTTTTTTCGAACGAAAAAACAAACAAAAGAACGAAAGATTCCGTTCCTCTGATTTCGCAATTTTTCGCCGCTACGAGCGCTGCCATTCTGTTCCCGTGAATTCCCATTTGTCGCACGAGGCTGGACAAAAGTATCGTTCCCACTTTCTTTCCACGTAACTATCACGTTTCGAAAGCGAAAAAGGACAGTATTCGAGTTGATACGAATTGATGATTCATTATCATTATAAATGATTATAATGATTATAAATAATTATAAGTGTAATTAAAAAAATCACGAAAAATTTGTTAATCATTCGAAAATTGTAATGATCTCTTCACACCATTAATTCGTAATTATTGGATAACAATTTTTTTCCTAAATGATTTTCCATACGAACTGTCCGATCTTCGAAACTCTTTTTCCTTCTACCTTTCGTTCTTTTTTGAGGGGGGAGGGGGGATGTTTTATTTATTTTTTTTCTCGTTCAATAGCTGATTTTTTTTTTCACCCTCCCCGAACGACTAGATATTTGCTCATAACGAAGCAGTGGGAGGAAGAAGCTCGAAAGGCCTTGAGAAGGCTGAGAGCGAGTACCCAGGTAGAGGAGGACATAGAGGAAATGAGAGCGGAGGAAAGGGCTCAATTAGCCGAGTCGGCAATTTCAATGACGGAGCTCATATGTAGCCCTACATTGAGGGCACCTCTCGTTATAGGTGTCGTCATGCAACTCTCCCAACAGCTCTCGGGTATCAATGCAGTAAGTTTGCTGACATTGTTTATTAATTAGACTTTTTTTTTTGATACTTTAGTGGGAATATTCGAGCGATTTACTCACCGTATAGTCATGTCAAACTAATAGAATAAATGTTTAAAAAGAAAAAAAATGTTTTAGAGGTTTTTTGTTTGTTAAAAATTTGACAGATTTCAATTTTAGACGTTTTATTCGATTTCTAAAAAGATTTTCCATGAATTCAGATAAGCAGATATCAAACAATATTTATTCTTTGCCACAGGCATTTGTTTATTCAATATTTTTTTTTTTGAAATATTTTTCAGTGAAATAAGATTATTATTATATTATTTATAGTATATTAATTATTATATTGAAAAAAATTACTTAATATTCATGTAAATTTATAGAAATTTATCTTTTTCTGCTTAAAATGTATATTAGGGTGTTTAAAAAAATTATTTTCATTCTCCCATGCAAAAAAAAAGTTGATTCTTGTGATAAAGTAAATATTCTGTGAAAGGTGAGCTCTGTGGCTAAATTCCAAAAGGCGGCTCAAATGCTTTTGTATTCTTACTTCGATTATTGTTTCAAAAATTCTACACTTTAAAACAAAACCATAAATACAAAATTTGTTTAATATAGCAAAATATAACTCGTAGATTTTTCTTTTTTTTTCCCCCTGATTTCAAGTCAAGTAGCTTACTTTTTTTTTCAATTCAAACGTCCTAGAAGCCTCTTGTGGAGTCTTTAAAAATTTTTTTTAAATTCAACGAGCCAGATTACGTTATACCAAACAATTTTTATTTTTATGATTTTTCTGTACTGCGCAAAGTTTTTGAAATAATAGATAATGAATGTGAAGATACAAAACGGGGCATAAATTTATTTTAACATCTGAAGGAACTTTTTTCGATAAGGAAAAATGAAAAATATATATATATATATATATATATATAAGGGTAGTCATTAATTTTGAATATATACTTGCCACCCCTGGTATCGATAGATAATGATGAGAAAACAATGTCCGAATTATTTGAGATGTTTGACTTGATTGGAAAGGGTGCCTCAATCGATTTAAAAGTGGAAAGCAAAAGTTTTACTGGAAAAAAAAAAAAATTCTCAACTTTCGAGTAAAAAAAATCAAACTATTCTTGAATCAATTTGATTTGGTCAGAAAAAAATAGTTTTTTTTTAACTAGAAAATTGAATTCATTTCGAATTAATTTGATTGTATCATAAAAAAAAGTTTTCACTTTTTTTTACTCGAAAATTGAGAAAAAAAAATTTTCAAAAAAAGTTTTATGGAATTTTTTGGAAGACAACTACTTTTTTTTTAACCTGATCAAATTGATTCAAAAGTAGTTCTTTTATTTTAATTGAAAATTGACAGATTTATTTTTCCAGTAAAAACCTTTTTTTCCAATTTTAAATCGATTTCGGCATCCTTTCCAATCAAGCTAAAAATCTGAAATAATTCACACATAGTTTTCGTATCATTATCTGTCGATTCAAGGGGTGGCAAGTACATGTTAAAAATTAACGATCACTGTGATATATATTTATTTTTTTCCCATAAATATCTTACATTATTTCGAAAAATTACGATTTTTTTTGACATTACTTTACCACCGGTAAATCCTAAAATCGATTTTTATATATATTCAATGGACCGAGACCAAAAAAAAAGGCACTTCGTTTGACGTTTTATTTCTCAGGTTTGACGTTTTTTTTTTCTCAGGTATTTTATTACTCGACGATTCTCTTCAGGAGCGCCGGATTGTCGGAGGAGAGTGCCAAGTTCGCGACTATCGGTATAGGTTCAATTATGGTCTGTATGACGTTAATTTCGATTCCCCTGATGGACAGAACAGGAAGGCGAACATTGCATCTTTATGGTCTCGGTGGCATGTTTATCTTTTCCATATTCATCACTATTTCGTTTCTCATAAAGGTGGGTAAAATTTTTTTTTTCCCCTTCATTCTCTCGTTCATGTATTCTACGAAAATTTATATCACGACTAATCAATCTCGCAATGTTTTTTTACTTGTACTAATCAATTGTTTTACAAAAACCAATACTTTTCCCGATTATATTTTTCATTCCTTCACAATATGGATGAGATCGATAGAAAAAAAAAATTTTTAATTGCAGACACAAAATTAAAAAACAAAAAAAAAATTAATTCGTTGAATATTTGACGAAAACAAAAAGAAAATCATTTCTCCACGAGTCGAAGTTAAACAATTAATTGCCAATAATTAAAAAATTCGTAGTTAAAAAAAAAAAAAATTGAATCGATCGATTAAAAAAAAATTAAGTAACTCCACTTTCAATGGAATGTACTTTTGATTTCTTCGACACTCTGTGCACCTTGAAAGTGTTAAGGGTGCTTTTATAATGCTTTTCATCCCTCAACCCTCCCCTCTTCCGCTCTCGCCAGCTGGAGTGCGGCACTGCACCAACTGTGAGAACAAATCACCGCCAATTAATATCATAAAAATCATCATAATTTAATTAAATTATGTGTTTTGTTTTTTAATTTTTTTAATTGAGCATTAAATTATGATGATTTTTTTGGGGATAGTATCAATGAAGCAGGTAAATCTAACCCCAATCACGCATGCGCTTTTAAAAATTTATTCCAGTTCGATCGAACGACACACGTATTATTATTATTATTATTATTATTTAATTATCACGATTCGACGATGTGACGAAGATTTTTCTCGACAGAAAAATCTAACTAAATCACAAAACACCACACAAACACCGCATGACATTTAATTTCTTTTATTTTCTTTCCAATAAACGATTATTATTATTATTATTATTATTATTGTTTATCGCGTCCCTTCCTCCCGCAAACCCTCTTATCGACCTCTTTCGTGACTGTCTGGAGGAGATTCAATATCCTTCATTTATTATTACAATCTTTCGTTATTCACATTGCTCAAACCTGTTGCAAAATAACAATAATAATAATAATAATAATGAATCCTCTGCAGTCACTGTAAAAAAAAATTTTCGAAAAATAATAAGAACGATGAAGATTCTCTCAAACATTTTTTTTCTAAAAGACCGAGGGAGGTCCCTAAAGCGAAGCTTCAAGCTTATCCTGGCACAACTTTCAGACCAGCAATAAGCATTAATATACGATAAACACCGCTTGAAAAAGAAAAAAAAAAAAAAAAAAGAAAAATCAAACTTGCGCTGTAAATATAAGCGAAGCACACTGAGTTTTTTTAATCCGGAAAAAAGAAAAAGAAAAAATCAAGGGTCACGGTAGCAACTCGAGACAAGTACGTTCCCTACTGTACCGACACGTCGAGAGGAGTCCCCAAGACTCTGTGCGCCTCACAACTTGCTTTATACACGGGAGTATATTTATATAGAAAAATGTATTATCGACACGATAAAAATTTCACATCGATCACCTTCTCGTATTAACAGAATTGAGAGCGCTGCACCCTTGCACAATGCAATATGAGATGGAAGAGAAGAAAAAAAATTAGAAAAAAGACACACACACACACACATACACACACTATCGTTTTTTTTTTTATTTTTTTATTCGTTTACTTTGAGTCCCTGAGGCTCCTCCAGCTGTTCAGGAAAGATGAACTCGTTTCTACGGCCTGATAGGAGTTTTTCAATTACGTGCAGGAAATGATCGACTGGATGTCGTATCTCTCGGTCGTCTCGATCCTAAGCTTCGTTGTATTTTTCGCTGTTGGCCCGGGCTCGATACCATGGATGATCACCGCCGAATTGTTCTCGCAAGGCCCAAGACCAGCCGCAATGTCGATTGCCGTACTCGTCAATTGGATGGCCAACTTCATCGTTGGCATTGCTTTTCCAAGCATGATGGTGAGTCACGCCGTTTGGCGAGTTAAAAAAAAAAATTTTCAATAAATAAATTGAAAAATAAATTGATCTATGTTTTCTTTATATTAAATATTTATTTATTGTACTATTATTATTATTTATATATTATCTTATGTTATTCATTCCATTTACCATATTTTTGCGATAAAAAAAGTTATATATTTTTGAATATATGATTTTTTTTCTCGAAGATAGCTCAGTAAATCTCAAAAGTTGAGTGTCAAAATTAATTTTTCACAAGTTAAAGGTATGCCATATTTTTTTTTTCGCAACTTTGAAGGCTTTAAAGGTTTTTCAAAATTTTCTTTTTTCAATTTTTCTTTCAGCCTAACGAAATAGATATCAATCCCTGTATCCCCTGTATGGGTATTCTGTACTTGGGAATTTTTATGAAAAAAAATATTCAAGTAACAAAATGATATTTCGTGTACAACCCCCAAAAAAAAATAATAATAATAATAATTCCAGAAAAATATTCATAAAATATATATTTTTTCTTCATTTCCGTTAACAATTTATATCGAATTCGACGAAAGAAAAATCTGATTCGAAAAATTCATGAAATTTTTCGAAGTATCTCGTGATCGTGTGAATTGTCAAAATTTTTTTTTTTTTTTTCTTTTATTTAAATTGCAGGAATGCCTTGATAATTACACGTTCCTACCGTTCAGTGCATGCCTTGCATTCTTCTGGATCTTCACGTACAAGAAGGTCCCCGAGACCAAGAACAAGACCTTCGAGGAGATTCTAGCTTTATTCAGGCACGGTCACGACAGGTATGATGGAAATAAACAAAACAATGTGATAGCCAGTACGTACACTAGAAAATCAATGGAGAGATAGTTTTCCATGAATTATGCCGATTTAGTATTATTATTGTTAATGATGATAATAATTTAAACAATGAATAAAGCACAAAACATCGAATATGCATATATATATATGATATATATATATATATATATATATTAGGGTGGTCGTTGAATGGAAGATCATATTGGATGGTCATAAATCAGCTCCAAATGTAAAAAAAATTGCTCTCCAATTTTTTCAAATTTTTATTCTCAGCCCTTAGTCTCCCTGTAGGATCGGAAATTCCACACGAGTCGTGGGTATTTTGATTGAGTATATCATTTTTTTAATCATTTCTTAAGCTATGTAACATCGTATTTTAGACTTTTTTTAAAAATCTTCCTTGAATTTCGAATCGTCGTTATTTTTTATTGTACAGGAAGAAGATGTGTGGGAAATTCCATTCCAGTGCTCAAGAATTAAGTACAAATTTTCGATAATTTTTTTTTTTTTTTAAGGAAAACATTTTGAGGCAATCGATAATCAATGATAGAGAAATTTCAGAATAATCTGGAAGCCTAAAACTTGCAAAGTTTCGAGAAATATTGTTTATTCAAAGAATGAAAAAAAAAAGTTGACCATACAGAATTAAAATTTTTTTATAATCGTTTCTTTTTTTTTTGCATCAGGAAACATTTTCCGATATTCGGAGACAATTTCCAAAACGCCCATTTTTTTGGTCTTCGTTTCTCGTCAAAAGATCGTTTTGTATTCGGAAAACACATGAATTCCTCTTTCCGCCAAGTCATTTATCACCTTCAAATGTTTCACAATACTCAAGCCTTGTTGATAATTTGCATTTTGGTCCTAAAGAGCTGGATCAATCTTCAAAAATTCGCCATCAATTTCAAATCTGAGAAAGAAATTTCTTGATCGAGGGGTAGTAAAGTAAAAATGTTGACATTCAAAATCATGTTATATCAAAAATAAAAAATAAAAACTTAAAAATCCGGAAAATAAAAAATCAACATCTCGTAAACGTCGAAGATATCGTTTTTTTTTCTAGGAACTTTTTTTTTCGACGAGTTCTACCTGATATGAACATAAAATTATAATAATAAGCAAGGCTCGGTGTTTGATATTGAAAAAAATTGAATTTCCTCGATTTTTTGGAATTAAAATCGATTTTTAACAACTTTGCGCACAAGTGGAATTTTTAAAATTATTTTTTCCGCAATCCTGAGGATATTTTCTATCCGAAACCGCTGTCAATAGGCGAGATCCCGGAAATCGTAAAATTCCCTATTTTTCTAATTAATCTGAAAAAAAATTAGAGATTTGTTTTTTTTTTTTTAATATTTAAAGCCAATCTGCGACCATCCAACATTGAAATTCCAAAAAAAAAAATAATTCAACGACCACTCTAATATATATACATATATATTTACATATATGTGCGTATATGTATATTTTTTATTCGTACCCTAAGGTACATATACATCAATCGAATACTGTCTACATGGGCTCAACACCGCAAGTCTCTCAGTTATCTTTGATTCAGCTGGTGATAAGCAGAATTTTGTTTTTTTTTTTTTTTTCAATTTCCATTATTTTTATTTTTTTATTTTTCGCGTTAAAGCAATAAAATTGTTACGCGATTTAATTGAGAAATGTTCAGCTCAACGATCATGTGAGACTATCTATTCTGTATGTTGCGTATTATTACGATTCGTACACGAGGGTGTTGAAATTTTTTTAATTTTCGAAATCTTTTTTTTTTTTCTTAATCTTTCAGGAAAAAAAAATTCGATCATTCGTACGAAATTTAAATGAGATATTAAAAAAATTAATGAATAATTGTATGAGAAAAATTATTGTCCAGTCGTATTTTTATTCCATTGCTTATTACTCATCGAAAATTCACGAAATTTCAATTGAATCTCGAAACTAAAGAATTTTTGGAGTATCATCGAATGTTTTTGCAGAAAAATTTTCTTGAGGTGAAAAAATTGGGTCCAAGCATGGGGCGGACAATGTTTTCTTATGAACGATTAATTTTTTTTTTTTTTTTTCAATGCTCGTTAAAAAATTGAGAAAGAAAAAATTAAAAATTAAACATCCTAGTGTTATATGAGCGCGTATTACACGGGACATATCTATATACATATGCATGTATACCGTGTACTATGCGTGAAAAGATGTTGCTCGCCTTGTATTATGTGATGAGTGAAAAAGTTTTTGCACCTTCGAGTGTATTTTAATTTTTTTTTAATTTTTTTTTTTTTGCCACGAAGACTTCTCGATTTTTAAACTCGAAGAATCAAGTATCTTTTTTTTTTCACAATTTTTGGTCACAGTTCATTGGTCTTGAAAAAAAATTTCGGAGTAATATTTTCCAAACGCTCGTTATTATTATTTTCATTTCAATATTTCTCCTATCATTGCTAACGTCATTCTCGACATAAAGAAAAATTCACAAAAGTTATCCTGAAGTTTCTGAGTCATTTAATGAAAAAAAAATATTCAAAAATTTCGTATCTCTTTGAAAAATCATGCAATTTCGATTTATAATATCTGTACCAATGCAATGCTCCAAATTCTTAGTAAAAAAAAAAGTAATCCGCTAAATTTATTTGCACATTAAAAAAAAAAAATTGTCACTAAAAAAAAAAATTCGTATCGTCTACTACTGACAATCACGAGAGAGAAAAATAAAAGTCACTTACACATATCAGATCGATTAACGAAGAAGCTTCTCGTGCATCATCGTGATAAAAATTAAAAAAAAAAATATCTTACAATCGGAAAATGCACGAAAAAAAAAAAAATTAAAAATGAACAATAGTTCTCTGTTAGGTGAAATAGATATTTCCTGTTGTGTCTTTATTTCTTTATCGTGTGCATTTTTGTATAATCAGCTGGAAAAAAAAAAAAAAAAAATAACAAGAGAGTCGTGTGTTTTAATTAGTCTAATGCCGAATAAGTTTTTTTTTGTTTTTTTTTTTTTTACGAGTGATTATATGTTTTGTAGCAAATGATACCAACTTTTCGTTATATTGCGTTATCAGTTCTCCTCGTGGCCTCATGGATATTATAATTATTTATTCAGCTTACTGTAAATGTATTGTTTATATAAATAAATGATTATTTCAAGGTTCTGGTACATATTATTATCATTATCATTATTATTATTATTATTATTATTCTCGTTATCGTTATTATTATGATTATTTTTTTTTTCAAATAGATTTGTTCGTGAGAGGGAAAAGTAAGAATGAAAAAAAAAAAAAGAAAAAAACATTGAAGCAATTGAAAATGGTATACGGTGTGTAATTATCGTCGTCGTAACTGTGCTTTCTTGTCTGTGTTTATTCTCGGAGCAGGAGCAGCTTGCGGGACAGCAGACTATACGGGTGAGTCCTGCTTAAAAAAAAAAAGAAAGAAAGAAAGAAAGAAAAAAAAAAAAATTTTTTTGTTCATCTTGCGATGGTGGCTTTGCAGTTTATTCGATTTTTTTTTTTTTTTTCTTTTTCTCCTCTTCGTATACGCAAAATTTACGACTTGCGTGAATACGATAACGAATCATACACTTAATATGAAATATTCATACGTACGAATTTTTTTTTTTTTTTTTGTGCATGAACAATGTCTCGAAAATCCCATTACGTGAAAACGAAATAGCCATTTTTTTTTTATTTAATTTTTTTATTTGCATTTTTTTTTTTTAATAAAAAAAATATTATGGAACGAAAGAACGTCTCCCCCCCTTTTTGCTGCAATGAAATATTTATAGTTAAATTCTCGTAGAGCTGAGTGACACTGAGAGAGAAAACAAAAAAAATTGAATTAAAAAAAAAAAATATATATATACAACTATGATAATCCCCACGCTTTACCTACTCTAGATGAGAAAGTGAAAGAAATAGTCAACGTTTATATTGTAAGTTTTGATCACGAAAGACATATCTATATATATATATATATATATATCTTTGGCATGAAATATTATTTAACAAACAAATACGTACGTCTTACGAAATTTTAATTGAACAAACGAACAGACAAAAAAAAACTCATACGAATTTCATGAATTAAAAAAAACAAAACAAAAGGAATATTATATTATTATTACTCGACATTTGTCATAGCTGCATGAACAACTACTATAATTATATTTTATATATTTACTATTTAAAAAAAAAAATCGTCTTCTTAATTATATATATAATTTTTTACGTGGAAGGTACATTTCACAGTTTCTGCCAAGTTCCTCAGGGCTATTATGTGATCGAAATGTGTTTTTTTTTGTTTTGTTTTTCTTTAATTTTTTAATTCATTTCTCGTTCCGTTAATTCGATAAATGAATAATTAAATAAGTGAATAAATGAATATATGAGACATTCCAAAAATAGTGGCATGGGTTTTGGGCCTCGAAATTTTTCGATTTCAAATTTTCGTTTATATTTTGTTGGACACATTGAAATGAACAGACTGCGAAAATTTCAGACCTTTTGCTACGTGAGTAGCAGAGAAACGCTGATTTTTTTTTTTTTACGTTTTCATCCGACTGAAAATAAAAAAAAAAAAAAATCGGTAATGCTATTTTCCATCGAAAATTGGCTGAATTTTTCGGAAAAAGGATTTAAAAAATTTTTAATTCGAATTTTCACTATGAAAAATGAGTTTTAAAGTCACAAAATGAAAAATGACTGAGTTCCCCAAAATTTTTTTGACCTTTTTTTTTTAAAAAAAGCTGAAACGATTTCACATAAAATCCATGGGTAAAAAAAATGCGGTCATTGTGGATTTAACGACAAAAAGCACAAACCTCAATAATTGCTATAATATTATGTAAAATTTCAATAAAGCGCTTGTTTTGCATTTTTTTTTGTCGTTAAACCCACAGCGACTGCATTTTTGTAAACATGAATTTTATGTGAAATCATCTCAGCTTTAAAATAAATAAATAAATAAATAAATGATCAAAAAAAATTTTGGGGAATGCAGTCATTTTTCATTTTTCGACTTTTAACGTCATTTTTCATAGTGAAAATACAAATTTAAAATTTTGAAAATATTTTTTTTGAAAAATTCAGACAATTTCCGATGGAAAATAGTATCAACGATATATTTTTTTTTTTGTTTTTCAGTCAGATAAAAATTCAAAAAACGAAAAAAAAAAAATGAGAAAAACGCCAAATCAGGCGTTTCTCTGTTACTTACGTAGCAAAAGGTCTGAAATTTTCACAGTTTGTTCATTTCAATGTGCTTAACAAAATATAAACGAAAATTTGAAATCGAAATTTTGAGACCCAAAACCCATGCCATTATTTGTGGAATTTCTCATATATATATATATATATATATATATATACACATATTTATTCATTTATTTATTTATTTATTTATTTATTTGTTTATTTATTTGTGTACATGTGTGAAAAAGAAAACAAAACAAAAAACGGATTTTCAGTAACTCGAGGTCAGCCAGTGCAGTCTTACATAAGAGCCCCGAAAATCACTTGATAGAGCCCGGAGACTTTTGCAATCAATCGCATGCAGAGATCGGCGTATTTAATTACATGTGTGCTCCAAGTACCGATCAATGTCAAATACCAATAGCAATTTAATTCGAAAGTTCTTCATTGAATTACGATTCGATGATGAATTATTTTTATCTCTTCGTCAATATTATACAGACTGGAATATCGGGTAATCGATTTCTTTTTCAATCGTCCATATCTTCGATCTGGAATTAATAATGATCGATGGTCGATTGAGTTGCGAAGAAAACGAACGAGCAAACACGAAAAAAAAACCATTGATCGAAGTTTGAAGTTTATCGGTAATCGAAGTACAAGTGTCATTGAATACGCTGATCCTTGCACCTCGACGAGGTCCAGATCGACGCTGCGATCTCGTTCTCAGAGTCCATTAGGTCCTTTGACCTCGTCGATCTTCGTTTTCGGATCGGGCACGATGCGTCATTTGCCGGAACGATGAGGGTTCTTTGTAACGATCTATAGATCGATGATCGTTATCTCGTTCTCGTGATTCAGGCTATAGCGATGATTTCGTCATCGGAGATCGATAGTTCGATCACGAGCTCGTTCTCAGAGCCCAGATCGGCCAAAAAGAAAACGATCTTTGATTTCTCATGACGACTTGAGGATCGTGTTAAGGGGTGATTGAAAATGTCTACTTACCGATTAATATACTGGCAGAGAGAGAAAGAGAGAGAGAGAGAGAGAGAGAGAGAGAGAGTGTTCTTAAGAGGTTATGACTAGCCAGTTATGATTAGGCTGATAAAAAGCGAATTTTTGAGAATTTTTTTTCCTAATCACAAGCATGCAACGGTAGTGAAGTTTTTTTTTATTCAGGAAAGTGCCATTCGAGAAATGATCGGTAATTTTTTCGTGCAAAAATATTCATCTACAAGGAAAGGCATAGGATTATCCAAAATAAAAAAAAAATCATAAAAATTGCGTTGTTATATCAGCTCATCCTGCGATCGATCGATAGAATTTCCGGAATATTGAGTTTCAACAAAATGGCGGAAGTTCAAAGTCAGAGTCTTGATTTTTGCGAAAAATAAACGAACATTTTTGCTTGTCAAATCGAGAGTACAGATCGGAAATGAAAAATTCTTCGATCAAGCGTCAGTTTTTCATGCCAACAAGAAGTACAAAAAATTTCAGAAAAATAAAAATCAATGGCGTAGTTTTCTCGAGATAACTTGCTCGACGACTTTGAGAACGCGTCTCCCCCGGGGACATCGGCTGTAAATACCAAATAAATAAGTATTTTTGTACGAAAAAAATTACCGAATGTTCCTTTTTTTTTTTTTTCAAATACCAAACTTCCCTACAAGTATATTCGTGTGATTTTTCAAAAAAATAAAAAATAAATCCTCAAAAATTCGCTTTGCCTCACCGGGGTGTAAAATAGTATAGTTTGGATCTATACGTAGATCAAATTTAGATCTGCTTATTAATTTTTTTTTTAGATCTACATAGATCTAAATATTTTGGAAAATGGAAGATAAACCTAGAGCTCACCGTTAGATTAACCTAGATCTCAATCAGATCTAAGACCTCGATTAGATCTACCCAGATCACGGTTAGATCGACTCAGATCCGAGTGAATCCATCGAGATTTGAGTAGATAACGTTGGACACGAAGATCTACGTAGAATTACGATTTTTCAAAATTTACATCAACCTAGATCAATTTAGAACAAAAAAATAACTAAGCAGATCCAAATTAGATCTATAGCAGGATCCAAACGATTTTTTCCCCCGGGCCCTTAATCGGTACGTTCCCTCAGGGAAAATAAAAATTGACTCCGCTTACCTCATCATTGTCAGCTAAATTCCCCCCCCCCCCCCCCGCCCCCGCCCCTAAAAACATCGCTGCTGGCCTCTGAGAGCGATTAAAGCGTGATCGATCGAAGTATCCGTCCATTTTTACCGATCTCGATTGCTTATAACGCGAGCGTTGTTTTCATCGACCTGAATAAACGCGAAAACGACGTAAATCATTGAGCCGGATTCCGAGAGCGACGTCGTCGTCTGCCCGGACTTCGAGAACGAAATCGTTGGCCGAACTGGACTTCGGACAACGGGATCGTAATCGACGATCTGGACACGAGGAACGACCGACGACGACGACGACGACGACCTCGTCGTCGGCGTCGATCTCGACTCCGAGAAACGAAATCGTCACGGACATAAACTTTGCGAGAATGAGAAAACGTCATTGCCGATGGGGATGACAACGAGGAGCGTGCCACGTGTACCAACCGATCTGGATTTATCCACAAGAACCGTGAGATCAACGTGTGTCGACCTGGAATTCCCGTCGTTGATGCAAGGGATCGGCTCATTCAATGACATGCTTTACTTCGATTACCGATAAATTTCACTATCCTCGGTTAGACTTTTCAATTGAAACGATATCAATTGACAATTCCGGCTGGAATCGGTAATTAAACAATGCCAGCAAAAAGGCCCTCGCGTTTTTTTTTTTTTACATTTGATTTCTTTGTTTGTTTTGCTTGAATCCGAGGGCTCGGATTGACTCGCCAAAAGTTAAATCGCCCGATCGGTGGTCAAGGTGAGAGAGAGAGAAAGAGAGAGGGAGAGAGAGAGAGAGAGGGTAAAGTATTAAAAAAAAAAAAATTATCGTAACCGATCTTTAGATTTAATGGTCAATTGAATGGAAATCGATTATCGATTTTCGCCTGAAATCGAAAGCAATTACCAATTCCTACTGGTATTTTAAATTGATAATTTATCGTGTGTGTTGTATTGCTATAAATTTGCCGATCTCTCCGATCGCATGCCTCCTCTCTTAGCTCGTTCGTGAAAAAAAAAAAAAAAAAAAAACAACAAGAACCCCCCGTTCGATGTTTGAGGGAAGGTATTTTTCTTTTTTTTTTTTCTTTTCAATTTAATTTTTTGTTTTCTCATTTTTCTTCTTCTTCTTCTTCTTTCGATTCTACATTTTCATGTCACTACTGATAATCGGCACGAAGATCCTCTATGCGCTGTTCTGTGCGATTGCATGCCTTAGGAGCTTACGAGTAATGGTTTGAGGCGAGTAAAAGAACTTTTATCGTCTATCGAATTAATTAATTATCGATAGCATAGAATTTATTTTATTTTTTAATTTTTTTTCCAACCGATCGCAATCTTCAAAGGGGGATGTGCTTTTATTTTGTCCTCGTCATTGCTGCTGCAAGGAAAAAAAAAAAAATCAAAATATTTCATAGAGGCGTGAAAACTGTTTTTTTGTTTGTTGTTGTCTTAAATTGCTTTTATCGGAATGCAACGAGGAGAATAAAAATCGGCAAGTCTTCGAAAATTTATCTCCTTGCCAGTGACGTCGACGAGCGTAGATTTTTTTCGTTTTTTTTTCCAGTCCTGTTTTACAGTTAATTAAATAGATTTTTTTATTATTATTATAATTTTTTAAATTTACCATCGTATACCGTCGAGGTCTTGCCGAAACATTCACCGAATTCTTTACGTCCTTTTCAAATGAAAAGCCAAACTCGAGACTTTGAAATGGGGACTCGAAAAAAAAATAATAATTATCGAAAATTTTTCACGATGAAACGAAAAATTTTATCATCACTCTGTATGCACTCGATGAGGTCACTGATAGAGTGAAAAAGTTCTCTCAACATGCATCGTTAGTCAGAGAGAAAGAGAGAGAGAGAGAGAGAGAGAGAGAGAGAGAGAGAATGGAGTGCTAGAGTAGTTTGTACGATATATAATTATCAAGAAAAAAAAAAATTATTACTGAGGCGCGTTGGACGATGTAACGTTGTTGTATTACAGGGAAGAGGAGCTCGCCACTAACTCTAGCAAGGAGACCGTCCTATCTGACGCCACCACTGCCAACAGTACCCACGCTACTGATAAAACAATTATATAATTAGAAAAAAAAAAGCAAAAAAAAAATTTTTTTTTCAATTAATTAGACAAATAAAAGTCGTGTCTTTGACGAAAAAAAAAAAAAAAATCTATCATCTCAACCGGTCATTGGATCAATGAAGTACATACGATTTTATGTCAATTAGCGATGTTTTAGCTCAATTTTAGGACTTCCGTGATATTATAAATCTCGAAATGACAATTAACGCAAAAAAATGTCAACTTCGCACAATCTGATACAATTATAAACACGAAAAGGTCCGAGGCATTGAAACAAAACAACAAAAACTCGTAAGAATATTTCGGCAATACCGATGAGAATCAATTTTATTTCCATGTTTTGTGTAAAATAAAATACGTTTGTTTATTTGTGTTATATACGTATGGTTTTTCTTTTAATATTATTTTCCACTTATTTATGGTGTTGAAAGAAAACGCTGTGATCTTCCATAGAAAATTCATTAAAAATTATAATTTTAAATCGCGATTCAAAAAAATATTTATATAATAATGATAACTCGAGCTGCATTAAGGAAAATTGAGTCTAAACGTTGAACAATATTTATTTTTCTGCTACACGGGCCAGTGAAA
Source organism: Rhorus exstirpatorius (assembly GCA_963564615.1). Lineage (NCBI taxonomy): Eukaryota > Metazoa > Arthropoda > Insecta > Hymenoptera > Ichneumonidae > Rhorus > Rhorus exstirpatorius. The sequence goes on from OY751317.1 coordinate 36,614,860, forward strand.
CGCAAATAAACATTATAGGGATGAAAATGAGAAAAAAAAAAATAGAAACTGTGAAATGGCGCACCATTTCCCAATCAATTTATTAAAGTATAGTCCGGTTTTACGAAGCGTTATAATATGCCAACGCTTCAGGTTATTCGGGGCATACGAGCATCATAAAAAAATGTTTACGTGCAGTTTGCAATTTTTGTTTTTTTTTTCATTTGGAAATTTCAATTTATTTACGATTTACTTTTTATTAATACTGACAAAGAGCTGTTCATGCAGTTTTCACGTGTTCATCGGAGAATTCCTCGTTTCATATTGCGCGGGCCAGACACCGGAAATTGAGAAACGGATTTACCACGAGAATCTTGGAGCGCTAGTGTCGCCGGATAGCGTGAGGCAATATTGGGGAAACAGATTGAAGATAATGGCGCTGCAGGTTTCAGAGTCGTTTGGTTCAAATTTTGAGGTTAAGGAACGATTTTTGGATTTCTGTAACGTGCAAATATAATTTTTCATGTCGCATAATGAATGTTTTGGGAAATTAAAGGTGATATGTGTGGACATTTCATTTCGACATTCGGAACAAATGGACGATCGATATATATAGGTTAAAAGTTCTTGTCAATTTTTCTCTCAAGCTGGAGTTTCTATTTCTCTTTATAGCGAGTATTTCAACCAATTTGACTTCCTATCGTCTAGATTGTGATCCCTTTAAGTTTCCCCTGGTGGATCTAGGAACCGTCCCTTTTTGGTCCCAAATGGAATTCAAATGCGGAATATTATATTCAAAGGAACCGTTCCAATGGGACATGAGGAACGATGACTTGGGACCTAAAAAGGAACAGTTCCTTCTTCAGTCTCTTTTTGAGTCCCTTCAGTGTATTCAAGGGGCTCTTGCTAATTTTTTTGATTTCTTTTAGAATCCCAAAGACCATTTAGAGTCCAAAAGGAACCATTCTATAATTTTTTCTTTATATCAAGGTTCCTTTTGCAGTACCCCGCATCAATGTCATTGGTTTCGTTTTGTCCCGTTGGAACGGTTCGTTTTTTAAATTCCAACCGAAGGTTCCCAGACCCCGACAGGGTCATCATCTGTTTCTCGACTTTATCGCCAGATATCGCATTCTCAATCCGTTTCCCCAATTCGGATAGTTCCGCGCAAGCGCCTAAAGTATCCCATGATGCCTTTCGCGGATTTTCACGCTCGCAGTCGGACCAAGTCGGACGCGAACAATGCATTCTGGGATCTTCAAACCCGCGGATATCCTGACAAATATTGCCTCAACAAGTACGGCTGACCATAGCACGCACATATAACCTCAGAATTCAAGATGAAACTGATCACTGTGATTACTAAAATCGCCGCCAGATGTCATATGGCTAAAAATCCGTTCCTCAATATAGGAAACATACAAAAAAAATACGTTATACCTTGTATACATATCAGGTCCCCAAACACCGAAAATTTCAAATTTTACGTGCATCTCGCTAACAATCGGTAAATAATATCGACGCATGTAAACATCCTGGGCTATGAGATTTTGATTTTCAAAAATTATATCAATTGTCATATAGCGGTGATATGGGTGCGGGAGACAAAGAGAGAGAAAGAAAGAATGACGAAAACCTCCCAAAAAAAAAGAAAAAAAATAAAATTCGTAAATATTATCGAAGAAAAGCGCAAAATTTGGACAAGTGGCGTGGTGTATTTCCAGGAGCATGCTAAACTGTGTGAATGCGTTAGAGGGACACATGCCACCGGCCGAGAGCGCAGCCCTGATGGTTGCCGAGGAGAAGCCACATCCTGATTCATGTAAGGCCCGTCAACCTGACCACGAACACCCGTATCATCGTCATCATCATCATCATCATCATCATCATCATCGTCACCACCACCTGTCACTATCACCAATTCCATCAACAAGGCAAACAATTCCTCAGACCTGGCTTTAGGGCTGTGTGCTTATATACACAAATAATTAAATACAACCGTGCGAGATCCACCTTTGACTTCTCCGGCCGGTCGACGCCGATCTCTATTCCCACTCTCGTCCTCTCGTATATCGCGCGGATAGTTTGAGCCGACAAAAAAAAATAATAATAATAGGCGAGACACATCTCGCTGCGTGCGGGAATAGAGAGAGAGAGAGAGAGAGATAGAGAGAGTGTCATACCGCGGGTTCTTCGATGCATTTTACGTTCTATCGTGTGGTACGAGATGATCAATTTTATCAATGATTTTGCAGAAATGCAATTGCGGTATTATGGGAAAACAGATTGGCAGTTGAAAGAAGTTTTGGGGCTTCTTGTCGCGTGCGGCCATATTGATTAGTTCAAAGTTTTGCCACTGGAAAGACTGGAGTAGCCTTCTAACTTAAACGCGTAAATTTTCGGCTAATGGCTGTATTGGACGTAAAGTATTTGCGATGTTGATCAAATTTTCGAGGCTCAACGGAGCTATGAAATCTGGTAGTGAATACACCAATAATTCTTTCTCGGAATCTTTGAATATTTAAAACGGTGATATCGGTTGCTTTGACGTAAGCTGCGGAGAGGTTAAAATAATGTTTAATATTCACCAAAGATCTGGTCGATGGATGATTATTGATGCGTCACGATAATAGGAGACGAGAAATAAAAGTCTTGTCTTGAAAAACGTTCGAGACAAGAGTCTCCAGAATCGATTAATGTCTCCATTAATCGATTCATCGAGCCACTCATCAATCCATCCATGGATCCATTGATCAAGCCACTCATCAATCCATTTTTCCATCCATTCACCCATCTTATCGTCCCATCCATCCACTGATCCATTTATCAATGGATCAATCTTGCCTTGAGGATCAAGACAAGACATTTCGAAACTTCAGACAAGAAATTTCCGAGTCTTGACGGCATCACACCAATTGCTGGTCAACTTCAATATCTTTTATTTTTTATTATTTTAAATCATAGTCAGTATCGATAAGCTTGCGTGGTTTCTTGATATTATAAATGTTGATGATAATTAAAATTAAAGAGACACCTCGCGGCTGATTTTTCGTATTTTATATACCCAATAACGAATGATCTGTCATTGTTTCTTCCTCATTTTCGATCTTTCACTCAATCTGTTTTCCCATTCTGCGCCACTTTTCGTTCGAACTTCGAACTTTAAGCTTCGCGAAACGATATTATACGGGACATCAAGAAAAGGAGAGGAAAATGAAAATAAAGATCGCGGTTCGAAAATGACATCCTGATTGTGCTTGATGCTATACAACGTGACGAATTTTTAGATCGGCCACGCATCCCCTGCTCGCAACAGGGACCATTTTTCGGATTGCTTCCTCTCGACTAGAGACAAAAAAAACAAAATTGAAAATCGTCCACTTTGACGACGATTGGTAACTCCGGTAAGGTTTTTCCTTTTTGGAACAATATAATTATCGCAAATACATATGAGCCAGAGTTTGTTTTTGTAAACACGATGTTGAATACACAATATCCCTTGAATCATCTTTACGCGAGTGCACGCAATAACGACACAAAACGTCACACTATATACGTGATTGTGATAAAAATAATAATTTTGTATTAATAATACAAAACACTGTAGAAGTGCACACTCGTTACCCATGTGTGTGTGTGTAATTATGTGTGCGTGTGTGTTAACACAATGTTCGTGAAGGAAAAAGAAAAAAAAAACCGTTCACCAATTTTCACGATGTGAAAATTGAAATCTATCGCTTTCCCTCTTTGTCTAATATTTATATCGTTATATTGTATAACAGACCTGGGCAAAGTACCAGAAAGTACTTCAAGTACTTACAGTACTCTGTACTTTGTACTTGAAGTACTTTCTGGTACTTGAAGTACTTTCTGGTCAAGTACAAAGTACAGAGTACTGTAAGTACTTGAAGTACTCGTGTATTTCAAGTACCAAGCACCGTAAATACTTGAAGTACCAAGTACTTGAGGTACCAAGTACCCGAGGTGCCAAGTACTTGAAATACGTCAAGTATCAAGTATCAAATACTTTTCAAGTTTTCAGGTATATATCTCGAAGTTCTATTACTTGTATTTGATTTCTCACGTACTCTTTAAACTCATTTGATTTTGATTCGAGTACTTTTTGTATCAAAACATATTTTCACATTGTGCAATTCACTCAGGCTAGGTAGATTGGAACAGAAATATTTAAACGAAGAATTAGAAATAATTTTAAAAAATAGCATTGACGATTGCAATTAAGATTTATTTAGCTTCAGGTTTGAAAAAGAAAATATAAAGAATATAATACGCGGATTGTTAAAAACGGAGCCATGCATTGACAATGACCGCGTAATTACCGTAGCTTGAGCCTTTGAACTGTCATTCCATAAAATCTCAACCAAAGATGGCGCAGAACGTTCCTAAAGTATATATTCAAAGGTGTTATACATGCAACCATTAGCAAGACGTATTCAAAAGTACTTCATATTTAGAACTTGAAAAAGTACTGGAAGTACGGGAAAGCACTTTAAGTATATGGCATGTACTTGAAAATTTGAGTACAAATACTTGAGGTAAAGGTCGAGTACTTTGAAATTTAAGTACAGTACTGGAAATACTTTTGAAATACTTTGTACTTCAAGTACTGTACTTCCAGTACATCGTATAAGCACCGGATACTTGAAGTACTACCCAGCTCTGTTATATAACGTAAAAATAACGCTGCAGCACTTCGTACCAGTCAAATTAATGCTTATTAAAAAAAAAAAAATACCATTTTTACAAACTTTTATCAAAGTCGACAGTAATGCATAATTTTTTCGGCTACATCGTGTGTCTTTTGCATTCAAAAAAGCAAAACTATAAATCGTTTCATACAAATTTTCCTCATTATCAATATCATTATTGATATTAAGTATTGTTATTTAATTCAATTTGTTAGTTTAAATTTAATTTAGTTAAAACTCAATTTTTTGCAAATCAAACCACATCTCATTACCGTCGACCAGTGAACAAGAGTATGGAAAAATAATTGTTTTTTTTTTTTATCCAGGAACTTCGGACTGGTGCGTTTTTGCTGCGAGCTATCTCAATATCAGTTCTATTATTTCAATTGTAATTAAAATCACCGTTTAGCTTTTCCCACACCCACATTAAAGCACAACACATTTTTTTTTCTCAAATGCAGACATGCATCTATAGTTAAATTACACGTGTATTTTGCATTCGTACACCGTACCACATCTAAAAACAAAAACAAAAAAGTAATAACTATAAATTAAAAAAAAAAAAAAAAAACAGAGGAAATGCAATTTCAGATGCGATTTCATTCCCCATCTCATATTCATACATCATCGATATTATTGTATCATCAAATTATTAATTATTGTAAAAATTGATATATAATAATAATAGTAAATATTATTATTATTATTATTATTATTATTATTATTATTAATTAATAATTATATCGTCATTGATATAATTAGATCTCGGAAAAATTCCATAAAGAGAACATATTTTATAATTTATCAACAAAGTGCATTTTTTTTTTTCGAAAATTTATCGCGACAATGTACATTATATTTATGCATATGGATCGAAGAGCAAGAATAAGCTTACAGCCGTCTCATAAGGAAGCCTTGAGGAATCGTTTGCTGCGTTGATATGTCACAAAAAAAAAAAAAAGAAAAAAATCCAAAAATATTCCCAACCTTTTTTACCCGATTATATATTCACGATCTGCATGTCACCAATATTATTGATCTCTGTATGTTTGTCAATTTGTTCATTAGTAGTCTCACTGTAATCCATTGATATATTCTTGTTTGCAAGGATCGTGTTTTTTTTTTTTTTTTTTTAATTTCTCATGCTTGCAATAAAATTTTTGGAATAATATCATTTAGAGCAAACAGGGAAATAAACAAAAAAAGAGTATACGTATTTCTTTTGTGACTACTTGGTACGATAAATTGAGGGATTGAGATTTTTTTATATTTTTATATTTTTATTTCACATCGTGAGCAATTGCAAGTTGGACTTTTTCAAAAAAATAAGGGATGCAATTTTTTTTTTTGTTGTAAAAGTTTGAAAAAAAAAGAAAGTACAAATTTTTCAGGAAATTTTGAGCTTTTCGGATCAGACATATGTATATATGAATATTATTTCGGCTAAATTATCATCATTAGACACTCACGTCATCCACAATTTTCATATTTTGCCCAAATATGTCATATTTTTCATTTTCTCTCTCTCTCTTTCTCATTATGATATAACTACACTCGCGTGCATTTCAACTGTTTTTTTTTCTGTATATACACGAAGAATCACTGGCCTCTGTAGTAATTCGTTATTATATATATATATATATATATATCCTATATATAAAGAAAAATATTCGAAATTTAATTTTGTCACCACCAGAAATCGTATACGTTATATATTTAATGTGTATAAAATATATATATATCACGTGGAACATAGCCTGCGATTCGTTTGTACGAGTACGATAAGCCAACAGCGTAAAAAAGTGTGTATCTTAATTTTTTTGTGATGAATTTTTCAACGGCCCATTAGGGAGTAGCGAGGGGAAAAAAAAACACGCGGGCTGAGGAGAGTCGATATTATTGTCGCATTTTATTTTTTTTTATTTTTTAATCAAAAGTGCGACCAATGACAAAATATCTCAACACCATAAATGTTAATTAAAGCATGGTTTTTGTGATTAAAAAAAAAGAGCATGTTTAGCATGTCGTAGTCTCGATTTCCTTATTTATGCCTCATGAGTGTGGCCTCGTCGTAAAAGTGTTCCCAATTTTTTTTTTCTGTTTTTTTTTTTTCTTAATTACCACAGTACGTATCCCACGATTGAAAAAAATTAATTCTTATCAAAGCACTTTTCGAGATTTCACATCACCGAATATAATCGTCGCCAACTGTGCTGGAAAAAGTGACGGAAAAAAAATGGGAGATTATCTGATAAAAAAAAAAAAAAGTTCGCATATAGATAAAATTACTATCATCCCCGTTGATTAGTCCTGATATGCGGATAGCTGATTGAGGATGCTTCACGCAAACGGTCACGATCGAAAGTTGAATTCCATGAGAATTTCGTGGATAATCCATTATTCACGATATAATTATCAATAATAATGATAATTTTCAGGCCAAAAATCTGAAAAATATCAATCTCAAACTTGATTTTTGATCCTAACAGGGCTCTAGTAGTTAACACTGCAGCACTTGCAAATTTTTCTCAAAAATTTTTATAAAATTTTTTACTTTCTCGTTAAAATTAAATCACAATTTGCCAATCAGCTGTATTTACGTAATCAATTATTTGAAGAAAATAACGTCCTTTTCAAGATTTTGCAATTTCAAAATTTTATGAAATCCGAACCCCTCAAGCGATTCTTGACAAATTTAAAATCAAACATCCTTGTCCAATAGTGTATTTATACGAGAAGTTTCGGCTAAATAATATCAAACTTACGAACATTAGAGCGATCGCATATACATTTTTCGAAAATTTTAAAATTTTATGAAATCTGAACCCCTTAAGCGATTCTTGCCAACTATGATACCAAACATTCTTATCCCATGGTCTATTTGTGTGAAAAATTTTGGCTTGATATCTCCAAATTTACGAAAGTTAGAGGGCTAATAGACATTTTTCGAAAATTTCATAATTTTTCAAAATTTCAACCCGGTGAGGGATTCTCGCCAAATTCAATACCAAGCATTCTCATCCCCTAGCCTATTTTTTGTAAAAAAAAATTTGGCTTGATATCTCCAAATTTACGACGGTTAGAGCGCTAACAGTCATTTTTCGAAAATTTCATAATTTTTCAAAATTTCAACCCCGTGAGGGATTCTCGTCAAATTCAAAATAAAACATTCTTGGCCCTTAATACGAGAAGTTTCGGCTAAATAATCCCAAACTTACGAACGTTAGAGCGATCGCGTATACATTTTTCGAAAATTTTCAAATTTTATGAAATCTGAACCCCTTAAGCGATTCTTGCCAACTACGATACAAAACATTCTTATCCCATGGTCTGTTTGTGTGAAAAATTTTGGCTTGATATCTCCAAATTTACGAAAGTTAGAAGACTAATAGACATTTTTCGAAAATTTCATAATTTTTCAAAATTTCAACCCGGTGAGGGATTCTTGCCAAATTCAATACCAAGCATTCTCATCCCCTAGCCTATTTTTTGTAAAAAAAATTAGCTTGATATCTCCAAATTTACGACAGTTAGAGCGCTAACAGTCATTTTTCGAAAATTTCATAATTTTTCAAAATTTCAACCCGGTGAGGGATTCTCGCCAAATTCAATACCAAGCATTCTCATCCCCTAGCCTATTTTTTGTAAAAAAAAATTTGGCTTGATATCTCCAAATTTACGACGGTTAGAGCGCTAACAGTCATTTTTCGAAAATTTCATAATTTTTCAAAATTTCAACCCCGTGAGGGATTCTCGTCAAATTCAAAATAAAACATTCTTGGCCCTTAATACGAGAAGTTTCGGCTAAATAATCCCAAACTTACGAACGTTAGAGCGATCGCGTATACATTTTTCGAAAATTTTCAAATTTTATGAAATCTGAACCCCTTAAGCGATTCTTGCCAACTACGATACAAAACATTCTTATCCCATGGTCTGTTTGTGTGAAAAATTTTGGCTTGATATCTCCAAATTTACGAAAGTTAGAGGGCTAATAGACTTTTTTCGAAAATTTCATAATTTTTCAAAATTTCAACCCGGTGAGGGATTCTCACCAAATTCAATACCAAGCATTCTCATCCCCTAGCCTATTTTTTGTAAAAAAATTTAGCTTGATATCTCCAAATTTACGACAGTTAGAGCGCTAACAGTCATTTTTCAAAAATTTCATAATTTTTCAAAATTTCAACCCTGCGAGGGATTCTCGTCAAATTAAATACCAAACATCCTCGTCCCCTGGCCTATTCTTTGTAAAAAAATTTGGCTTGATATCTCCAAATTTACGAAAGTTCGCGAGGGCTAACAAACATTTTTAGAAAATTTCATAATTTTTCAATATTTCAACCCCGTGAGAGATTCTCGCCAAATTCAAAATAAAACATTCTTGGCCCTTGGTGTATTTATATACGAGAAGTTTCGGCTAAATAATCCCAAACTTACGAACGTTGGAGCGATCATAGATATTTTTCAATTTACAAATTTTATGAAATCTGAACCCCTTAAGCGATTCTTGCCAAATATGATGCCAAACATTCTCATCCCCTGGCCTATTTTTTGTAAAAAAGTTTGGCTTGATATCTCCAAATTTACGAAAGTTAAAGGGCTAACAAACGTTTTTCGAAAATTTCATGATATTTCATAATTTCAATCCCGCGAGGGATTCTCGCCAAATTCAATACCAAACTTTCTCATCCCCTAGCCCATTCGTACAAAAAAAAATTTACCCCGAGAGCTCAAAACTTTCGGAAATTACTGCGACCACGGACATTTTTTTGAAAATTTCAAAATAGCATATATAGTTCGTAATTTTCGAAAAATTTTAACGAAAATTTAAGGAAAAGAAAGGCCCGTACTGTTTGACTCGTCTACGAAAACGCAGCGGTGTAACTCAAAAAGTTATAGAGCTTTGAAATTTGGACCATTTTTTTTATAAATGTCATATTTAGACATTTTGACAAATTTTAAGAACTCTAGTCTGAAAAAAAAAACTTTGCTTCCTCATGAAAACAAAGCCATCCCCATTTGGGAAGCAAAAAATGCAATCAACAAAATAAACTTTTTCTCAACATTCACTAAAATTAACATTATACACTTTCGAATGAAAAAAAAATTTAATTTTTCAAAAAAAAATAAGAGCGAAGAAAAAACCCCGTGGAATTCAACTTTCCTACGAGACTGCGAACGTCGAGTAGCCTCAAATTCCACCGAGTAGATCGATGTTCATGTAGCAATAAAAAAAAAAGCCTGAAGCAAAAAAAAAAAGAAACAGAGAGAGAGAGAGAGAGAGGGAGAAGAAATGAAAAAGAGTCAAGATGAAATTTTTGAATGTGAGTAACGAAAAAAAAAAAAAGAAAAAAAAAAGAAAAAAATTAATTAACTTTATCGAACAGTTGTGTTTGCAGCTGGATCAGAACGTTCTTCCATCGCTCCCGCTCAACCGGAGAGGGCACCGCCCCCGCTTCCCCCGCCACGCTTTCCGAACAGCGGTGTCTGACAATGGGAAATTCCTCTTAATATTGGGAAAATAATGACAATGAAGACGCCAATATCGCTGCCACGTTTAATGAGTACGACGAGCCTCGAGCTCGAGAATCATCTCTACGAGATAATAATCGAGAGCAGTCGAGAGTGCGCTACATTCCTGAGGAACAGTATACGCCGAGCTGCTAATCTCGATCTCGTCACGAGATTCGAGACGAGACCAGAAATCACGATTTACCTCGAATCTCGATAGTCGAGATTGAAAATTAAAAAAAAAAAAAAAAAAAATCCGATAAAAAGGAGATTATAAGAGGAAAAAAATGTCTCGATATCCAAAGCACGGTCTAATTACGTTAGAACGACGAGGAGAAAACGAAATTTTAATTATTTATTAATTAAAAAAGAAAGAAGGATTAAAATAAATAAGTAGCAGCATTTTTTTAATCTCACGCGACGACAGTGAAAAAAAAAAACGAATGCCCGTTTGTTTATTCCTGGAGGAGAGAAAAAATGCTGCACTCTTGGCTCAAAGTTTGTTTATATATATATATAAATTAAATTATATACGTGATAGAATAATTGTGGTAAATAAAAAAAAAAAAAATGGTCAACGTCTGTGACGACGATTTAAATTCTTGTGGGTGTAACGGAAGGTTTCCAGATGGTTTCGAAGCTTTTGAAATCTTATTGCATTTCATCGTGAAAATAAAAAAACAAATTCCCAACGAAGAGGATAAAATAATTTTGCTAAACCGAAAAATTTTCCATCTTCGATGTAATTCCTGTAATTTCAAAATTTCTCGTAGAAAGAACTGAGAAAGAAAAATCTTCGGGGGTTTTTTTTTTATCGATAATAATTTTTTTTTTTTTTTCAAACCTTCACTCATTAATTGAGACATTAATTAATTCTCGATTAATTTTTACAGTTTCCTGTGTGATGGATTCAGATGAAACCCTCGGAGATTTTCAAATAAATTTTTTCGATGCAACGAGTCTTAAACGACACTTGAGATTTTTCAAATTAATTTTTGACGGGTCAATTAAAATTGGAGATAAACCGTTTTTTCACTACAAAAAAAAAAAAAAACCTATAAATATTATTCTTTGATCGATCGTTGAAACTTTAAAAAATTTTTAAATCCTTTTTTCTGCAATTCTGTAATAAAGAAAAGTCTCCAACGAAAAAGTGTCTTGAGATTGACTCTGATCGCAGTCATAATTTATCCATGATGGGAAAAATTGCAAAGACAAAAAGTCAACCTGTTTTATTATTTTTTAATAATTTTTTTGATTTTTATTTTCCGAAAGAGCCTTTTGATATTAAAAAAAAAAAATATATATATATATATATATAGAAATATGAATAGTATTTCTATATTTTAATATCTTTTATATTTTAATCGGCGCTGTTTTGAAAATGAAAAAAAAAAAAAAACAAAAACAAAAAAGAAGAGCAGGACGAATTTGTGATGAGCAAAGTTACACTCTGACATCTGGCAAACCTTCCTTTATATGTACATAATTGTATATACTTGTATACTTGAAAAATCTATATATATATATATGTACACTTAAACATGAAAAAGATGTATGGGGCATTCCACGTAAAATTGACCTGGCTGTAATCCCAGCCCATTGCAATATCGTCAACAATTTTTTCATACCATTTTAAAAACCTTCAAAGCTGTGCAATTTTTCTTTTCGCTCACTTTTCACTTGGCAATGATTTTCGGAAAATTATTTGACGTACAAAAAAAAAAGATTAGCCGGAATAAATAATTCGGAAAAACATTTCTACGGGACGTGTAAACATTTTTGAACCAAATCCCAAAGTGGGCTACTTTCTGTGCTTTTTTTCGATTTTTAATGTTGGAGAAATATTTGAAAAAAAAAAAAAAAAAAATGGGATACCCGGTTGATCGAATTGGGGCAGTGTGAGAATGATAGGCAGGTCAATTTTACAAGGAAAGCCCAATATTTGGGACATAAAAACGATTTAGCTGTGATTCTTGCTATTCTTAATTTTTTGGTCTTTTCCAATGTTTTTTTTTTTTTATAATATTTTAAAAAATAGATCAAATTTTTTCGTGAAGATTTTTTTGACACCCGTTTATCAAAATATATTCTTGCTAATTATGTAAATTTTCGTTTTTTTCACGATTTTTTGAAAATAATTTTGAGAAATTATCACTAAAATGGGGAGATTCACAGCCAGGCTAACCATGGGAATGTCCCATGTGTACATTAAACTTTCCACTTTACTTCAGTCAGCTGATTTTTTCAAGTGGCTCAAAAAATTCGTTGATAAAAAGTAATATATCGTCCTTGAGAAGAAAAAAAGCAAAAAAAATTCTAAATCGGATGTAAAATTTGGTCGATTTAAAGAGATTTTCGATTAATCGAAAAAATTAATGAATTTTTCGATTAATCGAAAAATTGCTTTGACTGAAGTTCTGTCGAAAATGTGAAACAGCGAAAAACGTAAACTATTAATTCACGTGTACTGTATTACTCCATAGCGTGAGATTTTTTTTTTTTTTAAGTCAAGTACAAGCCAAGTACTTATCCCAAAAGCCACGTTAGTTATGCGTTTGCAATCGAAAAAAAATAATAATAATAATAATAAAAATAAAAGCCAAAATTGACTAAAAAAAAAAAAAAAAACAAAGGCTTTTTCCCACCAAACGAGCCAGGAGTATTAAAATAAAATTATACTAAACAAAAATTAGGCAAAAAAGAAACCACAATAACGATATACCGAATGACTGCCCTGCCGATCTATCGCGAAAAGATCGATGATACGTGCGATTTTTCTCAATTTCATATCAACAAATCGAGAGGGCAATATGCTACATCTGAAAGATAAATAAATAAATAAAAAGACTCAAACATAATGCACGAGAGAAATTCCGATGAAAATTCTTGTATCAGTGCACTGTGGAAAGAATTAAAAACAAAAAAAAAAACAAAAAAAAAAGCCAAAAAAGTCAAGAGAGAATTAGCAAAATCGTGAAATAAAGAAAAAAAAAAAGATCACCGGATAAAAAAAATCAAGTCTGCTCGTCATCCAAGATTTTTCGAAACATGAAACAAACAAAAAAAAAAAAGGAAAAAGAAAAAAAAATACGATCTCTAAAAAATCTCTGATAAACCCAAGTCAAACTATTTCTTACTACCTTAATGTGGCATTGTCTGCGCTGATTCGGAGGTTGGGGAAAAAAAAAATGACAAACGTCAGTGAACGAAGAAAAAGAGAGAAAAAAAAGCAGAAACCCCTCCCTCGAGCAAGAAGAGAATATTCGAGTGAAAAAAAAATTTAAAAGCAGACTTTATCTAGACTTAAATATATATATATATATATAAAAAGGAGAAAAAACGTCTAATCGTAAAACTGACGAAAGCGGAGAAAAAAAAATCATAAGAAATCAGTGAGAAAGGGCGATAAAGATGTTGAAACTGAGGGAAAAAAAGAAGGGAAATATATATATATGCTAAACGTAGGTTTCCTTGCATCGTGGTATATCAAGAATCTCCGAATATTACTAATAAAGATTTTAGAATTAGAGCGCGTAATAGGACTAATAGGTGATAGAAGTCATAAACACAAAAAAAAAATGCTAATGTTTGATCGAAATCTCATATTAAAAAAAACAACCGAACGAAACTACGTCACAATTGTAAAAGAAAAAAAAATGTCAGAGTGAGAGAGTGAGAGAGGAGCTAAAAATGCTGCTCTGATTTAGAAAAAGGCTGTACAATAATTGCGGACCGAGTAAACAAAAAAAAAAAAAAAGAGAAAAAAGCTAGCATATCCGTTTTCAAATCATTATATAGGCTTACGATAAAAAAAAAAAAGAAAACCGAAAATAACGAAGAAAAAATTCGACCTGGACGAACGTGATGATAATCTTACTCAGGCTCGTGTAAAATCATTGAAATTGAAAAAGAAAAAACGAGGAGAGAAAAAGAAGAAAGAAAAGAAAAATACAAAAAAAAATATTTAAACAAATAAAATGTTGCAAGTTACCCTTTGACTCTCAACTAAATAGATTATGCCATCGCGTCGAAAAAAAAAAAAAAAACGCCATTGGACTATCGATACCATAATTCCAAATTTATACTTTTCGTTCACTTCAGGCGCGAAAGATGAAACGACGAGAATCCCGATAAAATTTATTATCTCGAGCAGTGCTGGACAGCAAAAATTACTCGAATAAAATTAATCGTCACTCTAATTATGGCTAATCGGGATAATTGCAGTGTTGGGCGTTTTTTTAATTAATTATATTCTAATTTAAAATTACAAATGTAACTCGTAATTTTAAAAAATTACTAATTACAATTTCAGTTTCTAATTTGAATAAAAAATATGAATTACCATTGTAATTTGTAATTAGAAAAATTTCAATCACAAGTTACGAATGTAATTAGTATCGATTTTTCTTTTAATTACAAATGGCGGATGTAATTAGTATCGCTTATTCTTCAAATTACAAATTCGAATGTAATTAGTATCGAATTTTCTTCTAATTACAAATTTCGAATGCAATTAGTATCGAATTTTTTTCTAATTACAAATACAAATGTAATTAGAATCGAATTTTCTTCTAATTAATAATTTCAAATGCAATTAGTATCGAATTTTCTTCTAATTACAAATTTCGAATTTAATTAGTATCGAATTTTCTTCTAATTAATAATTTAGAATGCAATTAGTATCGAATTTTCTTCTAATTACAAATTTCGAATGTAATTAGTATCGAATTTTCTTCTAATTACAAATTTCGAATGTAATTAGTATCAAATTTTCTTCTAACTACAAATTTCGAATGTAATTAGTATCGAATTTTCGTCTAATTACAAATTTCGAATGTAATTAGTATCGAATTTTCTTCCAATTACAAATTACAAATGTAATTAGTATCGATTTTTAATTGGAAGAAAATTCGATATTAATTACATTCGTAATTGTAATTAGACGAAAAATCGATACCAATTACATTCGTAATTTCTAGTTAGAAGAAAATTCGATACTAATTACATTCGTAATTTGTAATTGAATTTTTTCTAATTAATAATTGCAATTGTAATTTGTGGGTTTTCTTTTCTAATTACAAATTGAGAATGTAATTAGTATTTTTTTTCTCTTAATTAGAAATTACCAATATAATTAGCAATTTCAATGTAATTAATTACACAAAGTAATTAGTGGTGCCCAACACTGGATAATTATACATAAAAAAAATAAAAAATCAATTACAATGATTTTGGGTGATTGTAATTTTTTAAAAATAATTACAATCATTCGAAGAAAGTATAATTGTTTTTTTTTTCTTCAAATTTAATTAAAAATTATCCCAATTAATTGTAATTAATTTAAATACAATTGCAATTGATTTGAGTAATTTTGCCCAACTCTGTCCAACTGCGATCTCGAATAACGAGAAATTATTTTAGAAAAGAAAAAGAAAAAAAAGAAAGAAAACGAACGAGAAAAACCAACGGTAATTTATTTGTGATATTTTAAAAAAATAATAACGCTTTTTTTTTTTAAATGAAGACCGGGCTCGTCGTAATTAAAAAAAAAAAAAACAAAAAAACAAAAAAAAACAAAAAAACAAAACAAACGAACAAGAAAATGTTACGAAAGTCCACTCTCTCTCTTAGACGTTTATCGTATATTTCACACGGAAAAGGAAAAAAAAAAAAAAGAAAATGAGAAACCGCGAGTTTAGGGTAACGTTAAAACGAGCAATAATTGCATAAATAGGTTTCGAGTCGATAAAAAAATAAAAATTTTAAGACTCATTGATGCAAGACTTAGATAAGAGCCTTACGAAATTTGGATCGGTCCATCGAGCAGGTGATCACGATAAAAAAAAAAAAAATTGTAACATAAGTTCACTGCCATTCAAATGACTTGCGCTCTAACGAAAATAAATGAATAAATAAAAACGAACTATAAGAAAAAGAAGAAGAAGAAGAAAAAGAAGAAGAAACACGAAAGCGCCAATATTCCAAATGTGAATGTGTACAGTTGTGCGAGGAGAGAGTTACGCGAGAAAGAACGAAAGAGAGAAGAAGTTAAAATTAAAAAAAAAATTATAATTATAATTACATTTAAATGACGATACCAATTATAACGTATTATTGTGAAACTTAATTATTATAAAAGCGATATTAAGAATGGTATACATACGTAGGTTTATAAAAAAATAATAATAATAAACAAAAAAAAATTAACCGATTGCAGAGCCGTATTATATACCGAATGAAAACAACAACAAAATGTTTATAAAGCACGCTTTCAGTTAAAATGCAAAAAAAAGAAGAAAAAAAAAAACAACCAGAAGAAAGAAAGAAAGAAAAGAAAGAAATATTGCAACGTGAAAAAAGAAACTATTTGGATCAAACGTGTAATTATTTCACTGAACGTCTAAAGCGAAAGAAAAAAAAAAAAAAAAACAAAAACAAAACCGTTATTTATATTTTTTTTGTCCCTTGCGGCAAAACGCAAAAAAAGAAGAAAAAAAAACAGCCAGAAGAAAGAAAGAAAGAAAAGAAAGAAATATTGCAACGTGAAAAAAGGAACTATTTGGATCAAACGTGTAATTATTTCACTGAACGTCTAAAGCGAAAGAAAAAAAAAAACAAAAAACAAAAAAATAACCGTTATTTATATTTTTTTTTGTCCCTCGCACGTCAGAAGATAATTTTTCCCTCGACCCAATTTGTATTTCCTTCGAGTAATATTTATTCGATGATTGGATTTTGTCTCCCATTCATTTATTCATTTGTCAATTAATTTCCATTCATTTATCTAATAATGCACGATTTCTTCGAACAATTTCGGGTAATTTTATTTTTTTTTTGTTTTTTGTTTTTTCAGTAAAATATACATATATCTTGTATTATCTCGTTGATATTATAATTTTATCGAAAGAATCTTCGACGATCGAGAGACCATCGGGAGGGAAAGAAAAAAAAAAAAAGAGAAAGAATTTCGTAAACTTTTGCTAGCAAAAAGAATAGCAATTTTTGCTTTTCGTATTTAATTCGAATTTTTCGTTATTTTTTTTTTTACACGAAAATAGGAGGCCGTGGACTCGACGATTGTCGTCTGTTCCTCATTATGTACAATAACTGATGGGAAAAAAGGGAAAAAAAAAAATTAATCTTTTATAATCTCAAGGCTTGCACTCTTGGTGATAAGCCTCGAGGGTACGAAATTCTCGCCACGTTGGCGGTAGAGCACTGTGAAGATGCAGTCCGCATCTTTTGCAAGGATCGCTGAACAATTTATTAAAACTGTGGAACCACATCTGGAAAATAGAAAAATATCTTTGTCGTGCTTTTGTTGATTTTTTTTTTTTTTTTTTTTTTTCGAAAAATTAAATCAAAATTTTTGCTCACGAAACGATCTATCATAGCCAATCGTACGAAATTTTAGAGCTTTTCGGGTGTAATTCGCGGAGAACAATGTTTTAGTTTGTTTTTTTGCCGCAATGGCTCTGCGCGCCCCCGCACAGGCTCAACGAAACTTGAGAATTTTATTTTAAAAAATCGAAACAGGCAAAAAAAAAAATGAGTTTGAGCCGCTTACCACGAAAGATCTTACGGAGAGTTCGGAAAGAGCCGGCGAATAAAAATATTATAATATATAAGACCGGGTTTAATTTATAATATATAATATTTATAATATAAAATAGCATCGGTAAAATTTTAGGCTCCGGGTGTAATTCGTTGAGAAAAATATTTTAGTTTATTTTTTCGCCGCAATGGCTCTGCGCGCCCCCGCACAGGCTCAACGAAACTTGAGGAATTTTATTGAAAAAAATCGAGACAGGCAAGAGAAAAAAAAGAAATGAGTTTGAGCCGCTTACCACGAAAGATCTTACGGAGAGTTCGGGAAGAGCCGGGGAATAAAAATGCAGCATAGCCGCTTGAGCGTTCTCCGTGACTTTTCGAAAGACCCTGTGACGAGACTCCGTCCAAAGATCCATCGTTTCGCCGTAGCCCTTGACAACGACTCTCTCGATCATGAGACCCTTGAACGCCAGGACCGCTTTCATAACATGGCCGAGCGTTATGTGCAGCACTGCGTTCGAGGCGAATGGACGCGTCACGGACACGGTCATGTCGGCGAATTGACGATCGAACGCGGCGAGAAAAGCGTCGACTTGCCTTAGCCGCGAAGATAAGCGAAATTATTCGAAAAATTTTTCGAATTCTCGCGTCGATGAAATTTATCGCACGAATATTCATATCGATACTTTCGTTGTTTTATCTTTTGAAAAATTTTTCTTAGAGAGGTAGCGAATCGAGACGACGGACCGGCATAAATTTGGAAGAAACGCGGCAATTTCAAGTTAATTGGGAAGAAATGTGGCATCTTCAAGTTAAACTTTGAGTTAAAATAATTCGAGTTTAAAAATTGAAATTTTATGAATTTATAGAATTATAAGATAATATAAATTTTTATTATCTGTATTATTACTTATTATTATTTATTCGCTTTATTTGAATAATATGAACGAAATAGGATAAATTTTAAATCGTTCAGCGACTCTCGATGAGCTTGGACGAAAAAAAAAATCTTTCATCGATACATTATTCTGAAATTTTTCGATAGATAGGTCAAAGTTTGAAGATTTTGGAGCACAAAAAATCGTAATTATGCATTTTTCGTAGCTTTTTTCAGTATTTTTCTTCTTTTTCATAAAAAATTAGTTCCTCGACTCACCGCTTCGATAAGTAGTAACAAAACAATGCGGGATTAAAAAAATTTCGATTTTTAATGCTACTTTGACAAAAAAAAAAAAAAAACAACGTAAATCGTCTGAATTCATAATTTTCTAAATTTTCATGTTTTTTTTTTTTCACGAACCATTTTCCAATTTCAAATTAGTCGGAAAATTTTTTTCAGGATTCCTCGATAGAGCGCAATTTTTTTTTAACTTACTGCGGCGGAACGTTGTGACTGCTGGTCTGAAATCTGCCCCTTTTGGATCTGCTTGTATTGGTGTAGGAACGTTTGAGAGAATTTTGATTCAGGAGAGCCTGAGCGACGTTGCTGTACTCGTGAACCTTGTCCGTCCATTTGTAACTATTTACGAGAGTGCTGTAAAGCGCCTGTCTGTCCTGGGTGGTTTCTTGGCTAAGGTAAGTAGTGCTTGCCAGATTGAAAGGTCCCGGCGGAGGATTCAAGCCGTTTACCGCTTGCTCGACGTCCCTGAAAACGAAACGAGGACTCGGATGTCTCAAAATACTGGACGCGATAAAAAAAAAAAAAAACAAAATGGAACGGGGAAACGATTCTTACCGTTATCCTTGTATATTTGTGTTTTTTTTTCTATTTATTCGCCAAAAAAAAAAAAAAAAATTCCATCGAAAATTGCGATTGGGTACAATTGTTTAAAATACTTTACCGGTCGTGTAAAGAAATTTTTACGAAAATATTACGATTAAAATATAAAAAATTATATAAATAAAGAAATTTTTACGAAAATATTGCAAGTAAAATTATTATTACCTGAGATTGCCATTGACAACCGTCAGGAGATCTTGAAGCTCAGCGAGATATTTCGCTTCTCTGTTATCCTCGCTGTGCTCCGAGCCCAAACCATTGCCGAGTGTATCGAAAACCTGACCGACCCCCGAGCGCAAAACCTTGATAGCTGTCAGTGCGGTTTGCAATTGTTCCATTTTTTCCATTGATTTATCCATTTGCCCGATTTTTTCGCATACACACGCATCCGCGAATATATTCGATCATACCGAGCTACGATGATACATTATTATGCACGAAAAAAAAAAAACCGCACGAGCTGCATTACCGCATTCAACAATTCGTGATTTTACAAAGTCATTTTTGAGGTTATAATTTGTTTTCATATTCGTAATTGTCAACGCGCACTCTGGCAACGAAGTCAGACGTACCAGAGACGGACGTACATAGAAGCCCAGTTCCTATGCTTGGCGTGAAGCCAGTCCCCCACTGTAGTTCGGGTCCCCCAGTTGATGAGGGCGCTCGTGGCGCTGTATGATTGTGTACACAACGGCTCACCGATGCCAATGCATACTATCCTGCTGCGAGCAGAGCCAATGGCAGAGCGCAGAGCATACGTTCCGTCTCTTCTGCTCTTACGGGCATAATACAGTGGGGGACTCGTGCGATCTCTCTTTCGCTCCTACGGCCATGATACAGTGGGGGACCATGCAGTCTCTCTCTCTCGCTCCTTTTCTCCTACTCGTATAGTCGGTATAGTCGTAATGCAGTGGGGTACGCGTGCGATCTCTCTCTTGATACTATTTAATTATTTATTTAATATTTAATTATTTAATTATTAATATATACTATTTAATTATTTAATAAATTTCGCAATATTTAATAATAAAAATTATTCCTTTATATTTTAGTGATATTTTATTTCGAAATGTGTAACAAAAATTTTACCTTCACAAATTTTCTTTGTGTAGTAAATAATTTTGAAATAATTAATTTTCATTTAAGGTATATTGTACAATAAAAAAAAATAAAAAACGTCAACCCGCTGGGATCGAACCCACGACCACGTTTAAGGATGTTCGGACGTACCTTCCCAACCAAAAGTGACTTTCGTTGACAATATTGCATACTTTATTTATTTGCGTTAGGGACATCTCTAACTCTGTTCTTGGCAAATTTGCAGATGTCGCTTTCATGTATCCTTGATTCTTTTTTCAAGTTACAGCATATATGCTGTAATTTATATTACACACACCAATGATTTATTTTCCCCAATTTTTTAACCGACGGATAAAGTTATCTGATGAATATCGTATGCTTTTAACATGGATTATCTATCTGATAACTCATCTATCCAGAAGATAACCCTAGGTGAAAAATCCGAGCATAACCTTTTGCCCTATAGTACAGAGGGGTGTTGCGACGTCACTCGGCCCGCAGAGCCCGTAAGATTCTTGCAATTTTTACACCTTGAGAAATAATAATTTACCTGCTTGAAGAAATTAATGCAATGTTTATTAACTTCAAAAAAACATTTAACTGTAACAGAATGATAATGAAAAAAAAGGAGAAAATCGTTTACATGTAAGTTCTTTATTATCGAGTATTGAATTTTGACAATAAAATGCTGAAAAATGTAAATTTGTTTAAATAAATATACAGCAAGTTACATATAACCATATGTAATTGACAAAAAAAAAAATTCACACACGATCTTGTAGTAGAAGAACCTTATTATATTGTTATACATATTTTATTAATAGTTTTTTTACGTTCTTATAAGATAAATTCATATCTCAGGCATCGTAATGCAAAACACCTGTAGAGCTAAAATGAAAATTGCGAAACGCTCATTTCCACACCCACCATGAGGTAGAGCAAATCTGGGCGCGTTTTTTTTTAAGTGGTATCCCCTGTAGGCCTACTCCACTCTGACTACCTTTACACCGATGGGGTTGCAGCATTAGCATGATTGCTACAGAACACGTACTCCTCAATCATCGAACTGTCACATTCATGCTAAAGCACAGACCAACTCCATCAATGGAAACGCGGTCTCTACCTATATCTGCCTAATTTTGGAAACTATAATTGAATGGGATTAAAAAAAAAACAAAGCGGAAGTAATTACGGAATTGAGGATAGCAAAGGCATTTTATATTTTCGAGAAATGCAAAATACCGACGACGACAAAGAGTCTCGTTATAGAGCTGCGCCCCAACAAAAGAGTCAAGGATCAAGTGTCCAGAACAATCTCTTCGTCATTGTGCCACGGAAACTAACAAAAATCTTCCGCTTTGTTTAAATACCGACCCTCTCTGTCGTCAGAGGGGATTCTGATTTATATATTTTCACCTTATATCTATACCTGTCTATATCTTTATAGAAATATTATAGTAAGTCAACTAAAAATCTTAATATTAGCTTAAATTGCAATGATAATCTCTTAACATCAATATACGCAGCGGACTAACTTAGATCTAGGGGGTTGGTATTTAACACCGATTGAAAATCTTAGCCTTATAACGTATACCTGCTTATATTTAGACATGGAAATAATATATTAAACCACGTCAACTACAAAATACGGGCGTGTTTTTTTTCAAGTGGTATCCCATATTGGCCTAAGTCCACTCTGCTTACCTAAAAGCCTGAGGCCAATTAAAAAACAAAGCGCAAGTAATTGCGAAATTGAGGGTAGCAAAGGCATTTTCTATTTTCGCCAAAATACGAAAATACCAGCAATGTCAAAGAGAATCGTTATGAAGGTGGAACTAACCCAATCTTAGCTTCAATGGTCCAGAACAATCTCTTCGTCATTGTGCTATAGAAACTAACAAAAATAAAAAAGCTTCCGCTTTGTTTGAATACCAACCCTCTCTGTTGACAGAGGGGGTTCGTATTTATATTAAGATATCGTAACCTTATATCTATACCTGCTTATATCTTTATAGAAATATTATAGTAAGTCAACTAAAAATCTTAATATTAGCTTAAATTGCAATGATAATCTCTTAACATCAATATACGCAGCGGACTAACTTAGATCTAGGGGGTTGGTATTTTATACCGATTGAAAATCTTAGCCTTATAACGTATACCTGCTTATATTTAGACATGGAAATATATTAAACCACGTCACTACAAAATACGGGCGTGTTTTTTTTCAAGTGGTATCCCATATTGGCCTAAGTCCACTCTGCTTACCTATAAAAGCCTGAGGCTAATTAAAAAACAAAGCGCAAGTAATTGCGAAATTGAGGGTAGCAAAGGCATTTTCTATTTTCGCCAAAATACGAAAATACCAGCAATGTCAAAGAGAATCGTTATGAAGATGGAACTAACCCAATCTTAGCTTCAATGGTCCAGAACAATCTCTTCGTCATTGTGCTTCAGAAACTAACAAAAATAAAAAAACTTCCGCTTTGTTTGAATACCAACCCTCTCTGTTGACGGAGGGGGTTCGTATTTATATTAAGATATCTTAACCTTATATCTATACCTGCCTATAAATGGATAAAAATATTATTTTATTCAATTAGAAATCTTAATATTCACTTAAATTGCGATGTGAATTTTTTAATATTAATCCGCAATGGGCTAACAGAGATCTAGGGGATTTGTATTTCATATCGATTAACAATCTTAACCTTATATCTATACCTGCCTATACATGGAAAAAATATTTTATTATTCAACTAGAAATATTAATATTAACTTAAATTGCGATGTGAATCTTTTAATATTAAGCCGCAATGGGCTAACTTAGATCTAGGGGGTTGGTATTTTATACCGATTGAAAATTGCAACCTTATACACGTATAATCTGCCTATATTTATATGAATAGAAATGTTATATTAAATCAAGCTATAGATATCATCTTTAATTGTAACTTAAATTTACAAAGCGACCTCTTAACATTAAGGCCTAATAACAGGCTAACTTAGGTGTAAGAAAGAGTCCCTAGAGCGATAAGAAAACCTGAAAACCCATAACGTTTTTTCCCAATGATGAATACGATCGATTAAAAAAATTTATGCGTCGTGTACTAGAGCAAACATGACACATAAACAACCTGTAACTGGAGAAATATATATGGGACATGGTAACAGTGAAACTTAACCTACAATACGTGAGAGATAACCTGAAAAAAAAAAACATTTGCATGTTAATTCCATTGATTCAAGCGATATCAAGCAAATATATATACACACACATCTTAAGCGCAATAAAAGAAAATGCATAGAATCACATTATTAGAAAGGAACATAGAAAATGCATGCAAACAGTTTTTTCTGTGGTAAAAGCACGCATGAGTCATGTAATGAAATTACTTAATGGTATGAATACCAGGCACTTTAAGGCACAATTTAACAAAAAGTGAATTCAGCCGTTAGCAAATTCATGCTTTTACAATAAATAATATTGTCGAAGCATGAATTCCCCAGGTTCCACCACGTGGAGGTGGCTGACTTGGAACCCGCTACGAAAAATAAAAAAAAATCATCAAGCATGATTAAATGAACAATCATTACATATTAAATTATCATTGAAAGTAATTATATTCAATTAATTGTTACCATTAATTCATTAATTTTTAATAATGCATAACGAAAAAATCGTGCTAATTCAAAATTGCCATCCCATCTCTCTCATACATATAATTGCAAATGTACAAGCTCGTCAACAAACTTTTGTGAAAAAAAAAATTAATTCTCTTTGTAAATCCGATCTGATGTTTTTGAAAATAGGATCATCCCCTTGCCCGCAAAATAGACAATCTTTTTTCGCCAATTTGGAGAATTTGGCTGTCTTATTTTTTCACACAACGATAATAAAGATAATTAAGATAATTAAGATAATAACTGAAAATTCAGGAAACCTTTGTAGAGACGTCATGTAGGATCTCAATAATCGAGACGAACCAACTCCGTTGGGTCACTGTCCTGTCGAATAAGAATGATAGAAACGTCTTGTAAGACGTTTCTATCATTCTTATTCGACAGGGGTAGTCATACCATTGGGAAAAATTACCCGTCACCCTCTAGCCGCAAGATTAGGCGTCTAGGATGACTAGACTCCTTGTCGTTTCTGTTAATCTTGGGGGATTGTCGAGAAAAGTTTTTAGAAAATGGTAAAATAAAGATCGTGCTCAAATGTGTAAGACGGTGCCTGTCTCCGAGACTACGAGCAGGAAGGGCGGCATAGAACACACGGAGACGAGGCAAATGAAAAATTCATGGAGGATCCTGAGAAATCAAGTGAATTATAGAAATTGAGAGGACTGAGGGGATATGTAAAAGCCAAAAGATATCGTCGGATGGGGGGGATAACTGAAAGTTTTTTTTTTTTTTAATTTATTTGACAACTTTACCTGTTATTTTATTTTACCTCAATAAATTATGGGTGTTTTATCAACAGAGTTAACAAAGTACGTATTACACATAATATAAAATATATTAATATCAGAACAAAGTACAATCACTATGAAAAAAAAGAGATAAAAAATATTTATGATATGCTGTTCTAATTGAATTAAACCTGCCTCGTTCGATCAGCATTCTTCCTGTGCCCGAAATCTCCATGCATTAGAATAAATATGCGCATCGCTATAGTAATGCGTATATCCATTGAATCCATTGAAAAAAAAATGTATTAAAAATTCTTTATTCTTACACAGATTACATTATTAATAATTTCACATTCTTATTATATAAATTGATTTCTCATACATGGAAATGCAAAACCTCTAGAGCTAATGAAAGTTTTGCGACTTGCTCATTTCCACACCCACCACGGAGGTAGAGCAAATGTGGGCGCGTTTTTTTTTAAGTGGTATCCCCTGTAGGCCTAATCCACTCTGACTACCTTTACACCGATGGGGTTGTAGCAAAAGCATGAACTCCACCAATGGAAACGCGGTCTCTACCTATATCTGCCTAATTTTGGAAACTAAAATTAAACGGGATAAAAAGAAACAAAGCGGAAATAATTAGGAAATTGAGGATAGCAAAGGTATTTTCTATTTTCGCCAAAATACGAAAATACCAGCAATTTCAAAGAGAATCGTTATGAAGGTGGAACTAACCCAATCTTAGCTTCAATGGTCCAGAACAATCTCTTCGTCATTGTGCTACAGAAACTAACAAAAAAAAAAAAGCTCCCGCTTTGTTTGAATACCAACCCTCTTTGTCGACGGAGGGGGTTCGTATTTATATTAAGATACCTTAACCTTATATCTATACCTGCCTATATCTGGATAGCAGTATTATATTAAGTCAACTAGAAATCTTAATATTAGCTTAAATTGCGATGAGATATTCTTAAATTTAATATGTAATTTGCCTAATTTTGGAAACTAAAATTAAACGGGATAAAAAGAAACAAAGCGGAAATAATTAGGAAATTGAGGATAGCAAAGGTATTTTCTATTTTCGCCAAAATACGAAAATACCAGCAATGTCAAAGAGAATCGTTATGAAGGTGGAACTAACCCAATCTTAGCTTCAATGGTCCAGAACAATCTCTTCGTCATTGTGCTACAGAAACTAACAAAAAAAAAAAAAGCTCCCGCTTTGTTTGAATACCAACCCTCTCTGTCGACGGAGGGGGTTCGTATTTATATTAAGATACCTTAACCTTATATCTATACCTGCCTATATCTGGATAGCAGTATTATATTAAGTCAACTAGAAATCTTAATATTAGCTTAAATTGCGATGAGATATTCCTAAATTTAATACGTAATTTGCCTAATTTTGGAAACTAAAATTAAACGGGATAAAAAGAAACAAAGCGGAAATAATTAGGAAATTGAGGATAGCAAAGGTATTTTCTATTTTCGCCAAAATACGAAAATACCAGCAATGTCAAAGAGAAACGTTATGAAGCTGCGCTAGACCCAATCTCAAGCAACAAGTGTCCAGAACAATCTCTTCTTCATTGTGCTATAGAAACTAACAAAAAAAAAAAAAAGCTCCCGCTTTGTTTTGTTTGAATACCAACCCTCTCTGTCGACGGAGGGGGTTCGTATTTATATTAAGATATCTTAACCTTATATCTATACCTGCCTATATCTGGATATCAGTATTATATTGAGTTGACTAGAAATCTTAATATCAGCTTAAATTGCGATGAGATATTCTTAAATTTAATACGCAATGGACTAACTTAGATATAAGGGGTTGGTATTTTATACCAATTGAGAATCGCAACCTTATACGTATACCTGCCTATATCTGGATTAAAATATTATATCGAGTTCATTAGAAATCTTAATATTAGCTTAAATTGCGATGAGATATTAGGATTAAAATATTATATTGAGTTCACTAGAAATCTTAATATTAGCTTAAATTGCGATGAGATATTCTTAAATTTAATACGTAATGGACTAACTTAGATATAAGGGGTTGGTATTTTATACCAATTGAGAATCGCAACCTTATACGTATACCTGCCTATATCTGGATTAAAATATTATATCGAGTTCACTAGAAATCTTAATATTAGCTTAAATTGCGATGAGAATTTCTTAAATTTAATACGCAACGAACTAACTTAGATATAGGGGGTTGATATTTTGAAGTACGTGATCGATGAAAAAATGTTGTATACGTCGTATAATAGTGAAAACATGACATAAATAACCTGTAACCTGAGGAAATAGATGCAACATGGTAATAGTGAAAATAAACCTACAATGCGTGAAACATAAGCTGAAAAAAGAATCATTTGCAAATTAACCCCAACGATTCAAGAAATTTACGTGGAATATATATATATATAAAATATCGAGTTTTTTTCGCAGCAAGCATGCAAGAGTCGCATATTGAAATTATTAAATGGTATGATTACCAGCCATTTTAAGGCACAATTAAAAAACAAACGCGAATTCAGCCGTTAGCAAATTCATGCTTTCACAATAAATAATATTGTCGAAGCATGAATTTCCCAGGTTCCGCCGCGTGGAGGTGGCCGATTTGGAACCCGCTTTGTAAAATTTTAAAAACCATCGGTCATAATAAAATGAAGAATCATGAACAATTAAATTAATTATTATCCGAATGAATGATAATTAATTTATTGCTATCAATTAATTTCTTATGATTATTGTTAAAAATAATTCCATCATAAATTAAAATAGTACAAATTCAAAATTTCCTTTTCATTACCGCACATCTCTTGTTTAGTTACAAATTTATGAGATCCACAAATTTTAGTTAAAAAAGAAAAAAAAAAAATAGATAAAAATAAATCCATAAATTCTGGAAAACCTAGACCACATTTTTGTTATCTCCGATCAAATTCAGTATCAAACATGAGCGTCCGTTTGTCCAATCTGTGTTCGCAAATTCGAAATTTTTTTTATAAAATTCGACTCTTATTTTCTTGAATATTAAAAAAAATTTTAATGAGAAAAATTCAGAAGAAGCCAGTAGATGGCATTGAGCAGGTTTTCGATAATCGTAATAAAAAATATTCGATCCATTGGGATCTCGCCTCGTAGGAAGTTTCTATCGCTCTTGTTCGACAAAGTAGTCACTGAGTAGACGGAGATTAGGCGTTTAGCGGAGTAAAAGAACTTCCGTCATTTCTGTAAATTCTTGGGAATGTCCGAAAAAGTTTCCCGGCAAAGGTGAATATAAAAAACCGAGCCCGCTCCAAATTGTAATGGGAATGATCTCTGTCTCTGGGACTACAAGTGGAAAGAGCGGCGTGAAAGACGCAGAGACAAGGCAAATGAAAAATTTCGAGGGGGTCTCGAGAAGCTTAATCTGATATGTAAATTGAGAGGATCGAGAGGACGCGTAAGAGCCAAAAACTTCCGTACGATTTAAGAGAAAAAAATAAAATAAAAAAGGATATTTTCTAAAATAAATGAATAAATAAATAATAAGGATAATGAAAAGAGTCTTGGAGACGAGATAGTCACTTACCCTGAGCTGTCAACGATAATCCGGCTTATCGTGGGGAGAAAAAAAGACACGAGTAGTAAAGACGTCTGGCAGGTTATGTTCGACGTGTGGTTGATTCACGAGGAAATTTCGTCAGGGCGAAGCACGAGACTGCGGTCCTTCGCGGATTAACCTTTCTCGAAGAATAACGCACTTTTGTTTACGCGATCACTCGAAATGTTGAGAGGTAAAAGAAAAACTGCGTGAAATCGAAGAAACGCGAAAAATACGCATTGTTCGAGTTTCAAGCAACACGTGACGGTCTCGCCACGTCACTACGCGCCACGCGGCACTGCGCGGCACTACGCGGTACGTACTATCGCCTATCTCTCTCGCCCCTGCTACTGCTTGGTGAACTTTAAAATAATTAACGTTAATTATTATTCATATTAATTATTATTCAATTCTAATTATTTGATTATTAATTTTTTTCAATTAGTTATGATTGTTTTATTATGCAATGATCGCGTGTTAAACGTTTTTATTTTTTTCTTTTTTCAACGCTTCGCCATAGTGGCTTATGTGGCCACGACATTGCGCGAGACAAACCAACCGACACCGGCGACGGGCGATCCGCGACTGAACGATTCTCGCTCGCTCTCTCTCCATCCTTTCCCCACTCCCCGCTACGCACCTCGCCGGCGCACGTTGACGCGTACCCCCCACTTCTCTCGCTCGCTCACGCGCTCATACCCGTTACTGCTTCGCGCTCTATATTTTTGTTTCACATGAAATTGTAATTAACATGATGTTTATAACTGTTAATTGGAAATTTTCGAAAACTATGATGAAGCAACGAACCACCTCTTACTTTCTCTTCTTTGACATTATTTGCCCGAGTTCGAATTATTGTAATTATTATTATCATTATTTTAAATCAATTAATTCGAAATTCCATGATAATAATTATCATAAATAATAATAATTAACGAATAATCAATGATAACTAATGATGATATTTAATAATGATGGTAATGATGATATTTTAAATAATTATTTTTATTACTTCCTCTTCTTTGATATTTGCCTGAGTTTGAATTATATATTGTCATCATTATTATCATTTTTTTAAATCAATTAATTCAAAATTTCATGATAATTATCGTAAATAATAATAATTAACGAATAGCAATTAACGAATAACGATGATATTTGTAGTGTTCGTTTTAGGGCTGGACTTTGGAAAAGAGCATACGTGATTGTTTAAAAGAATGACAAATCTTTCATATTGGCGCGGCAAACATACTGTTTTTTTTTATCTTAATGCCATAATACTGAACGATTAACAGCGTTTTTTCTATTGTTTATTAAAACTGAATCTATCAGCCACCTTATCAAATATCGATCACGACCTTGCAACCTCGAATGACGAGACTGTGAAAATTGATCGAGTTTGCATGTGAAAAAAAGTCTCAGTTGAAAAAAAGCTCATTTTTCATAAAGAAATTCGATAAAATACGTAAAAAGGATATTGAGGGTTGAAAAAAAGGTTTTACCTCAAAATAAATTTTTAATTCGATATTTTTACGGGGAAGAGCAGACCTGAGGGTTTTTCGTTTTTAAAAGTAATATTAAAATTTCAAAGCGGCGTGTCTTAGTCAGAAAAATCAACGAATTCATTTCACATGACAAAAATAAACATTCCCTAAAAATTTTTTAAACAATGTTTTGTTTTAACAATTTATTGATAAATTTTTGGCCTTATCATAACTTCGTAACGGCTGTTCGGATTTAAACTATTAAAAAAAAAATCTTTTTTATTTTTTTCGTCCTTTTCGAAAAAAAATATGCTGTCATCGGAGAAAAGCTCAGCATTAGATAGTTTTCGGGAAAATTTTTCGATTTTTTTTTCTACGAAAGAGCCACCGGGAATTTCACTCACTATTTTTTTTTCCTGACAGCGGGGGGCAATACGCAACTCCACAGGATTTTTTAAAGATGGAATTTAAGATTTTTTTAAGATCAGTGAAGAGGAATAATTGTTTTTTGTCAATTTACCCCGATAACTGTCTAACGAGCTTTTATCCGATGATGGCATTTTTTTTTCTAAAAGGGCAAAAAACAATTTTTCCCTCTTCACTGATGCCCTCTTCCATCTTAAAAAAATTCTGTGGAGTTGCTTATTGCCCTCCTCTATCGGAAAAAAAAAATAGTGAGTGGAATTCCCGGTGGCCCTTTCGTAGAAAAAAAAATCGAAAAATTTCCCCGAAGGGACGGGACGGTACCAGGCGACTAGTTCGCTCATTCAATATTAAAAGAGTTATTGTACTTCGGTCCCCCGCTTGAGATTTATATGGGTATTTTGGATTTCATTATCCCGTGAATCTAATTTCTATATCCATCATATATATTTATTCGCGCGTCTCATTATATGCCTCGGGCTCCCTTTTATACTGTGAATTCTCTTCTATTCCTATGCTCTAACAGAGACAGACGCTTTCTATATAGCTCTCTCTCTCTCTCTCTCTCTCTCTCTCTTGACTGGGCGTACTCGATCAGGAGTGACGTCACAGCCCGACCGTCGCTCTTCCAGTGGCCGTTTACATCCGAAAAAACTTGTCTTCACGCCAAGCATAGGAACTGGGCTTCTATGTACGTCTGACTTCGTTGACTCTGGCAGGCGACGACGACGCGCGCTCGATTGTTGCGAGAACTATTCGATCTTTGTTTTCGTTTCGACATATCGAAAAGATATTTATATATGTAAACAATTAAAAATGGCGCTGTAATAACATATGATATTTGTGAAGGTGTTGATGAATTTTGCTAAAGTAAAAGGTGATAAAAAGTAAAACGTTCGTTATGAAAATACACAGGTGACATGAGTTATGAAAGATTCGGAAAATTATTCACATCACTTTAATGCAAGTGGCAACGATCTACAGGGCTTTTTATATCGGTACGTCTGAAATTCGAACTACCCCGGCTGATGAGGTTATACATATTTTTATTTTAGTATTAACAAGTTTAATATGTGTTTGGGATTAGTTCAAAAAATTTTCGAGTTTTTTTTCGATATTATTTTATTACTTCCAATAAATTTTATATACTTATCTAACTTATCCTTTGTTTTTTTTTTTTTTTACTTACCTATAAATGTCATCCGTGATGATTCAAGTTTGTTTTTCTTTTATGCAATATTAATTGTTTTAGGGGAAGAGGGTATTTTTTTTTCTTGATATTGCAATTATTTGAATATTTAATTACTGAAAAATAACTTTTTTTCCATTATCATACATTAATACAATTATATCTATTATTATCGTTCTCCCAAAAGCTCGTACTCGAGGAAATATTTCAAATTATAACTTTGTACTCGAATTTCGGCCACAAAGATTTTTCCGCACCAATCGAATTTGTAGTTTCAATTAATATAACACAAAAATATACAAATATGGCTTTAAAATATTTACAAGTAATCTCGTTTGAAAAAAATTTATTTTCAACAATAATAATACCCAAAAGTTTATTAATAATTTGTTTAAAAAATATATTAACGAATCCTCGATCATTCTTCGGAATTGAAAAAAAATTTTACCAAAGAAAATTTCAAAATTAATTCATATGTAATTAGGAATATTTTGGCGTTATTATTCTGAATCAATGGCCAAAATAATAAGAAAAAAAAAAAAAAAAAAAAATTGACGAAATCAATTTTTTAGATCGTTCGACTCTCCGAGGAACGTTCTTTCTCGACGGTTTATCGTTGAAGCCTTAAGAAAAAAAAAAAAAAAGTCAAACAATGAATTTTATTCACGAAAATTCGATCGTCGTTTCCTCGCTCGAATCTGAAGAATCTGCCCCTCTGACTTGTTCGCTGTGCGACAAAAAATTTTCCAACGAAAAACGTTACTTCGGCCATCTGAGAATTCACAGCGCTCGAATGACGAACGAACGTTTTCCATTCTCCGCCGAAACCTTCGTTTCCCGATCGAGACCTGAGACGCACGAAAATTCGTGTCGCTCGCTCGCGAGACCCCACGAATGCGCGAAATGCTCGAGCGTCTTCGATCGCGCCTCTCAGCTCGATTATCATCGGCGAAGCGTTCATATGCGCGAAAAATCCCAAATTTGTCAGATATGCGGCAAGGGTTTTTTTCGAAAAAATGATTTGCAAACCCATCTGAACGTTCATCTCGGCACGAATCAATCGATATGCGAGATATGCGGTAGAAAATTTAATCACGTCTCGAATCTCATAAGGCACTGTAGAACGCACGCCGGCGCCAAGCCCTATCCCTGCGCGATATGCGGAAAACGTTTTACCCAGATAAGTTCCCTCGTTCGTCACAAACGCATACACGAGCGTGAATCCAAAAACGAAAATAACGATGAAAAAGCGAATAATGAAATTATAAAAGATTCCCAAGATCCTTGCTCGTCGGAGCAGAAAAAAATAACGAAACGTCGGCATTATTGTCGTATTTGCGGCGAAACTTTTCAATTTATTGTCTTATTGCGAAAGCACAAGAGAATTCACGCGAAAAATCATGAAACTTCGAATGATAAAGTATCATCGAGCTCCGGCGATTGTCGAAACATAGAGGAGGAAAAAATTTCAATTTTCAATGATAATATTGCCGATAAGAGGCAACGCGATATAACGAATAATCTCATTGACGAGCATCTCATGGAATTGGCGAAAAAAATGAATTCAATCGGGACTGAGAATGAGCGCGATCTGAGCATTTCTGATATTCTAAGTCCTTACGATTCGGAGACAAAATTTTACGAGATCTCAGCCGGCGGTGAGAGCTTGGAAAAAAATTATCACGACGCGCGATGCCTGAATAATATTGATTTTGAATCGAGCGCTGTTTCACAATCGTCGGTTTTCGAAAGCTCAAAAACGAGGAGTATCGTAAAAACGTGCCCTAAACAAGCAAAGATTGTAAAGCCAATTTTCCCGATCGAGGCTAGCCGATTGATGGAAATTGGGCAATCCGAATACGCGGATAATTCGAATATGCGAAGCTTGATACTCGAGGAAATTGCGAATGTTGATGAATTTCGGGAAGAATGTTTCGATGATCCTAGCCGAGAAATGACGAATAATGAGGAAAGGAATTTTCGGATCGAGGCGAAATCGATGAAAAAAAATGTAGATACGAATTCACGAGGATACGAGACTGAAATGGCGATCGATGTAAATAAAGAGCCAGCATTGAGGCTCGTTAAGACCGAGACGGGCGAACAATTTTACGAATTGATCGTTAACAATCGTGTCGATGATTGTGAAAATCAAGATTATCAGAAATCCAGCAAAGACGCTGATTCGCGGATCGACGAAACTGCGAGATTTTCAATTTTCGTGAATAATTGCGAAACGTTGGAAGAGGCAAATTTTGGCAATGTCACGAATGTCGAGCGATCCGGTGAATTTTTAAAATTTTCATCAAACATCGAGAATCATGACGAGGCGAAAAAAATCCCATCGGAGGGCGATAATAATTCTCAGATGCCGATGGTACGTCTCGTTCAGAACGAGGATGGCGAGCAATTTTTCGAACTCGTTAGAGAACCATTGGAGTACGAGAGAAATCGATTTAACGATTGTAGCATGGAAAATTCGTTAATTTCCCATGAAACTATCGGTAATCCTGATATATCGGTGAGATCGAAGGAAAAAACAGCGATTGTAACGAGTACAGGAGGCAAGAGCAGAGAAAAGAAGGAAATTACAACGATGAATAATGGAGAAAAAATAATGAAAGATCGTGCTCGTAAATTTCAATGCGACGAATGCGACAAATGGTTCTCGACCGCGTACAATTTTAAGCAACACGCCGGAACGCACTTCGCTGATCGGCAAAAATTTCATTGCGAACATTGCGGTCTGTCGTTTGCCTGGAAATCTACTCTCAATAAACATCTCGCTGGCAATCATCGACCGGACGGACCGCAGAAATTCGTTTGTGAAATTTGTCCAAAAGTCTATGGAACGCTTTCCCAAGTCAACGTGAGTTTTCACTTTCATTTAGAAAACAATTGAACCCGTGTAATGTAATATTATAAAAATTTTTGTTTCTTTTATAAGAAGTTTAAATCATTTTTCGTAATTATAATTCGTTATAAAGAATTAATCCATCGAGCGGCAAAAAAAAATTTCATTGTTTGTGCCCCGAGGGAGGGGAAAAAAAAAGTATTTTGATTTTAACGAAACGATTGGCACCTAAAAGTTTTTATGATCGCTGGTTACGAATTTGAGATCAATATTCAGAAATTCAAAATGGCGGATCCAGTATGACGGATAAAAATGAAAAAATTTACTTGATTCGAATGAAAATTGATATCAGAGGGCTTTTGAGGTCGCTGATTACGAATTTGAGGTCAAAATTCATAAATTCAAAATCGCCTATCCAATATGGCGGATCAAAATTAAAAATTGATTTAATTCGAATGAAAATCCGCACTGAGGAGTTTTCGAGGTCGCTGATTACGAATCTGTACTCAAAATTCATAAATTCAAAATGGCGTAGAAAAATGCACTTGATGCGTATGAAAATTGGTATTAGAGGGGGCTTTCGAGGTCGCTGATTACAAATTTGAGGTCAAAATTCATAAATTGAAAATCGCCGATCCAATATGGCGGATCAAAATTTAAAATTGATTTAATTCGAATGAAAATCCGCACTCGGGGGTTTTCGAGATCGCTAATTACGAATTTGAGGTTAAAATTCAAAATCGTGGATCCAAATCCAAAATTGATTTGATTCGAATGAAAATCCGCACTCGGGGGTTTTCGAGGTCACTGATTACAAGTTTGAGGTCAAAATTCATAAATTCAAAATCGCCGATCCAATATATGGTGGATCAAAATTCAAAATTGATTTAATTCGAATGAAAATTCGCACTGAGGAATTTTCGAGGTCGCTGATTACGAATCTGTACTCAAAATTTATAAATTCAAAATGGCGTAGAAAAATGCACTTAATTCGTATGAAAATTGGTATTAGAGGGGGCTTTCGAAGTCGCTGATTACAAATTTGAGGTCAAAATTCATAAACTCAAAATCGAGGATCCAATATGGCGGATCAAAATTTAAAATTGATTTAATTCGAATGAAAATCCGCACTCGGGGGTTTTCGAGATAGCTAATTACGAATTTGAGGTTAAAATTCAAAATCGTGGATCCAAATCCAAAATTGATTTAATTCGAATGAAAATTCTCGGGTGTTTTCGAGGTCGCTGATTACGAATCTGCATTCAAAATTCAAAATGGCATAGAAAAATGCAAAAATGCACTTGATTCGCATGAAAATTGGTATCAGAGGGCTTTTGAGGTCGCTGCTTACGAATTTGAGGTCAAAATTCAGAAATTCAAAATCGAGGATCCAATATGGCGGATTAAAATTCAAAACTGATTCAATTCGAATGAAAATCCGCACTCGTAGAATTTCGAGGTTGCTGATTACGGATCTGCATTCAGAATTCATAAATTGAAAATGGCGGACAAAAATTCAAAAATGTATTTTTGCTTCGCATGAAAATTGATATCCGAGGCTTTTCATGGTCGCTGATTACGAATCACCACTCAAAATTTGAAAATTCAAATTTTTCGATAAAATACGGTGGACTAAAATGCAAAAATGAGATATTGGATCCGTGATTTTGAATTTCTGAATTTTTGAGGCAAATTCGTAGCCAGCGACCTCGAAAACTCCTCCGAGAACCGAATTTCGTGAAAATCGTTGCGAGCCGATCACAAAATAATCGATACTCTCCGTACGGCATCGATGCCGCTCAGCGGGTTGATCAAATTTTTTTTTTTCCTTTGCAAATCAATCGCGCGAGAATTCATTTTCTTCGATTGAAAATCATTCAACGCGAGATCAATGCCGATTCGCAGGAGCACGTGAAGAGGGATCATCTGAAGGAGAGAAATCACTCTTGTACATTGTGCGGAAAAGCATTTTTCAAGAAATTCGATCTTCTTACGCACAGTCGAATTCACGCGAACGATCGTCCGTACGTGTGTCACGCTTGCGGCAAGCGTTTTCATCATCGGAGCCATATAATAAGGCACGAGCGTACGCACACCGGCGAAAGACCCTACGAGTGCAACATTTGTCGGAGAACTTTTTCGCAAGCCGGTTCCCTGAAGTCGCATCGACGCAGGCATCGCGAAGTGAAAATTGACATACTCGAGTATCGTATGAACGAGGATGATCCTCTTGCACTGGCCGTGCAATAATAAGAAAATAAAAAAAAATTTTAAAAAAATCTTACAGAAAATTTTTATTACATGTTTGTCACACGAAAATTAATCGCGTGGAATTTCATAGTTTTTTGTTTTTGTTTTTTTTTCAACAAACAAACGTTTGGGCGATCAAAATATCACGATATTTAGGTAAGTTTTTCTTTTCAGTACATCTTCGAGCATTCACACCCAAATTCTTATTTAATTTTTCATTAAAAAAAATATCATTGAACGAATTAAAGATAAGTCTCTCGGGGGGGGGGGGGGGGGGGGGGGGGGGGGGGGGGGGGGGGAAGTAAAAATCTCATGGAAATTACATTTTTTCGAATTGTTTTTTTTTTTTTTCTGATTTGACTCTAAAAATTTCATTTTACGATTATTTTCGGAGATATTGAGTGCAAAAAAAAAAAATTTACAGAAATTCAATTGCTCGATTATAATTAAATTAAAAAAATTTTTTTTTTAGATAGAATTCGTAAAAAAAAATCGATGGCTGGAGAAATTTCGTCATTTTAAAAATGACGCGCGCGTTTTTAGTCCCATATTGTGTTTTTTTTTTGTCGAGCAATTGTTTTAAGAAACAAAAAAAAAAACATGTCTCGTGTCCGATAGCGAAGCGTCGAAATTTTTTTAAAAAAAATTAGTAAAAAAAATCATGGAAAAAGTTACGATGGACCCGGAATTCGATTGGCTAATTCGAACCGGCGTGAACGCTTACAATATTTATCTCACGATGTTTCATCTGATAATACGAGACACAACTGCCGATCTCGACGAGGAAAATCCACGTGAGAATTTAAAATCGCTCAATGCTAAATCCTTCTGATCT
Organism: Rhorus exstirpatorius; assembly: GCA_963564615.1. Taxonomy (NCBI): domain Eukaryota; kingdom Metazoa; phylum Arthropoda; class Insecta; order Hymenoptera; family Ichneumonidae; genus Rhorus; species Rhorus exstirpatorius. Next base: position 36,652,524 of record OY751317.1, read on the forward strand.
CGGAATTTGATTGAAAAAATTAAAAAAAAAAAAACCATTTTGTCATTAATTTTTCTCTTTTCTTTTCTTTTTTTTTGTTTAATACTCTTTCAATCGCAGACACAATTTTCTATCCCCTGTTAATGGCTGCTATCGATCTATTGGTCTACCTGAGCATGGATTAACGACGCGCGCTGAGACCTTTTTTTTTTCCTTCTTTAGATCTCTCGTTTCGGGCACAGGAAGATTGGTAGATAATATTTTTCTTCTCTTGCGATATTGTAAAAAAAAAAATAATTCAAAACTTATGCATCTTGAGTCGTCTCAGTGAAAAAAAAAATTCTCTCGATTTCATAATTGTACAATTACGCTTTTATCGCCTCATATACTCGCAACTAGTCATTCTTATGATTAAAACGAAAAAAAAAAAAAAACAAAAAAATTATTCAGGGGCAAACTTTCTCGACTGTAAAATTACGCAAAAAAAATTTTTTTTTCCAATCATTCATAGCTCGCTCTGAAAAAAAATTTTTAAACTTACAAGCCCTCGAGTCAGTAGTAATAAAATGAGTCAAATAATAATAAAAAAAGGACCTGTAGTCGAAAAGTTGCGCTTAATTCTGCTAAAAGTCCCAAAATTCTTGAAAAAAAAAAAAAAAAAAAAAAAAACTGAATAAAGCAAAGTCAAATTCGTCCCGGATAATCCGCGACAAGAGGCCATTCGACGATATACACAAAAAAAATCAAATTTCTCGAATTTCCTTTTTTTTTTTTTTTTTGCTGACGATCATCCAATATCCAATTACGAAAGTTCTCAAGTTAGAGGATTTTTATTTTCCCCTATTTCTTTTTTTTCTTTCGTTTTTTTTTTTTTTTTTTTTTTTTTTAATATATATACAAAGCCTACGATCTACTATTATTTTTTTTTTTTTCTCGTTATATAATTTATATAATTCTGTACACGCGCGAAGATTGAGACACTATATGGTAAATTAAAAATTTTATACGGTATTTACAACGATTCTGTGGCGATTCGAAAAATACTTGAAAATGTGTTTTTTTTTTTGTTTTTTTTTTTTTTTTTTTTCCCGGAAACCGCGCTAAGAGGAAAAAAAAAGTTCCCCGGCAAAAGTGCTTGAGAAAAAAATAAAAAATTTTCTCGCGTTCTTTTTTGACCTTTTTTTCCCCCCCTACGGAGACACAATTTCGTGTCTTTGAATCGAAATTTGCACGTTTCGTTTCTCTCGTCCCCCCTGGGCGAAATGGAAGATTTTTCGTTAACGAAGGAAAAAAAAGTTATCCGGGATAAAGTTTACTCCTTCGTTGGGCTTTTTCGTCTTTTTTTTTTTTTTTTTGTTATAAATACGAGGATGTCCCCCGATTAACCGGCAAAACGATCGCTCGTTTTGCCGATCTTTTTGCTGCTGGCTGTTTTTTTAACCGGAAATCGATGAATTATCAGGCAAATTTTCTCTCCTGCATTTCCTGAAGCGCCTTTAGCGATCTCATCACCATTTGAACATCGCTGTCCTGTTCGCTGTTCCGCTGAGCAACTATACTCGTAGCGGCGTCATTCTCATCGACGATCATCGCAGCAGCCGCTTGTTCCTTGCGTTTTTCGCTCGTTATTCGCGACGACGGTGCATCCTCGTTTATTATCCGACTGAGATAATTCGTCGCTGCAGTTGTCTCCTCGATCTGTCGTTGTTCCATGATTTTTTGTTCCTTGCGCTGTTTCTTGGCTTCCTGAATCGATTTTTTCGTCGGCGGCTTGTCGCTCGACCATTTTTCCCGTCTTCTGTCTCTCCTCTCGCTTTTTTGACAAATTTCATCGCTGACAATCTCGTCGGCGGTCATTTCGTTCCTCGTATTCGCGTTTTCTTGTTCGCGCTGCTGCGATTGTTTCGCCAAAATTGTAATTTTTTCGTTCGTAGCTGAAATCGACGAATCGCCGCTCGTCGGTGGATTCGTTTCGTTGTACGGTGTTATCGAGACAATGTCTTTTCGAATTTCGCACGAATCGGCGATTATTCCACCGATTTTCGTACAATCGTCGCTTATCGGGGTTATCGAGAGCGAACAACTCGTCAGATCGATGGGATCAAATTTTTCTATCGTCGTGCCACTTTTTTTCGTATCGATCAATTGACACGTCGGTATAACGCTGATTTTTGGCATCGCTTCTCTGTCGCTGCGCGAAGACGACGCAGCTGCATTGTCCCGCGGCGTGACCGAAACGGCGGTGAAATTTTTTGACACGTTATTCCTCGAATCGTTCGTTAATTGAGCCTCGGACGATGATTTTTGGCTGGAATTCGTGAAATTTTGATGATTATCGTTTGGCGGTGAGCTCGCGGTCGATGAGGATGATAAAAATTGCGTTTCGTGAAAAGTTGCGGCGACGCAGGAGTTTTCGGCAAGATTCGTGGATTCTTGGCGAGTTGACGCGACGACGCTCGGATGTTGCTCCGCGGTCGAGACGCCTGTCAGGCTATTCGGTATCGACGGCGGCGTTTCGCGCATTTTTTTCGTTTTTCTCTTTTCGCTGCAACAATAAACACAGACGGGAACAACGTCTTTTTGGGTGACGGATAAGATTTTTTTTTTTTTTTGCGCGCGTCGAAGAAAGCGTTGCAGGTTTTTTTTTTTTCGGTTTTTGGTTTTGATCGATCGGGTTATTGCGAGAGAGAGAGAGAGAGAGAGAGAGAGAGAGAGAGAGGGGGAAATTAGAAAAGAAAGCAAAGTCATTTGCCAACAGTTTAATGATATAAATTACAAGCTTTTTTTTTTTTTGTTCTCATTCACGGAATGAAGAATACGAATTGTGGTTTTTTTTTTTGTTTTTGTTTTTTTTTTTTTTTCGTCGTTTAAACTGTCGACCGCGCGTGGTGCGTTTGGCATTAAAAAAATATCTCCAAAATTTCGGATACTGAAGTTGTTTTTTTCGTTTTTTTTTTTTCTTCTGTTTTTTCTTTCTTTCTTTTTTTTACAACTAAATCGCTGTTTTTAGCGCTACAGTTTTTTTTTTTTTTTTCGAATTTTTCCGGTCGCCAGGCTCGAATTGTGGTAGCTATCTCAGATAGCAACGACGAGACAAATTTCACATAAATAATGATTCAGCGATTTTTTTTTTTTTTCATAATCTCAAGAATGTTAGCGGGGACGAAAAAATAAGATTAAAAAAAAATGAAGAATGGAAAGAACGAGGAAAGGAAAAAAAAACAAAAAAAAAGAAAAAAAAAATGACAATTTGACGCAAATTACGAATTTCGAAATTTGAGGAATGCACGATGAGAAGAAAAAAAAACAAACAAACAAACAAATAAAATAATTATAATATCACCCGCGTGTGTTATGGAATTTTTGAGCTCCGGCTTCGTTGCTCAGTAAAGTCGTAAAAAAAAAAAAGTTAAGACGAATAGTCGTCTGGATGAGCGAATTTATCGATTATTTTTCAGGTTTTTTGTTTTTTTTTTTGGACTAGTTTGCGCCAAAGCGCGATTTACGAACCCTCATTAGCCTCGATTTATTTACAGGCGAAGCTCGAAGGGGGGGGGGGGGGGGGCGGCAAAAACCATCAAAGCCGAGAGGTGCGAATTGTGACGAGTGATGATTTTTTTTTGTTACTTGAGGGTATCTTGGGTTTTCTTGGTTACTTACACTGGCTCAGGGTTCGAATACTTCAGCAGAGTCTCCAATCGCACCCATCCCCCTGGCCAGATTGGCAAAATCTTCGATTCCATGTAAGCGGCGATGAAAGCTTCGGCGCTCTCTTTCTTATTTGGCTTTCGGATCTTGAAATAATGACGTCTCGCGCTGGCTATTTCGTAAATCAGCTTTCTGCGTTGGGATGAAACAGAGAAAAAAAAAGCATTCGTGTTGAAAAAAATTTTGAAGGTTTTTTTTTTTTTTTTAAGAACTCGAGAACAGTGTCGGGCACCACTAATTACTTTGTGTAATTAATTACATTGAAATTAGCAATTACATTGGTAATTTGTAATTAAGAGAAGAAAAAAATACTAATTACATTTTTAATTTGTAATTAGGAAAGAAAAACTTACTAATTACAATTGCAATTTGTGATACGAAAAATTTCAATTACAAATTATGAATGGAATTAGTATCGATTTTGCTTCGAATTACAAATTACGAATGTAATTAGTCTCGAATTTTCTTCTAATTGCAAATTACAAATATAATTAGTATCGATTTTTCTTCTAATTGCAAATTACGAATGTAATTAGTATCGATTTTTCTTCCAATTGCAAATTACGAATATAATTAGTACCGATTTTTCTTCTAATTGCAAATTACGAATGTAATTAGTATCGATTTTTCTTCTAATTGCAAATTACGAATGTAATTAGTATCGATTTTTCTTCCAATTGCAAATTACGAATGTAATTAGTATCGATTTTTCTTCCAATTGCAAATTACAAATATAATTAGTATCGATTTTTCTTCTAATTGCAAATTACGAATGTAATTAGTATCGATTTTTCTTCCAATTGCAAATTACGAATATAATTAGTACCGATTTTTCTTCTAATTGCAAATTACGAATACAATTTGTATCGATTTTTCTTCCAATTGCAAATTACGAATGTAATTAGTATCGATTTTTCTTCTAATTGCAAATTACGAATGTAATTAGTACCGATTTTTCTTCTAATTGCAAATTACGAATACAATTAGTATCGATTTTTTCTTCTAATTGCAAATTACGAATACAATTAGTATCGATTTTTCTTCTAATTGCAAATTACGAATACAATTAGTATCGATTTTTCTTCCAATTGAAAATTACGAATACGATTAGTATCGATTTTTCTTCTAATTGCAAATTACGAATGTAATTAGTATCGATTTTTCTTCTAATTGAAAATTACGAATGTAATTAGTACCGATTTTTCTTCTAATTGCAAATTACGAATACAATTAGTATCGATTTTTCTTCTAATTGCAAATTACGAATACAATTAGTATCGATTTTTCTTCCAATTGAAAATTACGAATACGATTAGTATCGATTTTTCTTCTAATTGCAAATTACGAATGTAATTAGTATCGATTTTTCTTCTAATTGAAAATTACGAATGTAATTAGTACCGATTTTTCTTCTAATTGCAAATTACGAATATAATTAGTATCGATTTTTCTTCTAATTGCAAATTACGAATATAATTAGTACCGATTTTTCTTCTAATTGCAAATTACGAATACAATTAGTATCGATTTTTCTTCTAATTGCAAATTACGAATACAATTAGTATCGATTTTTCTTCCAATTGAAAATTACGAATACAATTAGTACCGATTTTTCTTCTAATTGCAAATTACAAATATAATTAGTATCGATTTTTCTTCTAATTGCAAATTACGAATACAATTAGTAACGATTTTTCTTCCAATTGCAAATTACGAATGTAATTAGTATCGATTTTTCTTCCAATTGCAAATTACGAATGTAATTAGTATCGATTTTTCTTCTAATTGCAAATTACGAATGTAATTAGTATCGATTTTTCTTCCAATTGCAAATTACGAATATAATTAGTACCGATTTTTCTTCTAATTGCAAATTACGAATGTAATTAGTATCGATTTTTTTTCTAATTACAAATTACAATTGTAATTAGTATATTTTGTTCTTCTAATTACGAATTGAAATTGTAATTAGTATTTTTTTTTAATTACGAATTACATTTGTAATTTGTAATTAGAATATAATTAATTAAAAAAAAAAACGCCCGACACTGCTCGAGAACTGAGAACAAATAAGAATTGTGAGAAATATCAAAGTATGGATATTTTGAGAGAGAAATTTTTATTTAAATTGAACTTTTTTTTCTTTTATGGCTCGGTGTGTTGAAAGATTTTTTTTTTTACGGATTCACCAAAGCGGAAAATATTTCGAAACACGAAACTGCATGAATTTATAATTGCGCCATTGACGATTTTTTAAAAATTCTTTTAATTTTTTTTTTTTGTTATTTTTCAATAACTTACTTCAATTCGGTGGACCATGGAAATTTTTTTCGTGGAATCTTCGATTTCTCCGAGTTTTCGGCGTCACTGCTGTCGATTTCGGATGGTGAGCCCTCGTGACTCCTGTAAAAAAAAAAAAAAAAAAAAAAAAAAAAAAAAAAAAAAAAAAAAAAAAACAATCAACGAGATAAACTTTATATGAATATTAAACAGCACCCGAGAGAGACATCGAGAAGAAATCAATGGTGTCGGACGATTATTTATACTTTTTTTTTCTTTTTCTTCCCCGATATTCGTAGGAAATGGAAAAAAAAAAAAAAAAAAAGAAAAAAAGCCCTTGATGAACCCCACAATGTTCGATGATGAAATTTATGCTCCGATGAGAAAAGTTAAACGCGAAGAAGAAACGAACGAAAAAAAAAAAAAAAATTATTGAAAATTTCGAAAGAAAAATGATCGAAATGACACATGAGAGTCGAAATAGGTTGTGCTTTTTCAGAGCTTACCCACAGTATCGATATATCTCCCAGTACAAATGAGGGCTAAGAGAAATAAAGGGATTACGGATGAGTCACCAAGAGTACAAATCATATAAATTTTTTGATAAAAAAAAACGATTATTAAAATTATAATCATTATTTTTCTTGGCTTTTTGCCCCATCCCCGCCCCCTTTTCGAGCTCGATCAACCCCACCAAAGCTTACAATTTTGGGATTTCGTTGGAAAAAAAAAAAAAAAAAAAATAGAATAAAATAAAATAAAATGACGATTAAAGAGTCAGCGATAACTCACTTTTCCTCGGCGACCCTCTGGCATTCCTTGGCGTATCTCTCGACGACTCCCGGCATCATAGATTCAATTGTCGCTTTTAACCTGAAAAATCGGGACACTAAAACAGCGAGGGTGATTTTCGTTAAATCCACGGAACAATGTGGATATTCGAATATTTGAAAAAAATATTCAATATTTTTGATAATCCGTTGAATCAGCGACTTTTTACTGACGAGCGATAAAAAAAAAACGTTGATATTCGGAAAAGTCGACAATCCAAATAATTACAAATATATTTTTTTTCCTGTTTTTTTTTTTTTTTTGAAAAGAAAAGAAAAAAATGATAATAATTTTCGGTACCTGTGAAGCGGATCTTTCATTCTTCTCTCGGTGTCCTGAAGGCAGAGCTTTTTCGCGCGAGTGACGAGGGTCGCTTTGTTGCATCGTAGAAAAGGTGCGAGATGACCGTAGGTGAGCAATCGCGCACCCGGCGAATTCATCATACGCAATTTTTCTTCCAGCCTGAAAAATTCACGAATCCCCTCGAGATTAATTTTTTTTTTTAATTTTAGCCTCCGGGCTAATTTGTAACGAGAATTTTTTTTTTAATTCTATCGATTGATAAAAGTACTTTTTTTTTCTTCCCGTATAATTTGCAATTTTTCTTCCAGCCTGAAAAATTCACGAATCCGCTCGAGATAAATTTTTTTTTTTAATTTTAGCCTCCGGGCTAATTTGTAACGAGAAATTTTTTTTTTTTTTTTAAATTCCATCGATTGATAAAAGTACTTTTTTTTTCTTCCCGTATAATTGTCTCGGAAAATAATTGAGTTTGTTCATTTGAGACCGGAAAAGTGTAGCTGGAGTCTCGGAAAAAAAAAAAAAAAAATCAAATTTCAATCACGAGTTTAGGATTTCGTTGAAAAATTTTATAACTCATGTCAATAATTAAGGAGATTAGGCGGTTTTTTTTTGGTAATTATATTCTCTTTATCAATTTTACGCCCCGATTTGATATGAAAAATTCTTGGGCTCTATCCGAGAGTTCGGTACATCGTCTTGTTGGTTGAAATCTAAAAATCTTATGAAAAATCGAATAAAATTCATCTTACCGAGGGAAAAAAATTATTAAAATTCATTCTAGGGAATAAAAATCAATATCAATTCTAATATATTTAAAAAAAAATTACGAAAGCTTACATTGAAAAAAAAAATCAAATATCAGTCACGAGTTTAGGATTTCGTTGCAAAATTTTATAATTTATGTCAATAGATAGGCGATTAGGCGATTTTTTTTCGTAATTATATTCTCTTCATCAATTTCGAGCTCGATGCATCGTCTCGTTACTCGAAATCTAAAAATCTTATAAAAAATCGAATAAAACTTATCTTACCGAGCGAAAAAAAGTGATTTAAAATTCATTCCAGCGAATAAAAATCAATTCTAATTATAATAAATTAAAAATTAAATAACGAAAACTTACGTTGAAAAAAAAAACATGAAATTTGAGTCATGAGTTTAGAATTTCGTCGGAAAATTTTACAATTTATAACAATAATTAGGCGATTTTTTTTCGTAATTATATATTTCTTAATCAATTTCGAGCTCGATGCATCGTCTCGTTACTCGAAACCTAAAAATCTTCTAAAAAATCGAATAAAACTTATCTTACCGAGTAAAAAAAAAGTGATTAAAATTCATTCTAGCGAATAAAAATCAATATTAATTCTAATAAATTAAAAAATAAGTAACGAAAACTTACGTCAAAAAAAAATGAAATTTGAGTCACGAGTTTAGGATTTCGTCGAAAAATTTTATAATTTATAATAATTAGGCGATTTTTTTCGTAATTATATTTTCTTAATCAATTTCGAGCTCGATGCATCGTCTCATTACTCGAAATCTAAAAATCTTACCGAGTGAAAAAAAAGTGATTTAAAATTCATTCCAGCGAATAAAAATTAATTCTAATTATAATAAATTAAAAAATAAATAACAAAAACTTACGTCAGTAGGGTAGAGTTGACATTCTCGTCGAATATTTTGCCTTTGGATTCGCGATTTTTTTCAGCGTGAGCCTTGAGCTTGCCGATTATATCTTTGATGTCGTCGGGCAGTTGTTCGGGGAGCGGCGTGTCCTCTCTATCGGCCTCGTCGCACTCGGATTCCGTGCCGGCGTGAAAAGCCGGATTTCCGGAATCCACGGTGTCGCGGCTCGATTCGTCCTCGGCACGACCGGCATTAACGACGCTCTCGATCGCGTCATCGATATTACTGTCCTTGCCGACGAATTTTTTCAGATCAATTTTCTTCGCCGCGTCGATGCCATTCGTGGACGGTTGCGGCGGCGGCGGCGGCGGCGGCGGCGGCAGAGTCATCGATTTCTTCTCGAAACGTTTAATATCCATTTTTTTCTCCATCTTCCTCACATCGTATTTCTTTTCACCGATCGTTATCCTCGTCTTCGACAATTCGTACTTTGTCCTCTTTCTCTCCTCCTGATCCTCTGTAAGACGTCAACGATCAACAGCGTTAAAAAAATCATTCCGTTAGACCCAAAAAAAAAAAAAAACACCTCGTCTCTCATATCTGAAATTCCACACATGATTTTTTTTCCTTTTTTTTTTTGTTCTTTTTTTCCTTTTTTTAGACAATAAAATTACCCGAGGAACATTCCACATCGAGAATTTCGCGTTTCTCATCGTTGAAATTTTTTCCCACGCTCGTCGTCATCCCATCCGTATTATCGTCGCATTGCTGATTGCTCGGATTGCTCGAATTACACGAATCCGCCTGCTGTAATTTTCTCTTTCTCTTCATTATGTTATCGCTATTCGATTTCTTAACGCCGTTCTCCTCGGTTTTGTGTTTCTGCGAGTATTTAAAGTGACACATATATATATATATATGTATATTTAAATATTTATATATATAAAAAGCATTGGAACTAATTATGCCCAACTATTGGACGAAATTTATAAGAAAATTAATTATTCCAAACTCACAATCGTTGCGTTTTTTGGATTTAGCAAAAGCTTTCGATGCTATTTAAAAAAAAAAACCATCATTGTTCCAATATTTAAAGCTGGCTCTGTTCATTAAACGACAAATTATAGGCAAATATTCCTCACATCCAAATTGGCAAAAGTATTTGAAAAAATTATATATACTGGACTATTAAAATTCTTAAATCAATGCGATATCTTGTCTGCGAGTCAATTTGGCTTCAGAAAAAACATTGGAACTAATGATTCAATAGCCCAACTATTAGATAAAATTTATAACATTAATGATTTCAAACCCACAATCGCTGCGTTTTTTTTTTTGGATTTAGCAAAAGCTTTCGATACTATTAATCAAGAAAAGCTGCATGGAAAAATAGAATTTTATTGGATCAGAGGAACTGCTCAAAATTCATAGTTATCTGACTAATCGTGAACAAATCGTTAGAGTAAATGATGCACTCGGTGATGTTAGTATACTAACTACCGGTATTCCTCAAGGAACAATACTTGGTCCATTATTTTTCATTATTTACATAAATGATATGCTCCAAATTATACCGAGCACTGATACAATAGCCTGTGCAGATGATACCGTTGTCACATGCTCGGGAGACACTTGGGAAGAAGTCAAAATTGAGATTTCCACTTATTTGGGAGAAGTTGCAATTTGGTTAGCCAACAATGCACTCTCATTGAATATTTATAAAACAGTCTTCATGATTTTTGGTGGATATAAGAGCAGTGTCCCTAATAATATTGAAATTAAGATAAATAATATATCTCTAAATAGAACGGTATCCTGTAAATATTTAGGAGTAATTATAGATTGCTATCTGAGATGGGAATGTCATATACAGGCAATTATTAAAAAAAAACTAGATATTTCCTATTCATTTTTTATAAACTAGTAAAGATACTAGATTCAAGAACTATGTTAATCATCTATAATGCTTTGGTCCATAGTGCGACTTTATATGGGATAGTTGCTCGGGGACGTGGACAGTCGTTGGACCTCTGCAAAGATTACAAAACAGCCTACTGAGAATAGTGCTTAAAACTCCAAGTTGAAAAGCCTTTGAGTTTTGAAAACTCTTTTAGTATACAATCATTACTATAACACTGGGAAAAATTGAAATCAAACTACGATAGCTCAAGCAGCAATGCAAGAAACAAAAGCCTAATCCTTCATAATGTTAAAAAAGAAATTCATCACAGAATTAGTTTTATAACAGCGATGGTATACTTTAATAAGCTTGATAATGATCCGAAATCATTGAAATTCAGGAAAAATATTATAAAAAATAAACTGGGAAATTGTCTTATTGATATGAGAAAATAATATGACTTTTTATTTTTATTTAGCAATTATAAAAAAAACTAGATATCTCCTATTCATTCTTTATAAGCTAGTAAAGATACTAGATTCAAAAACTATTTTAACCATCTATTATGCTTTGTTCCATAGTGTGACTTTATATTACTGAGAATAGTGCTTAAAACTCCAAGTTGAAAAGACCTTTGAGTTTTGAAAACTTCTTTAGTATACAATCATTACTATAATACTGTGAAAAATTGAAATCAAACTACGATAGCTCAAGCAGCAATACAAGAACCAAAAGCCTAACCCTTCCTAACGTTAAAAAAGAAATTCATCGCAGAATTAGTTTTATAACAGCGATGGTATACTTTAATAAGCTTGATAATGACCCAAAATCATTGAACTTCAGGAAAAATATTATAAAAAATAAACTGGGAAATTGTCTTATTGATATGAGAAAATAATATGACTTTTTATTTTTATTTAGCAATTATAAAAAAAACTAGATATCTCCTATTCATTCTTTATAAGCTAGTAAAGATACTAGATCGAATAACTATGTTAACCATCTATTATGCTTTGTTCCATAGTGTGACTTTATATGGGATAGTTGCTTGGGGTCGTGGACAGTCATTGGACCTCTGCAAAGATTACAAAACAGCCTACTGAGAATAGTGCTTAAAACTCCAAGTTGAAAAGCCTTTGAGTTTTGAAAACTCTTTTAGTATACAATCATTACTATAACACTGTGAAAAATTGAAATCAAACTACGATAGCTCAAGCAGCAATATAAGAAACAAAAGCCTAATCCTTCCTAATGTTAAAAAAAATCTATCACAGAAGTAGTTTTATAACAGCGATGGTATACTTCAATAAGCTTGATAATGATCCGAAATCATTGAAATTCAGGAAAAATATTATAAAAAATAAACTGGGAAATTGTCTTATTGATATGAAGAAATAATAGGACTTTTTTTATTTATATTTAGCAATTATAAAAAAAACTAGATATCTCCTATTCATTTTTTATAAGCTAGTAAAGATACTAGATCCAATAACTATGTTAACCATCTATTATGTTTTGTTCCATAGTGTGACTTTATACGGGATAGTTGCTTGGGGACGTGGACAGTCATTGGACCTCTGCAAAGATTACAAAACAGCCTACTGAGAATAGTGCTTAAAACTCCAAGTTGAAAAGCCTTTGAGTTTTGAAAACTCTTTTAGTATACAATCATTACTATAACACTGTGAAAAATTGAAATCAAACTACGATAGCCCAAGCAGCAATGCAAGAAACAAAAGCCTAACCCTTCCTAACGTTAAAAAAGAAATTCATCACAGAATTAGTTTTATAACAGCGATGGTATACTTTAATAAGCTTGATAATGATCCGAAATAATTGAAATTCAGGAAAAATATTATAAAAAATAAACTGGGAAATTGTCTTATTGATATGAGAAAATAATATGACTTTTTATTTTTATTTAGCAATTATTAAAAAAAACTATATATTTCCTATTCATTTTTTATAAGCTAGTAAATATACTAGATTCAATAACTATGTTAACCATCTATTATGCTTTGTTCCATAGTGTGAATTTATATTACTGAGAATAGTGCTTAAAACTCCAAGTTGAAAAGACCTTTGAGATTTGAAAACTCCTTTAGTATACAATCATTACTATAATACTGTGAAAAATTGAAATCAAACTACGATAGCTCAAGCAGCAATGCAAGAAACAAAAGCCTAATCCTTCCTAATGTTAAAAAAGAAATTTATCACAGAAGTAATTTTATAACAGCGATGGTATACTTCAATAAGCTTGATAATGATCTGAAATCATTGAACTTCAGGAAAAATATTATAAAAAATAAACTGGGAAATTGTCTTATTGATATGAAGAAATAATAGGACTTTTTATTTTTATTTAGCGCTTATAAAAAAAAACTATATATATCCTATTTATTTTTTATAAACTAGTAAAGATACTAAATTTCCATCTATTATTGCTTTGTTCCATAGTCTGTCTTTGTATGGGATAGTTGCTTGGGGAGGAGCATATACCAAATGTCATTGGACCTCTGCAAAGATTACAAAACAGCCTATACTGAGAATAGTGCTTAGTGCTTAGGCCTGAGAGGTAGAGGAAAAAAAAAGTTGAAGAAAAAAAGAACAAAAATGCTAAAAAACCTTTCGAGGTTGATCATCGAGAAGGATATCGTCCTCGTCGTCGTCGTCCTCGTCGGAAGAGCTGAGGGCACGTTTTTCCATTCTCCGGAGGACCCGATTACCAATGTCCTCCTCATCCTCGGCGCTGGCCTCGCTGCTCTCCTCATCCTCGTCCTCGTTGCTGTTATTGTTGTTATTATTGTTGTTGTTGTTGTTGTTATTGAGTCGAGTGTGCGCGGAACTGTTTTCGTCCGCAGGCTTGAATTCGAGGGGCCCACTGTTGATGTAGAAACCCCCGTAAGCCGTTGTCACCTCACCGGGAACGATCTCGTCGTACTGCGGAGGGGGAAAAAAAAAAGAAAAGAAAAAAAAAAAAATGAGCGCGAAATCGACGAAAGGAGAATAAATATTAATCAACGATAATTTTCTGACTGACAATAAATGATAATTAATAATTACAATAAATGATAATGACAATAAATGATAATTAATAATTATCATTTATTGATTATTTATCATTATAATTATTATATAAATTATAAATATGAATTATCATTAGAAAAATTTTTTTTTTTAAATCCTACCGCGTCAGTGTTATCGATGAAGGAGTCGTTCTCGTCGTATCCTGCCCCCAAGTCGACATAATCGTCGTACTTGTGCCTCTTTCTTCCCGCAGTCGCAGTTCCCTAGTTTTTTTTTTTTTTTAATTTAATGAAAAAATTTAATCGAACGTTTATAATGAGAGAAAAACAAAAATTTTGCTCGTTTTTTTTCTTTCAACTCACGTATTTGGCCTCCAAACGATTTGCCATTTCTCGGAGCTTATCATCGTCATCGTCGCCATCCCCGAATGGGTCAGCTCCATTTGTTGCATTCTCGGCGTTCCTTATTTGCTCCTCTTTTCTTCGTTTCTTCTGCAAACGACGGAGAGAAAATACGCGTATCGTAATGAAATATTATTATTATTATTATTATTATATTTCAAATTTTTTTTAAAATGTCTGGAAATTTCATTTTTTTTACATTCTTTTCGTTATCCTCAAAAAAGAAGCTAACTTTATAAAGAAATGGCTGATCTTGAAGTATTTTTAATTTTTTTTTGCGTGGAAAGGCTTTTGTTATGGAGAAATTCGGAAAAAAATTATTGAGCGCAGGTTAATTTGATTCATACAACAATAATGATTCTCAACGAATTAAGAAAAATTCGAGATATCACAGAAAATTTGGATAAAAAAATTACTAAAATCAAACCATTCTCTTAATTATGCGCAAAAGTAATCTAAATTTTTTTTCTAAACATGATTTCAAGTCTGTTTGAAACATTCCAAGTACTCGGACATTAAAGTGTCTTTATTTTTTCTTTTCATGAAAATAAAGCTTTTTTTTTTTTTTGAGGAAGAAAAAATAATTAAAACTTTCACTGCTAATTTTCATGTAATTCTTTTAAAATAATACTTCAACAAATTAATTTTGATAAACCTTTATTTCAGTAAGCTAGATTCATTATTTTCTCAACCGGTACATCCCATAAAAATTAAATTCTACTATTTTTAAATTATATTTTCAAATTTCCAGCGATTTCACATCTATTTACAGATTAGTAGCTGCTCAGGCTCTCTCGCAGTATTAGAAAACGACAAAAAAAAAACATGGGCAATTAAAAAAAAATATTTTCACATCGAATTTTTGAGCTTTCGACAAAATTACCGTGTAATTTGGTATCAGCGAAAAGTTTCCGACCGAGCATAGACTTTAAAGGTAAAAAAAAATATGAAGGAGGAGAAATTGGCAAAAAACGATGGTTCGACTTTGAAAATTTGTGAAAAAATAAAAATAAAAAAACGAAAATCATAGTTCGATTAACCGAGCGGCATTTTAAAGCTAAAACGGTTGCAAAATGTTCATTGTATATAGGAATCCTGGGGCCTTCGGGAATGAAATTTACAAGGATTTTAATGAAGCAGCTAATTTTTCGCCAAAATCATGGAAAAACCTTAGAAAACCCTTTCGAATTGACTGCAGTTTAATTTTATTATCACAAAAATTACAAAAAATGTAATATTGCAGTCTCCATTACCGACGGAGAAATTTGAAAAACAGTTTTAGCAATAAAATTGAACTCTTAATTACAAAATGGAATTCAAAAGTATCGATCGATCGTTTACGACTTTTCATTCGAAAAATAGACACTAAAAGTGACCTTTTATTTACTAAAAAAAAACCACATGCTAAAATGTCGGTAAGACAGTTTTTAGATAAATAGAACGCGAGCACGGGTATTGACATTATGCAAAACTGTTTTTCTCCATATCCAACGATATATCAACGCGAAATTTACATTTATATCCCAAAGTTTCTTCCCTGCTGTATGAAACAAAAATACATAGAGGGCGTGAATATTGTGTACGTGGGGTACGATCTTTAATTTTTTATGATGGGGGGGGGGGGGGGAGCTTTTATATGAAAGGGTCGATACAAAAAAAAAATTAATGCGATAATAAAAAAAAAAAATTTTGAATAATTTTTCGAGTTTTTTTCTGATTGTTGAATGAAACAAATGGTGAAGTAGGGTAAAATAGCCGAGAAAAAAATGCATTAAGGTAGAATACTATCCTGCAATGTAAATAAATTTAAAAATGGCATTCCTAATATTTTTTGGCTATTAAATAATAATGATAATAATAATTTTTGGCTATTCTGAGCAATAAAAATTTACATGACATGAATTATGACAATTATAATTATTTTAAATCATATTCATCAAATATTCAACAAGCATTTGTTTTCGAATATTTTTTTAAAGCTCAGAAGAATTATTTTTTTTTTTTTAAGAATTTCCATTTAGTGTTTTCATTCGAAAATCGGATACGGCAAGACTTTCAGTAAAATTAGATTTTATTTTTAACGATTCTCGTCGAGCAGAGCGCAAGTTAAATCAGCAATTAAATTTACGGTAAAAAAAAAAATTTTTAATAAAAAAAGCTAAGTTTTTGTTTTTTTTTACCTCGCAGCATAACTGAGACTTGTAGCTTGGACGCTAAATTAATTTTAATTAGCCTTAAATTAAGCCAATGCTCGCGGTTTTTTTTATCCTCAAAAAACTGATATCCACGAAAATACAAAGAAATATATATATATATATATATATATATATATAACTCAGAATTTAAGAATTAAAGTTGAAGAAGCTGAAACGAGATAAGGTGGGGCTTGAAAAGGCGCGGAAGCTGACCACACGGATACGTACGAGCTAGATCAATAGCGAAATGCGAATGGCAACACGAGTACCGACGTAAACAAAAGTTTGCCACATAAAGACAAATGGACGAATAACCGGCCTTCATACTCTTACGAAAAAAAAAAAAAAAAGAAAGAACAATACGTCGATAAGAAACTTCGAGTCCGGGTTGAGAAATGACAATGCGCCATCTGGCGCTATTATTGAGCCATTTCTCGCGCGAAACACCGAAATACAACGTGTCAA
This sequence comes from Rhorus exstirpatorius, assembly GCA_963564615.1. Taxonomy (NCBI): domain Eukaryota; kingdom Metazoa; phylum Arthropoda; class Insecta; order Hymenoptera; family Ichneumonidae; genus Rhorus; species Rhorus exstirpatorius. Next base: position 36,669,243 of record OY751317.1, read on the forward strand.
GAAAATACGATAATAATATTTGTACTGCGTTGCGAGATCATTTTCGTGAAACTCGAACGGAAAAAAAACTAATATTGTTCCTCGATAAAGATAAGAAGAAAAAAATTATAAGCGAGTTTTATGCTTTATAAGAATGAAGAGAATTTTTTTTCCCAACGTTCCTCACTTTATTATTATCATTATTATTAAGCAAGGTAGTTGGAAAAATCATTATTAAAAAAAAAATATTGCAAGAATGATGAGAAAAATAATTAATTTTTAAAAATAATTCTCAAAATGCCCATCTCTGAATAATAAGAAATTTCGAAAAAAAATACGTCAGCTGTTTTCATATCGCGAGATCATTTTTCGTAAAACTCGCGCAAAAGAGTATTTAAATTTTATTAATTTATTCACGGATCAAAAAAATATTTCGCCTCATTATTTTTATCCTCAAAGAGTCGAAATATATTGCCATAAAAAGATTTGAAAATTTATCGCATGAGAAAAAAAAAAAATACGAATAAATTAATTTATCGATGCGACTAAAAATAACTGATCTAGTTGCGATTTTGAAGAAAAAAAAAAAAAATCCAACGCTCTTAATTCCCTGCTCATTTAGAATTTCGAGAAACCGGTTAGATAAGCTCTCGTTTCATCACACGATGAGTAAAATCGTCGAAACATGTGCTCGCTCGACGCACAACGTGCTTCGAAGCGTTGCGCGTCCCGCGAGTGAATTTCTCGATTCTTGAATCGATCTGATTTCTTGTTTTTAACGGTACGGAAATATATAATACATAAATGTATATTTGAATATATTAAGCATAGGTCATAGATAGCGCGTGAGAGAGTCGCGTGATCCTTGAAGAGAAAGAAAAAAAAATAATAAAAAGTTCGATCGATCAAGATGTGTGCTCTCGAATTTCACACACGCACCTACGAGAAATCAAGGCACGAGATGGACGGTGTAGGAAAACGTTGAATTCGCCAATCTCGTTCGCGCGCACGGAGGAGAAAGGAGAAAAACGAAGGAGAGAGAGCCCCGACGTGAGATACATGGCGACACACACATCGCGATCAGAAAAAGAGAAAGAGAGAGGGAGAAAATAAAGAGACAGAGGGAGTACTACTCGACCCCCATAAAGCGAAAAAAAAAAAAATATGGAAGGGACAGGCAGAACGGAGCGATTCTCTGAGATATTGCAACGATCTGATATTGTTAGCTGCAATATTTTGCCACGAGCGCTTTTCTCTCTCTTACTTTTTATTTTCAGGGGCTAAAAAACGAAAAAAAAAAAAAAAAAAATGGAAATTCAATATAACAGGGGACTCGCGCAATAAAGAAAACCAAAAGAAAAAGAGAGAAAAAAAAACGATGCTAGGATTCGGACTAGCTTAGAAGCCGGATATCCGACGACACCTGGCGGCAACGAATACAAACAGTCGAACGAAAAAAAAAGGAAAGAAAAAATCATACAACTTGCGCGAACACGGCGACGTTCTCAAATTCTATCATACAACAATTGCACCATCATGTATCGCGGAATGAAAATAAAAATAAAAAACAAAAATTGAACATCGCATAAATACATCGTAAACTTAAAAAAAAAAAAAAAACAAAACAAAACAAATGGGCAGTAAAGTTTCGCAAATCTCTCTTCATGTCGAACTATATATTTCAATTCACGACTATAACTATAACGGACATGCCCTCGGAGACTCTCGTGATCCTTATGGATGAACGAGAGAAGCCGGAATCGCGTCTCGGTTCGTTGCGCGTAAAACTCTCTCGCTCTCGCAAAAACGGTGACAGCCACGAATGCACGTTTTATTTTTCAATTTTTATAAATTTTTCTTCTAAATTTTTACCGTTGATCGATTCGATCTGTAGCAACAATGAGGGGGAAAGAAAACAAAAAAAAACACGAGGTCCACGCACGATTCGCGCATACACAGCCTAGCTAATCTCTCTCTCTCTCTCTCTCTCTTCCCTCCCGTCCCGAGCCACCCCGAGGCCAAAAACGTCTTTTTCGATTAATCCGAATCGGAAATTTTCCCCCCAACAGCCGGTTGAGCTCACACCGGCTGTACAAAAGCCTCGCGATTATACAGAGCGCGCACACACACACACACTCGAGCACGTAGGCGGAACTAATTGTTTTGCGGAATTTTGTTTTTTTTTGTTCATGCTTTTTTTTTTCGCGAGAAACAATGTAATTTTCGTATTTTTTCTTTCTCTCTCACTTACCTCGGCCGATTTGACGAGCTGAGCGTAATTAAACTCGGAATATGCCTTGTCGTTGGACTCCGGCAGGGCGATAGTGAAGCGGAAGGAGGGCGCAAGCTGTTTGCCCTTTTCCCACTTCTTTTCCTTCTTCGTGGCGTGCCCCAGGGAATCCGGAAACTCCAGGCACTGCGGGACAACCCGTTTAGGTTCTGACATTCTACATTTGCACGATCTTGACGCGTTTCACGGTTACAACTGCTTTACGAAACGTCGACGAAAACATGATATTACACAGGGACACACACACACACACACACAATTTTTTTTAACGTTTTTTTTTTTTCTTCTTTCGTTCCGCTCTCTCGCGGTTACGAGTATATGTATATATATATATATATATATATATTTTTATTTTGCACGTCTTTTTCAAACACCGAGGAGACACAATCGCTCGCACGTCGCCATCTTCGGCACGAGACTACCTCTACTGTTTTTAGAGTGCGCTGACGATGCCACATACGCACACATGTACGCATCAACGCACACCAGTGGCGCCACCATGAGGATCTACGCTCATCTCCCCGGACGACGCCATTTTTTTTTGCGACGATCATTTGCGCGGGAACATTCGATGCGATGAAAATTTAAGAATTTTACCGGCAATCATGTTACGATATGGAATTAATTTTTGAAAAAAATTTTCATAAATTTTGACGATAATTGGTTGGATTATTATTATTTAGTTCTGACGAGTGCACGGTTAACCTATAAAAAAAACGAATAGCTGTAAATTTACAGAGATCGCGTAGTTTTTTGGTTCTTGTTTTGTCCAGGAGGATGAATTTTTTGTGTTTATTTATTGAAGAAAAAAAAAAAAACCTGTAATGCTTGGATTTTTATTTCGCAAATTTTTTTATTCACTGCAACTGGACGGACAATATTACAGGTTGAGTCGTTAATTTGTGGCGATTTGTCGGGTCCTCCGCGACCACCTCGAAAATGCGAATTGCACTTTTACCGAGATGACACGACCGATCGGGATGAAATTTGCTCAGGCACTGCGTCATTATGGCAAAAATTGGCCCGATAAATTTTGTCCCGATCGGTCATCCTGTTTGGGAGAAAGTACCGTTAAAGTAGTCCATGCTCCATCCCGGTACGCCAGAGTCGACAATATGATTTAATAATTGACCATTTTCAATCACGTGGCACAATTATGAGGTCCTGATTTTTCTAAAAAGTTATAATTATTTTTGTCAACTTGTGATTGGATCGAAAAACTAGTCATAAAAATATATGGCAACGTCGTCCGCGCTCTCCTGTTGCGTGAACCGTATCAACGAAAATGATCTTCGTTGACCGTGGTTGCGTGCAAATGTGAGGTTATGTTTCTGTTTTCATACGAAATAAATATGAATGCAGAAGTTATATATTATCAGTATTAACGAGAACTACAATTTGAGAGCTGAATATGAAAAGCAAAAAAGGTCAATTTGTTGCTCGTAAGCGTGAAAGCAGTTTTCCTTATTGATTTTTATAAGCGGCGGTTTCCACTCAACGATGTATGAGCCACATAATTCCAGTGGAAAAAATTTTTGGTGAAAATTTCAAGTACTTCGCGTTGAAGCAAAAATTTGAAAAAAAATCAACCACATTGAAGATGATAATAATATCGATTTCCAATAATAACAACGCCGAAAAACTATCAAAAAATTGTTTAAACAATAAATTGTTGCAGAAATTTTCCGTAAAAATGTACATATTTCGATTATATGTAACGAATTCCTCGATTTTTCCGAATACATATGAATTTTTCAAGAATTTTCTTAAGGTTGTTTTTTATTTATGTTTTTGAAAATTTTCAATTTTGAAAATTGCATGAAAAGTGGTGTATTTTGGATACGTTCTCGTACAAAGGTTCTATATTAACTTCACGGATCATCAAACGAATACTTTCATAACTTTCATAACTTATATACTTTTATAACTTGTAACTTTTATAGCTTATACTTATAACTTATAACTTATAGCTTTTATAAACTTTTATAAACTTATAACTTTTATAACTTTTATAAACTTATAACTTATAACTTTTATAGCTTATATACTTTTGTAGCTTCCGGATCATCAAACGAATACTTTTATAAATTCAGTTTCATTACATTCTAAAAAAAAAAAAAATAAATTATAAACCATAAGAAAATTCTTGAAAAATTCATATGCATTCAGAAAAATCGAGGAATTTGTTACATATAATCGAAATACGTTTTTACGGAAAATTTATGTAACAATGTATTGTTTGAACAATTTTTTGATAGTTTTTCGGCATTGTTATTATCGGAAATCGATATTATTATCATCTAAAATATCGTTGATTTTTTTCAAATTTTTGCTTCAACGCGAAGTGCTTGAAATTCTCACCAAAACGTTTTTTTTTTTACTGGAATTATTTGGCTCATACATCCTTAAGCCACGGAGCTCCCTCTTTGCGAGGATGTTTTTTTTTCTATAAAAACTCAAGTTTTGAGGGGTGGCAGCATGAAAAATCCAAAATTTGTTTTTTTCTAACACCCTAATGTACCTATATATATATTAGGGTGTGTCGAAAATGAACTTTTTTTTTCGCTCCTACCACTCAAAACTTTAGGTTTGGACATTAAAGAGGTCCTCGTTCAGGGAGGGCGCTGCAGCTTGAAGTTTAGAGGTCGCTCAACGAGGATTTAGGTTTCCCATCTAATTAACACGTGAAAAATATTGTTTTTCATTCAAAATGATGTCAGGCAACCAAAAAATTGGCGATGTCTGTGTTTCTTGGCTTATTTGAAAGCGTGACTCGTCCCCTAAACGACGACAGGTCGTTTTTCGACTTACCTTGTTCCAATTTTATTTTTTTCGCCACTTTTCGACCGCTATAGTCACTTTTTCAAGTTTACAAAGTCTCCAAGTTCCAAAATGAGTCCAATATGAATCGCTACAAGTATTGAGCGTTGATTCGAATCTAAATAATCAACAATCAATACTTGTAGCAATTTATTTCGGACTCATTGATACCTTGGAGACTTTGTAAACTTGAAAAAGTGACTATAATGGTCGAAAAGTGGCGAAAAAAAAAATTGGAACGAGGCAAGTCGAAAAACGACTTATCGTCGTTCAGGGGATGAGTAATGCTTTCAAATGAGCCAAGAAACACAGACATCGCCAATTTTTTGGTTGCCTGACATAATTTTAAACGAAAAACATTTTTTTTTTTACGCGTTAATCAGATGGGAAACCTAAATCCTCGCTGAGAGACCTCTAAACTTCAAGCTAGGGCGCCCTCCTTGAACGAGGCCCTCTTTAATGTCAAAACCCAAGGTTTTGAGTGGTAGGAGCGAAGAAAAAAAAAAAAAAGTTCATTTTCGACACACCCCAATATATATATGCTACAATGCGCTATTGCCAATCTTATGTGCCATTTTCTTCACTTTTTCACTTTTTTTTTCAAATAAAATACATCCGTAATATCTAACGAACACGTGATGCTTTTTTTTTTCCTCTTCCGATCCGAGTGAACTAATTATTGGCCTAAAAACGCGATTCGATGCTGCTATCACAAGTTGCCCCATGTACCCGTCTCAATTTTCGGCATTTAATTTCTCTCTGTGATCGATCGGTAACCAAGCTTGAGATTTCCCTAACGCGAGAGTCGTTTGCCAAAGCTTCGATGTATCGAAAATTGAAGTGCCCGACTTTGAAACGCTATTACGACAGGACTACCTCAAGGATTCTTCCTCTCTAGAGCTCATAAGTCACGTGATACATGCCCGCCTTTGAGATCTGTCCGGAAAAAATTCATATTTCCGGACTTGTCAATTTTTTCAGACTTGTTCATACACAATAATGTATTTCAATATTTCTTTGGGCTTTTTTTTCTCACAAATTTTGTCGCAAACTTTGGTTTTTTTCCCCTCGTCGGATATTTTTCGATATAATTTTTGAAAAATATTTGCTCGATCCGAGTGAAATCGATCAAGCTTCGCCGGTGTAAAAATAAAAATTCGAAAAAACTGAATATTCGACGAGTAACAGTTTTTCTTTTTGGTTGCCAAAATTTATCTTTCAAAAACCGGATATTGGGAATCGTGGGGAAGGTTAAAAAAAAAAAAAAAAAAAAAAAAAAATCCAGTGAAGCCTGACAAAAGGATTACTGAGCGATACTCGACGTTTTGTTCTTTTTTTTTTACTGAAAATTCGTCTTGATAAAAAATCTGCTAGACATAATCGAGTACACCCTGCATACAAATTTTTGTGACAAATATTTTCATTACCAAAAGTCGAAAAAATAATATATCTTTATATATACATATATATATATATATATATATAGATATAGATATTTGTGTTTATATATATATCTCTGCGTGATAAAAAATCGTACGTTCGTCTCGACGAATTAAACGCTATACGGCCATTTCTTTCTGTATAAAATGTCGTTTTTCATTCCAGCGCCTGCAACGTGAGGATTATCATCACATAATCATTATGAAAAAAAAAAAATATGGTATACACGATTTCGAGAAAAAAAAAAAAAAAAATATTAAAAAGATCTGAAAATAAAATCCAACGTACGAATTTGATTTAAAAGCATTAATGCACAGCCCTGGGGTCCGTGTCGTCGTGTAATTTCAAAAAGGAGGGGAAAAAAAATTAAAAAAAAAAAAAGGGCAAAAAAAAAACCTCAACGACAATTTTATTTCGAGTCGTTCGACACGCCTGGCCCTCCGTTCACCTTTGAATTATCATTATTTCTCGTTATTTTAATTGCCGAAAATTGCTGACCTAATATCTGCATGACCTCCTTGTGCTGAACGCCGTTTCGCTTCTTCTTCACCGTCGAATAATTTTCCTTGACGTAAAGCGCGAAACCCGTTGCCTTTCTCGTAACCGGTGTTCTCGATTCAATTTTTCCCGATTTCGTCATTTTGTTGATCAAAAGCTCAAATTTACCGTAACAATGACCGCATCGCTTACGATCGATGTCCAAAGATTTCGAGTGTCGACCGACGCTGTAACCGCATCCGGTGCAGCGATACGTGAATTTCGTCGTTATCTTGTAATCGTGGCAGCGTTTTATTTCCGGCAATTCCGGAAATGTCCTCATTGCTTTCGCGGCCCTGATGGAAAGAGATTTTTTTTTTTCGTCACGGATTTATTTTATTTTATTTTTTATTTTTTTCCCCCCCGAGGATTATCGAGAATTTATCGATCGAATGCGAAGAATAATTGTAAACTTGCCAGGCTTTCCAGAATGGCCCATGACCGTCCGAGACATCGTTGATCAGCCATGCGGCTGCGTGACACATCTCGTGAACGAGAGTGTCCCTCAGTCTATCGGGAGTATCGAGAATCTGCGGGGGAAAAAAAAAAAAAAAAAAAAAAAAAAAAACCGGCAAATCGGCGAGAGAATCATTGATTTTGATTCGAAATTTTACGAAATTTCGGATTTTTCGTAAAACTTTACGTTGAAAATTTTGATCCTAAACCTTTTTGACGATTAGGAGAGTGAATCAATTTTTTTTTTTCAATCTTTGGGGCGCATAATGCGGAGTAAGTAAAAATAATGAGGACGTATTTGTTTATTTTTCGTTAAAAATGACAGATGCACCTTTTATAGGCAATTTCATTTCACGGATTTTGATATATAGATATAGATATAGCGTAACACGTGTGACGTCATAATGTTATATTTTTCAATTTGTTAATATTAACGGCAATTTTGATTCAAATGAAAAAATAAAAAATACGTAGTAAATATTTTTTTCCTAAACTACGAGATTTTGAGATAAAAAAAATTTCATTTATGCTCCTATTTAGGAGTATGAATGAAATTTTTTTTTTTCAATCTTTGGGGCGCATAATGCGGAGTATGTAAAAATAATGAGGACGTATTTGTTTATTTTTCGTTAAAAATGACAGATGCACCTTTTATAGGCAATTTAATTTCACGGATTTTGATATATATAGCGTAACATGTGTGACGTCATAATGTTATACTTTTCAGTTTGTTAATATTAACGGCAATTTTGATTCAAATAAAAAATACGTACTGAATATTTTTTTCCTAAACTACGAGATTTTGAAATAAAAAAATTTCATATATGCTCCCATTTAGGAGTATGAATGAAATTTTTTTTCAATCATTGGGGCGCATAATGCGGAGTAAGTAAAAATAATGAGGACGTATTTGTTTATTTTTCGTTAAAAATGACAGATGCACCTTTTATAGGCAATTTCATTTCACGGATTTTGATATATAGATATAGATATAGCGTAACACGTGTGACGTCATAATGTTATATTTTTCAATTTGTTAATATTAACGGCAATTTTGATTCAAATGAAAAAATAAAAAATACGTACTGAATATTTTTTCCTAAAATACGAGATTTTGAAATAAAAAAATTTTTTATTTGTACTCGCAATTTGTAGGGTTAGTGCACGTCGACTCCATGAAATCCATGAAATTTTACCAAAATTTCATTCCCTCACTATCGTTGGTTCTCGAGAGAATGATTAATAAATTCTCAATTTTTGAAAAATAATAACTTCGTAACGGTTGATCGGATTTTAACGATTAAAAATAGAAACTTTTTAATTTTTTTCCCTCTTTTCGAAAAAAAAAAAAAACCAAAAATATGCCGTCATCGGAGAAAAGCTCATTGGACAATTTTCGGGGAAATTTTTTCGATTTTTTTTTAATCTACGAAAGGGCCAATCGGAGTTCCACTCAATATATTTTTTCCCCGATAGAGGAGGGCAATACGCAACTCCGCAGGATTTTTTCAAAATCGAACAGGGCATCGGCGAAGAGGGAAAAATTGTTTTTTGTTAACTTATCCCGAAAACTGCCTAATGAGCTTTTATCCGATGATGACATATTTTTTTTCGAAAAGGGGAAAAAACAATAAAAAAAGATTCCTTTTTTAATCGTTTGAATCCGATCGGTAGTTACGAAGTTATGATTTTTACAAAATTGAGCATTCATTAATAATTATTTCGAGAACCAACAATAGCGAGGGGGATGAAATTTTGGCAAAATTTCATGGATATATTGTCCTTGGAAATGCCCATACTGAATAATTTTTTTGAGACAATAAAAAAAAAAAAAAAAAAAAAAAACGAGGTAGCTGAGTTGACGCGGAATGCGAAATATGCTGAAATTTTGATATTTTGGCATACCTTCGTGGCCAGTACAATTCGGGAGGAACGTTTAACACCGCTGAGAGGCTTTACCGAGCGTTTGTTGTAACAAAAGCCCGCGGTACCTCGCATCCTGACGTTCCACTCGATCGACAAGTCGGCCGGTAATTTATCGTCAAAAATTTTCTCATTGTAAAGCCTGTACAGGTATTTGCATAATTCCTCCTTCGTATTTTTGTAATCCTGACGATATTTCTTGGCCTCGGGATGCGCATCGACGTGACAAATCGTCGGCGAAAGCGACGCGAGAAATGTGACGTTTTTTTTTGTAATTTTTTCGCTTGTCACGGTATTCGATATTTTCGCATTTTTCGTTGTCGCGAAGCCATCGACGCGACTTTTTGTCGTTACTTTTGCCGGTATAACGTCATTGGGATCGTACTCGCTCGTATCGCCCGTGTCGCTATCGTCATCGCTGAACGACAATACTTTTCTATTGTCGATACGCCGATAATTATCGTCCTCGCTTTCCGAATCGCAAATTGCGATTGCTCTGAAGAAACGGATCGAACGAAACATTTTTTGGCGTTTTTTTTTTTATTTTAATTGAAATTTATAATATTAATTATAATTATTGATGAAAAAAAAGTGAAATATTATTAAATTTTTGATTGATCGAAGATAAATCGATAAAGAATAATGAAAATTATAATCTTTGAGACGGTCGTACCTTTGTATATTGAGTGACAGCGGCGTGGGTTGATTATTCGTATTACAATCGTCCGAAGTTCGTGGATTCGTCAATGCCGTGAGATATGTACTCTCGCTGCGGCTATCCGACGGCGACGACGACGACGACGACGACGATGATGAATCCTTGATAAAGTTGCATCTACGACGATCCGGCTTTGTCACGGGCTTCTTCGTTGAATTTAAATTTGGTTTGATGTTCCTGACGACTGTGGAAACAAAAAAATGCCATCAAACTGTACAATTTTTGATGCCATTTTTTGTTTTTTTTTTTAAACGTTATCGGTAGAATAAAAGATCGTTCGACGATATGATTCGAATAAAAAATGAGAAACGGTGAGAATGTCGTGTAGCCTGGGATGGGATAAAAATGTAAAAAAAAAATAAATATCAATATCGAAGATACTGAGATTAATTTTTAATAATAATCGTGGCTGTTGAGAAATTGGTTTAACCCTTTAACGGCTGAGTTTTTTTTTTGGAGCGTTTGGCAAAGTTGGTACAGCGTGAATCTGAGTTCACGAGTACCCGATGTGAGAAAAAAAAATATTCCAGAATTTTTCTACCCTTAGAAACTACCCCCAAATGAAAAAACCACCCCGATCGCTTGAAAATATCTTAATTTCATTTTCCATGGTTCATTTCTGCCGGAAATTGAGGAAAAGTCATTCCGGAAGACGTAGTGGGATTCTGAAGAACTTACGGATCAATCAAGCCTTATGAACTAGCCCTCAATTGAGAGAAATTCACCCCCCCAATGGATAAAATGTTATCATCTCATTTTCCGTTATTTTATCCTGATCTGAATCGAAATATGAGTGTTCCAGAACACACGAGCATATTCCAAAGGACTTACGGATAATTTCAGCCCTTATGAACAACCCTTCGGTTGGGAAAAATTCATTCGCAACGCATAAAACGTTATTACTCGTTTCATATTATTTCATTCTAATCCAAATCGGAATATGAGTATCCTGAAACATGCAAATATATTCTGAGGAACTTATGAATCATTTCAACCCTTATAAAGTGCCCCTCAATTGAGAAAATATCGGCCTCGCAAGGGGACTCACATTCAAAAAGCACCCCGATCTCACTAATGACAGTTGTTTTTTAGGTGCATCGCAACTTCTAGGGGTAGTTTTCGATATTTTGTTACTGTTGGGGGTAGTTTTCGATTTAGATTTTTTTGTTACGAATTTTTCATGTTTTTTCAAAAATTTATATGAACAGAACATCAATAAGAGTGCATTTTCAGGCGCATCACCACTGCTAGGGGCGGTTTTTTTATGTTTCGTTACTGTTAGGGGTAGTTTTCCATTCGGATATTCTTGCTAAAAATTTTTCATGCGTTTTCAAAAATACATATGAACTGAATATCAATGGAAGTGCATTTTTGGGCGTATCACCATTTATAGGGGTGGTTTTCGATGTTTCGTTACTGTCAGGGGTAGTTTTCGATTCAGATTTTCTTGCTACAAATTTTTCATGTGTTTTCAAAAATTTATATGAACTGAACATTAATAAAAGTGCATTTTCAGGCACATCAGCACTGCTAGGGGCGGTTTTTTGATGTTTCGTTACTGTTAGGGGTAGTTTTCCATTCGGATATTCTTGCTAAAAATTTTTCATGCGTTTTCAAAAATACATATGAACTGAACATCAATGGAAATGCCTTTTTGGACGTATCACCATTTCTAGGGGTAGTTTTCGATATTTTGTTACTGTTGGGGGTAGTTTCCGATTTAGATTTTTTTGTTAAAAATTTTTCATGTGTTTTCAAAAATTTATATGAACTGAACATCAATAAAAGTGCATTTTCAGGCGCATCATCACTGCTAGGGGCGGTTTTTTTATGTTTCGTTACTGTTAGGGGTAGTTTTACATTCGGATATTCTTGCTACAAATTTTTTATGCGTTTTCAAAAATACATATGAACTGAAAATCAATGGAAGTGCATTTTTGGGCGTATCACCATTTCTATGGGTGGTTTTCGATGTTTCGTTACTGTCAGGGGTAGTTTTCGATTCAGATTTTCTTGCTACAAATTTTTCCATGTGTTTTCAAAAATATTTATGAACTGAACATCAATGAAAGTGCATTATTGGGCGTATTACCATTGCCAGGGGTGATTATCGATATTTTATCACCGTTAGGGGTGGTTTTTGGTCCGGACCTTTTTGCTACAAATTTTCGATGTTATTTCAAAGCGCATACTTGAGATCGCGACTCTAAAAAAAATTTTCCCTGAAAGTTATGCTCATTTCTCATTTTTTTTCGTAATTTTCGCACTTTTTTTTACAGGGTGTAAAACTGAAGGGGTGCAACCCTTGCGTTCGCCGAATTTTTCATGCTTAGATGCATCCTTTATCTTCAAAATGCGACCTCAACGATGTCGATATGCACATTTTTTTGTAGAAGTTACGATTTTTCAAAGCAGGTGGGACGTGTATGTGTCCCACCAGCCGTTAAAGGGTTAAAAAAAATTTACAGCTTATTCGAAAACTAAATATTTTGTCATGTAAAGTGTATTCGTTGATTTTTTTAAATCAACTTTTGTCAAAAATTTTTTTTAATTAAATAATCCCTTGCATACGAAAAATTTTTTTTTTTACTATTATTATTATTATTATTGAAACAGAGTTAGGGGGGTGAAAATTACCGGAGCAATTAGTTACCGTTTTCATTATAATTATTCCAAGTAATTGAAATTTTTAAAAAACACAATTATTAATTTTAATTTCATTACAATTTTACCCAACATTGAAAATCAAAATGTTCTCAGGCATCGTCGAAATTTTTTTTTCATATTTTTGTCGTATCGCAAAGTTGCTTAAATCTTCATCCAATCCAATTATTCGGTTGTTACGAATATATTTGTAAAATTTATGAATTTCTTACACGTATCGAATCCATCCTCTTGCGAACTGCTGTCCGATGATTTTGTTATTCTCTTCTTCCGGGCTTTTCTGCAAAAATTAATAGACCAAGAAAGAAAGAGAGAGAGAGAGAGAGAGAGAGAGAGAGAGAGAGAGAGAGAGAGAGAGAGAGAGAGAGAGAGAGAAACAATTAAAACGAGATACGCAATTTCAATAACAAAGTTCCTTACAATGTATGTTTTGTTTACTTGCCTCTCGGTCTGCACGCCTTTGTCACGCAGCACGATATTTTTTTTTCTCGGTTCGGTCGACGGCAGAAGATCGTTTGCCTTTGATCTCCATGCATTGCCGTACAAATTATCAAGAATATCCGCACAATCCATAATACCAAGATTCTCCGTTAATTTATTCGTCTCTTTATCATTATTTTTCTTGGCCGTTGCAGCAGCAGCGATCGGTGTAATAATTTTTCTCGTATCATCATTCGTTTTTTTAATAAAATTATCGATCGTCGTTTGTCGCAATTTCGTTGATTTTACAGATTTCCCCGATTTTACAGATTTTACAGATTTTCCCGATTTAATGGAATTCGGTGGATTATTTTTTTCCCTCTCGTCCGTATTCGCGTTTCTCATTTTATCGCGATTATTCGGTGTCTCGTAATTCATCTCCAAACGTTCGAGGCTACTGTTGCCCGAGCTCGGACTGTTCTTGTTGCTCGCCGAGACGTTACTGAACGAACTCTCGGCGCTTCTCGTGTCCAATGAATTTGTCATAAGCCAATGAGCAATCTCGTATTTTTTTCTCTCGCTCATCGGACCCGGCGAATCGTGACACGTGGACGGTTCGAGAAATCTCGTAACATGAGTCTTGTATGGTTTCGGCAGATCGATATTTGAACCGCGAATTATATCCTCGGAATCCGAATCCGTCTCGGCTATGACAATCGGATTTTTTATTTTACGAAAATTTCTCGTATCAATGTTCGATTTATCCGATAAATCATCATCGTTCACGTCTTCGTCGTCGTCGCCGTTGCTCTCATCCGTATTTTCGATTTTCGAATTTTGCCTTTTTTTATATTCACGGGGCGATTCGTAAACGGCACGTTTCGATTTTATCACCCGAAGAATATTTCGCAAGTCCCTGCTCGACGGTAAGGTCGCGCGACTCGAAATTTTAGCGGATATCGGAGTTTTTTGTGTATCATCGTCGATCCTACGACTCTTATCGCGCGAATTCTTCAAACTCGCGCTATCTTTGCTCCCAATTTTTCCAAATTCCGGAGTTTTTTCCAATTCCACAACTCCGTTTCTCATTTCCAACAAATTATTCAAACTGGCCGTTTGAATTTTTGTGATTTTTCCAAATTCTCGTGATTCCTCGATTTTACGCCCGATTTCGCGATTTTTCAAACTTTCCGTCTCGTTTTTGCCGATTTTTGGCAAATCCGGCGTTTTTCGAGATTCTCGAATCTTCGAGGATATTTCTTTCAAATTTATCGAACTTCCGCCGGTGGTTTTCGTGATTTTTGAGAAAATCGGAGTTTTTCGGGATTCATCGATTCTGCGGTTAATTTCTTCGTGATTTTTTTCACCGTCGTTTCTCTTACGAGTATCGTCGATTCGAATTTTTCGATAATTCTGATTGATTTCATTTGTTTTTCTCGAAAATTCGAATATATTTTGCGAATTTTCGGTCAAAACTCCTCTCATCCCGTCGAAACTGAATATCGAATCGTCCCTCTCGAGCATAATATCTCTCGCTCGAGCTCCGTCGATCTGTGATTTGAAATTATTTTCCATGTTGCCAATTCTTTCGGACTCCCTGTCGCTCAGAGTCTCGTCCGACGTGTAAATTATGCTACATTTTTTCATGTTCGGCTCTGGCGCGAATTCGCGATTGATCGATTTATCAGCTCCGCTAGGGCCTCGTCTTTTCGTCACATTTTCATCCTCGCTGTCGGACGAACGAATCGTATAGATCGTACAGCGAGAGGATTTTATCGGTTTTTCTCGAATTTTCATTCTCGTTAAATCATTTTTTTTTCGTCTCTCGTCATCGCTCGAATCGCTTATCACGATAATTTCGTTTTCAATGAAATTTCTCGCTCTTAAGCCTATCTCATCGTCGTCGTTTTCCTGAGTATCCTGAACGACAAAACTGTCCGAGACTCGTAGCATAATATTCTGAGAATCGGAAGAGCTGGCGGTCTCGTCGCGCCATTTTGGCATCTCGAGAGCCGCTTCGTTCTCGCTGTCGCGATAGATATAATTTTTATCGGGCAAAATTTCATGCTTGCCTTTCTTCGACGACAAGTCGTACTCTGAAATCGAGGGTGAAATTTGAATTTTTTTTTTGTTTCCTTGCCAAAGACCCACCGACATTTTTCATTGATTGAATTTGATTGATTTGATTTATTTGATATTGAATTATACAATAATTTATAATTATATAATTAAGATTAAGATTACATGTTCGAGTTGCAAAAGTGCATTTGCACTTGTCCGCCACTCTACCTACGATCCGCTTATCCTATTTCAAAGCACACTTTCTTTGTATGCATATTCGTATAATTCATTTTCATTCGCATAATTCATTTTTTTTTTCTGATATTCCACGAGATAAATAGAAATTTCGTGATAATTTATGTCGCGGAGAAACCGGTACGTTTGAAATGATTACGATTAAAATAAAGGGCCCGGATAGTGAGCGAGTCCCAGTTGTTGAACAATTCGGTATATATTTAATGAAGCGGAAAGAATAATGAATAATGATGTTGAAATTTGCATCGTTGGAATTCAACGAAAATAATTTCTTTTTTTTTTAATAAAAAAAAAAATCATTTCTGGTATTGCTAAGGCTTTTCTGACATACTTGGGCCCCAGGTCAAGAAAAAAAAAAAAATAACGAAAAAAAAGGTTTAAACAATTTTCGATTTACAGACAATACTGGAAATGATGAAAAAAAACCTATTTTCGTTGCATTCCAACGTCATACAAAAAATTTCAACGTCATGAAGAATATGGGGACTTGGAGTCAATGTTCGATAAAAGAATCTGCGTTATGTAAAGTGTGTATTTGCGCTATCATGCACTCTAATCATTATAATATAATATAATGTAATATAGTAGGGTGTGTCGAAAATGAACTTTTTTTTTTTTTCTTCGCTCCTACCACTCAAAACTTTAGGTTTTGGTATTAAAGAGGCCCTCGTTCAAGGAGGGCGCTGTAGCTTGAAGTTTAGAGGTCTCTCAACGAGGATTTAGGTTTCCCATCTGATTAACGCGTAAAAAAAAAATGTTTTTCGTTTAAAATTATGTCAGGCAACCAAAAAATTGGCGATGTCTGTATTTCTTGGCTTATTTGAAAGCACGACTCATCCCCTAAACGACGGCAGGTCGTTTTTCGACTTACCTTGTTCCAATTTCTTTTACGCCACTTTTCGACCACTACAGTCACTTTTTCAAGTTTACAAAGTCTCCAAGGTATCAATGAGTCCAAAATGAATTGCTACAAGTATTGATTGTTGACTATTTATATTCGAATCAACGCTCAATACTTGTAGCGATTCTTTTTGGACTCATTATGGACCTTGGAGACTTTGTAAACTTGAAAAAGTGACTATAGCGGTCGAAAAGTGGCGAAAAAAATAAAATTGGAACAAGGTAAGTCGAAAAACGACCTATCGTCGTTTAGGGGACGAGTCACGCTTTCAAATAAGCCAAGAAACACAGACATCGCCAATTTTTTGGTTTCCTGACATCATTTTGAATGAAAAACAATCATTTTTACGTGTTAATTAGTTGGGGAAACCTAAATCCTCGTCGAGCGACCTCTAAACTTTAAGCTACAGCGCCCTCCTTGAACGAGGACCTCTTTAATGTCTAAACCTAAAGTTTTGAGTGGTAGGAGCGAAGAAGAAAAAAAAAAGTTCTTTTTCGACACACCCTAATAATATATTATAATAAAATATATATTTTATCGAAACGTTGATTCAATATCCGCAAATAAAGGTTCAGTTTTTAATTTTCCGACAAGAAAAAGTTCAGAGTAGTTACTATTTTCGATATATTATGAATTTAGCTTTAATAATCGGCACTTCCGTTCGTTCCGTCATTAACTGGGACAAGGAATTTAGAACGTGTCCGAGTTGTTGATCGGTGTTCGATAATCTAAACAGTTTTCAGTTTTCTCAAATCCCCTTGAAAATTCTGGGTTCAATTCTCGCTTAAAAATTCAATGTATTGAATTTTTTTCCATTTATTCATCAAACAAATGTAAATGTAACTATGTAAACGTGAAATAAAAGTATAACATTTTTTTCGGATTAATTCCCCGACTGTTCATTAACTGGGACTCTGTCGTGTCGTTATCTGGGCCAGCTAGTAAGCGGATCGTCAGTAACTCGGACATCAAACATTCATATTTAATTTGCTTATTTATCCCGATTTTTTAACGTTTTTACAAAAAAATTCAGTATTATTACATGCAGCATGAACGAAATTGTTGTTATGAAACCAAAGTTTTTGAATATCGATTGAAAAATGTGAAAAGAACGTGGATCCTCCGTTAAATATTCACTAACTGGGACATTCACCTTATGAACTTATTAAAAATTTATTTTGAGCTGTCAAGACTTGAAAATATTCGAAATCCTGTGAAACTACGAGAGGAACTTTAATTGTGAGAAAGCAATGAGCTATCGAAGATTCCGATGTTAATTTTGTAAATAAAAACAAAAACAAAAAAAAGCTCAATTCAAAGCCCTATAGAAAATAAAATGTCGAAAATAAAAAGCCCAAAGAAAATCAAATGTCTTGTATCTCTATACTGAACGACTCGATAAAAATTATTACTATTATTATAGAATATCGCGATGAAAGAAACGCCGGTCTTAGATTGTAGGTTAGTCCTCCCAATAGCGTTGCATTCAATTAAACTTTCATTTTCGTACCGCAATAACAATATAAAAATTTTCTAGGTTGGTAATTATTGAGAAAAAAAAACTCACTTTTGTTTGATTTTGCCTCGCATCGCTCGTTGCTCGGGTCCATTCTCGAGTACATTGTTAACGACAACCAAGCAAAATTAACGTAAATTAAGTTTTATGCGCGACATAGCATCCGCGACTATCGAGCGAGATCTGTGGCAAAGGACGATCGATGCCCGCATAAACAATAAACATTGAACCTCATATACGTACGCGCGAGTTAAAAATTTACGTAAAATTCGTTATTTGGAGAAACAAAATTTATCCCGGATTATCGATAATTTTGTGAGAATACTCGTAAAACAATCTCGAGTCGAAGTACAGATTGTTATACATGCGAGTTGATTGTAATTGAGAAAAAAAAATAAAGCTACGCGACATTCGATAAGCGGTGTGCAACACTTCGTAGGGTCCGAGACACTCGTTTTTGAACGCGAACGCGAAGCGTCCGTTGGGAGAGCACAGATTAGTTAGTACGTTTACGTTTAGTAGGGGGATCTCTCATTTTTTTGAGATCGACCTGAAGTTTCGCACGCTTGCGGTATATTTATAGAATATACTTACATTCGCGTACTCAGCAAGCGGTTGTCAACCGCGACGATGGCTAGATGGCGCCACAATGTGTTTTCGGTGAACGTCCAAATTGATTTTCAAATTTTGGGAAAAGAAAATAAAGCTCCTTACTGAAAGACGTCAAAAAGAATTTGTAAAAATGTTGGATAAGAAAAACTGAAATAATTAAGAATATTTATAATATTATAATGATTTTTATGAATGATTATTAATTATCAATAACCGTAATTATTATATTATCGACTGCTATCGACAGCTAATTGCAAAGACGATCCAGGGGAAAGGTGCAACTCCCATAGGCTGTCGAGAGCTCTACCTCCATGGTGGATGTGGAAATGATGAGCAAGTCGTAACTTTCATTAGCTCTAGGGGTTTTGCATTTCCGTGTATGAGAAACCCATTTATATAATAAGAACGTGAAATTATTAATAATGGAAACTGTATAATAACAAAGCATTTTAAATACAAAATTGTTTATTCATTTTTTTTTTCAAATGTATATATGCATGACAAATAGCGATATACATATTTATTCTAATCCATGGAGTTTTTGGGCACAGTAAGAACGCTGTGATTGAACGAGATAGGCTTTTGATTCAATTAGAACAGCATATCATACATATGAACACATATTTTAAGTCTTTTTTTCATAGTGACTACTTTGTCCTGATATTAATATATTTTATCTTATGCGTAATACATGCACGAATGTTCTTTCATTTCGGTTACTTTATCTACAAAACGTGGTGTAAAGTGCTCGAAAGAAAATACAATTTTTTTTTGTTTTCAAGCATTTGCGCTTCGTATTACGCGCGCTTGCGGATAGTTTCGCGTTTCTTTAGCTTGGCGTCGCCACATTCCGGGCGAAAAGTGATGTAATGCGCGTGTGCAGAGAGCGCGCGCCCGTTCCACAGTAGGATGTAGGATAGTCAAGTGTACCCGGGGTGTGGGGCGCCAGCTGAGTGACCTTGCAGTGTTTGTAAACAGACACACGTTGTCGCGCTACGAGAATTACAGAGTGAAGTTTTTTCTTTTAATTTTCATCATTCCCGATCGAGACGTTCGTGTTTTTAGTGCCGTAACAAAGATTTACGAAAATAACGCGCGCTTTGGGAATATATATACGACAGTCATGGAGGTGGAACACATGTGTATCGCCGAAAACGAGATGGTGAGTAACCGAAATCTTTTGTTACGAATCGAACGACATATATATATATATATATACGTTATCATGTGTGACGCAAACGTTCGGTAGCGCTTAAGTGCGAGAGAGAGAGAGAGAGAGAGAGAGAGAGAGAGAGTGAGAGAGAGAGGGAGAGAGGGAGAGAGGGAGCGAGAGAGCAAGAGAGCGAGAAAGAGAGAAAGGTTTCTGTAGATGTTATAATTATACTGAGAGACGGCACCATCTTATTCCTTGCCAAACAAAGAGAAATAAATGAGCATTTTCGATCTCATAAAGTGGAAATTATGCATGATCAGCGCGGCTCTCAATGTTCTCGTGACGGGCGGCGGGGGGGGGGGCTTGTTCGATAAAGACGTGTTTCTTTTTTGTCGTTGACCCGCGAGCGGCAAGGGGGGTGAGGTGAAGACACGGATAACGAGGGGTGTTCATTGTCTGTTCATACAAAATCACCTCCTCGCTTCGCGGAGAGTACCGATCCGCCAAACAGGCAACTAGCGGCGCTGCGATCGTGCCAATCTTCACGCAGCTCACGTAATTTCTCATAGATGGCGCTTTGAGTGCTAAAAACAAATCGAAGCTTCGTATTTTTCGCCGCTAGATGGCGACCAGCCATGATTTTTTTGTTTTCTTCCGTTAACGGGGACGACGCACTTTGAAATTGAATATTAAAATATTAAAATTGAAGCAACGACATAGTTTTAATGGGACATATGACGACGGGTATGCATTTGAATTTTTGGTAGCGAGTAAAATGTCGAGACGCTTACGACGCCGGGAAAATTGATGTAACGGCTTGTCACACATATATGTACATTTTTTTTTTCACCTGTACGACGGTCGGTTAGACTAACGGGCAGACGTTAAAGCGTATATATAGTTATGGTTATACGATGTGAAAGTCGACTTTTACAATCAGAATAATTCAACAGACGTTAAAAAAATAATAATATTAACAAAAATAGTATGCTCATATTTTGTTTCTTCGATTAAACCATCAGTTTTAAAAAATGAATTTCCTGTTCCATGCGTGCGGGTACGGAAAGTGGAATAAAATTTTTTAAAGCTTTTGGTGTTCTCTCGTGCAAATATACTCTTTGCTCTCGTGTTGAGGAAGGCCGCTCGTAGGCATCGTTTTATCGGTGTGTACAATCTATACACGCACAATGGAAGAGAGAGGGAGAGACTCCCTCCGAGACTGCATCAAAGAATTATGCAAGTGTGTCAGTGTTTAATTTCCGTACTGAGACGCAAATAGGTATAAGTAGTTAACTGCAAGGGCTATATATATATATATATATATATCTACATATACGACGTGAACTTGCGCGCGCGCGTTTCCTTTTACGTGCCACGCATCCAAATGCTCGGGGCACCGTAGAAATTCAAGCGGTCCCTGAAGCACAACAGGCAGTGTTTTATGCCTGTGAACTGCGCAGTTCAAACGAACAGGCAACGACGCTCCAGTGTGGCCCGGTAAGTCTCCCGAATTCTTTACTTTGATTTATTTATCGTTCTTCTTATTCTTCTCGAGTCATATACAAGTATCGTGCTTTTCTTGAGATAAACAGACGTTGAAAATGCTCGTAGAAAAAAAAAAAAAAATTACTTGACCCCCGTTGGGTTTTGTTTTTCATTTTTTCCTTATTTTTCTTTTCGAGATTCTCGCGAGCTCGACGTATATACACGCGAAATTCGTGAATTTCAAACTTGAATACGCGTGTTTAAGCTCCGGCTAGGGGTTAACCTCTACGTGCGCGTCGCACGCAACTAGCGGCGTAGTAAACATTTTCGTACACGAGTATTTTATGAATATATATATATATATATGTGTGCATGGAGAGATGCAACCTAATCTCCGTACGACACGTACTCGATTGAAGTTTCATTGACCTCGATTGAAAGGCAAATTTTTTTCGACATTTATCGAATTGCGCGAGGGGGAGGAATATTCGTTTTCGCAGAAATAAGGTTGGATCGTTACGAAATTTGTAATGTTAGAAAAAATTATTAGAACGATATCGGTCGAATTAAAAAAAAAAGCATCTCTGTGATTCGTCATCGTGCAATGAAACTGCGAACATTGCGATTGAAAATTTTTCATTTTAATTTATATTTCTAAATAATCTTCACAATTCTAATAATTATAATTGTAACGATAAATTAACAATTTTATATTATTAAAAATATTATTACGCTTAAATCGGAAATATCGATATGAAGAAATTAATTTTGATATAAAATAAATATATCGTAAAAAACAAGAATGGTAATAATAATTATTATTATAAAAGTGATAATAATTATTATTCTAGACAAAAAGTTATTGTTATTATTGTACTGGGGGTTGCTGCAATCTAATATTCCAAAAAAACCATGACACTTTTGGTCGAACAATTTTTTGCCGAAAAAATAATTTATTTTTTAAATATATTTTTATTATTATTAATAAAAATATATTTATTAAAAATAATTTATACCTCCTCTCAGTAAATATCTAAACAAAAACTAAAATAATAATAATAATAATAAATTATAGATTTATAGTTATTGTTATTGTTATTATTTTTATTATCAGTATTCAGGGGGTTGCTGAAACTTAAGGACGTATCGAACGTAATTTCCCAACCAAAAGTGACTTTCGTCGACAATATTGCATACTTCATGATAAGATAAAAAGCGGAAAAAATTCAACCACAATAAAGACAACAAAAAGATTACTTTTTAATAATAATAATGCCCAAAAGTTATCAATTAACTGTTTAAACAAAACATTGTTTAACAAATTTTTAGGGAATGTTTTCTTTGTCATGTTAAATGAATTCGTTAATTTTTCTGACTATACATGAATTTTTTTAAAATTTTCTTATCATTTTGAAATTTCGGTTTTCGGCAATTTGTAAAGGTTGTATTTACGAAACTATTCGTTCAATGCCCTGGAAACTTCTTAATTGTAATATACAACGTTTTTACGAAAAACATATCCAAAATTCACGATTTTTCCTTCATTTTTCAAAATTACAAAAATTTTCGAAAACCGAAATTTCAAAATGATAAGAAAATTTTTAAAAATTCATGCGTGGTCAGAAAAATTATCGAATTCATTTTACGTGTCAAAAAAAAACTTTCCCTAAAAATTTGTTAAACAATGTTTTGTTTAAAAACTTTATTGATAACTTTTTGGCATTATTATAATTCAAAATTAGCCTTCTTACCGTCTTTATTGTGGTTGAATTTTTTCCGATTTTTATCTTATGATAAAGTATGCAATATTGTCGACGAAAGTCACTTTTGGTTGGGAAGGTACGTCCGATACATCCTCAATGTCTTTAAAAATATGTCACGTGCAAATGTGAGGTTATGTTTCCGTTTTGATAAGGAATAAATGTGAATGCAGAAGTTATTATCGCTGTTAAGCCCTTCACTGGCAGACGATTCCGAGACCTAGTTGGACATTTGTGGCAGGGAAAAAAAATGTCGGAGAATGAGCTCACAAATGTACTCTGAGACGTTTTTTTTCATAATTTTATACTTGCTCAAAACCACCCACGAATACCAAAACTACCCTTAAGTAACAAAATTAACCCTTAGTTCTTAGGATGTCATTGGAGAGTTTCGTAAAGATAAAGTTCTGTAAAGATAAAACTTGAAAGTCCCCGATTTCGTATCCGATTTTAAGATTTTTCGAAATTATGGCCGCTATATTGGATTGGTCATTTTGAATTTTCAAATTTTGACACAAAATTCGCGTTTAGCGAGTCACAAAAAACCCCTGAACATCCAATTTCATCAAAATCCGTTGAATTGTAAAATTTTCCAAAATTTTCGGTCGGCCATATTGGATCAGTCATTTTGAATTTTCAAATTTTGACACAAAATTCGCGTTTAGCGAGTCAAAGAAACCCCTGAACATCCAATTTCATCAAAATCCGTTGAATTGTCAATTTTTCCAAAATTTTCGGTCGGCCATATTGGATCAGTCATTTGGAATTTCGAAAATTTCACACCAGATTCATGTTCAGCTATCCAAACCGTCCTGAATCCTCGTTTTTTGGCACTGGACGCATGTTATGCGTCCTTACGAGAAATGTCCACTTCAGTTTAGGACGCATATATGCGTCCTTGCCAGTGGAGGGGTTTACGAGAATTACAATTTGAGAGCTGTGGATGAAAAGCTAAAAAGGTCAATTTGTTACTCGCAAGCGCTAAAGCAGGTTTCCTTTCTCATTTTTATAATAAGGTTCAAAATTATCAATTTTCAGAATTAGCAACAATTCTTAAAATTTTAATAATTAACTTTAATCATTTTAATAATTACAATAATGAACGATACTTTACGATAATAATAATTCCGAAATGTATTTCATGCTTGAAAATTATTCTCAAGTTTATGACACGATATAGTATAGCCCGGTTGTGTGTATATATATATATGGGGAATTCCACGTCAATCCACGGGGTCATCGGCCTCGACTCTCTGGGATTCTGACGACCAATGGATTTTTTGGTTAGTTTCGGTCAAAAATGATACCTCTAATTTTTTGTAATTGAAAAAAAAAAAAATTCCGCCATTTTCTGAGGGTGTGTGGCGATCTCAAATATCCTTGAAATGAAGATGAATATTTTCAAAATCGATGAAACTTTTTTGTAAAATCGGGGACTCCGAAAAAAACATTTTTTTTTTTTCGTCATGGTTCGAAAATGAGATGAGAATGCTTTTTTTTTTTGGAATTTTTGTTTAAAAAAAAGTTTATTGGAATTTATTTTCAATGATGGTTTCTTGTCGTAAAAAATAAATTAAAAATTAACTTCGTCCCGGTAAAATTCGATTTTCTTTTTGGTTCAAGAGCAAAAACTAAGAAAACGATGCTCAATTCTGTTAAATTAATTTAAAGAAAATCACATTTTACCAGGAAAAAAGTTTCTTTTTATTTTATTTTTTACGACAAGAAATCATCGATACAAATCAATTCCAAGACATTTTTTAAAATAAAAACATAAAAAAATATATATTTAGCATTCTCATCCCATTTTCGAACCATGAAAAAAAAAATGGGTTTTCGAGTCTCCGATTTTACAAAAAAGTTTCATCGATTTTTAAAATGGTCATCTTCATGTCAAGGATATTTGAGGTCGTCTCACACTCTTAAAAAATGGCGGAAATTTTTGGAATGAAATTTCGAAAAATCAGAGGTATCATTTTTGACCGAAACAAACCAAAAAATCCATTGATCATCGGAATCCCAGGGGGTCAGGCCGATGACCCCGTGGTTTGACACGGAATGCCCCATATATATATATATATCTGCTACAATGCGCTGTTGCCAAACTTATGCGCCATCTTCCTAGCGTGACATTTGCGTTTGGTTAGGTTCAGCATTCCTCAGATGTCCGATGACTTCACTTTTTTTTTGACAGAAAACATCCGTAATATCTAACGAACACGTGATGCTTTTCCTTTTTTTTCTCTATCTCCGATCCGAGTGTGCTAATTATTGGCCTAAATATGTGATTAGATGCTGCTATCACAAGTGCCCTATGTATCAACGTCGATTTTCAGCATTTAATTTCTCTTTATATCGATCGGTAACCGAGCTTGAGTTTTCGCTAACGCGAGAGTCGATGACTAAAGCTTCGATATTATTAAAAATTGAAGTCCCTCACTTTGAAACGCTTTCACGACAGGACTACCTCAAAGCTAGGCGTCTCGTTTGTAATACCGCTTAATTATCACCTTGACACTTCGTCCTTGACGATTTTTGCTAAGCGCGTGTTCCCATTTTCCTAATCATTCGTAAAAGATTGCCGTTCACCTAAATGCATTTATGTATACATGTATATCATCGTTTATATACATCTATGCATTGACGCAAGTCTCGTTGCACGACTACGAGGACATAAATTAATTGCCGCGTTGCTTTGTTTATTAATGAACTTATACGGTTCTACTTTGGAGTTAATTGTACAGCAGAGTAATTACGAACGTTTTTGTTCCCTCATTTTTTTTTTTTATTTCTTCAACCTCGTAATTATAATGAACAGCATTCGTACCAAAACGTTGCGAATCTCCATGATCTTTTCGCAATGAAAAGAAAAAAATTGCTAGCGTATGAACAAAAAGTTTTCTGACATTAATCGTACCAGACTGCTGGATTCCTGACCTAGGAAGATTGTAATGGAATTTAGATTTAGTTAAACTTGGCCTGAAACGACTCGGTATATAAAAATATATTTACATAGATCTGTCGCAGTCCCTTTCACGCTGCAGTCGAGTCTGATTTCTTGCGGAAATTTTGAATTTTTTTTTCGTGGAATTTTTTTTTTTTCACGAGCTAACGTAATTAATCAGAAAATTTTTTCCATTTGTTCGTAAATAAATGAGTACAACGTTGAATTACTCGAGATTCGATCGATCAGTTTAAATCTCTTGAGTTAAATGGGGATAAAAAAAAAAAAAATAATAATAATAACAGTAATGATTGGATTAAGATCGATAATTGAACATTGAATATGTCAATTAAAAAAATAATGTAAAAATAGTCGAGAATGCAGAATCTTAATATCGATGAATCGAGTATAGTACTCGGTACTCGTGTATATTATTATGGTGTACATCTTGTGATGGAAAATCGTTAGCGTCCTCGGGTCGTCCTCGTTCCATTTTTTTTTTTCCCCCATTACAATGGCACTCGACGTTGAAGGAACTCTTTTTTTTTTTTCTTGAACTACATTTTTACGTGATCTACCGTGTGTTGCTTAAACTCACTAGTGGCTTGTTGTCCCTCGAACTGATTTCAGCTCATTTTGATTCAAAGCCACATAGTTTTTATTTCATTTTTTTTTTGAACATGAAATCAATTTTTTTTCCGTGCTGCTGTGCGACTATGTGTTAAAAATTTCGAACAATAAAGAAATTCAATGTATGCATGGGGATGCCTAAACCTTCATTGTTTATGGCTCTGAGAGATTATTGGGACCCATTGAAAAAAGAACAAAATCCGTTGCAAACTAAAAGACAGGAAAAAAAAAAGAAAAACAATTATGTAATAGTACGTATAATCTCATATAATGTAGGTATGTATCCGGGACGAGATCGTTTAGATCTACGTAGATGTAATTGAGATTCAGGTAGATCGTGGTGGATCTAATTGAGATTTTGGTAAATTTATGTAAATCCAATTGAGATCTGGGTCGTGTTGGGTAGATTTAATAGATATCTAATTGAGATTTAGGTAGATCTAATAGAGATCTAGCTAGATCTAATTGATGCATAGATAGATATAATTGAGAACAAGGTAAACTACGATTCTCCAAAATTTATATCTACGTAGATCTACATTTTGTAAAGTCGTATTCTTACCTTGATCTCTGCCTATAACGGTAGATTTACGGACATTCGAATCGGCCTAACATTATCTTTGAATACTTTGGCCGATTGGATCTCCATTTATCTAGTTAAATCTCATTAGGTGTACTTGGATCTGAATAGATCAAATTGAGAAATAGGTAGATCTAATTAAGATCCAGGTAAATCTAATTGAAATCTAGGTAAGTTTAGGATTTTCCAAAAATTAGATCCACGTAGATCTAAAAAAAAATAACTAGGCGGATTGAAATTTTATCTACGGAGGATCTAGGTAGATCAAATTGAGATCTTGGTAGATCTAACTGAGATGTAGGTAAATCTAATGAAGATCTCTGTAAATCTAAGATTTTCCAAAATTCAGATCTACGTAGATCTAAAAAGTAACTATGTAGATCTAGGTAGATCTAATTGAGATTTAGGTAAATCTAATTAAGATCTCTGCAAATCTAAGATTTTCCAAAATTTAGGTCCATGTAGATCTAAAAAATAATTATGTAGATGTAGGTAGATCAAATTGAGATGTGGGTAGATTTAATTGAGATCTAGGTAAATCTAATTAACATCTCTGTAAATCCAAGATTTTCTAAAATTTATATCCACGTAGATCTAAAAGAGAACTATGTAGATCTAGGTAGATCAAATTGAGATCTCAGTAGATCTAATTGAGATCTAGGTAAATCTAATTAAGATTTCTGTAAATCTAAGATTTTCCAAAATTTAGATCTACGTAGATCTAAAAAATAACTATGTATATCTAGGTAGATCAAATTGAGATCTACGTAGATTTAATTGAGATCTAGGTAAATCTAATTAAGATCTCTGTAGATCCAAGATTTTCAAAAATTTAGATCTACGTAGATCTAAAAGAGAACTATGTAGATCTAGGTAGATCAAATTGAGATCTTAGTAGATCTAATTGAGATCTAGTTAAATCTAATTAAGATCTCTGTAGATCCAAGATTTTCCAAAATTTAGATCCACGTAGATCTAAAAAATCACTAACGTAGATCTAAATTTGATCTACGGAGGATCTAGGTAGATCAAATTGAGATGCAGATAGACCTAATTGAGTTCCCTATAGATCTAATTGAGATTTAGGTACATTTAATCGAGATCTAGGTAAATCTACGATTTTCAAAAAGTTAGATCTACGTAGATTCGAATTATTTTTTTTCCTGGGTGTATATATAATGTATATAAATATCTCAGCAGGCGCTATTAATGAACGCGCAGACGTTGATGCGAAAGTTTTTTTTTTTAATATGACAGAGCAAAAGTATGTAAAAATAATTTACGAATTTTCTTTCATGATTTCAATTCCATCAAACTTTTTAATGACACTGTATACATGAGCCTCGACAGTATTTTGCCAATCTCCAAGGTACATCAATGTACCTGGAGAAACCCTTGATGGCTAACGGCTGCAGAAGTTTTTTCTGCATTCTTGTTTTTCCTGTTGCGATTTTGCTCGCACACATATTACATACAGGTATACATATAATACATATGTTGCGCTCCATGTCAACTCAGCCACCCTGTTTTTTTTTTTGGCCTCAAAAAAATTTTTTCAGCATGGGCATTTCGAAGGACAATATATCCATGACATTTCACCAAAATTTCATCCCCCCCCCCACTATTGCTGGCTCTCGAGATAATGATCAATGAATTCTCAATTTTGTAAAAATCATAACTTCGTAACTTTTGATCGGATTTAATCGATTAGAAAAATAATATTTTTTATATTTTTTGTCCTTTTCGAAAAAAAAATATTCCGTCATCGAAGAAAAGCTCATTAAACAGTTTTTGGGGTAATTTTTCGATTATTTTTTTTTTTTTCTACCAAATAGCCACCCGGAATTGCACTTACTATTTTTTTCCTGATAGAGTGGGGCAATACGCAATTCCGCAGGATTTTTTTAAGATGGAAGAGGGCATCAGTGAAGAGGAAAAATTTTTTTCTCTCAATTTACCCCGAAAACTGTCTAATGAGCTTTTATCCGATGACGGAATATTTTTTTTTCAAAAAGGACAAAAAAAAATATCTTTTTTTTTTAATCGTGTAAATCCGATCAGCAGTTCCGGGTTTGTGATTTTAACAAAATTGAGAATTCATTAATCATTATCTCGAGAATCAAAAATTGTGGGGGGGATGAAATTTTGGTGAAATGTCACGGATATTGTTTAGGCTAATGCCAAATGTATCACTTGTTCCTTTTGAATTTGCCACCACGCAACTCTCAGTTTCGCCGCTAGAGGCGCTTATGGGACTTCCCCATTTTTTCTACGCTAATTCTAC
The DNA here is from genome assembly GCA_963564615.1 of Rhorus exstirpatorius. Lineage (NCBI taxonomy): Eukaryota > Metazoa > Arthropoda > Insecta > Hymenoptera > Ichneumonidae > Rhorus > Rhorus exstirpatorius. The sequence continues at coordinate 36,698,671 of OY751317.1, forward strand.
GACGTAGCTTCGTTAGACGCTCAGCGATGCAGCACGCGAGACATCGTGCTCGCGAGAAAACGAACAAAACGAATAAAACGATTAAACACGAATATGTTCGACTATATTCATTGAAACCTCAAATCGCGAATTGAACAAAAGAGAAAATACGTGCCAAGCACACTGCTAAACGAGAGCTGCATTAAACAGATATATTGTCCTTCGAAATGCCCATACTGAATAATTTTTTCGTGACCAAAAAAAGAAACGGAATGGCTGAGTTGTCATGGAGCGCGACATATATACATGTATCGGGGGGATTTTCTGAATCCGTGATCGTCCTGCTAGATCGCGTGACCTACGCTACTTCTTCTATTTCTCATTCCGAGAGCGCAGCATCGAATAGAACAATTTTCGCGATTGTTAGCGTTATCGTTCGACCCTCGCCATTTCCATTATCATTATCGTCACAGAGTATTCCCCTCCGTTTGTCCCCTCGTTTCCGGTCTTTCGAGCTTCTTTTCTCCCCGGCAAGTGTGCACAATAGATAAGGATCGTTTCGTTAAGAAAACAATCTTGAAGAGCGGGGGGGATCTGAGAACAAGCTTCGTACTCCAGGGGCTTTGTGGATAAGCGAAAAAAATAAAAAATAAAATCATTTTCTCTCAACGCTCGAAGTACCCTTTTCTTTCGTTAAACATTTTTGTGCGACGAGATCATTGTCTGGACAATATTTTTAATCCTTTTTTTTTTTATTTCTTCGTTTTTACAATCGTTATCAATGAAAATTAAAAATTAAACTGAAGCATGAGAATTTTTTATTCTATTTAATATAATTTATATTTTAATTAAACCTTTAAGCATAGTTGAGAAAAAATTAATCGAGGTTATCGCAATTAAATTAAATTACAATTACAGTTATACCCAGCAATCGTAATTCATTTTTCTTTCATTATAATTACTTTCGGTAATCGAAATTTTATTTTATTTTATCAACATACAGAATTAATCTTAACCGAGACTCTAATGAGAACGATAATTAATTGCTCGAGTAATTTTCAGTGCCCTACTATGTTTTTGATTATTTTATTTTTTTATTTTTTTCAATCTTCGTTTATTAATTCAAAATAATAAAAAAACAAGCGAAGGATTTTTTTTGGTTGTAAATTTTGACGAATTGTTGCAAAAACGAAATTTTTCGCTCACGCGAAGTGCTGAAAAGATTCATCGGAATTCGGGAGGGATAAATGGGTCAAAAGAAAAGGGCGAATATTTGATATTTGTTTTTTGTTTTGGTAATTTATCGACAGGTGGTCGAACGAGCTAATCCGTATGACAATCGATACATATCGCGTTTCGTTTATCAATGTATACGTTCGAGAGTGCTAATTCATTATACTATTATATGGGGCATTCCAAGTCAAATCACGTGGTCATCGGCCTGACCTCCTTGGATTCAATTGAAGAATTTTTTTTGGGCATATTTTGGTTAAAAAAACAAGGTTATTTTTTTCAAATATTTATCACTTGTTTTACCCCGTAAATAAATTTTTTCATCCCATAACTTTTGAGTAAAAATAAATCAGGCCTAGGTTTAAAATTCTGAAATTTTTTCCATAGTATCAAGGAATTAAAAAAAAGTATTTTCATCGCAGTTAGAGAGTGGGCCGACGATAATTTATATTTTTCTTTAATTAAAAAAAAAAAAATTATTTTCCAAATTTTGAAAAATTAAAAATGTCAATGATAGATTATATCGTAGAGAAAAAAAAAAGAAAAATAAAATGTCTCTTCGTAAAAAATTTTTTTTTCTCATATTTTGATAGTAAAACGCCGAAAATTCGCCCAATAATTTAATTTAATTTTAATTATTGAGTAAAAATTAATTAATTAATTAATTAATTAATTAATTTTATCGCATTTTTTTTTAATTTAAGAAAAAAAATTATTTTCCAAATTTTGAAAAATTAAAAATGTCAATGATAAGTTTATTGTAGAGAAAAAAAAGAAAAATAAAATGTCTCTTGGTAAAAATTTTTCGTTTTTTTCATTACAATAAACTATCATTGACATTTTCAATTTTTAAAAAATTGGAAAATAATTTTTTTCTTTAATTAAAAAATATACATATAAATTATTGTCGGCCCACTCTGTAACTGCGATAAAAAATACTTTTTTTTTTCATTCCTCGATTCTATGGAAAAATTTTCAGAATTTTAAACCTAGGCCTAAATTATTTTTACTCGAAAGTTATGGGGAAAAAAAAATTATTTTATGGGGTAAAACAAGTGATAAAAATCTGAAAAAATAACCTTTTTTTTAACCAAAATATGCTCAAAAAAAATTCGTCAACTGAATCCGAGCAGGTCAGGCCGATGACCAAGTGATTCGACTTGGAATGCCCCATATATAATATATATATATATATGTATAGGGATTGTCAATGTCCAAAATTTCGATATTGACGTAATCCTTCTGAATGGCGTGTATTATCGATGTTACCCCGACTGTTTGTACTGCCGAAATTTATGCTTATTATATTGCCAGACAAACAGGTACGAGCATCTAGCGTGATTATTAATGTCGTGTGTGTTCCGTTACGAGAGACATTATCTGTCTCTGTCTCTCTCTCTCCCTCTCCCGATTCTACTATTTGCGATCGTTTCACGTCTCCGATGTCGTGGCAACGTTTGTGAAATGACAAATGTATTAGCAATCATGTTAACAAAGTTTATCGACAAATTATCATTATGATTATTGTTTCACGTCACGTGTGCATCATTCGCGAGAGATCTTTCGGGAGTTTCGTGATACGAAAAACACGTTTTTAACATACATGATGGTTTCTTACTAAATTAAAATGATCTTGAAGCATTTTTTTTTTTTTTTAATACGAAGAAAGTATAATTATAATTATATTATTGCCAATTTTACCTGCAAATTTAGTAATAAATTTAACACGATCGATGTTTTTTTAAATTCAAAAATGTCGTCAGTAATCGATTTTGGACAAAAGTAAAAAAAAAAAATAGATGTGCATTAATTTGGGACAAAAGGATAAAAAAAAGATAGATAAAATTTAATAAAATTTTCGTTAAACTCGAATTCTTGGATTTTAAAATACAGAAAATAATTTTTATGGAGAGAGAGAGAGAGAGAAAGAGAGAGAGAGAGTCGATGCAATATTAGAATTGATCGCGTTTCCCTTCGCTATAGATGACAATTTGCGGTCTGTCATAGCACTCGCGGTCTCCCCTTATCACGTCCCGAGAAGTATAGTAATGGCTCGTGAATAATCAGACCTATGGATGTTCGCTAGTCGTAGCTCGTAGCACACATCGGGTTAGGGCTCACCGGAAGCTTCGTTTTGCAGCGTCGATTCGTGCCTAGCCTGTGTGACGGGAAAATACGATCGTGAAAAAAAAAAGAAAGAAAAAAAAACCAACGCTAGGCTCGACGAGTAATATAAGGGACAAGAGAATTAGAGGAACGAGGAGGAAGAGAGAGAGAGAGAGAGAGAGACAGAGAAAGAGGGGGGAAAAAAAATTATGAAATTCGTGTGCATTCGCGTTCCATCGTCAGCATCCTCTTTCTCGTTTTGTGGCTGCTCTTGGGATGCCGTTTAGCTCTCTCGGTGGTGATGCTCGAACTGCATTGTTCGTTGTCATATAACATGCAAAAATGCGCGGCAAAATTCTCTTTTCTCTCTCTCTCTCTCTCTCTCTCTCAGTCCTGGGTGAACTTTCATTGTTAAGGCTGGTATTCTCGTAAATCCTTATATATATATATATATACGTAATAACTATATATGAGATATTTCATGCCAAATCGAGCTGAATTTTAACCATCACCCTTGTTCCATGAGCTTTTCCATTTTATTGTCTCAGGTCTTTGTGAAAATCGCTTTTTAAAACGTTTTTTTTTTCCCCCCTAAATCGTTATTCAATATGATATCCTGAAGGAGGTTCTGCTAGAACCTAAAAAAAATTGACAGTGACTTGAAATTTTAACAGCATGCTTGAATCCGTGTACCTGAAAAATTTCAACAACATTCACTACCTACTTTCCGAGATAAAAAATCATAAAGACACCCTCGAAATGCACAGGGTCTTAGGTCCTAATATCCATATAGGATTTTTTTTTAGCAGTCAAACGTTATAAAAGGTATCGAGCCATCTCACGGACAATAAGAAAAAAAAAATTAAATTCGTAAAACCGCCAAAAAATAAAATTTAATTTTTTCTACCTTCGATCTAAAGTACAATAAAAGCGCGACTAGCGGTATTTTTTTTTCTCTAGCCTCTTCTTTGCCACTTTAAGGAGGTTTTGCTGAAACCTAATAATAATTGACAGCGACCTGAAATTTTAACAGCATCCTTGCAAAGCTATACTCCGTGTACCTGAAAAATTTCAACAAAATTCACTACCTACTTTCCGAGATAAAAAATCATAAATACAGCCTCGAAATACACAGGGTCTTACGGCATCGACCGTTATGATGCGAGGAATCTTTCGATATCCGGTAGTAAAAAAAAATGATGGCTGTTTAAAAATTTCCGAAAAAATGTAAATTTATCCATTACAAGAGCCTAGAAAAAAAAAAATGTAAACCGATTCACTACGCCTATCGTGAGTCATGGCAAATTAATGGTGTAAAAATGGGCCCAAATTCGATGGGCTACGGTCGAGGAAGGCCTACGACGTTGGCAACGTTGCAGCAGGGAGAGTGAAGTGAGTGGACAGAGAAAACCGTTTATAAGGCACGTGGCACTCGTGCGCTTCGCTTTTCCGCAACGTTGCCAAGTGTCAAGACCCAAGATACGTATCGCAAATGAATAAAAAGTAAATGGAATATTTTTTTTTTTGCTTCTGCAACGCTTAATTAGCAGAATAACTTGTTGTCAACTTGAGAGCAGCAACGACGATTCATTTCCCGTATTTTTTGTCCCGGAAATATTTTTGTTCGTAACGATATTAGGTTGGCAGTACTTTGGTGCGGCCTCCTTACAAGCATAGGGCCTCTCTCTGCCCCGCGCGTCCCTCAAAGTACGAGCCGAATCTCCTCAAAACACTATGAACTCTTACGGATTTTTATTTCATTTTTTTCCATGTAACATAGATCCGGCAAACAAGTATATGAATTAAATATATATACACAAAACATTTGTGTTTAATTGAAAAATGAAAAGCCACAAATGAAAAAAATTTAAAAAAAAATGGTTAAAGTATTATATTTTTAATTGAGACTATCTTTAATTGAATTGGCCTGGAATGTCTCGTACATTAAAGCATATATATGTATATATGCATTCCTGGACAGATTTAGGGTTGCTGGAAGGTCGCGGGGACACCTCTAGAAAATTACGAGGGTACAACTCTTCCGGCTACCTAGGGGGGGAAAGACAATGTGTGGGACGAATGTAAAGTGTCCCAGCATCTACGGCGGTTGAACAATAAGGAGGAAAGAAAAAAAAAAAATAGGATACATAAAGACAAATTTTATTCAACGTGCAATAAATTATGAAACGATTTAACAAAAGAAAAATAAAATGAATTTAATAATTAAAAAATTGTAACGGTTGAAATTGTTTTTTTTTAAACTTACGATTAGAAAAAAAAAAATTCAAAATTTACTACGACATCCTACTACACGCGCAAAGAAATTTAACACAAACTGTTCATTCCTTTTACTTCCCGCGAAAAAATTTGGAATAAAAAAAATAAAAATAAAACAGTTCCAGTAAATTGGGGCAATCAATTTTAATTTATTCGCAAATTTTTTTATGCATTCACAAGTGTCCGAGAATTCAATGAGCAAAGAAAAAACAAAATGTGAAATTTTGAGCCAACAATTTTTTTCTGATTCCTCGAATAATAACTTTAGGTCATTGTTATTGTTTGAACTCAATGTTTCAAGTGTCCCGAGTCTGTAGTTGAATGTTTTTTTTTTTTTTTTTTTCGATTTTTAATTTCACCGCAATGCACCAAAACAATGAGCTTGCATTTTTGTGGATTAATTATTCTTTTCTCAGTGTGTATAGATACGATATTTTCAATGTACGATTAATCCGATATATGTTCGAATTAAATTAACATTTATCATTCATAAATCGTTATTATTGTTTTTGCTCGAAATTCAATACTGAAAATTTCGTGCCATACGAATATTATTACGAGAAATCGTAGAAGAGAAATTGTTTGGGATTTCATTTACGGGGTTTTCATGGGCTAAAATGTTCGTGTGCATATATATATATACAAACGATAAAATAGCGACCGTCGATATTGAAAATGGTGAGAGCGAGAGATGAGATTGAATGATGAATAAATAAATGGAGCTTGGCTCGTTCCAAATTACGCCCTTCAATATTTTATCGTTCGATAAAACTTGAAATTCGACGCACAAACACCGAGATTTTCATCCTCGAACTGCGCGTAGTTTCAAATTTTCTAACTTTACTTACGGATGTATCGGACGTACCTTCCCAACCAAAAGTCACTTTCCTCGACAATATTGCATACTTTATGATAAGATAAAAATCGGAAAAAAATCAACCACAATAAAGACGATAAGAAGATTAATTTTGAATAATAATATTGCCAAAAAGTTATCAATAAATTGTTTAAACAAAACATTGTTTAACAAATTTTTAGGGAAAGTTTTTTTTTTTTGACACGTGAAATGAATTCGTTGATTTTTCTGACTACACATGAATTTTTAAAAAATTTTCTTATCATTTTGAAATTTCGGTTTTCGAAAATTTTTTAATTTTGAAAAATGAAGAAAAAATCTTGAATTCTGGATATGTTTTCGTAAAAACATGGTATATTACAATTAAGAAGTTTCCAGGGCATTGAACAAATAGTTTCGTAAATACGACCTTTACAAATTTCCTCGGCCCGTAGCCCATCGAATTTGGGCCCATTTTTACATCATTAATTTGCCATGACTCACATTAGGCGTAGTGAATCCGGTTAAATTTTTTTTCTCGGCTCTTGTAATAGATAAATTTACATTTTTCGGAAATTTTTAAACAGCCATCATTTTTTTTACTACCCGATATCGAAAGATTCCTCGCATCATAACGGTCGATGCCATAAGACCCTGTGTATTTCGAGGCTGTCTTTATGATTTTTTATCTCGGAAAGTAGGTAGTGAATGCTGTTGAAATTTTTCAGGTACACGGAGTATAGCTTCGCAAGCATGCTGTTAAAATTTCAGGTCGCTGTCAATTTTTTTAGGTTTCAGCAAAACCTCCTTAAAGTGGCAAAGAAAAGGCTAGAGAAAAAAAAATACCGCTAGTCGCGCTTTTATTACTTTAGATCGAAGGTAGAAAAAATTTAATTTAATTTTTTGGCGGTTTTACGAAATTAATTGTTTTCTTATTGTCCGTAAGATGGTCGATACCCCCTGTATAACGTTTGACTGCTAAAAAAAATCCTATATGGACATTAGGTTGAACTGCCAACGGCTTTAAGGGAACGAACTAGCGAGACACCTTTTGTCGAGTCCCCGAGTTTCTCCTTGTGCCAGTTCGTTTTCTCCGTGTACGTCCACGTATAATGGACCTTTAAGCCAAACGATATTTTCCGTAAACTCCGCGTTAGCGAGTTTCGCCCCAACTTCAATATTTCCCCCACCGGTTTAATTGCCTTACGTGCCGAGAATAGAGAGAATGAGAAGAATTTTAAAAAAATCCACGAATTTTTGGCTCACACACTTTTTTAGGTTCTTGTAAAACGTTAAAAAAAAATGTCGATTGCCAAAATTTTCAGTCGTGCTGAAGCTCGTTCTTCCTGTTCTCACAACAAAAAATTAATTTTACATTTTTCGCGGGTAAAAATATTGAAAAATCGATATTAATTGCAACCCCCTTCTCACATCTTCAACCCCTTTAGTTTTTTTCAATCGTGAATTTCGTACTTTCGTCGATAAATTTGTCACGATAATAATTGGTTTCACTGTGATTTATATTTTTACAATTTTTGTTCATTAAAAAAATCCCAAGTTCTGAATTAATTTTGTCTTCTCTTAGAAGCATTCTCGAGAGAGCTTCTCCAAAAAAAAAAAAAATGTCACGAAAAATAAATTTTTAATAAATAAAAATTATCAGACTCGATTCCCCAAAAGTTTTGCGACACGAACTTTACATTTTTTTTTAATTAAAAATTTTTCGCTCTTGAAAATAAAAAAATAAAATTTCCAATATTTTTTATTCGTCGATGTCGCATCACTGTCATTGAGGGAAAAAATTATTTACACCTCAAAAAATTAATTTGGCTCGCCTACCTTTTTTTTTTCTTCATAAAGGCTTAAAAAAAAATGAGCTTAATGACAAGATCATCAGGAATAAGATAATTGACACGATGCTCGATTAAAGGGAGCTGGGAGAGAGAGAGAGGGCTTATGTTCCGTTTTATTATCTCCTCGAAGAGCTCTCGCACGACTATGGAGACCGATTTTCCCTCGTTTCCCTCGTAGATATCAACCGGTCCCGGTTAAACCCGAGATCGTGCAATTTCTCTCGAGGAAACTCTTTAATTACGCCACTTTAACCACCCCGGGAATCCTCTTTACCGCGGAGCGCACGCCGTTGAACGTTCAACAATTTCCAGACGTCTCTCGTATATATAGAGAGTCGGAGCGGTGAGTTGAAAATAAAAAAGGCTCGGTCGCAATCGCCTTTATGGCAAAGCTCACGTGGCCAGCTAAAGAGAGAGAGAGAGAGACGCGAGATTCTTGTGGATTCATGGTATACTCGGTTTTTATAAGGACTGCTCCGAAGATGGATAAAAATTACTAGCACTTGCGGTTAGTTTTTCTTTTTCTCCACTGGCCTATAGAATTTTTCGTACATTGGGACAGATCGAACAGGGTCAATTCTCCAAGGAAATTTAATTTTGTTATCATTTGGTGCTAAAAATGAAAAAAAAAAAAAAATTCTGTATTTATTACAGACCCAATCCCACCAAATCTCAGCTGATTTTGTTCGACCATCGATTAAGCCTTGCTTTACCAACTGTCACTATAAATAAACCTCGGGATCACCATTGAATCCAGACTAAATTTTAAGGATGTATCCGGACGTACCTTCCCAACTAAAAGTGACTTTCGTCGACAATATTGCATACTTCATGATAAGATAAAAATCGGAAAAAATTCAACCACATCAAAGACGATATGAAGATTACTTTTTGATAATAATAATGCCGAAAAGTTATCAATAAATTGTTTAAACAAAACATTGTTTAACAAATTTTTAGGGAATGTTTTTTTTTGTCATGTGAAATGAATTCGTTGATTTTTTTGACTACACACGAATTTTTTAAAAATTTTCTTATCATTTTGAAATTTTGGTTTTCGAAAATTTTTTAATTTCAACCAATTCAACCAATTCAGCTTTCCCAATAGCAGAAGAAAGAAGATGAAACTATCAATACTACAATCTGGGGTTCGATGAAAAAAACAATGAAAACGAAATTAACAGCATTAATCAATAAATTAAATATAAACTTAGAATTATGAAGCTCTAAAACACACAATTCCACACAGATAAGTTTAAAAAAAGCCTGAAGGACCCCGCAGTTGTTTATAAAATGAGACAGCAAAAACATTTCTACGACCATTATAGAATTAAAAAAAAAAACAACAAAGATTAATCTTGGAATATTTAAATGAATATTAAATTGTCAATGACGAGTAAAAGGGAAAATTCCATTGCAATTTTTATTTTTGACTATTTTCACACTGGCCCATTTTTTTAAATTAATTTTTCTGTCTCTCTTATTCAACGATAATAGCAACGTTGATATTTTAAAATTCGCATTTGCCGCGGGAGACTCCGTCAAAAAATATTCGTCGAGCCAGACTTTTCGGCTAAACTCTTCGCTCTCATTAATCTTTCTTTTTTTTTGTTTAACTTTTTTTTTTCGTCTCAACGTTTTCCCTCCCCCGTTCCAAGGCTGGACGAAGAACTCTTTAATTAGACTACGTAAATAGTAGTCGGTGGCTGAAGTTGTGGAGTCTCAACGAGACGAAATTTCGCGATGCCTGTGTGTGTGTGTGTGTGTATATATATAAAAGGGCAAGGGACGTTTTTTTAAAACCTCATCCCTTTATCTATCGCTTTTTCCTCAAGAAAACGTCGAGGCGTCTCGTGTACTTTCATTTATTAACGGAATTACTCCTCCGTGCCTCTGTGCGATATTCACAGGCTCTCCTTTTGTTCAACGTTTAATATTACCAGCGATATATAATTTTTTAAGTTTTACAGCTATACTGACAGCCTTAAAAATTTTTTCAGTACCCTAACTTCATATTTTTTCAAAGCTTCGGACAAATTTTTTTTATTTTTGGTCGATTCGTCTCTAAATCGACTAAAATTTTATGACATAACAATTCTAGATTTACGCTGACAAACCGGAAGTAACCTTAATCCGACTCCTAAGCACTCACCGACAAAATTAATATTGTGACCATCATATGCGTTCCTTTTAAAGCCTTTTTATAAAAATAATGTTTAAAATGTCGGGCTTCCTTCTCCCCCATAAAATAATGAGTGATAATCTTAAAAAACACCTCGCAAAGATGGATCGCTGGCAAATAAGTCTAAGAGGTATGCCTGCTTTTTTTATGCGGATGAATATCCAAATGAGGCACCTTTGAAACTTAATTGCCAACGAGCTTCCTTCGTGAGATGAATTTTGAAGTCAAAATGTGCATTTTTTTAACGTGAACAACAAGAAAAAATAATTTAAAAAGTCAAAAATAAATCATATTATGTATGGAGCTTTGTTTGATAAGCATCACTCATCGTACACAGCAAAAGGAATGTTGATAGAAAAAAAATTAATGAAAATGCTCAAAATTTAACGCCTTTTTGGATTTTTGCACTCAACTTTCGTATTTTCGATAAGAAAAAAAAAAAATCAATCCGTTTCTCTAATCAGCGATAAATTATCGATCTGATGAGATTTCTTATCGTACTGAAAGACAAAAAAAAATTCAATTTTTTACTCCCCATTAAAAAAAAAACTTAAACTTTTCCAATTTTCCATCTGTCGTAACTCTGCTGCTCGCTAACCCCATTGATTTATATCGCGGTTCGTTGATAAGCTCCGTGTCTAAAAAAAATTGCTGAAAAATCACGAAAGTCGATTTTTAAAATTTGTGAAAAAATTAGCAAATCAGCGTGTACAGGGTGACTGAACCAGTGAATGAACGCATAAGCCTTTTTTTTTATTTCGATAAAGCCGTATAATTCAACTTATTACGAATTTCTTTATGAGATATTTATATCTTATAGAACAATGTTCACAGAATATTAAAAAAAAAATATTTTAAGTGCCCTGTTCGCAAGGATTTTGTATAAAAAAATTCTAATGAACGAAATTACCAATTCCCCAGTGAATGAACAAAAATTCCAATGAATGAACTCTTAGTATCTTTTCAGTGAATAAACGGCCATATATCGCAAACAATATTGGGTTTTTGACCAAAAATTCATTAATATAATTGAAGCTTGGCAATGTGTAACGTTGAAAAAAATTATTACATATCTTTTAAAAAGATTTATCCAGGTGATACGGAATATTCTGGTATTCGATGCACAGTCAGATGGTTATAACAACGCATGGCTGTCTCTTATGAATATGCGCCCCGAGTACGAAAAAAAAATCCATAGCATCGCAAATCTTTCGCAGCGTGAAATAATATCACTGCTAGATGTTTTCTCAGAATTTTCACTTCATTATAAATACAAAATTCTTCATAATAATAAAATCGTATCTCTGCCGTTTAATTAAAATACTAAGCCTGTTCATTCACCGGTAGGTGTTCATTCACTGGTTCAGTCACCCTAGCTCAATGAAGCCAGCCACATTCTCAAGCTTGAACGATCGCGAAAAGAATGAGCAATAAATGAAGCTTCGATTTTTAAAGAATGTCCGGCCACTTTGGTGAACCCACTAATTTCGTTTTCCGTCAAATTTGCAAACGCCAAAATATCTCACGTTTGATCGATGTAACATTTCCGGTCTAATGGGGCGGGGATCTCGTGGGGTCTTTGAGGTAGGTCCGAGTCGAATTAAAAACGCAAAACGACGATTTTGCGAGTCCCGAGGGTGTACAGCGGGGGGAGATTGGCGTTGAGAAAGCCAAAGGGAAAGAAAAAGAGGAATGACAGAAGAGATGGGAAATGGATATGTGCGCTCGTGGAAAAGATACGAGAGAGTGCGGTTTGTTCCTGTCGCAAAAAAAAAAAAAAAGGGAAAAAAAAAGAATTGAAACTCTAGATTAGGTGCTCGAGGCGTGGGGGGAAAAAAAAAATCTCTCGCACGTAAAACGCCAGGCAAGAGAAAAGGGATTCCAGGAGATTTAATACCAGATAGGATTGAGAGAGGACAGAGGACGGAGGGTAAACATCGTCCGGTTTGCAAAGTCGCGTGAACCAGCGCACCCATCTGGTCGACTCTCTCTCTCTCTCTCTCTCCCTCTGTTTTTAACGACACTGGATCGTGTAAGGTTGAGTAAAAAAAAAAAATAGGTTACGTGCGCTGGTTGGGCCCGTGAAGAGCCAGGAGAGAATTCGTATTTCGTCACTCGTGAGGCGCCATGAGGTGTATGCATACTTGATAACCCGGGGAAACCCACCAGAAGGGCCTACGGCCACGTGTCAAGATTCTAAAACGTTTCAATTTTTCAACCAGTTTTTTTTTTTTTTCGGACCTGCCTCATTTTGCCGAAAGTTCAATACGACCTTTCTTTTTCACGAAATTCCATTGCTCTGTCTTTAAATATATTTTTTACACTAATAATAATATTAGCAGTAGTAATAGTAACAGTAATAGTACAAAAAAAATGTATTAAAAAGTTCACGAGCTCCATAGGGGTTGTTGGTTGAATAACCAAATAAATAAATTCAGTTTTTTTTTTTTCTGGTCTTGGGCCAATGTTATAGAAAAAAAAAAATCCCAATTTATTACGAAAGGGCTACTAGTGGTTAAACGATTTTCCATCGAATCATCCCTCGTTTGTCAATGTCCGGGCTATTGGCACACCGAGGACTTGAACGCACTTTTTTTTTTTTCCCCCTCTCTTTCTTTCGTTCTACAATCGATGTATGTCCCTTTCGCGTGTTTCAGGAGGGTTCTCGTGGTGACCGGAAAGAGGGGGGCAAGCGAGGACGCAAGCCCGGAAGGAAGGTGTCCGACAAGTCGGACATGAGAGCCAAGCTTGGTGAGTGAAAAGAAAAAAAAAAAAAAAAATTTACTGACCAGACTTATCCGAGGAATTTTATCCCGATTTTCCCCACGGACATCGGAAATTCCCTTCGGAATCCTTTCTCGACCCTACTTACTCAGCTATCCCCCCCCCCCCCCATCCGTCTTAACCAAAACAAAAAAAAAAAAATTACAGGAGAGAGAGGAGAGTGAAAAATAGATTCGAAAAAAATCCTTGAATTATATTAGGAATGCATGAGAATTGACGAAAGGGTCCGAAAAAATCATTAAAAAAACAACATGTATGTAAAAAAAAAATCGTGTTTATGGACATTTTTATTTTTTTTATTTTCCTACCAGTCGACCATTTGACAGTGTTTTGAATTCTAATGTCATTTTGCCATCTGAATGTCACTCTGAATATAATTTAAATCTCGGAATTTCGAAATAATATAAAATACCAATATGTGCATTGGACACATTCTCGTTTTTTCCTGTACAATTAAAAAGAAATATAATCGCGAGAGAAAAAATGACGAGAAGGATTGGGGGGTGTCACGAAAAAATGTGACGTAATTATTTTTACAAAGACACGGCGTTTGGAGTAATTTTTTTTTTTTTCCCCTCCTGGCTTAAAAAGTTTCTCCACCGGAAATGCAGTCTAAAGAAAAAAAGGATTTTTGTTCAAAGCAGCCTGTTTTTGTTTTTTTTTTTTGCAAAAGGGTGTTGTACGTAGAAAAAAAGGGATCTCTCATTGTCGTAAATATATGTGTGCATGTGCGGTGGACAAAGGCGTTAAAATAAAGAGTAGGAACCACGATATGTGCTGTTTATATGAAGAGGGCTATGCGTGCTTGGGAAAGCCCTCGGGATAAATGAGCTTCCGGTATAGATATACGCAGAGCCTTCCGTAAGGATTTTTTTTTTGTTAAAAAAATCTTTCTCATTCCTTCGCTTTCTTTATAATCGCTCTGTGATTCTTCTCAAATACACACACACACACACACACACACACACATATTTATACACGCATACACATCGTGTATTCTCTGACCCTATAGATCTCTTCTTCAGTCTTCACAATTTTTTAAAATTATATATTTTTTTTTTTCCATCTCGAATAATAATAATTATAATTATAATTATAAAATTTATTATCCTCGTGATAGTAGCAATAATAATAATACTAAAGATAAATAAAAATCGACTCTCGCCACTGTTGTCATCTCCTTCTTCCCTCGGTACATTTCCTTCGCATCAGAGGGCGCTTCACACGTCGATGGTTTCATTCCCCGACCCTGGAGCTCGTCTTTAGTCTTCCCAATTTTTTAAAATTATATTTCAAATTTCTTTCCATCTCAAATAATAATAATAATAATAATTATAATAATAAAAATTATTATCCTCGTGATAGTAGTAATAATAATAATACTAAAGATAAATAAAAATTGACTCTCGCCACTGTTGTCATCTTCTTCCTCCCTCCGTACATTTCCTTCGCATCAGAGGGCGCTTCGCACGTCGATGGTTTCATTCCCCGACCCTGGAGCTCGTCTTTAGTCTTCCCAATTTTTTAAAATTATATTTTTAATTTTTTTCCATCTCGAATAATAATAATTATAATTATAATTATAAAATTTATTATCCTCGTGATAGTAGTAATAATAATAATACTAAAGATAAATAAAAATCGACTCTCGCCACTGTTGTCATCTTCTTCCTCCCTCGGTACATTTCATTCGCATCAGGGGGCGCTTCGCACGTCGATAGTTTCATTCCCCGACCCTAGAGCTCGTCTTTAGTCTTCACAATTTTTTAAAATTATATTTCAAATTTTTTTTTCATCCCAAATAATAATAATTCTTATCATTATAATTATAAAATTTATTATCCTCGTGAGAGTGGCAATAATAATAATACTAAAGATAAATAAAAATCGACTCTCGCCACTGTTGTCATCTTCTTCCTCCCTCGGTACATTTCATTCGCATCAGGGGGCGCTTCGCACGTCGATAGTTTCATTCCCCGACCCTAGAGCTCGTCTTTAGTCTTCACAATTTTTTAAAATTATATTTCAAATTTTTTTTTCATCCCAAATAATAATAATTCTTATCATTATAATTATAAAATTTATTATCCTCGTGAGAGTGGCAATAATAATAATACTAAAGATAAATAAAAATCGACTCTCGCCACTGTTGTCATCTTCTTCCTCCCTCCGTACATTTCCTTCGCATCAGAGGGCGCTTCGCACGTCGATGGTTTCATTCCCCGACCCTGGAGCTCGTCTTTAGTCTTCCCAATTTTTTAAAATTATATTTTTAATTTTTTTCCATCTCGAATAATAATAATTATAATTATAATTATAAAATTTATTATCCTCGTGATAGTAGCAATAATAATAATACTAAAGATAAATAAAAATCGACTCTCGCCACTGTTGTCATCTCCTTCTTCCCTCGGTACATTTCCTTCGCATCAGAGGGCGCTTCACACGTCGATGGTTTCATTCCCCGACCCTGGAGCTCGTCTTTAGTCTTCCCAATTTTTTAAAATTATATTTTTAATTTTTTTCCATCTCGAATAATAATAATTATAATTATAATTATAAAATTTATTATCCTCGTGATAGTAGTAATAATAATAATACTAAAGATAAATAAAAATCGACTCTCGCCACTGTTGTCATCTTCTTCCTCCCTCGGTACATTTCATTCGCATCAGGGGGCGCTTCGCACGTCGATAGTTTCATTCCCCGACCCTAGAGCTCGTCTTTAGTCTTCACAATTTTTTAAAATTATATTTCAAATTTTTTTTTCATCCCAAATAATAATAATTCTTATCATTATAATTATAAAATTTATTATCCTCGTGAGAGTGGCAATAATAATAATACTAAAGATAAATAAAAATCGACTCTCGCCACTGTTGTCATATTCTTCCTCCCTCGGTACATTTCCTTCGCATCAGAGGGCGCTTCACACGTCGATGGTTTCATTCCCTGACCCTGGAGCTCGTCTTTAGTCTTCCCAATTTTTTTAAATTATATTTCAAATTTTTTTCCATCTCGAATAATAATAATTATTGTGATTATAATAATAAAAATTATTATCCTCGTGATAGTAGTAATAATAATAATGCTAAAGATAAATAAAAATCGACTCTCGCCACCATCTCCTTCCTCCCTCGGTACATTTCCTTCGCATCAGAGGGCGCTTCGCACGTCGATGACTTCATTCCCCCGACCCTCAGTCTCGTCCCAAACGATCTCGTCTTTTCTACGACGTGTCATTCGTCAAAGAGCGAAAAAAAAGCTCCGGAACTCACTAGGGAGGAATATATGTGTGTATTGTCAACCGTGGGAAATCCCTCTTGGACCACTTTATGCGGATGATTTTCTTACGAGTCGTGCTTGGTCACGATAATATATCGAGATCGTAAAGCCCCTTTATTACTCCCGCCGAGTGGTGTAAGAAATTTACAATTTCCCGCCCGGTTGCGCCCTCTGTAAAGCGTCGCTTTACTCGTGCATGTTTTAGGATTATGAATATTTTATTAAGTGTACTAAATCGGGGCTATTGTATTGGTCGTAGTGGAAAAATGAGAATTGATCGTAGGCAGGGAGAGATATACGAACTTTGTGACGAAATTGTTGGTGACGAGTAGTAAATAGAGGAGAGCGGACCACAGTGGAACGTACTTTTCTCAAAAGGTCATTTTGATCCTCGAAACAGACACAAAGTTTACATTTTTTTTTTTTCTCTTCAATTAATTCTCCTGCAATTAATTCAAGGGCCCATTACACACGCGCACACATGGATAAATAGAAAAAAAAAAAATTGAATATTTTCTTGCAAATAAATAAAATAGCTAAGCCTTAGCTTAGTAATTTTTTAATTTTTATTATAAATTGTCGATGCGAGCTCGATTCGAAGCTTCGTTCTTTCGGGAAAGAAAATAAAAAATTTCCTCGATTTAAAAGCGAGCTCATCGATCCAATAAAAAAAAAATAAAAAGAAATCAAGTTGGAAATTAAAAAAAAAAAAAAAATTCCTTCTAAATAAATAAAATAACTTGGCGTAAAAAACGAATCCTAAAAAACGACTTTTCATTTCACCCCAAGTTCATTTATATAAAAAAGAAAACTGCTACGCTAAGCTTGGGCTATTTTATTTATTTACAAGAAAATATTTAATTTTTTTAAATTTTAGCTTGTTCATTCTTGACTCTTGCAGAGTCTATCGGGACAGACTATAATAATTTGATGTAATTTTTTGGATTGCAAATTTGTCACAATATTTTCCAAATATTTTTACAATTTTCTCAATTTATTTGATTGTTTTACTCATTAAGAACGCAGTCGGCAGAGTGCGAGGGAGTGCCGGGCCCGCAAGAAGCTTCGTTATCAATATCTCGAGGAGCTCGTTGCCGATCGTGAGAAAGCCGTTCTCGCACTGCGAAAAGAGCTCGACATGGTGAGTCCCAAATATTGAAAAAAAAAAAAAAATTTTTTTTTTTTTTAAATCATTTTTCTCTCAAAAATTGTTTCCACAATTTCATTCTCACGTTTCCTCAACGATCTCTCGCCACATCCTTGATATATTTGCTCTTTTTGTTGCCTCGTATCCGTTTACCTGAAGCGCGACAAAAAAAAACACACACACACACCCATTCTGGCGCTTCTCCCTGAAAAACGAAAATTGCCAAGCAACATTTTATTACAAAAGACAAGAAAAAAAAAAAAAACCTAAAGCGCTCGATACGGACGTGTACACACACGTTTTAGTTTAGTGCATTAAAAAAAAAGTGTCACAGCCCAAAATCTCATTAATTCTACCGGAAGCGTTGTGAAAAATTCGAAGAATTCGTCAAAAAAAAAAAAAGAAATAAATAAATAAAAACAAAAATTCGTGCGATCGTGGAAAAGTTGAAATTACGAAAGCCAAAGAAGACGGTGGAACCTCGTCGAGAATCCAGAAACACCAAACTTGAGTATATCCATATTCCTTGAAAAATCCATATTTATCACTTCCGGTTCCATTCATAATTGTTTTTTTTTTTTTTCGGTAAAAGTGTCGAATCAGGGCTGCAGCTCAAAACTGCTCCAATTTTTTTTTTCAGCATTTATCATAAAAAAATAATATCCCATGTAATATTGAGGAGAGGGAAGACTTCCTACGCTATAAAAAATTAAAAAAACCGACAATAATAAGCAATACAGATGGTGAGTGGATATCGTGACATGACACAAACAAACAAATACACGCACGAATTAAAATCTTTATGCGGTGGGTGCAAAAGGATATAATAGGCAATTAAGGCGGCCCATCAGTGACAACACTAGTCAAAAATCGTGACGTGAAAAAAAATCATAAACCTATCATAATATTTTCTAAATACTCTGTCTAAATAAAATTTATGAATTTCGATTACGTTTCCCGTGATATTTTATTCATAATTTATTATAAATAATATAAATAAAGTCTCAACTGACAAAAGTATTTAACGCTGTCAGAGCGATCGAGTCAAAAACGATAGCTGATATTCATATGTTTCCTCGCGTGCAGAATGACAGACATATATATTGTATCCGAGATTTGCACACACGATGACTTTCGCGATTAAATTTTTCGGGAAAATCCTTGGCAAGACACAATTTTTTAAATACCATTGGAAAGTTCACGATTTCATCTTTCAATACTCAAAATTTGAATAAGAACTCTCGTCTTTATCAAAAGGTATCATGTCACTTCCGGTGAAAATGGAATCAACTGCCATAAGACCCATGCTAAATTAGGTAATTTTAAATTACTCGTTCGCAATAATTTGCCTGGCAACATACCCTGAAATTTTGAGAGAGCGTTCATTGCATCTTCTTCATTCATCTCCCGAAGTTTCATTTGTATCGCCGGTTTTTTAATTCACTGATGAGCCACCTTAATGTACAGCATCTTTCCGGTGTCAAATTACCTCGCAAATTACTATTGTGGAGCCACGTTTTGATTCGCAAAGATTGCTCAAAATTAAACATTTTACGAAAAAATTTCTACCCAATTCGTTGCTCGTGTCGTCCTTTGACAACGCCAGGTAAGACTATACCCTCATTGAGAGTAGCAGAATTTCCGCAAGTTGCATAAATCACTTCGCGTTTTAACCAGTCATGATTTTGCAAAAGAAAAAAAAAAAAAAAACAATACTGTCTTATCAATTTTCGAAATTTTATAATAGCATCGGTAAGCGAAATTATACATCCGTCACAATTCATCGCTACGCGGATATACCGTTGTTAAAAATAGGGTAAACGCACCATTTGTGGCCACTTTAAGCATTTTCGAACCATTAATTTACGAACAGTATTCGCATCAATGCAAATTCAGAACTAAAAAAGTCATCCATATAACCTTAATGGCACACAGAATCGAATTGTCATGATTTAAAAAACCGTTTCTGATCACGATAAATAAGAAAATAGGAAATTATCTTGTGGATGTAATTTTTATAATTTGTGGTCACAATTTTACTACTTTTGGTCGTCCCGAGCACCAGTCGTGACCACCGAGCTTTTTGAATTGGGTAATGAAAGGTGGGATGATTTTGAATGGGGACTGTAATTTTTATAATTTGTGGTCACAATTTTACTACTTTTGGTCGTCCCGAGTACCAGTCGTGACCACCGAGCTTTTTGAATTGGGAAAATGAAAGGTGGGATTATTGGACAATCAGTGACGGCAGATTCGGGTTAAAAATAGTTATTTATTTGCGTCATAAGCATATTACTGAAGCGATACAAGTGCGTGCTCTGTTTGGGGCCATAAGCTGGCCTCGAATAGAACAATCGCATTTTCAATGTAAGACTTTCGACCATCGCGTGTATTTTTCAGGTATTTTAGCCGATGTGTCAGTTTTTTTTTTTTGTAATTCTAACCCGAAAAAGCGAGCTTTCACTGGTAAAATATGAATTTTTGATAGGGCGGAATGACTTTGGATATGAAAAACCGTAGTCTTCTTGCCTCGGGATATAATTTTTGACACGAAAACTGCCACGAACCGCTCAGCTTTGACACATTTCGTCATATTTCGTGAAAATAAATTAGCAGATATTGTCGACGTGTCAAAAAACCAAAAAAAAAATACAGCATTTTTTTGTAAAAAAAGGGTATTTTTGGGATTTTTTTTTTCACGAATTTTTTAAACATACTAAAAATTAAAGCTTTCGTTACATTCTTGGATAGGTTAATAGAAAAAAAAAACGTTTGAAATGTGTTCTCAATTTTTTTTCGGGCCCCCAGAATAATTCTACGAAATTCTATGTAATTCGAGTATACGGGATTGCAAAATTTTTTCAAAATTGGATGTAAGCTCGGCCTTCTGGTGAATCTCGATTAGAGAAAAAGATAGATATGAAACGGCGTTTATTAACAAAAAAAAAAAACGGGCATTGGCAATAGAAATGCTTGCCTTTTGGTTTAAAATCGTCTCCGGCAATTTTTCCGAGAATTCTGAGTGTGACGTATTAGCGAAAAATAATCTCGAGACTTTCGCGATAAATTGCATTGATGATGATTTTGATTTTATCAGAAAATTATTCAGATCGTTTACGTCACATCAACGAAGTTCTCATCGCCATGGAAAAAGCGGATTTTAAGCTAAACAAGAAAAAAAATGGACAAAAATGCACTAGCATCAACCGCAGTACTCATTATTGGTATCTATTAAGACCTTATCTATCAAGACAAAAGAATTGTCTTATAAATCATATAACCCCATAATCATATAAGCCCATGTGCGACCACCACGGAATTCTCATGAGGTGTGACCGTTTTGGGTTAAACATTCCTGCGTTTAGTTCAATATCATTTCATAGTTTATAGTTAATGTGTTTTTTGAGTTTCAACGTTCATTTTCAACTCTATAGTTCAAATCAATCATTTTTATAATATCGCTATTTTATGCAAAATCGTTTGAACTTTGATTTAAAAAAAAAAAAAACAAAACTTGCTAGCTTTATTAGGAGCCGAGATATTTGAGATTAATTTCGACTGGGTATTTTTTACACTCATTGCCGGGAGAGAAATACGGTTTGGATGTTTGCCCGTCAGGGGCTAATATTCGTATTGTTTAATATTGCCAATTTTTTATATTTTTCATAGCATTGGAAATCTTCCCCCGCAATAATATTACATTTAACAATACAATTTAGTGATAACGAGCGTTAGGAAAAAAAAAAATTCCACGCATTTCCTAGCTGCAGCCTCGATTCGGAAACTTTTGCCCTTTTTTTTTTTCTCTTCTAATTTTCCTCTATTTTGGTGAAGAGAAAAGCAACGCGGCGGACCACGAGTATTGCTTATTTGGCGTGATGAATTTTTCAGTATCGCGCTTGGGGAATGGAATTGGATTCGGGTCATGTCCCGGAGGGTATTCAGGTAATGCTGGAGGAGATCGGTGCCCTTAAAATGGAGAGGAACAACAACTGACCGGCGAGGGGAAAAGAATCCTTTCTCGAAGAGGAACGGAGCGAAGAAAGATCCGAGAAGAACGAAAAAAAAAAGAGTCTACGAGAATTGAGAAAGTTATAGATTTATATATATATATATATATTATTTTTTTTTTTAATACAAATCTCTCTGTTGGTATTATTTTTCGAAGAAATATTTGCGAGCCGGGCCTTATTTTTCGTATTTTTTTGCTCTTAAACTTGATTTTCGTCTTCATCAAATCTCCAGCTTATTTTATTTATCAAAATTTCGATATATCATCGTTGATTTATTTTTATTTTTTTTATTTTTGTTTGTCGATCGATATTTAATATCAATAATATCCCCTCCCCCCACCATTCCCCTTTGGGCTTTTGTTTACCGAGTTTTCGTTAACTCTGAAAAACCAAGATTTTCTTTGCATATCACGACGATTACTTTATATTTTAATTTTAACTTTTTAATCCTGATATTTTTTTTAATTTCATACCGCGCTGCTATCAATGTACATATAAAGTCTTTCTAAGAGAAAGAGAGAGAGAGAGAGAGAGAGAGAGGGAGAGAAAGAGAGAAAAAAGGAAAAAAAATATTTACAAAGCGAGAAAAAAAAAGAAGAAAATTTTACCTCGTTCCTAATCGTGAATTTCACGAGTAATCGACGTTTGGTGAAAAAAAAAAAAAAAAGCAAGAAGAGCAAGTACCTGAAACTTTCATGCCTCTGATCCGGAAAAGAGTCAAGGACCGTTATAACGAGGGTTTTTTTTTTTTTTTCGTTTTTTTTTCGTCCTTTGACGACAAAACAAAAATACACACATGCAAACATATATGTAATTATTTTTCATGAAACGACAGAGTGAATTAGCAGCTATTGTGCATCGTAGAATAAAGAGTCTCGTAGTTTACGTGAAAAAAAAAAAAAAAAAAAAAAAACAAAAATGGAATCTTCGGATTCGTGTTTATTCATTGCTGCGCACGAAAAGACACCGGTCCGTTAAAGTGGAAGAATTTTCGGGATTTTTATTTTAGTTTTTTTTTAAATCCTTTGCGTCATAGTGTGCATCCGAGATGCACGCCTAGGGACCAAGCTAATTCATTTAAATAATTTCAACCTTTTCGGTCACAGCGGGATCGCTACGGTCTCACCTTACAAATAATTAGCTCATTTGTGAGGATATTAAATTCGTGATCAGCCATCCCAATCTCAATCCCGGAGTAAAAAATTTCAGATCAATATATTGAGTAGAAAAAATTTATGTATGCAAGCATTGCAGACTTTTTCGTTATGATATATATTTATCAGGGTGTGCCGAAAATGGACTTTTTTTTTTCTTTTCTTCTCTTTTACCACTCAAAACTTTAGGTTTTGACATTAAAGAGGTCCTCGTTCAAGGAGGGCGCTGTAGCTTGAAGTTTAAGGTTATAGTCCTCGTGCAAACGCGGTTTTTTTTCATGAGAATTTATTGAAATTTATAAGTTGACGAAGAGAGTACTAGTAACCCAACTTTTCGTGAAATTTGAAGCAGATTTATCGTTTCTAACTCGAGATATTTGCTGTAAAAGTTAGCAATCGTTACATGTAGAGCATAGGGTGACTGAACCAGTGAATGAACACCTACCGGTGAACTAACAGGCTTAGTATTTTAATTAAACGGCAGAGATATGATTTTATTATTATGAAGAATTTTGTATTTATAATGAAGTGAAAATTCGGATAAAACATCGAGTAGTGATAGGGTGACTGAACCAGTGAATGAACGCATAAGCCTTTTTTCTATTTCGATAAAGCCGTATAATTTAACTTATTACAAATTTCATCATGAGATATTTATATCTTATGGAACAATGTTCACGGAATATTAAAAAAAATATTTAAAGTGCCCTGTTCGCAAGGATTTTGTATAAAAAAATTATAATGAACGAAATTACAAATTTCCCAGTGAATGAACAAAAATTCCGATGAATGAACTCTTAAGTATCTTTCCAGTGAATGAACGTACAATAGAACTACTAATATTATATCATAGGTCGACTGAACCGGTGAATGAACATCTACCAGTGAATGAACAGGCTTAGTATTTTAATTAAACGGCAGTGATATGATTCTATTATTATGAAGAATTTTGTATTCATAATGAAGTGAAAATTCTGAGAAAACATCTAGCAGTGATATTATTTGACGCTGTGAAAGATTTTCGATGCTATGGATTTTTTTTTTCGTACTTGGGGGCGCATATTCATAAGAGACAGCCATGTTGTTATAATCATGTGACTGTGCATCGAGTACCAGAATATTCCATATCACCTCGATAAATCTTTTTAAAAGATATGCAATAATTTTTTCAACGTTATACATTGCTAAGCTTCAATTATATTAATGAATTTTTGATCAAAAACCCAATATTGTTTGCGATATATGGCCGTTTATTCACTGGTCCAGCTTTTTAACCTATTTCCAGTGATTGAACGAGCGTTGAAAAGGCTTTTCATAACCTCAAAACGCACGAGTATGCGTACGCATCTCTGGTTCCATTGTACGTTCATTCACTGGAAAGATAAGAGTTCATTCATTGGAATTTTTGTTCATTCACTGGGAAATTGGTAATTTCGTTCGTTATAATTTTTTTTTTACAAAATCCTTGCGAACAGGGCACTTTGAATATTTTTTTTTTATATTCCGTGAACATTGTTCTATAAGATCTAATTAGCTCATAAAGAAATTCGTAATAAGTTGAATTATACGGCTTTATCGAAATAGAAAAAAGGCTTATGCGTTCATTCGCTGGTTCAGTAACCCTGCAGCCAAGCATTGCCATTCGCTGTGTGCAGTGCCATACTGTAGCGGCTGAGAACGACTTGGAGCGCCCATGGGTGGCGAGAATGCGCATTTTTTGCTGGAGTCGCGTTGTGCAATCGAGGGCAATATAATAGAGAAGTCGCGGAAAGAAAATGTAAACTGTTGCGCGAAGTCATATAAGAATGTTTTCCGCTGCGCAGCTTCGGAAATTAAGTTTTACGCGTTTCCGACAGCGATTTATAATGTTGAGCAGCGCAAAAATTAGATTCGTTGAGTGGGAAAAAACAAAGAAAGTAAAATTCTTGAGATTAAACGCGCATACATTGTCCGGTATGAAAAATTCACGTCAGGATATTATAATACGAATAAATTGATTTTTTTTTCCTTTTTTAGTAGCTCTCATGATTGGCTACCCGAATAATGCAGCGAGCACTTCGCGGCTAATCGTTCATCTACTTTACAATCAAGTCCGAGTTGCGTCTTTCTTGTTCTCGATACGAGCCTTGTCGGGGTTCGTGTGACAAGACCGACAAGGTTCATGCTTAGCCTCAAATTGAGAAGGAAAAGTAGCCGTAAACCTATTTTCATTACATCGTGATACGTCGATTTATTTATTTTTCAACGCAGTTATAGTCAAGCTCACCTCAAAAAAACTCCATGCAGCACGAATATAAACGTTCGTTTATTAAAATTGATCCAACAAGGTTTCGTCGGTGTAAATAAATGAGAGATATTCCAGAGCAAAATTTGCGGAGTACAGCCGGCCGCGGCGTACTCCCCGATCAGGCCCGTAGCACCCCTGCTAACACAGAACGTTATAAAAACGTTGTTAAGACGTTTACAAAAACACGCAAAAACGTCTCTTTTGAATGGTCGAAAAAAACGTCTTGAAAGCGTCGTTTAAACGTTATTTTGGTCGCAATTTTTTTTCCCAAAAAAGTTTACAGAAGCTGACGGAAATGTGTTAAACGCGCTGTAAACTTTTTGGGGAAAAAATTGCGGCAAAAAAAAAAACGTTTAAAAGACGTTTTGAAGACGTTTGCGGCAAAATAACGTTTAAAAGACGTTCTTAAGACGTTTTTTCGACCATTCAAAAGAGACGTTTTTGCGTGTTTTTGTAAACGTACTTAACGACGTTTTTATAACGTTCTGTGTTAGCAGGGACGGAGTGCCGATGCGCAGATACAGGATAGGCGGGCATACGCAACCTCGATTTAACAAGGTGCGATGCGGAGCGGGTCCCGGCCACTGGCCGTTAAATCGAGGTTCTGGTTTATATTTTATCGTCCGGTGCATAGAAAACTTTCTCGCACTGATGTAGCACGAGGACTACCTTAAAGGTCGCTCAACGAGGATTCAGGTTTCCCATCTAATTAACGCGTATAAAAAATAATGTTTTTCGTTCAAAATGATCTCGAGCAACCGAAAAATTGTCGATGTCTGTGTTTCTTGGCTTATTTTTCGACTTACCTTGTTCCAATTTTTATTTTACGCCACTTTTCGACCACAATAGTCACTTTTTCAAGTTTACAAAGTCTCCAAGGCTATCAATGAGTCCAAAATGAATTGCTACAAGTATCGATTGTTGATTCGAATATAAATAACCAATTCCAAAAATTGGTAAAACATGCAAAATGAACATGGTTTTTTGAATAAAATTGAATTCCGTATTTCCCTATCTTCAATTTTCCATACGAACTAAACATCAAAAAAGTGCATTTTCAGGCGCATCATCGCTGCTAGGGGCGGTTTTTGATGTTTCGTTACTGTCAGGGGTAGTTTTCCATTCGGATATTCTTGCTACAAATTTTTCCATGTGTTTTCAAAAATATTTATCAACCGAACAGGTGCATCGCCGCTGCTAAGGGCGGTTTTTGATGTTTCGTTACTGCTAGGGGTAGTTTTTGTTTCGAATGTTCTTGATACACATTTGCCATGCATTTTCGAAAATATATATGAACTAAACATCAATGGGAGTGCATTTTTTGGGCGTATCACCATTTCTAGGGGTGGTTTTCGATGTTTCGTTACTGTCAGGGTTAGTTTTCCATTCGGATATTCTTGCTACAAATTTTTCATGTGTTTTCAAAAATATTCATCGACCGAACAGGTGCATCACCGCTGCTAGGGGCTGTTTTTGATGTTTCGTTACTGCTAGGGGTAGTTTTTGATTCGAATGTTCTCGATACACATTTTCCATGCATTTTCGAAAATATATATGAACCAAACATCGATGGGAGTGCATTTTTTGGGCGTATCACCATTTATAGGGGTGGTTTTCGATGTTTCGTTACTGTCAGGGGTAGTTTTCCATTCGGATATTCTTGCTACAAATGTTTCCATGTGTTTTCCAAAAATATTTATCAACCGAACATCGATGAAAGTGCATTATCGGGTGTATCCCCCATTGCTAGGGGTGGTTATCGATATTTTATTACTGTTAGGGTCGGTTTTTGGTCCGGACCTTTTTGCTACAAATTTTCGATGTTATTTCAAAGCTCATACTTGAGATCGCGACTCTGAAAAAAATTTTGCCTAAAAGTTATGCTCATTTCTCATTGTTTCGCAATTTTTGCACTTTTTGACAGGGTGTAAAACTGAAGGGGTGCAACCCTTGCGTTTGCCGAATTTTTCATGATTAGATGCATCCTTTATCTTCAAAATGCGACCTTAACGATCTCGATATGTTCATTTTTCTGGAAGTTACGATTTTTCAAAGTAGGTGGGACGTATGTGTCCCACCAGCCTTTGAAGGGTCAAAGGGTTACGAAATTTTGAGCTTTCGATGGATTGTGCATAAAAAATAAAAACAAGTTCCTCCGGACAATTGGCAAAGCAATTTTCTCATCGATTCATATGAATTTCGAGTATTTATCAAAACTGCCTCCCCTTTATTATTTCTGTGCCTAATGAAATTATATTAATTATAAAAATCGATCAAGATTCATGTGACAATGCAATATATTTATTGAAAAGAAAAACTTGCAACTTTTTAGAGGTCAGGTGAAGGAATTCGAGGGACAAATGAATGATGAAAAAACGAAAGAATTACAAAAAAAAAAACTAATTAATTCACGTGTCAATAGACATTTTCACGATTATTCCAAATATTCAACAATTTTATTCGCTTAAATAATTGATCACGTGACTAGTCTTCAATGAAGTACACTCGTTATAGAATCACCGGCTGAAATTGTCCTGTTCGTTAATTCGAAATTTTTTTGCCAAAAATATCCTTACCAATTTTTTTTTTTATGTAACTCATCGAAAGCTCAGAATTTCGTGAACAAATGGATTATTGAATTAATAACTTCTCGAGTTAGCTGTTTTTTCCATTTAACTTGTAAATTAATAATAATTATAATAATCAGCATTCATTGCAATAGCAATAATTATTTTTAATTCGTGCACTCTTTCGATCCCAAATTAACTCTCGGACGAAAATGAAAAAAAATTAAATTAAGTTAAACTCCCCCCAAAGTCTGTTCGAATGTCTCAAAGATCATTCGTCCCTTAATTCCGTAATTTTTCAACTCGATCACAGTTTAATTAAATAATGCCAATCAATTTTGTCACGAGAGTGAGGATCGTTGACTAGAAATTCGAAAAAAAAAAAAAAAAAAAAACTGAAATAAAATCGTGTAAACGAGAGGAAAAAACGAAGAAAAAAAAAAATGAGTAGAGTCATTTCTCGCTTGCGGAGAAACATCGAGGAGTCTCGACGCAGCTCGGCGTGAAAAAAAAAAAAAAAAAAAAGAAAAAAAATGCACAATCTCGCTCCCTTTCACAAAGCTTTTCCAGTAACGTCAGCTCATACACATCCATGTACTTTATACTCGCTCAAAGCTCTTCCCCCCCCGAGATAACGACTCGCTGCTCTGACTGCTGCTGTAGGTTTTTTTTTTTTTTTTTTTTTTCATTTTTAGAATTATTTTTTTTCATAAAAGAAGCCAGCGAGCTGCGTATGTTTTTTTTTTGCAGACGAGATAAAGACACGCGAGTTACAAACATCCGGTTCGAAGCTTTTCCTCTATCTGACATTCAATTTTATTTATTTATTTTTTTTTTTTCGAGCTGTCAGAATTTTTTTTTTAGGACAAGCCCTTTTTCGCGTTTGTTCTCGTTAATTTGAAATTCGAAGATCCTCGAGTCGTTTAAAATTTTTGTTTGTTTCTTTTTTAAGTCAAAATTTCACTCGTCCTGGATTTGCGAAGAAAAGGGAAAGCATTCTTAGAGCTCACGTAATTTTAAATGTGGACTGTGCCATTTATTTTTTTTTTTTTCATTCATGAGAATTGAAAAAATTTTCAAATTCCTGCAAATCGAACATTTCTTGGATTCAAATTTGATTCTACTATTTTTTTTTTTCGCGCATTCAAAAATGATTGCAAGATTTTTCGTGCGCTTTGGAACATTTATAGCGCGAATCCTGAAATATTGAGTTAAGGGTGGATTTTGTCCGAGAGGATTTGAGATCCGGGCAGGGGTTTTGCTAGTTCCATGAGCTCGCGAGAGATAAAGGATGAACTATCTCCTTCGTCGTTGCACTTTCCTCGATCAATTCTCGAACCAGCTCGAGATCGTAAATTCAGGAAACTTCGTATTTTTTTTTTTACTTTTACTACCACCACCAGGTTTGTAGCATTAATTTTAGCATCGTCGAGATTTCAATAGAAACAAAAAAATATGAAAGCATGAAATTTTTATATAAAAATATTTTTCGTATTATTTCTCATACGAAGAATTCCACCATCAGCTTCCTTTTGTATTTCGTATCACTGTGAAATTTAATATCCTGCCTCCTGGCGTGCTTGTGTCAATTTTTTTTCGGGTTGGTAATCTCAAATTTTCGACAGTCCGACGGGATCAAAGACATTTTTCTAAAATTTAATTTTTTTAAATAAAATCTCGGGCCTTGGTAGGGAATCTTACCAAATTTCGTACCAAAGATCTTTATCCCTTAGCCTATTTGTGTAAAAAAAAAAATGTCTCGATATCTCTAAATTTACAAAAGTTGAGAAGTTGACAGAAATTTTTTGAAATTTTCAAAATTTTCTACAATTTGAAGCCCTCAAGCGATACTTGCCAAATTCGGTAACGAAGATTTTCATCCCCTAGCATATTTTTGTTAAAATATTTGGCTCCAAATCTCTAAATTTACGAAAGTTAAAGGGACAACAGAATTTTTTTACAATTTGAAGCCCTCGAGCAATTCTTTCCAAATTCAGTACCAAAGATTTTCATCCCTTAGCCTATTTGTGTATAAAAATTTATCTCGATATCTCTAAATTTGCAAAAGTTAAGAAGTTGACAGATATTTTTTGAAGAATTCAAAAATTTTTACAATTTGAAGCCCTCAAGCGATTCTTTCCAAATTCAGTACCAAAGATTTTCATCCCTTAGCCTATTTGCGTATAAACATTTATCTCGATATCTCTAAATTTACAAAAGTTAAGAAGTTGACAGAAATTTTTCGAAAAATTCAAAATTTTTTACAATTTGAAGCCCTCAAGCGATTCTTTCCAAATTCAGTACCAAAGATTTTCATCCCCTAGCATATTTGTGTAAAAAAAAAATTTGTCTCGATATTTCTAAATTTACAAAAGTTAAGAGGTTGACAGAAATTTTTTTTTAATTTCAAAATTTTTTATAATTTGAAGCCCTCAAGCAATTCTTTCCAAATTCCGTACCAAAGATCTTTATTCCCTAGCCTATTTGTGTAAAAAAATTTGACTCGACATCTCTAAACTTACGAAAGTAAATGAGTTGACGGAACATTTTTTGAAAATTTCAAAATTTTTTACAATTTGAAGCCCTCAAACGATTCTTGCCAAGTTCAGTACCAGTTATCTTTATCCCCTAGCATATTTGTGTAAAAAAGTAGCCTCGATATCTCTAAATTTACGAAAGTTAAAGAGCCAACAGAAATTTTTTTTTTAATTTTAAAATTTTTTACAATTTGAAGCCCTCAAGCGATACTTGCCAAATTAAGTACCGAAGATTTTCATCCCCTAGCATATTTTTGTTGAAATATTTGGCTCCATATCTCTAAATTTACGAAAGTTAAAGAGTCAACAGAAATTTTTTGAAAATTTCAAAATTATCTACAATTTGAACTTCTATAGCGATACTTACCAAATTCAGTACCAGAAATCTTTAGTAAGCCCTGGAATATCTGTGTAAAAAAAATTTGTCTCAATACCTATACATTTACGAAAGTTAAGGAGTTGACAGAAATTTATTGAAAATTTCAAATCTTTTTTACATTTTGAAGCCCTCAAGCGATTCTTGCCGAATTCAGTACCAAAGATTTTCATCCCCTAGCACATTTGTGTCAAAAAATTTGTCTCGATACATCTCTAAATTTACGCAAGTTAAGGAGCCAACAGAAATTTTTTGAAAATTTCAAAATTTTCTACAATTTGAAGCCCTCAAGCGATTCTTTCCAAATTCAGTACCAAAGATCTTTATCCCCTAGCCTATTTGTGTACGAAAATTTGGCTCGACATATCAAAATTTACGAAATATAAAGAGTCAACAGAAATTTTCGAAAATTTCAAAATTGTCCACAATTTGAACCTCTATAGCGATACTTACCAAATTCAGTACCAGAAATCTGTAAGCCCTGGAATATTTGTGTAAAAAAAAAATTTCTTTCGATACTTATAAATTTACGAAAGTTAAGGAGTTGACAGAAATTTATTGAAAATTTCAAATCTTTTTTACATTTTGAAGCCCTCAAGCGATTCTTGCCGAATTCAGTACCAAAGATTTTCATCCCCTAGCATATTTGTGTCCAAAAATTTGTCTCGATATCTCTAAATTTACGAAAGTTAAGGAGCCAACAGAAATTTTTTGAAAATTTCAAAATTTTCTACAATTCGAAGCCCTCAAGCGATTCTTTCCAAATTCAGTACGAAAGATCTTTATCCCCTAGCCTATTTTTGTGTACAAAAATTTGGCTCGACATCTCAAAATTTACGAAAGTTAAGGAGCCAACAGAAATTTTTTGAAAATTTCAAAATTTTCTACAATTTGAAGCCCTCAAGCGATTCTTTCCAAATTCAGTACCAAACATCTTTATCCCCTAGCCTATTTGTGTGAAAAAATTTGGCTCGACATCTCTAAATTTACGAAAGAAGCCAACAGAAATTTTTTGAAAATTTCAAAATTTTCTACAATTTGAAGCCCTCAAGCGATTTTTTCCAAATTCAGTACGGAAGATCATTATCCCCTAGCCTATTTGTGTGAAAAAATTTGGCTCGACATCTCTAAATTTACGAAAGATAAAGAGTTGACAGAATTTTTTTTTTTTAATTTAAAAACTTTTTACATTTTAAAGCCCTTAAGCGATTCTTGCCAAATTCAGTAGCAAAAATCCTTGTCCCTTAACCTATCTGCGTAAAAAACTTTCGCCCAATATTTCAAAATTTGCGGAATTTCGGGCGACTACGGGAATTTTTGGAAAATATCAAAATAAAAAATCCACTAAAACGTTTCCCCAGGTGTTTTCCTAGGGGATGAAAAAAAAAAAACAAAAACAAAAACTGTAGATCGTGAGAATCAAAGGTGAGTTGGCTCGGGAGGTGAAATTTTTCGTATATATATGGTTTCTTATGCACTATACTTTCATCTCTATCAAGTTGTATATTCCCTTCTACAGCTTCACGGATAACTTTTTGCCCTTTAGCGATTAAGCTCGTTTTCACAGATATATGTATGTATAATATATATACACGGTCAAAGCTTTGGAGATAAACTTTCCAATTTTCTGCCTCACTGAGAAAGAGAGAGAGAGAGAGAGAGAGAGAGAGAGAGAAAAGAGAGAAATTATCTCGCCTCTCTTAAACTATGTAATCCGATAAAGTGTCAACGACTCTCTATATGGACTATTCAGAGCCAAGTAAAAAAAAAATGTTTACGAATCCTTTATTTCGTGCACGGTGGCAGCAAACAAAAAATTAATTTTAAAAAAGCTTCCCTAATCTTATTTTTGAGTCTTTTCTCATCAATTTTATTTTGTTTTGATTGTCACTCCCAAACAAAGTGACGCCCTGAAGTTTCTCCGTCAAAAATAATTCCTCTCCGCAGGCATCTCCCCGTAGATTTTCTCATAAAAGTGTTTTGCAAAATTTTTTTTTCACGTAAAAAGTGATCTTTTGGGGATACATCCGATGATTTCCAAGACTCCTCGAATCTAGGGCCATGCAAAGATTCACTGAAATAACGTTTTTTTTTTTTTTAATTACTTTCAAAGTCATCAGAAATTTTCATGAGAAATTTCCACAGATTTTTAAATCGTATATTATTATAAATATTGATAAATAGTGAAAATTTTATATAAATACACTACCGTTCATAAGTATGGAAACACTCGCCCCAGATCCAAGCCACACAAGAAGTTGTATCGTTCTTTGAAAAATGAAGACATCTCAATTTCCCAAGCGGCGTTCTGAAAAGGACATATTTAGCTTCATTTACCTTTTTTGGAAAAATTTTTGCGATTTTTTTTGAGCCCGGTACGCACTTTGAAAGATGGTGATTTTTTGACTTTTTTTGGAGGGTGGAAATTTTCCCGCATATTTTGTAAAAAAAAATTTTCAACTTTTTTTCCGTGAAAAACTTGAAGCGGGGAGTACAACCTTCAATCTCATTTTTTGGAAAAATTTTTACGATTTTTTTTTGCAAAGATATTAAACTTTTTGCAAAAAACGACCATATTTATAAGGGGTAGTCTCACTCTGAAACTACTGGGTTTTCGTAAAATTACTAAGAGGGTAAAAAGTTGCATACAATCATTTTGGATGTATCACATTTTTTTCAGAATTGAAAAAACAAATTCGAAAAAAAAAAATTTTTTTCAAAAATTAAAAACATTTTTTTTTGAAAATTTTTTCTTAAATCAACGAAATATTTTTTTTATCGTGAAAAATCGGGTCTCTTACCTCATCGACACGGCTTTTTCATCGAAAAAGCCACCTTTCGCTGCGATTACAGCCCTGCTCCAAACTGGCCCAAGGTGGCTTTTTCGATGAAAAAGCCGTGTCGATGAGGTAAGAGACTTTAATTCTGAAAAAAATGTGATACATCCAAAATTATTGTATGCAACTTTTTACCCTCTTAGTAATTTTACGAAAACCCAGTAGTTTCAGAGTGAGACTACCCCTTATAAATATGGTCGTTTTTTGCAAAAAGTTGAATATCTTTGCGAAAAAAAATCGTAAAGATTTTTTCAAAAAATGAGATTGAAGGTTGTACTCCCCGCTTCAAGTTTTTCACTGAAAAAAGTTGAAAATTTTTTTTTACAAAATATGCGGGAAAATTTCCACCCTCCAAAAAAAGCCAAAAAATGATCATCTTTCAAAGTGCGTACCGGGCTCAAAAAAAATCGCAAAAATTTTTTGAAAAAAGGTAAATGAAGCTAAATATGTCCTCTTTAGAACGCCGCTTGGGAAATTGAGATATCATCATTTTTCAAAGAGCGATACAACTTCTTGTGTGGATCGGATCTGGGGCGAGTGTTTCCATACTTATGAACGGTAGTGTATATTCAGTGAAATGAAAAGATATCCAGAAGATTGAACAAATAATAATGTCGTAAATATATTTATGAAAGGATTTAAAAAGTTGACCAAAACTTGGGAAAATTTCTTCA
This sequence comes from Rhorus exstirpatorius, assembly GCA_963564615.1. Taxonomy (NCBI): domain Eukaryota; kingdom Metazoa; phylum Arthropoda; class Insecta; order Hymenoptera; family Ichneumonidae; genus Rhorus; species Rhorus exstirpatorius. The sequence goes on from OY751317.1 coordinate 36,732,797, forward strand.
AATAATATCACACATATTCGAGGGATTCATCGTGCAAGGCTTTCTCCAATTGTTTTTCATAATTTTATCCAACCAAACAATCTATAGTCACTGCATGCGTGTCAAGCAGACCTAAGGTCTCTCCTCTGTTGTATAAAATTAGGATTGAGTCTATTGCAAGAAAAGAAAAGTTAAAAGTGCACTTTAGTTTGTTGGGTCATAATCGACGAATTTATTTGCAATTTCATGTTTCGCTATTCATAGAATATCTTTTTCCAACCAGAGGTTTCGTAATTTCGTTTAATAATTTCGTTAGATAGATGGGAAGATGTTTCTCATATTTCTCGTATCCAATAAGCATCCAGGCCATTCTGTGTCTATATATTTTTCGCGTGGTATAGGCCTCGAGGTGGATAAATTTATCTCGAAGTCTAAAAATGCAAAAAAGTGTTGGGCGATGGTAATCGTCTTGGAAGGAAATGCATAAATATATTTAAGCTAGAAAGTGGTAAAATATGAGAGAGAGAGAGAGAGAGAGAGAGATAAGGGTGGAAAGTAGTCTCGTGGTATCGAGTTAAACGACCATCCTTTCATCGTTCCATCGTTGTATATGATAACTTATAGTCGGATAAAATGGCCCGAAGCGCGAGGAAGAGCATGCATCCCTTTCCTTTTAATATCATCCAACGTTCGCGTATTAACGCTCAAATTTATCGGGCTAAAGGGGTGAGTTTTCATAAACTTGGCTCCGCTTCTCTTTCTCCATCCCCGCTGCCTCTCGCTCTTGCTGTACTCGAGCACGAAATATTGGGAGCTCGAAACAAAAGCACTGATCTCGTGCCCAGAACGAGAATTCTGAGTATCAAGGGGTTGGGAAGATGCACGCGTGAAACGAGAAGCAAAAGTTGGCCGGCAGACTCGAGATCGAGGAATAAATAAGGGATAATAAAAAAAATGAAAAAAAAAAAACAAGGATCAATTTTATTCTCACGTAATTCACACGAGGCGAAGAAATATTCGCTCTACTCAACGACAACTTGGGTTTGTTTCTTAATAATAATATCAATGTTGATAACAATAATCATGATGATAACGTTTTTGAAAATGGAATTTGTTGCAATTGTGGTGGCCATGGTCAGGGAAAACCGGGAAAATCTGGAAATTTCAGGGAATTTTGAATTGGTCCGGGAAACAGGAATTGAGGAATTTTTTATTTAGTCAGGGAGAAATTTTAAAATTACAAAAATTAAAATTCGAACTTAACTGGAATGAACGGTGATTGTTCTTAAAAATTTTTATTTGCATGCGCATTTAGGCACTTTCGTTGATTTGAAATATTTTTTGTACATTTTTTTTGCTTTTGTTTTTTCGACATCTTCGTATCGAATTTTTGGGCTTCAGGGAAAAAATTTGATCGGATTCATGATCAGCAGAAAATTTTCGATTGCCCGGAGCCTGAAAATAGTGAGAAAGACGAAAAAAAAAATTTCTCCAATTTTTGCCCACTTTTCCGGAAACCTGAAAATACCGAAAATTCAAATGCCCATAAGGTTGCCCCGGATCGATGGATTTGGGGTTATTGGGGGTGTTTTAAAAAGCCCACGAGCAGACTTAGAGAGTACCGTTTGATTCATCTCGGGATCTTGATTTTTTGTATCCAAAAAGGCACTTTGATTATCGATGAATTTGACTCCAAAGAGGGATGGAAAATTTGGCAAAAATCGATGATCAGACTTTGAAAATTTGTAAAAAATCGAAAAAAAATGGTAGCTCGATAAACCAGGCAGCATTTGAAAGCTGAAACGATTGCGAAGAGAATAAGCACTGAACAGAGTTCTATCCCATTCGGGAAACAAAATTACAGCGATTTTAGTGAATCCATTCATTTTTCGCAAAAATTCAAAAAAGTTTAGAAATTTCATTTGGGACCTTTGAATCGATCGATTTTTTTCCGCTAATGATGAATCTGTTAGGCATTCTACTCGAAACTCAAAAATTCCATTTCAAAATGCCAAAAACATTTTTTTTTTCCCCCGAAAATTAAAGTAACAAATTACATCGGATAAAGTTTAATTAAAATTCATATGGTTTGATTTTGAATAAATCACTACTTTTCCGATATTATCGATAAATAAAAAATATAATTAATAAGAATAATAAGGATCGTGATGAAAAAAAATTTTTTTTTTCATCGTTTCTAACGATTTTTTTTTAAATTCAAACTTTCGTCAACTTCCTCCCCAAATGCGACCCTGCATTCGCGATGCCCACATCAGAGCCCCTTGATTTTTATACACGGTGGTGGTGGCAAGATATTTATATAATGTAGAGATACATATTAAATATATATATATATATATATTTTAGACACAAGGGCATTAATCAAATGTAAACATTTTTCAAAACCAATTCATTCGAATTAAAAAAAAATAATTGATTGATCAACCTGATAAGCTCCTATTCTATTCAGATTTCAGCTAGAAAAAGTTGTATATTTTTTCAGTGGAAAGTCAAGGAAAAGTCAGGCATTTTTATTGCTGTTTTTTTGTGACCACCCTGTGCAAATTAATTAAAAAAAAAAAAAATAATAATTGCCATTGTTAGTTTTGTTTAATTATGAGCATTGGAAACAATCGTGATATAATTGTTGACCGGTTGGTCCTTTAAGAGCTCATGATGAGCGAGAAAAAGGACTCGAACTGAAAACGTAAAAAAAGCTTTCGAAAAAAAATTCTGTGCTTACATAGCGGGAGAAAATTAAAAGAGTTTTCAGTTACGTTTGAAACTTTTAACGAGCTCATTTATTGGGTCATGACGACCAGCGGTCCAACGTCCAAGCGGGGGTTGAAAAAAAAAAACGTTAGAAATTCGACGAGAGATGAATATTACCAGGCTAAAGCTCCAGTACTTTTTCCATAAACTTTTACTTTTTACATAAACCTAATATTCTATTTTTCTTTCGAAAATATTAATTTGTAATTTTGGATTTTATGTCAGTAGTATTGAAGAAAAAAAAAAAAATAACACTTCCTTTTAAAATAAAATGACTTTTCGAATTTAGGTCAGACACGAATTTTTCTAAAAGACGTTATGGGTACTGTTACATTGAATTAATGAATAAAATGAATGAATTTTTTTTTAATTTTTCCTCTCATACGTTCTTCCTGTTTAAATTTGAAAATTTTGACTCGTGATTCGAAAAAAAAACGTTCATATATAGTAAGTAGTCATTAAAATCAAATTCACTTTTTTTTTTCAATTAATTTTAGTAAAATAAAAATCCTGACAATTGTAAACTCTCTTGTGCAGTATTTTGGTTTTCTTCACGATTCTCTCTCGCTCTGAATACTCCAAATTTGGCTTTCACGATTTTAGCAATATATTTTTCGAAAAATTTGAAATTTTTTCTTCAAATTTGATATCAATTACAATTTGTAATCTTGTTAAACTTGTGTGCCGAATTTCAGCTTGATTTCGAAAAAAATTACACGACGCAGAGCAATCATCTTCTATTATCAAACATTAAAAATGTCACGAAAATTCAATAAATTTTCTTTTTACCATTTGCTGTCTCCTCCAAGAGACAGCAAAGAAAATAATTTTTCCAGCCTTGTCGCGAAAAGTATAAAAAATCATTTAATTACGTAATTAAAAAGTTCTGCAAAAAAAAAAAAATTGTATCGACTACAATATTTCGAATGAATCGCCGAATTTTAGTTTTGACAAAAATTGGAATTTTTCTTTCAACATGGCCATTCTTGAACATGGAATTTCAACATGGAATTCTTGAAACTTACCATGTTTTTTTGCTAAAAAAAAAAAAAACAAAATATCAATTTCTCTTTTTCATTGATTTGGCGGCTCGTTGAATTTCAAATTTGCAATTTAATCGGTAATTCGTGCGTTTTAATCGTTGAAACAGCGTTATAACGTAAATCGAGAGCGCAATTGAAGCCGACACGATAATCGAGTTAATCCGTTCCGCGGATGTTGAATGAATTTTCATCGAATATATCACGAAAATTCAATTATACGAAACGTTTGTTTCACGATGTAATTCGTGGTAAACATTGGCTCAATGATCACTTGTCAACGGGTACCAGAGTGATCATCCAATGATTATTCAAGCCGCATGAAACACCCGAGGGCTTACAATGCTCTTCAGTTTTGGTTTGAGAATCACAAGGGGGCACATTACGCCTCCAAGGGCTCCCCCGGTCTCTGTCCAGTTTCAGTTCCTCCACCATTCTAGTGCTGTATTTACGCTTTCGTCGGCTGCTTCGCCCCGTACTCGTGGCCGAAGCTTTGAGGTTAGGTTGTTTAATTGTAAATTTGTATCCGGGGGGCGAAAAATCAATTGGTACGGCCCTGCAACTCTTTCGCGATTGGACGAGCGTCTTTCTCAACAGTCAGCTGTTTCGTGGATAGGGACTGAAACTTTGGGTCCCAAAAGAGCGAACAGAGAGACCGCGGGGTTTGACGGTACAGCTGATTGTATAATAGGCAAGTCGCTGCGAAAAGCTTGCGCGCAAGATTTCTCAAGACAGACTTATCCCGATTGAGCTGAAATTTTAACCGGATGCTGAAAGAATGCGGTGAGTTAAAATGATTAACCAGTTTTGAATTTCACTGAGAATTGACCAATTTGCAAAGGATTAAATATTTGTTTCTTGATATTTTGATTTTTGATTGGTGCATAATTTACCGTGTCTCAAAAATTAATCAATGGATGAAGTTTCCGGTTAATCATTTCAAAGTGAATGACTTTAGCAATTTTTGTGCAAAATTTGATCCAGATCGGTCCAACCGTTCCGGAGATATCCTGCGCGCAAGCTTTTCGAATTACTAACTTACCCTATTACAGCTATACCAATGTTTATTTGGAAAACGTTAATGAGGCATTTTGTAGGCAATGAGCCAAGCTTTCTACTGAAAGTATCATTTACACCACAATTCCCCATCACTATTGTTGTAACAGACCTCTAAAATAAGGTCCTTTCGTTTATTTTGCTTATAACTTGTTGATTATTAATTATTTCACAAAATCGACCTACGGTATTTTCAATTGTACGTGTTCATTCTTTACTTTGTAATTTAAATGATTTTTCATCCAGTGCTTTGCATGAAAAAAAATAAAAAAAGAAAAATGTAGCGAGTATCAAGCAGAGTGAAATTGGCGATCGCTACTTTTGCTTGCTACATTTAGTTTTTTGATTTTTTTTTCCTTTTCATCCGAAGCACTGAAAAAATAATCATTTACATTGCGAAGTAACGAGAAAATGTATACGATTAAGGATGTACGAGCCACATAATTCCAGTTGAAAAAAGTTTTGGTGAGAATTTCAAGTACTTCGCGTTGAAGCAAAAATTAAAAAAAAATCAACCATACTGAAGATGATAATAATATCGATTTCCAATAATAACAATTCCGAAAAACTATCAAAAAATTGTTTAAACAATAAATTGTTGCAGAAATTTCCCGTAAAAAATATATTTCGATTGTATGTAACAAATTCCTCGATTTTTTCTGAATACATATGAATTTTTCAAGAATTTTCTTATGGTATTTTTAATTTTTGTTTTTGAAAATTTTTAATATTGGAAATTGCACGAAAAGTGGTGAATTTTGGATATGTTCTCGTACAAAGGTTCTATATTAACTTTACGAAGTATCCGAAACATCAAACGAATACTTTTTTAAATACAGTTTTTCAAAATTCTCAAAAACGTCAATTAAAAACCATAAGAAAATTCTTGAAAAATTCATATGTATTCAGAAAAATCGAGGAATTTGTTACAAATAATCGAAAAACATTTGTACAATAAATTTCTGCAACAATTTATTGTTTAAACAATTTTTTGATAGTTTTTCGGAATTGTGATTATTGAAAATCAATTTTATTAACATCTTCAATATGGTTGATTTTTTTCAAATTTTTGCTTAAACGCGAAGTACTTGAAATTCTCACCAAAACTTTTTTCGACTGGAATTATGTGGCTCATACATCCTTAAAAGTACTGTAGGTCACTTTTGTGAAATAATTAATGATAACTATACGTTATAGACAAAGTAAATCAAAACATTTTTTTCAGTATAGCTCATCTCTGCAAGAGATATTTGAGCGTGAAACGATTAAGAAAAAAAAATCTTCTTTAAAAAATGAAGCAAGAACGATAAAACTTCTCTCCATTGATTTGGTCGTTAAAAATGAAAGTGTTCAATTATGGGTCTTGCGACATCACCGGTACAAGTATCCTCGAGGATACTGTAGATTACTTTTTTTTTAGAGATTACTCGTTGGCTGATATTTGAAAAATAAAAGATCTAAAATGATTGAAAAATTCTTGTTCGAGTAATTTTGAATTGGACAACGTTTTGACTCTTTTCAATGTCAAACATGATTTTTCATATCGTTCTACCTGTTCTGGAAAATACTCTGAATTTTTTTTTTCGATGGATTTTTGAAATTTGTGAAATCCAAAATCTCCTCCCAGCTCAAATATCTGAAAAAATTGAATAAAAAAAAAATTAGCTTTTGGATCATAAAACTTTGTGTAGCCTTTTGTAAAAGTCGACTGAGGTGTTTTTTTTTTTAATTTTAAGATTAAAAATTTTTTTGAATGCCTTAAATTGTGCACCTAGAAATCTTTGAGCAAACGAGCTGAAACTTTCTGACTAAAGTCAGAGTCAAATGTCAGTGCGATTTTGCCCTTAATATTTCATACCTAGAGGCTTAGCGAGGTAAAATTCACGACTGTGATTTTGAGGGATGGATAAATCGTCGCAAAAAAAAAAAAAAAATTACAACGACTGACAGTACTGCTGGTAAACTTTTTTTTTCCTTTTTTTTTTTAAATATTTTTCCTTTCACGCCACCATTCTCTCGGTTTATTCGATCGAGAAACTTCCTCCCCACGACGAAAAAAAAACCCTTTTTGCTGGTCTCTTCTCGACGATATGGAGTTTGTTGAATGAAAAAATCCGTCTCGAGGCCAAGCTCTTTGCAAAGCTTGCACATGAGGTATCAATAAATTCGTATCAATTTTTTTTTTTTTTTTTTTTCATTGTTCTTTTATCCACCAAATCTCGTCAATTTCTTTTTTTTTCATCATTGTTTTATGCCTCAGGGTATACACATTATCGACCCTATAAAAATGATCATTCAGACTGTCAGAACAATTCAATCATCACACTCGATCGTACTTCAATCTCGAATAAATATTATATCGTGTATATATATATATATATGTGTATATATATATATATATATATGCACTCTTTATAGTGTATTAATTTTTTTTTTTAACTTTCTCTCTCGACACTTTTCACACACGTTTATGTATAAGAATTATTATTATTAATTTTTTTTTTTTTTACGAGATGAGGAACAAACAAACGTCGTTACGTCGATCATCACGCTGGAACAATATTTCTTGTTCTTTTATACAAACTTTTTTTTTTTTCTTTTTGGTCATTGAATATTACAATAGTCTGTGTTTAATTATCGGTTTATGAAACCGTGTGGTTTGTTTTTTTTTCCGTTCGTCGTTCGTTATTTTTTTTTTTAAATTTATTTACTCGTTTTTTTAATTAAATTTTTCATAGTACGCGAATCGTTTCGATCGTCAGTATATAGGCGCACTTAATTAACGATGATTTTTCATCGTATCTCGTGTGACTTTTTTTAAATTTATTTCTTAACGATTGAGAGGCTCGATTCGAGACGAAATTGTTTCTATATTGCCACAATGTGGTCGCTCATTTTTTTTTTCCGCTCCGTGCATATTATGTATAGACGCGTACAAAAATGGAGGAATAAAAATTTCACTGGCTGAGAGAGAGAGAGAGAGAGAGAGAGAGAGAGAGAGAGAGAATGAGGGAGGAGTGGGGAGAGGCGATCAAAGTGGAAAAAAACGTTTTTTTTTTCACTTTTAGGGAAAATTTTTAGGGGTTGATGAATCGTTTCATGTTGTAACGGCAGTAATCCCTTCCCATAATATCCTCGTTGGGTATTTCCTCCTCCAGCGGCTCCATTCCCTCCGCTGCCATTCGATCTCTCACCTGAAACACGAAACCGAAAAGAAAAGTGCATCCATTAGTATACGTGATACTTTTCCGATATATTGGGCTCACGCGGTGTTCCGAACAGCGAAAAAGTTCCGCTATGTAATCGAATTTTTTGTCCCTTTTTCTTTCTCGATTATTCGAATTAGTGTCCCGATATTCCGTAAAAAAAAAAAAAAAATTTGTTTAAAATATTCAATTTCGAGGTTTTAAGGGGGCACATATGACTCGAAGGCTTTTATTTTAGAGGTCTATTACAACAATAGTGCTAGGGCTGAGGTGCAAATGATACTTTCAGTAGAAAGCTTGGATCATTGCCTACAAAATGTCTCATTGACGTTTTTCAAATAATCATAGTACAGTGCTCCTCCATTAAGTTTGCCCTCTTTTTAACTTTTCTTTTTCCCTGATTTGGAGGGGAATAGCTTCCCCCACGCTTCCCAGCCGGCAAAACTGAACGCGCATGCGCGTGCGTAATAGTCGTATTACGTCATGCAGCTCGTTTTGTATACGTCACTGAAATACTTCTATTTTATACATACACAACTATTATAGGATGTGTCGAAAATGAACTTATTTTTTCTTCGCTCCTACCACTCAAAACTTTAGGTTTTGACATTAAAGAGATCCTCGTTCAAGGAGGGCGCTGTAGCTTGAAGTTTAGAGGTCGCTCAACGAGGATTTAGGTTTCCCGTCTAATTAACACGTTTAAAAAATATTGTTTTTCGTTCAAAATGATGTCAGGCAACCAAAAAATTGGCGATTTCTGTGTTTCTTGGCTTTTTTGAAAGCATGACTCATCCCCTAAACGATGACAGGTGGTTGTTTGACTTACCTTGTTCCAATTTTTTTTTACGTCACTTTTCGACCACAATAGTCACTTTTTCAAGTTTACAAAGTCTCCGAGATATCAATGAGTCTAAAATGAATTGCTACAAGTATTGATTGTTGATTCAAATATAAATAATCAATTCCAAAAATTGGTCATTCAATTTCAAAAATTGGTTATTTATATTCGAATCAACAATAAATACTTGTAGCAATTCATTTTGGACTCATTGATACCTCGGAGACTTTGTAAACTTGAAAAAGTGACTATTGTGGTCGAAAAGTGGCGTAAAAAAAATTGGAACAAGGTAAGTCGAAAAACGACCTATCATCGTTTAGGTGATGAGTCATGCTTTCAAATAAGCCAAGAAACACAGACATCGCCAATTTTTTGGTTGCCTGACATCATTTTGAACGAAGAAGAATATTTTTTACGTGTTAATTAGATAGGGAACTTAAATCCTCGTCAAGAGACCTCTAAACTTCAAGCTACAGCGCCCTCCTTGAACGAGGACCTCTTTAATGTCAAACCTAAGTTTTGAGTGGTAGGAGCGAAGAAAAAAAGTCCATTTTCGACACACCCTTATAACTATCCTGTAGCTATCATATATTTATAACAAAATATTTTTTCCTCATTCTAACCTCGAAATCGCAACTTCCTTGCGCTTTCTCGGCTCTCATGAGGAAAAATTATGTTCGATACTCGTACGAAAAGGCTTTTTGACGAAACTCGTTACAGCACTCGCCTTCGGCTCGTGCCGTAATCCTCTCGTTTCGTCAAAAAAGCCTTTGCGTACTCGTGTCGAAATGTACTATTAAAGCAACGTCATGAATAATATTAAATGAAAAAGGCTGTAAAAACGAACAGATATATATCATGAAAATTGATGATTAGGTACGTAAAAAAATATTTTTTTTACACCAATGTATCACACGATACTTGTTCGTTTTTACTTTCGCAACAAATATGAATTAAACTTTGATGTGTAACAAGGCTTTTGGGAGGTTATGTTAGACCTGTCACAAGCTCTGCGTGTCTCTTCCCCCTCTCCTGTCGATTGAAAGCGCCTCCTAAGCAAAAGTGGGGCACCTCCGTAGCATTGCGCTCGAGCCCCGAGGCCCCGAGAGCGCGCAAAGTTAAGGGGGCAGCACTGTATAGCTGTAATAGGGAAGTTGGTAAATCACTGCGAAAAGTTATAGCGCGCAGGATATCTCCAGAACCGTTGGACCGATCTGGATCAAATTTTGCACAAAAATGTCTAAAGTCATCCACTTTCAAATGACGAACCGGAAACTTGATCCATCGATTGATTTTTGAGACACGGTATATTAGGCATCAATAAAAAAATCAAAATATCAACAATCAAATATTCAATCCTCTGCGAATTGGTCAATTCTCAGTGAAATTCAAAACTGGTTCATCATTTTCATTCGCCATATTCTCTTCAGATGTAGTTGAATTTTCAGCTCAATCGGCTTAAGTCTGTCTTGAGCTTTTCGCTGTGACTTGCCAACTTCTCTGTTACAGCTATACCAATGTTTGAAAAACGTCAATGAGGAATTTTTTAGGCAATGATCCAAGCTATCGCATTTCCACCCCAACTCTACCGCTATCGTTAATAAGAGACCTCTAAAATAAAGGCCTTAAAGACGTATGTGCCTCCTTAATAATTTCTGTTTGTCAAACGAAAATTTTATCCCTAAGATCGTGAGGATAATGTTAAATTTACTTCTGTCCATTAAGTACGTTGAATTTGAATATGTATTTTTTCTTATTATTCATACGCAAAACGTTTCGACATCGATAAAATTCCTTTTTTTTTTTATGGGAGGTGAAAAAATTCTGGTACACATATTCATTCGATGGGAAAAGTAGAAAAAAAAAAGAAACAATTCTCGTAAATGTATCGAAGCGTTATCGCATCGCTATTCCGCCCTTTCAAGCGATATTATACGCTCTCGCCAGGTCATACACACATACACGGGTCTGTCAATTTTCGCTAAGCCCTTTAACTCTTGTTGTGGATTTTGGAAAATGGCTGGAGGAGTTTAGCGTGGTCGCGTACGCAAAGCGGATTAAAAAACAAAAACAAAAAACGTAAAAATCCCACATATCTATCGTATTCAATCTCGTTGAATGGGTTATATACGCATGCACTTCGGATAATCCCCCTCGAATCAAAGTTTCGACATGAACGTTGTAAATATACCGGGTTATATCGTCGATTCATATCCACATCTCTCCATCGCGCGAATCGTTTTTTTTTCCACGCTTTTATTTTTTCTGTTCGAAAAATTTCGAATCGTTTTTTCATTATTCTTCATTGTAGTATAGTATACTTTGATGCCATTATTATTATTATTATTATTATTATTTATCTGTATTTCGTTCACGCCGGACAGTGACCGGCTCGTTTAACTTTTACATAAAATTTAATTTCCATCCGGCTAAACAAAGCACGAGTCAATGAGAAGCGAGAAAAACAAAAACAAAAAAATGCAATCACTTTTGATACGAGCTACCTGAACTGTATGTCGGCAATAAATATTTCAGCGGTAAATCGAGGGGGCTTAGGAGAAATATTAATTTGAAAAAGAAAAAAATATTCCAAGCAAAATTGCGAGTACAGTAGGACCGGGTGACCACGGTCAGGGATAACCGGGAAAACCTGAAAATGTCAGGGAAATTTTAATTTGTTCAGGGAAATTTTTTGAAATTACAAAAATTAAAATTCGAACTCTTTAGTCAATTAGGATGAACGGTGACTGTTGTTAAAAATTTCGATTTGCATCCCCATCAAGGCACTTTCGTTGACTTGAAATATTTTTCTTACTCTTGTTGACTAAAAAGATTTTTTGTTTTGGTTTTGCGACATCTTCATATCAAATGTTTGGGCTTCAGGAAAGCATTCGATCGGATTCATAATCAGCAGAAAATTTCCGATCGCCTGGAGCCTGAAAATAGTGAGAAAGACGAAAAATAATTTCTCCAAATTTCGAACACTTTTTCGAAAATCTAAAAATACCGAAAATTCAAATGCCCATAACGTTGCCCCGGATTGACGGTTTTGGGCTTATCGGGGGTATTTTAAAAAGCCCAAAAGCAGACTTAGAGAGTACCGTTAGATTCATCTCTAGATCTTACTTTTTTGTATCTAAAAAGACACTTTCAATATCGATGAATTTGACTCAAAAGGGGGATGGAAAAATAGGCAAAAATCGATGGTCAGACTTTGAAAATTTGCAAAAAATCGATAAAAAAATTGCAGCCCGATGATCCAAGTGGCATTTTGTAGCTGAAACGACTGCGAAGAGAATAAGCACTGAACAGAGTTTCATCCCCTTCGGGAAACAAAATTGCAGCAATTTTAGCTTAGATTTTTCGCAAAAATTCAAAAAAGTTTAGAAATTTCATTTGGAACCTTGAATCGATTGATTCTTTTCCGCTAATGACGAATCTGTTAGGCATTCTCCTTAAAACTCAAAAATTCCATTTCAAAACGCCAAAATCATTTTTTCCCCAAAAATTAAATTAACAAATTACATCGTATAAAGTTTCATTAAAATACACATGCTTTAGATATATTTTGAATAAATCACTATTTTTTTCGATATTATCGACGAATAAAAAATCAAATTAATAATAAGAAAAAACATCGTGATAAAAAAAGTATTTTTTCGTCGTTTCTAACCTTTTTTTTTCATTCAAACTTTCGTCAACTTCCTCCCCAAATACAACCCCGCATTTGCCGTGCCCGTATGAGATTAATAAAATGCAAACATTTTCATACGAGTTTAAAAAAAAATCATTGGTTGATTAACTTGATCAGCTCCTATTCTATTCAGATTTCAGTTAGACAAAGTTTTGGATTTTTCCAGTGGATAGTCAGGGAACTTTTTTGCTTTTTTTTTGAGGCCACCCTGCTTAGGAGCATTCGCTTAACGGTAAGGTTTGCCTGAGTCGTGTCGCTGCGCAGCTTGCTCCGCGCAGCTGACCTTGTAGCTAGCGCTAGCGACGCTGCGATAGGCGAAGCGTTTTCCCCACCATACCCAGTGCACCAATGATCGGACACACGCCGCGGAGTAGGGGGCCTCGAATCAACGTTTCCTTAATCGAGATCTTGTAGCGTGAAAAAATGTTGGATTTCGAGTAATTAAAAAATTTGCCACTCTCCTCGCGACTGAATGACAACAATCTCATTAAGCGGGACATTTCGAAACTTATCTTGCCTCACTGGAGCGGAAAATTTTCCTTCTTTTAAATTAAATTCCTCGTTTTTGCCAACAAAAGATGGTATGATTATAATTATTACGTCGAGGCTCGGGTGTGAATCGATAGGACGAGAGGACAGAGAGAGAGAGAGAGAGAGAGAGAGAGAGGAGTGAAAGGCTGTCGAGTCTCGTCTTTAGATTCATCGACAGTAATGGGAGGAATCGTAGAAGGTTTCGTTAATGAGATACTTTCTTTTTTGAGACTCTCTCTCTCTCTCTCTCTCTCTCTCTCTTTCTCTCTCTCTCTCTCTCTCTCTCTCTCTCCCTGTAAGGATTCCGGATGCGCAGGAAATGCACATAGCGCGCAGAGTCTCTCGCAAAAACGCGGAAGCAGCTTTGCCATTTGCTCGTCATTAACGGTGTAGAATAATAATTAAAAAAAAAAAAAAAAAAAATGAGGGACGAAAGAAAAAAAAACACACACACATAGAAAAGAGAGATGGCAAAGGAAGAGGGTGCAAGACGTGCACTCGAGAGCTTGAGGGTAAAATATTGAAACGAGCGAGAGAACGAGTTTGCGATGATGAAGTTTTTTTTATTTTTTAATTATCGAATCTCCCTGGTGTATGGTTAAAATTTTATTCGGTCTAACGAACAAATCTCTGGTGCGAGTGTTTTTTTTTCTTTTTTTTTTTTTTTACTGTACACGGTGTACGGTTTCCACGATGTATATATTTCTGTGCGCATACGTAAAATTGCACACCGAGAAGAACGAAAGAAAAAAAAAGGGGACAGTCCGACGAGCTTGCAATTGGAATTTTTTTTTTCAATCGTATTCAACGAAGGGAAATTTTTATTTTTGCACAAGATATCAGTTAAACTTCCGGGACTCCCAGGCAGAGATTTTTCAGCTGAGAGAAAGGAAACTTGCCCGAGGTATAGCTCCAATTAAATTCCGGCTTTGGGGAATGAAGATTTTTTTTTTTTTTCGAAAGACATGTCAGGAGTCGAGAGGCAATGAGTATGAAAAATGTATAATTACAAATGGGACAATGGCGACGAGAAAAGAGGAAAAAAAAATGTCACTCAATTTTCATACGGTTAATTGGATATTGATAGAAATTTTACAGGATCCAAAATTTTCAAAAATTAAAAATTTCATAAAATCTTTTATCGTTTTCCCCAAAATTCAATACGTTCCTCATAGCCTAATTCGGTCTTCGTCAAATTTCAGCTCGAACTTAAAAAAATTATCAAAGCAGGTATCGCGATGCTTGGAGACATTAAAAAAAAGATTATTCAAAATTTCATAAAATTCGTACGGTCCTATCGATTTTGGGAAAAATCACATTAAACAATTATCTCGAAATTCTTTTGTTAAATATGATTTTTCAATCAGCTAGAACATTTTAAGCACAGTGGGATTGAAAATTGATTTTTTTTTTTCATTATAACGAAGCTTTCGCTTCAATGAAGGAAAAGGGCTTTAAAATCGTTTTGAATAAAGAAATAAGGACAATTCAACGTTCACGAAGGTTTGAAATTGGAATTGAAGAATGAAAGGAAGTGCCAAGAATCCAATATAAAATGAATTTGCTGCAGGAAATGTGCAGAAGCTTTAGTAAAGTGAAAGCACAAACGATAAACACACACATATATATATTTATTTGTTTATTCATTTTTATATGTATAGTGGGTCTCGTGGAATCTCGAGAAAAATATTCTTGACTGTATGCTAAAATATTGCTCTTCTTTGCCTCCTGGCTGTAGGTGTCACATTTTTGCGAGTACTTTTTGAACTCGAGGCAGTAAGAGCGAGGTGAGAGTGAGAAAAAGAAAGAGAGAGAGAGAGAGAGAGAGAGAGAGGGAATGATATTGTTGATAAAGCTTCTTAAGTTGATATACTACTGCCATATATTTTTTCTCGCCTCCCTTTACCATGCCCAAACTTTCGGTGGCCCCTTTTTCCCTCAATACAGTCACACATTATTTTCTCAGTTTGTATCTCATGTTTATGTATATATTTACATAATATTCCTATATAAAAATGATCTCACGCGTATGGGGGTAGTTTTTGGCTGGCTATCAGTGATTTGATACCCTTCTAGAGTTTATTCTCTTTGCATGATCCAAAGAGTCACAATCTCAAGGAAAAAAATCCCTCTTTTTCGATAAACGATAAATAGATTTTTCGAAAATTTATCAACTGTTCCCAAAAAAGAGAAAAAAAAAACTTGATAATAAATATGTATCTCTGTTTTTTAAGCCCGAATGATTTCATTTTTACATCCCTTGACAGTCTGTAAGAAATTTGTTGAACATCAACCGGCAAAGTGGTAAAATCTTCACTCTTCTTTTTTTATATTACAATTTATTGTAAACTTGTTTTTTCCATTTGCCAACATAAAGACTGCGTTTCGATGACGAGCGATTCAGAGCCAAAAATCCGACCATTTGGAACCAAAAATAGTTTTGAAAAAATTTATTTTTTCGATTTTAATAATGATATGATTAATCATACTAATTTTTTGACTTTGAAGTTTCGAACTTGAAATATAACTGCCACGAAAAATTTCGAAGTAGCCGAGTAGACTGCTAAAAAAAATTTCAAATTTAAACGAGAAACCTTTATGCGGGAATTTGAGATTGGATTTAATTGGGATTTTGAATTTATTCAGGATTTCGGGTTGAAATAAAAAAAATTTTATCTTACGCTGGTAAAACAAATTCTGCAATTAATTCTTAAAAAAAAGCAAACAAAAAAAATCTAAACGCTTCTGACCCGAAATAAAGGAACAAACGTTTTATTTTCATTTTTGGGCCATATTGAAACATTTTTGAAAAATCTATAATTCTTATTTATCCGACAAAGGAATTTTTTTTCTTCATTCTAACCTCGAAATCGCAACTTCGTCGCGATTTCTCGGCTCTCATGAGGAAAAATAATGTTCGATACGCGTATGAAAAGGTTTTTTGATGAAACTCGTTACAGCCCTCGCCTTCGGCTCGTGCCGTAATCCTCTCGTTTCGTCAAAAAAGCCTTTGCGTACTCGTAACAAAATGTACTATTTCCGGTTCAAACTCACCGGTGGAATTTTTTCATTAATAATAATTATTAATTTTAATATTAATATTAATTTTTATTAATACGTGCCGATGATATGCGGTATATCAAAGATATTGCAAATTATAAAATTGATGAATTCAGAGTCGTGGCATTCACAATAGCGAAACTAGAGTATATAGGTTCTTTAGATTATGGGAATAAAGTAAATTCTCAACAGGCATAACAAAATCGCTGATGACCTCCGGACCAAAAACGATTACCGTACGCGAGTAACAGGCCGTATCTAAAATACACATATATTCGCGGTAATGGTTCAGTTTATCGTACCGGATCCAGGCATTCACTCGGCAGCCTCCCCACCGTTGTACATTTAAATATTCAACGAGAACATACATATATATTTATACAAAATTTCCAACGACATTACTGTAAATTTCCTCGTAAATTATGGAAACACCCATGGATGGGTGTGTGCATTTTAATCGTCCTCGATTCCATTACGAGTGCTCAACGACGCGATAATACACTGATAAAAAAAAAGGAATTCATTACACGCCCCGTTTACGTGCAATCGCTAGTCAAAGTTAAATTAGCAGTTAATTCACGCGACACGAAAGAAACGACAGCTAAAGCAGGGAAAATAGATCATAAAACAAAAATGAACATTGGCCTATTTTATTCCGAGCTTTTGGTTCTTTTCCCTTTCACCCTGGTCAAGCAAAGATTTGAACTTGAAAAGGAAAAAAATCCTAAGAGGTCACTCGAATTTCTTACAGTGATCTTTTTTCTCGAGGTTTTTTTTTTTTTTTTAAGGTATAGCCTTTAATACATAGCCAAAATCGATGGCGAGCAATCAGGTTTATGGCGTCGGCCATGCCATCTCGTTAAATCGTTTTATACTTTAATCTGTATCAAGAGTCACGGTAGCGTATCAAGACAAGTACATTTCCTACTTTACCGACACGTCGAGCCCAGCTCCCACGACTCTCCATAGGGACCGTGCACACCAATACACTGTCACGAAAGTGAGAATATGTTCTCGTGCAGTACATGCATACTAGCTGCGACATCTGCAGTCCAGAACGAACACTTTGTTGGGGGAAAATGTATGTATATGTACACGACAGCATACATTCTCACTTTGGTAAGAGTGTATTGGTGTTCTTGCATACTAGTTGCGACATCTGCAGCCCAGAACGAACACTTTGTTGGGGGAAAATATATGCATATGTACACGACAGACATCCTCACTTTGGTGAGAGTGTATTTGTGTGCACGGTCCCTATACGCCACCGAACTTGCTTACACGCAGGGTTATATTTGTATGAAAAATTTAATATCTCTAAAATTTATTAAGTATGGGGTCTGGAAGAACTCAAAAAAGTACACTCCAGCCCATATAGTTAGGGCACAATACCACAATCTATAGATATATGGGGAATTCCATTCGAAATCACTCATAATTCACCATTATTTTGAATAAATGACTCCAATAATATTCAACCAACTATCAAGAATAATCCATATTAACATTAAATATGAATAATTATGAATAATCAATATTATTATTGATTGAAAAATTGGCACGATGCGAATTTCCTAAGTACCTACTGGGGTTCTCACTTTGGTGATAGTGTATTTGGGTGCACGGTCCCTATACGCCACCGAACTTGCTTACACGCAGGATTATATCTGTATAAAAAATGTACTATCTTTGAAATTTATTAGGTATGGGGTCTGGAAGAGCTCAAAAAGATACACTCCAGCCTATACCGTTAGGGCACAATACCACAATTTATAGATGTACAGGGAATTCCATTTGAAATCAATCACCCATAGTTCACCATTAATTTGAATAAATAATTTCAATAATATTCAACGAAATATCAAGTATAATCCATATTAGCATAAATTATGAATAATTATGAATAATCCATAGTTTTATTGATTGAAAAATTGACTCGATGCGAATTTCCCAAGTACCTTTTCGGGTTCAATTAACTTTATGTTGGGCAATTTAATGTAATTTATTCATGGAAACTAGGAATCAATGTTGAATCATATGAATGTTTGTTTTGACCTTAAATTTCTCGTATACACGTGTCTGAGTAATGTTTGTACAGTATAGCAGTAAGAGGGAACGAATACCTTTAATAGAAAATCGATTCGCCTTGAATATATTTACGATCCCAGCATAAGCCTCATTGTTGCCCTGCGTTCTCTATATACAGATATATTTTTGAATATAAATTCATGTATATGTATACAGAGGGTTTGTAGTGTGCTTCGATAAATCATTCGTTCCCGGGTTACATTAGTACGTTACAAGGATCATAAAACTACACATGCATGTATCATTGCATAGTGATGGGATTCGCGAAAGAAAATGTCCTTTTTTCCCCCTCGTTTCGCAAAGAAAAAAAAAATCCTACACATAAACTCACTTCTCGTTCGATCTCTCAGACATTCTTCAATTTTTTCGTATCAGTCTCCCTCTTCTTTTCGTGTCCTATCGTTGTTATGTTACATGAATTATTCTGGAGCGTAAACAAGCACAATATAAAGAGAGAGGAGAGTCGACCAACGTTCGAGGGAGTTTTTTTTTATATTGCTATCACTATGGAGTGAATTATATCATCTTTATGACGAAAAAAAAAAAAAAAAAAAATAGGATTCCCTCGTATGTATGGAGATGATAGGTTGTAGTGAAATTCAAAGTTTTCGGAGCAGTCGAACAGATTATACGAAAAAATTTATTTTTTGTTGTTCCTCAATTCAAGTTGAATTTTTTTTTTCAGTTTTATGAGCAATTTATACATTATTTTTCGATCCAGATAAGAATGGGAGAATGAGAGATAAAATTTTTGGGGTCTTGGTCGATTGGGCTGAAACTTTCGAAGGGCCTAGCTCCATCGAATCTTTACCTACCGATTTTATTAACAATTTTGGATTATTGCGTCTATAAATTATTATTTTTATGCTTCACGGTCGGATGAATAAAAAAATTTGCCCTATAATTGAATTTCAAAGCGAGACAATCTTTTTTTTTTAACTTAATTGAATATGAGTAATCCACCAAATTATTCATCGCAAAATATTTGTCTCTGTGTGTTGACAAATAAACAAATAAAAATCTGCTAGTTTTGAATGCACTGGCTTTACAGTCACGTTAAAAATATTGTGAATATTTTAAAAAATGTCCCCCCCCCCCCCCCCCCCCAACATTCTGTGAGCGAGCTACATTTTTTTTATCCCTCCTCAGGTCTAATGTAAAGTGAATAAAAAAATGATGAATAGATTTACCTAGAAATTGTTAATTTTATCAATTTTTCCTAGGATATTTATTTTCATTTCGATTTTTTTTCATTACGAAATTCGTCATGATCATCGAATTTAAATTTCACATTGTTCGATTTATTTTTGAGACGATTGAGGATAGTTTCGAAAAATCTGCAATGCTCAAAAATTACAGTAACTCGTTTATAAGATAGCAATTTTTGAGTTGAAAAATTCCAGAGAATTATTATAAATTATACAGAATCTTCCAGCACATAGAATGAATTATGAAAAAAAAATTCAAACTGACCATTATTACAGATTTTTTAATGAAAAAAAAACTCAATGAATAATCACCTACGAGAAAATTACAATCAACTGGCTCATTTCGATGTAAATTTATGAACTGAATATATTTTTTTGAAATTGATTCAATAATAAATAAAATGACATATTAAATGTTTAATAAACTAATAGGAGAAAATGGCTCGTATCCAATTTTTATAAAAAAAAAAATAAAGAAGCCTAAATCAGTTGGGATTATTAGCCTGTTGGAAGATTCTAAATCTTGTCGTTGCCCACGTGTGATTTATTCACTTTCATATAGAGAAGCGTTGTTACGCTTTGAGACTTCCACTCTGAGCGAGGGTTTTTGACACACGGGACTGTGGAATTTCTCGAACAG
Source organism: Rhorus exstirpatorius (assembly GCA_963564615.1). Classification (NCBI taxonomy): domain Eukaryota; kingdom Metazoa; phylum Arthropoda; class Insecta; order Hymenoptera; family Ichneumonidae; genus Rhorus; species Rhorus exstirpatorius. The sequence goes on from OY751317.1 coordinate 36,752,909, forward strand.
CTGGTAACTAACTCGTGGTCACGCTGGGCGAGATTGGCAAAGCTCCAGAAGTGGAAAAATCAAGCGATAGGTGCTCACAGACGATCCCTGATTCTTGCTCTTTCTCTCGCTCGTATCGAGCCCTCGGGCTGCTGGCTTTTCCCCTATATTGCCTCGATCAGCCTCTCTCTTCACGTTTCGCGGTTTCAACCCAGTTACATGATTTGTGTGCTTTATTAAATTGGATATCGGTACCAAGATTCGCGGCTCTATAGCCCCACTGAACCATATATATATATATAGTATGCGTATAGGAAAAATTTTATTTCGGTTGAGATACGTTCCTCGTCCATCATAGAGATCACTTACCTGCCTCTGGTCATATATGAAGTACACACACACACACACACACACACACATGTATATAGATGCATGCAATAAACGATCCAGGCTGACTTTTCTGCACTAGAGAGATTTTTATTCATCTGATAAAATAGTCAAAGCCCTCAGGCCTTTGGGATTAATCCTATTAATTCTTCGGAGAATATTTATACATATTTATGTGCATATATATTGAGGTGTCCGTTATTTCCCAAATTGACTTTTTTCACTTGCTATATCCATTACATCATTAAATATTGCTTATTATGCTACTGTTCTGACCTATTTAGATGGAAAAATTTTTACATTGGTGAAAAAATTTTTTTTTCATAAGTTTTGAAGAGGTAAAAATTTATTTTTACCGTATTTTTCAATAATTTTCGACTATTTTTGAATTTATTGATTTTTCAATGTTTTTTTTTATCTATTTGAAGGTTAAATATATATTTTTATACGCTCTCATATTACTGTTTATTATAAATTTTGAGTGAATAAAAATTAAATTAAAAATACCACAAGAGCTTCAAAATTATCCGGGTTCGTTGCAAATAAATGGTCAAGGAGTCAAGTTTTTGTGAAAAACTTGACGACTTCGTTTGTTTGCAGGGGAGCCTTGAGACAAATACCCGATTAATTTTGAAGCTCGAACGGTATTCGGGGGATTATTTTTCCATTCAAATTTCGGCCAATAAAATTGCACCATGAGACAAAATTCATAGTTATGAATTCAAAGTTTAAAAGTCACAGAATTATCATTTTTTATCGAAACTTTTAAATTGACACAATGGAATTCAATCTGTCAGATTCGATGGAAGGTTAAGGTAGTTCGGTCGAGTTTGGCCGAAGTCAAATTTCATCCGTAATTCAGATTTATTTACGTACAATTTAACCATATGAAAGCTATGATAAATTGAATTGTTGCATAAAAAAAATATCACAAGCTTCTTTTAGGGTGTAAATAATAAGTTAATAATAATTAATACCCGGAATAATGACAGACTCAACTTGACTCATTCTCTACGTTAGGGAGCGAGCTAATCTAACCTTACGCATAAAGTTACTAGATTGCATTCGCGAGTTTTTTGTATGCTTTAAAACAGTATAATGAAGAACAGGGGCATAAAAAGGCTCGTCTCGAGGCAAGTACAGTTGAATTAACGCCAGTATGCAATGAACTCGGAACTCGTCTAGTTGACATTGTATATCTTGCCGAACAACTCAAATGTGACAGTTGTTCAGAACCACTTTTGCTGGCGTTCATCGAATCTGAAGTGAGACGCGGATTAGCTTCGGTTTTCACATGTTTTTTCCCCTAGTCTTCTGCTAGCGAGCAGATCCGGTGTATGACAAGGACAGAGACCGCGGACTCGCATTAATTATTGAAATAAAAAAAAACCGTACGGTAAATCGACTTAAATCTTTGGTAAATATCTCTTATAGATATCAACCATTATTGTGGTATGTTTTTTTTGCCCTTAAACGATTAATTTTTCGTGTACCTGAAATTTCGATAGTTGGCGTGCCATCTGAGCCTCATTATGCCCTATAAGAGCAATGTTAACTTATTTATTAATTACGCAAAAACTGCACGGAAAATTAATTCGAAATTTTGCAGACATGTCGAGCAAGGTCAACTCTTTTGATCAAATGCAAAAAAACAGGGTGTTAAACGTGAACCTCAATTCGACCGAACTACCTTAACTGGATTGGAAAATCGTTTGTTTTTTTTTTTTTTTACATATAGGCAACGTGAGAAATTGAGTATGTGCGAGATGGTCAAAAAGTGGGGGTAGCTGACACGTAGCGCGCGAGGTGGCAAAATTTAGAAACGTTTGTGAGTAAATGTACACTGTTTATATACGCGACACAAGCACAATCTGCTCGTATAACATTTCGATCATTACTTATCTCTCCGAAATAAAATGAAAAATAATACAAACTATAATCGACAGGCGCATAAAATATTCAGAAAATATTTTTCGTACTCACTAGAAGCTCTAAAAGGTGGTAAAGTAACAGACGTTTGTCTGATAACATAACCACGAATCATGCACAGGTAAATTGCCTTGCTCGGATGATTGCCCTGGCTAACTCAGAACGTTATAAAAACGTTGTTAAGACGTTTACAAAAATACGCAAAAACGTCTCTTTTGAATGGTCGAAAAAAACGTCTTGAAAACGTCTTTAAAACGTTTAAAAGACGTTTTAAAGACGCTGTCAAGACGTTTGCCGCAAAATAACGAAATAAAGAAAAAAAACCATCGAGTTCTTTTTCCCTATATGAAATGTCTGAATTTCTCAGTGATTTGCGAATCGTCCTATAATCAGGGTGCAATTTTTTCAATTTTATCTTTATTTTTGTTTATAAAAATATCTCACAGTCGAACAATATCCGATGGAAATTAATTTGCAATAGATCCCGGGTATCCAATCAATTTTTACGAAGATGTGAATTATCGTGAAAACGATTGATCAAAATTCATTACCTGCTCGACGCTTTTGAAAACTCGAATGAGATTAAGCCCAGCGAGCTTTTGTATGTCCCTCTCGGACCAACCTCTCGCAAGCAGCTCGGCGAACAATTCGGGATATTTGCTGACGTCCTCCAGACCCGTAGGTGTCCTGTAAGAAAATACAAAAAAAAAAATAATCGTGTCAGCGAAGAAGTTTGTCATGGAAAATTAAATTTTTTGTTTACTTTTTAATTTAATTTTTTTTCGCTTAAATTATAGATAATTGAGAATTCGAAACGGACATTCTATTCGATTTATATCGATCGCGATAGAATTTTTTTGCCAAATTCGAATTTAATGGAAGAATTAAAAAGAATTTTTGATTTTTTTTTTTTAAATCAAAATCGTGAACTATTTTTCCCGATGGCTCTGAAAGCTTTGGGAAAAATGGGGTTTCTTGCTCGCGAGAATGCTCTCGGTTCGCTGGAGTACACCGCGAAACGATTTCCAATGTGTCAATCTCTTTTCGTTTCCTCTCTCGTTCCATTACTCGTGGCCGCTGCCAAAGCGAGAGCAGCCCCCTCGCGTGTTGACCGAGAGCTTTGCGCGACGACGTTTCGAGAACAGCGACAACGACGACAACGACGACGATGACGTCGACGACGACGACGACGGAATCTCGACCGTTCATAAATCTCCCCGATCTCAGAGCCACGTCTTGTACACCCGACGTGAATTTCACCCTCAACCCTCCCTCGTGAAACCCTTTCGGCTCACGCTTTTCCCTGCCCTCGTTGATTCTTCACGAGAAATTCCCTCTACGATTTACACTCTCCTGCTCAGCGGACATTTTTTTTTTGTTTTTACAACGACGGCTCACAAAAGTGCAGAGAGAGAGAGAGAGAGAGAGAGAGAGAGAGAGAGAGAGAGAGAGAGAGAGAGAGAGAGAGAGAGAGAGAGAGAGAGAGAGAGAGAGAGAGAGAGAGAGAGAGAGAGAGAGAGAGAGAGAGAGAGAGAGAGAGAGAGAGAGAGAGAGAGAGAGAGAGAGAGAGAGAGAGAGAGAGAGAGAGAGAGAGAGAGAAATATCCCAGAAATATAATTGGAATTTTTTTTATTCTCGTCACTTTGTGACAAAAAATCTTGATCTATGTAGAGAATTATCGAGGTCCGAGAAATTCTCTATTTCGCGTGATAGAACCGCAGTTATATTTGGATATTTTTCAGATAATTTTTTTAAACTCCCACGTTCATATTTATTCCATGTAAATCCTAATTTCGGATTTATTTATAAAAATAAAAAAAAAAAACTAAAAATTATCCACTATTTCGCTATCTATGGAGTTGATACGAGACAGGAATATTCCAAATAGTGCAAGGAACGAAATAGCATATCGTCAAACCCCAGTATCAAACTTTTTTGTAATGAAAAAAAAAAAAAAAAAAAATCAAAATCAAAATAAAAACTAAAAATTAGACGTTTCAAGGAGCATTGTTCGCGAGCTGCGCCAAATTATTGCCTTTCGTATCTCGCCCAGATCTTTCTTACTGTCTAGCGTTTCGATTGACCTACTTATGAAACTAAATTCGACGCGGTACAGGTCTAATGACAGTGATAAAGAGCTAGGGCTTGCAGACACCAGTCTCCTCGTGCGCTCATGCTGATTGAACGAAAAAAAAAAAAAAACCCCTCCCCGAAAGGGTCGAATAAAGTGCAGTTTGCGAGAGAAGTTCATTCGAAACTTTGCTTGTACAAACTTCATTTGCATAAAATTTAATTGTCCTTGATCGAATTGCGTCTCGTGACAGTTATATTTTCTATATCGTCCAAACTTGGTGGCAGCTCGTGTAGTCAGAAATAGCAATTGCTATATTGCCATCGTTATTTGCATTTCATCCTTAAATTTATAATCGTAGACTGTCGAAAAAAGTGACTTTCGGAATTTTATAATCCGGACTGGAGAGAGAGAGAGAGAGAGAGAGTGCATGAATTATTTTATCCCGACTCGGCGAATCCAAGCAGCGCGTTTTATCAATAAACTCGGGAGACGATGAAACGTGGCAGTAATTGGGAAGCTGAAAATTTTTTTTTTTTCAAGTTTTTCGTGCTAAATAGCAGCAGTCGAGCTAAATAAGCATGAAACAAGCAAAAATTGCTAAGTTTAATGTCACCGTGAGTTTGTAATAATAGTTTTATTATCGCAAAATTTTGAATGTTATCACGTGATCGCTAAACGCACTGTATTGGCCGGCTAACCGTGACGTCACGATGTTATACTCATAGCGCGCCAGATTTGACAGCTGTTACGTATTAGCAGGATAGAAACCTATGTCACGTTTCGTCGATGCGTCCGGTGGTTAAGAAAAGAAAGAAAAAAAAAAAAAATAGGAAAACTTCTAACAAACTGAAAAAAACAAATAGGAAAACTTCCAACAAACTGAAAACAATATTAGTTGACAGCGCAACTTTTAGACACGTCGAATTTCATACTCTCATTCATGAGATAAAGTGAGGTTAGGTTATCTGTCAGAACGTTATTGCCTTTTTCCTGTCTGCCTTTTGGTCAGTTTTTTGTAAGGTTAGTTATTAAATAAATGATACATATGTTTATATGTATTATGTATTTAATCTGTATAAACGAATATTTACATCAAAATGATCTTCACAGCAAAAATAATTCGAACGTGAATTAGAATAATCACGTCGAGCTGACTGGAAGCACTGTGAGCGACGTTTCACATTTTGTGGCACTGTAGCGAACACTTTTTCGGGAGTACTTATTGTGATATTTTTGAACAACGGTACGAAACAAGTTCTGTACGTTTTTATACTTTTTTCAGTATTCATTGCGACAAAATATTACTTTAAACGAGCACGGCTATCCTAATTCTACCATACAATCAGGTTGTTTGTAACATCGTGACGTCACTGATGCTTCGGGTAATTTCGGCTGATTCCGCCGCGTGGTCGGTTTTGTTTAAAAAAGCAAATTTTCAAAAGACTATAACTTTGTCAATATTTAAAATTTTAGAATAAAAAAAAAAAATTACAATTACAATTACATACACAGAATCGATTAGTGGAATAAAAAAAAAAAACGTTCATGAACCCAATTCTGAAAAATTGATGGTCAAATCGCGATCGAGTGCAGACGAAGAAGAAGTGAAATTGAAAAAAAAAAAAAAAAAACGCCTTGTCCGAACATTTGCTCTGGCCCAATTTTCTCTTTTCCCCCAAACATATCTCTCCATGAATTTGGAGCATCTGGAAAAAAATAAAAATAATAAAATCGTTCATCGAAAAAACTTTTTTTTTTTATTGAGACGACGAACATGCCTGAGCGGTCCTCTGCAGAAAAGTGCTCGGGGCTTTGGCTAATTTTCTCTTACAATTTGTATTACAAAATTGTAATACACAACAGCTGAAAAATATTTAGGCATTTCGATATGGTTGTTTCAAATCGATTGTTCGAGTGATCACCGGTAAAATTGAAACAAGCGCGAAAAATAAAAAATGTCCCAGACAAATCGAATGTCCCCTGGTATACTTCGTTCTCGCTATTATCGCAAAAAAAAATTTCATTCATAATTAAAATTACTCGGGAATGATGATTGGCTGATGCTGTGACCTGAAACGCCTGACACGGGCAAATGTATATATTTGGGTCGAATAACCGATAGTGCGAAGTTAAATTGTGCCACTTTACACGACATTATTAATATCGTTCGACAGTTTGATCAGACTGGGGGAAGGTGAAGGCTTTCGTGGTTTGTAATGGCCAATTCTCTCTCTCTCTCTCTCTCTCTCCCTCTCTCTCTCTCTCGAGAACTCCTCTCGTGCGTATCTCTCTGTGGTCTATCTCCTTTCCAGTCCGGTGTGTCTGGTGTGTGGGTGCTTGAGTATATGTGTCCTGATTTCTCCCTATCTCAGAAAGCTCCGTGACGAGACCGACGCGCGCGAGAGTGTGAGAAAGCACGTTGTCGAAATGAGGTAACGTGTATTGCGGGCTGGAGTCATTGGAGACAGGTCTCCCTATGGCAGAGAGGACTGAATCGAGGGTTTTGCGGGTGTGTGTGTGTGTGTTAGAGAGAGTATGAAATTTCGATCCCAGAGTGTTCTGGTACTTATTCATGCCAGGCGGTCACCAAAACTGCCAGTTATTCCGAGAGAGAGAGAGAGAGAGAGAGAGAGAGAGAGAGAGAGAGAGAGAGAGAGAAAGCTTGTGTTTATCGATCAGCCAAGCGCAGTTTAGCTTTGGACGTATATGAGACCATGTATATATCGATATATATCTATTTGCATACGTGAATACATAGATCTGTGTATATGCCTATTTTGGCCACAGTTTCGGTCGAGTGCCATACAGTGAGCAGCCAGAGAGAGAGAGAGAGAGAGAAAGAGAGAGAAAGAGAGAGAGAGAGAGAGAGAGAGAGAGAGAGAGTGAGAGAGAGAGAGAGAGAGAGAGAGAGAGAGAGAGAGAGAGAGAAAGAGAGAGAGAGAGAGTGAGAGAGAGAGAGAGAGAGAAAGAGAGAGAGAGAGAGAGCACAACCAATTCCCGAATTCGAATCCCCTCGTGACTCTCTGCTCATCGGGCAATCGATCTAGCATTCACCCAAACTGCTTTTGTCTCCCCCCCCCCATTCCCTCTCTATATAGTTTATCCATGGAATTGGAATAATATGGAACCGCGGAAACCTAATTTCATTTTTTTTTGCCATCCGTTGTCGCGTGTACGCGTAAACGTTACGGTAGATAAAGTATATATACAAACCGCATCATTCAAGAACGAGGGATAATATTTTGGTAGGTCTGGAAAAAGAGCTTTTCCAATATCGATAACAATTATCACGTTTAGAGTTCACTCTGGACTGTGAAAATTTGTTATCGATCTTTTGAAAATTAAATATCCTTTCGTTTCATATTGAAAATATTATTAATTATTCAATATTGCCAATTTATCGAGTATCAAAATTAATTGAGTTAATTATTTTCCATTTGATAATTTTGTGCAAGCAAAAGTTGGGAAAAAAAAGAGAAGCTGCGAATAAAAACTTGCATATTTGCTTCGTCGTAATTTTCGAAATTTTACAAAGCTAGCTTTGTCTAGCTCGTAAAAAGCTCTCTCTATGAGCTAGTGAGTTTTTCAATTTCATTGATTTCCGTCAAATTCAATACCAATCGTCCTTCGATGATAATCCATGGTTGTAAAAAAAAATTCAGCACGATATCTCAAAATTTGCAGAAGTTAGAGCGTGTACACGGAATTTTTGAAAATTTGGAAAATTTCATAAAATCCATCGATTTCTGCCAGTTTCAATGCTAACCTTCCATCAATGAAAATTTATTTATATGAATTTTTTTTTTTCACGATATCGCAAAATTTATGGAAGTCAGAGCGAGTACGATTTTTTGTTTGAAAAATTGAAAATTCCAAAATCCGAGTAATATTTATATGAAAATTACAGTAAATAAAGGGGTTGTATTGCTTTAATTGTCTGCGAAATCGCAGCGCTGTAGGTCAACCGGTTACCGAGTTACAGACGTTTCAATTTTGCATCATGAGCATTTTTTTGTAAATTTTCGATTTCTCGACGTTTTGACACATTTCGAATCCATTGGCATTGAGAACTAAAAAAAAAAATGAAAAGTAATTTCACCAAAACAAAAGTTTCTCGACGAGAAAGCAAAATGAACATATGCTGGCTTGCAAAAAAAAAATGTCAAAGTTGGCACCTCGTGGCACTGCAAAAAAAAACCAATCTCGATCAATTATGTCTCAGGTTCTTCCTCTCCCCCCACTTTTGTGTACATTAATGGACCCTAAGCACGCATCGGGTTTTCCCATCCCATGCGATCATCCCAATCGTGCAAGCACGACCATAAGAACCCATTTGTAGAAAAGTTTCGTGAAATGGTGTGACAGATGAACGAAAAAAGTGGATTAGAAATATCGAGGCATGAGATGATCGCAGGACGATCGGTTGGGATTCTGTAGCAAAGTTTGAAAAAAAAAAAAAAAACAAAAAACGGAGACACTACACGTGGATACATCGATGGATCATTTATGTCGTGTCAGTCTTTGAGACGTATGTCTCGTACAATTCCACCAAAAAGTTCGATTCGATCAGAATTCATGTAAATAAATAATTATTCTTGAAAATAATTAATTACATCGAACGGCCCATGAGAAAATTAATTTTGTATAATAATTGTGCCAAAAATTATGAATTAATTGATGAAAAAAAAAGAAATTAATTAATTTGTCGAAAAAACCTTTGATAAATATTTATTACCAATACGAAATTAATTCGTTGATTGTTCTGCCTAAATATGAATTTTTTTAGAATTCTCTCCTTTCGTATGACAAAAAAAAATGTTTATCGATGATCCGAGAAAATTATTTCCCTAAACAAATATTTTAATAACTTTTGGGCATTATTATTATTATTGATAATCAATATTACTTGGCATCATTTATATGGATGATTTTTTTTTGGATTTTTGTCCCATCGGAAAGTGTTGAAAATCCTTACTAAATCTCGTGTTTTTCGTTGGGAACGTACGTGCCTTGAGTAGAAAAGGTCGTTGTGATTCAGACACACGATGGGCGGAACCCCTCGCTAGTCTGTACAGTAGAACAGGCGGACACGCGTCAGACAGCCAGTTTCAGGCTTCGTGCATCAATGCACACATACCTATGGGGCATTCCGTGTTAAGTTTTTGTCAGTCGTGTGATTGAGTTTTTAAGGCTCGTCTGGATTTACTTACATTTTAAAATAGGTTCAGACTTACTGAAATTTTATTTAAATTTCAGCAAGCCTGAACTTCGTCTCCCTTGGCTCGTTTATCATGCAGAAAAAATTTTCACCTCTTTCCATTGAGCGCAGAAATATTCTTGTTTTGAATAACAACGAATTAAATTTTTCAAAGACGTTGATGGCCCAAAAGTTAAGAAAAAATTGAAAGAAATGTATTTTTTTTTTTTCAAGGCAAAGAAGCTCTTCAAATTTCGTTCAATTTTTAATCAAAAGCAGTTGGCACATAGGAAAATTAATTACGCAACGAAAACACAAGCTGCATGAAAATTCAAACTTGAATTTACAATCCTTCGCAGCGATAAATAAAATCCAGTTTTTTTTTAAGCTTCAGGGGAGTTTGAATATTTTTGAAAAAATTGAATTCTCATTTACGCTTCGTCAATTCGTACCTGAGGGTGAGTGATAAGTTTAATCAAAACCACAATAATGAGATTTCCGGTATCAATTATAATTATGGGAGCTATGGTTATAGGATGCTCTTGTACATGGCGAGAAAGAAATAAATACCAGAGAAGCATCGAAATTTTTTACCCTGATTGACAAGAATCGTTTCACTCGATGGTAGAATGGTTCGTGTATGCGTCTCTGGTACATCTGTGGGTACAGTCGACAGTAGAAAAGATCGATGTTAGTCAGACCCACCGACGGAGAGCTGCCTCTGTGGTGGATCGAGTGGAAAAGATTAAAAAAAAAAACGCGTCAGACAAGGGGACGAACAATCAAATACCCGAGAATGAGAGACAGTGGAAAAATAGAGAAACAAAAATATATAAATGGGGCAGTTACCCCGGGGGGTAGTGGGGTAACTGGATACTTCCGTTTATCTGGACAAGTGCAGGCGTGCAGCATGCTCGTGAACTGTCGGAAGTACAAGGCCTATAAAGATAGAGAGAGAGAGAAAAGGGTTGCTCGTTTAATTTCATTATTAAGTACGGATGGGGGTAAAGTGGGTCAACTGAAAGTGGGGCTAATGACAGGGGAGAGAGGGGGTTGAAGAACAGGGAAGAAGAGAAGAAGAAATAGCCAGGGGTACTACCACTGATAATGATACTATAATTCACAATCAGCAGAAAGTTTCAAATTGACCAACGATTAGAAAAAGTAAGTTCACTTAACCCTTATTTTTCGGAAACTTAAAAATATCGAAATTTCAAATGCCCATTACTTTGGCCCTATTCGACTGATTCAGGCTTACATTTTTATGTATAAGCCTCGAGTCCACTTGAAAAATATCGCTTTTGGCTTATCCCGACACATCGATTTCTACGGTCAAATGAGCACTTAAAAAATTATCGACACTTTTTACATCAAGAATCGAAGCCTCCGACTTGAAAAATCTGCCATCAGCTTCAAAAATTCTCCTAGCTCAATATAAGCCAAGCTCAATTTTCAAGCTTCAATGTTTACCAATAAATTGACCACCAACCGTAGCCTTTACGATCTATGCTGCTCCGCAATCGTTTTAGCAAACTCAATTTTAGCCAAAATGCAAAAAAAAAAAAAAAAAACGTCGGTGAACTTTTCTTTTTTTTGTTTGCCAATGACGAATTCACTGGACACCTTTTTCGAGGTTTCGAAAGTGCTTACAAAAAAGAAAATTCCAAAAAAAAAAAACCTCTCAAATTTATAACATTCGGGTATACAATTTAAGCGAGATGAGTACGTGACTCTCTCTGCTGAGAATCTTGTACCTATGTTATATGCGAGAGAACTTGCGCGTATACCGGCAAACGAGAGGGATTAAAGGGAAACGGGGAATATGACGAACGAGGAAAAGCGCAAGTGCATCATTACAGCGCGGCTGGTGGGTTCACGGGTTGGCCAATATAAGCTTTTACGCGAGATTAAAATTCATATTGCTCGTCGCGTGGGCGCGCGCGCGCGCGCGCGAACTAGACGACTTTGGAGATTTAGTGAGAGTTGGTGAGCCATTATCGGCTTAAACGTGTGTACCGGTCTGCGTACACACTCATAATATAGATGCGCGAGTGTACGTGTATGTGCAATGTTACAAAACACACAGAGTGGGATTTTAACAAACCCTAGACTCGAAATTCACATTTAAATATATATATATATATATCCAGCGGCAGATTTGAGGACATTTTCCGATGTGCCGTGGCGCCTTCCGGGACTTTTGTTGCATTCCAGGACTGTCCTGGAACATTTTTCTATCTGGGGGCAGTTTCCAGGACGTCCCGGAATATGCCAATTTATACGTCTTGGCAGGTTTCGGGACTGTACATCCGTTTATATGTACAAACGCTATACATTTGTATGTACGCTAATGTATAGGCACTTTCCAGGACTCCGGTGTATTCCAGGACTGTATATAAATTTATGTACGTACATACAGATGTACACTTTTGTACACCTATATATAGACAGTTTCCAGGACATTGCGATATTCCAGGACTGTATATAAACTTATGTACGTACATACAGATGTACACTTTTGTACACCTATATATAGACAGTTTCCAGGACATTGCGATATTCCAGGACTGTATATAAACGTATGTACGTACATAAAGATGTACACTATTGTACACCTATATATAGACAGTTTCCAGGACATTGCGATATTCCAGGACTGTATATAAACTTATGTACGTACATAAAGATATACACTATTGTACACCTATATATAGACAGTTTCCAGGACATTGCGATATTCCAGGACTGTACATAAACTTATAAACATACATACAGATGTACATTTTTGTACACCTACGTATAGATAGTTTCCAAGACCTTACGATATTCCAGGACTGCATAAGATTTTTTACGTACATACATGTACACTTCTGTATACCTATAATCGATAGATTCCAGGACATTGCGATATTCTAGGGCTGTATAAGATTTTGCAAGTACACGCGTATGTATACATTCTATACAACTATGCATTAGAAGGTTCTGGGACCGTAAGGAATTTTTAACTTGCATACATGTGTGCATATTCATAGACATATTCTGAGTCATATGTTGATTTTTACTAGGACAATTTAAAAATTAGGTCATACGTACACATGTACACTTTGTATAAAAGTCCTCGAAAATAACAATTTATGATTATATAATCATAAATTGTTATCTTCCAGGACTTTTGAAATATGAGATCTTACATGTGGATATCTAAGATTATATATTTCAACGTGCCGGGAGAGAATAAAGTTAAAAAGTACTATATCCATTACCTTCTGTACGCTTTGACAGTGTATATGCATTTGAAATAGGCAAGGTGTAGATCTGCGTGTTTCTAATACCCAGAAATATACGGTCAAAATATCAATAAGAATATATACGTAGGGCTTATAGGTCATACATATATTGATGCTACATAAATACGCAGGCGTTGTCGTGCGTGATATGGCACAGATTGCGACGCTCTTAGGGTCTTAATATACATTTAAGTATCTAGCGTCGGCATAATGACATTCCAAGAAGGAAAGCGCGAGTAATATATACCAGGACCCAATAAAGGTATTTTCCGGGGCATTCGGTTTCCGGGATACGGACATATCGGCATATTCCGGGACCGAAATATATATGAAATGGCATATTCCGGGACCCGACAATGTTCCAAGTTTATCGAATAGTATGTTTCAGGACCGGACATATTCAGAATCTTGTGTTTGTTTGTAACGAGACATTTTCAATTGGTTATGGACATACACTTGAACATTTTTTTGTGCAATGATAATTTGTTATCTTCCTGGAATTGCAAAATATATTTTCTCACATACAAATGTATTATAAATACGCCGCCATTGTGACGTTGTGACTTATCACACGCTATCCCGTTACTCGTGAAAAGTTGTCAAACTTTTTATCGAGTACAATCAACCGATACCTATCAACAATATATCGCAGGGCAAATACGAAGTGTTGTATTCCGGGACAGAAGTATGTTCCAAGACAAATGGTACTTTCCGGGGCATTCGGTTTCCGGGATACGGACAAATCGGCATATTCCGGGACCGAAATATATATGAAATGGCATATTCCGGGACCCAACAATGTTCCAAGTTTATCGAATAGTATGCTTCAGGACCAGACATATTCAGAATCTTGTGTTTGTTTGTAACGGGACATTTTCAATTGGTTATGGACTTACACTTGTACATTTTTTTGTACATGGATAAATTATTATCTTCCAAGCCTTTTATGCAAAGTGTACATATGTATAATATGACCTAATTTTAAAATGTCCTGGTACAAGTGAACACACAACTCAGAATTATCGATGAATATGTCCGCGTGCATGACCTGTTAAAATTTCATGCAGTCCCCAAACCTTCCAATGAATACTTGTATAGAGTGTGTACATACGCATGTACTTGCAGAATCTTATAGAGTCCTAGAATATCGCAATGTCCTGGAAACTATCAATATTTCGGTGTACAGAAGTGTACATCTAAATGTACGTAGAAAATCTGATACAGTCCTGGAGTACATAAGTCTATGCACAGTCCCGGAATATCGCAATGTCCTGGAAAATATCTATATATAGGTGTACGAAAATTCACACCTGTATGTACATACATAAATTTATGTAGAGTCCTGGAACGTCGCAATGTCGAACGACTTGAAAGACATTTGCTGAAATATCCCGTTACTCGTGAAAAGTTGTCCAACTTTTTATCGAGTACAATCAACCTATACTATCAACAATATATTGCAGGGCAAATACGAAGTGTTATATTCCGGGACAGAAGTATGTTCCAAGACAAATGGTATTTTCCGGGGCATTCGGTTTTCGGGATACCGACAAATCGGCATATTCCGGGACCGAAATATATATGAAATGGCATATTCCGGGACCCGACCATATTCCAAGTTTATTGAATAGGATGTTTCGAGACGGGACATATGCAGAATCATATGTTTGTAACGGGACATTTTCGAATTGGTTGTGGACTCACACTTGTACACTTTTTTGTGCAATGATAATTTGTTATCTTCCAGGAATTGGAAAATATAATTTCTCACATACAAATGTATTGTAAATACGCCGCCATTGTGACGTTGTGACTTATCACACGCTATCCCGTTACTCGTGAAAAGATGTCAAACTTTTTATCGAGTACAATCAATCGATACCTATCAACAATTCATCGCAGGGCAAATACGAAGTGTTGTATTCCGGGACAGAAGTATGTTCCAAGACAAATGGTACTTTCCGGGGCATTCGGTTTCCGGGATACGGACAAATCGGCATATTCCGGGACCGAAATCTATATGAAATGGCACATTCCGGGACCCGACAATGTTCCAATTTTATCGAATAGTATGTTTCAGGACCGGATATATTCAGAATCTTATGTTTGTTTATAACGGGACATTTTCAATTGGTTATGGACTTACACTTGTACATTTTTTTGTACATGGATAAATTATTATCTTCCAAGACTTTTATGCAAAGTGTACTTATGTATATATGACCTAATTTTAAAATGTCCCGGTAGAAGTGAACACACAAGTCAGAATTATCGATGAATATGTCCACGTGCATGACCTGTTAAAATTTCATACAGTCCCCGAAGCTTCCAATGAATACTTGTATAGAATGTGTACATACGCATGTACTTGCAAAATCTTATAGAGTCCTAGAATATCGCAATGTCCTGGAAACTATCAATATTTCGGTATACGGAAGTGTACATCTGTATGTACGTAGAAAATCTGATACAGTCCTGGAGTACATAAGTCTATGCACAGTCCCGGAATATCGCAATGTCCTGGAAACTATCTGTATATAGGTGTACAAAAATTTACACCTGTATGTAATGCATATATTTATGTACAGTCCTGCAATGTCACTATGTCGAACGACTTGAAAGACATTTGCTGAAACATCCCGTTACTCGTGAAAAGTTGTCCATCTTTTTATCGAGTACAATCAACCGATACCTATCAGCAATATATTGCAGGGCAAATACGAAGTGTTATATTCCGGGACAGAAGTATGTTCCAAGACAAATGGTATTTTCCGGGGCATTCGGTTTTCGGGATACCGACAAATCGGCATATTCCGGGACCGAAATACATATGAAATGGCATATTCCGGAACCCGACCATATTCCAAGTTTATTGAATAGGATGTTTCGGGACCGGACATATTCGGAATCATGTGTTTGTAACGGGACATTTTTGAATTGGTTACGGACTCACACCTGTACACTTTTTTGTGCAATGATAATTTGGTATCTTCCAGGAATTGGAGAATATAATTTCTCACATACAAATGTATTGTAAATACGCCGCCATTGTGACGTTGTGACTTATCACACGCTATCCCGTTACTCGTGAAAAGATGTCAAACTTTTTATCGAGTACAATCAATCGATACCTATCAACAATACATCGCAGGGCAAATACGAAGTGTTGTATTCCAGGACAGAAGTATGTTCCAAGACAAATGGTACTTTCCGGGGCATTCGGTTTCCGGGATACGGACAAATCGGCATATTCCGGGACCGAAATATATATGAAATGGCATATTCCGGGACCCGACAATGTTCCAAGTTTATCGAATAGTACGTTTCAGGACCGGACATATTCAGAATCTTGTGTTTGTTTGTTACGGGACATTTTCAATTGGTTATGGACTTACATTTGTACATTTTTTTGTACATGGATAAATTATTATCTTTCAAGACTTTTATGCAAGGTGTACATATTATGTATATATGACCTAATTTTAAAATGTCCTAGTACAAATGCACACATAACTTAGAATTATCTATGAATATGTCTACATGGATGGCCTGTTAAAATTTTGTACACTTCCGAAACCTTCCAATGAATACTTGTATGAAATGTGTATACATACGCGTGTACTTGCAAAATCTTATAGAGTCCTAGAATATCGCAATGTCCTGGAAACTATCAATATTTCGGTATACAGAAGTGTACATCTGTATGTAAGAAAATCTGATACAGTCCTGAAGTACATAAGTCTATGCACAGTCCCGGAATATCGCAATGTCCTGGAAACTATCTGTATATAGGTGTACAAAAATTTACACCTGTATGTACATGCATAAATTTATGTACAGTCCTGCAATGTCACTATGTCGAACGACTTGAAAGACATTTGCTGAAATATCCCGTTACTCGTGAAAAGTTGTCCAACTTTTTATCGAGTACAATCAACCGATACCTATCAACAATATATTGCAGGGCAAATACGAATGTTATATTCCGGGACAGAAGTATGTTCCAAGACAAATGGTATTTTCCGGGGCATTCGGTTTTCGGGATACCGACAAATCGGCATATTCCGGGACCGAAATATATATGAAATGGCATATTCCGGGACCCGACCATATTCCAAGTTTACCGAATAGTATACTATTCGATAATATACTATTTGATAGGATATTGTCGAATATGCCATTTCATATGTATTCCAGAAACTGCTAGGGTCCCAGAATATGCCAAGTTATATTTTTTTTTATACATACTACAATCGCACTACAATATTTAACTGTCCTGGAATATGCTTGAGTCTCGTAACACATAATTTGGTATGCATCCTGTAATATGCTCGAGTCTCGTAACACATTATTTGATATGTGTTCTGGAATATACTGAATTTCAGAAATTTTTGATGAATAATCTGTCCTGGAACACACTCGAGTCTCGGAATCAGCTCATTAAAATATTTCCTGGAAAATGCTGTATCATCGAAATCGACTGTCCTGGCAACTATCGAATTATTCTTGTCGTGGAATATGCCCAAGTCCCCAAAACACCCATATCATAAACGTTGTGGGAAATTTTTTGTCACCAAAGAAACCACTAAGCTGGTGTCCTGGAATCGTTTGAAGTCCCGGAAACTACCAAATTATATTTTCCCTGGAATATGCCTAAGTTCCCGGATTAACCAATTTATAAATCTCCCGGGAAATTTGGTGTCCCCAAAAAAAATCGCTAAGCGGGGGTCCTGGAATGTGCTCAAGTCCCCAAAACAACCAATTTGTGTATGTCCTGCAAAATTTGGTGTCCCCAAACATACCACTAAGGCAGAGTCCTGGGATCGGTTAAAGTCCTGGGAGCTGCCGAATTATACTTGTCCTGGCATATGCCTAAGTCCCCGAAACAACCAAGTTATAAATGTCCTGGAAAATTTGGTGTCCCCAAACAAACCGCTAAGTCAGAGTCCTGGATTCTGTTAAAGTCCTGGGAGCTGCCGAATTGTACTTGTCCTGGAATATGCCTAAGTCCCCGAAACAACCAAGTTATAAATGTCCTGGAAAATTTGCTGTCCCCAAACGTACCGCTAAGCCAGAATTCTGAAATCGGTTAAAGTCCTGGGAGCTGCCGAATTATACCTGTCCTGGAATATGCCTAAGTCCCCGAAACAACCAAGTTATAAATGTCCTGGAAAATTTGGTGTCCCCAAACATACCGCTAAGCCAGAGTCCTGGAATCGGTTAAAGTCCTGGAAGCTACCGAATTATACTTGTCCTGGAACATGCCTAAGTCCCCGAAACAACCAAGTTATAAATGTCCTGGAAAATTTGATGTCCCCAAACAAACCACTAAGCCGAAGTCCTGGAATCCGCCAAAGTCCTGGAAAGTGCCGATTCGTCGGTGTCCCCATAGCTGCCAGGAGATAGCGAATCTGCTATATATTCGAAACCATCCATTGTTGGGGAATAATTTTTTTCTCAGTGCATTTTTATTCGAATTTACTGTGCGGTAGGCATGTAAAAAAAAGCAGTCCCCAAATCTGCCCCTGTACATATATATATATATATATTAATATATATATATATTATATATATATATTATATATATATATTATATATATATTATATATATATTATATATATATTATATATTATATATATATATTATGTATAATATATATATTATATATATATGTTATATATGACGAGCGTCGAAAAGTCAGAAGGTTGTATGCGATGTGTTTTCAACGATTAAAGCAACGCTATACACGTTCTTCGACCTTTCTACCCATATTATATGCATCGACATATCTATGTAAAATTATAATACATTTAAGGATGTATGTTAGTTAAGTCGATTTCTACTTTTCTAGTTGAAAATTTTAGATGTTAGAAAGGATGGTACATAGCATTTTTTAAGATTTTTTGCCAAATTTTTGCCCATTTGAATGCTGAGATATACGAGCTCAAAGTGAAACATTTAACATGGGATCCATACAACAGCCCGTGGAAAATGGCATTGATTCTGGAAAATCAAGTATTTCCTGACTACTTTTTGAGTTACAAAAATGTTCTAACGTAACCCTGTAGTATTTAAGAGACGTGAAAGAAAAAAAATTGTAAAGAACCCACATACTTTCCGAAATATTATGAGTTAAACTTCGCGTTATGAAAAGAAAACATTTGTGTCGTGCGCGCAGTTTTCCTGCGCAGCTTGCCTCTCACGTCGCCACAGCGCCGCGCTTCCCCCTCCTTGCCTAGCTAACATACATCCTTAAACATAATGTCGAGTCTCAAAAATCGAAAAGTCGTATCCCACGTAATTTAAGATTGGCAAACATTGTGGTCTACGTCCTTTTGACTCCAGGCAGTCGTTGTATCCATACAGATGCGGCGAAAATTTACATATACATTCATGAATTTATATACATATATATAATATATATATATGTGGATATATGTACATCGAGGAGGAATATCAAGCATGCCAAGCTTCCCACAGCGTCACAGTAGCGACCTACCTGCTATTCGCCATATCCCCTTGCGTTCACCATATACACCCCGGAGTCGCTGGTAATTAATGTCATAATAATTATCATTAATTGCCCTCGCCTACGTCCTCACCGACACGTTTACTATTCATGTACACGCATACGAGGAGTTGCTCGGTTACACTCTGTGGCTTCAACATTCGGTCTTCTCTCTCTCCATTTCCCTTTTTCAACCCTTTTTTTTTTTCTTTCTTCTTTATCCAACGATATTATTATATCTTCGTCCCTTTCGAGATTTCACTCCGAGCTCACGAGCTCTTCGGTCATACCATACAGAGAGAGAGAGAGAGAGCCCTTTATGAGATTTTTCGTGTCACTTTTTCTCCGCCTCGCGGTGGAACGAAAAATTCGAGAGCCTTTTTTTTACGAATGAAGGGACACGAGCGAAGAGCCAAAATGGATATGCAAAGGGATAGAGCGAGAGAATTTATAATAGCGTGTATGCGCGAGTTAGATTTTCGAGGTGAGTTGGAATTTCATCGTTTACGGGCGAATAATCGTGAGTTGAGAATTTTTTTTTCGCATTATTCAGCGAAGCTGCGTGTGAAAAGTTTTTTTTTTTTTTTTTCTCAAATGAGCTCATGGGTGCTTGCGAAACTTTAGAGCTTTTAGGTAGAATACGTTCTCTGCAGCTTGGGCTTTGGAGCTTGAGCAGTTGGGAAATTTGGTACAAAGCTTAGGGGAAAAAAATGCAATGTACGGAAAGATCTAAGAAATTGGCGCAATTTTCAGAATAATTTTCAAAGTTATTTCGAAAGTAATATAACGAATGTCAAGTTGAAAGTAAATTCAAATGTCATTTTCAAAGCAATGTTCAAAGTATTTTTCAAGGTAGTTTTAATGACATAGTGACGTTGAAGAGGCAAATGTTTCGCCTGAAAAATCGAAAAAATAAAAATTCACATTTCGTTGGTTTTCCGGAAATATGAGATGTCGCGAGGTATTCAAGCGATAGAACGAGTCTGAAAGTAACGATGTCTCGACGTACCGGATATCTCTCTGCGAAAGTACAAGTATTAAGAGCAAAATAGAGAAACTTAAGAGAGAGAGAGAGAGATAGAGAGAGAGAGAGAGAGAGAGAGAGAGAGAGAGAGATTGATAATATATTTATGCCCTAGTCATACTATGGGGCAAATAGTAATATAAAGTATTAAATACAATTTTAAATAACGAAGATAGATTTACAAGAAGGTACAATGATACGAAGGTACAATGAACCAACATGAATGACCGGTACAAAATTCATTAGCGAAAACACACGAGTAGGTCATACCCTTAATCATGAAAACGATCATAACCTATAATTCAATGCACTTCAACCAGCATAATATATGAATTAGCAAAACGAGATAATATTTAGTACTGACATCGGACCAGCCTGCAGCAAGTTACTATGCACTAACTATCCACTAACTTTACATGTTAGCGGTGCATTTGAGTTCGAAAAAAATGACAAAAAAGAGAGTTCAAAAAGATGAGAAAAGAGAGAGAGAGAGAGAGAGAGAGAAAGAGACAGCTCGTTATACAGAAACAGTGAAATTTAATCTAGATGTCGCGGGCTTCGAGATAAGTTTTGAGAAGTCGCGCGAGCTTTACGCACATATGTACATGGGCCATTCCACGTCAGATCGACCTGACCAAAAGCCTGACCCTCCCAGAATTAGTTTAAACTTTGTGGAAACTTTCTGTTACTTGTCAAAAATATTTACGATTTTTTTTAGATTTTTATTCGACGACGTTTAGACGCTAGCATTTGATATGACATATGCGGAAATCGAGAATGTCCGAAGTTCAATTAAGTATAACTCGAAAACTATTGATTGTATAAAAAAAGGTATATAAAAAAGTTTCAGTTTTGAGTGAACTTTACCGGCAAAATATGTAAAAATTTATCGAGGCCGTTGAAGGTTCTTAAAAACTCAAAAAATATTAGTTTTTGAGATTTTTTAAAAACGGTCAAATTTAATTCGCTAAAAATTTTAGAGGATATTCCTCTCTCAGTGTTGAAAAGCTTGTATAAATTTCATCACGGGCCGGGATTTGGTTTCGAAGTTTTGGAATTATTTCATATAATGTCGACGACAGGACGACATAACATGACAGTTTTTACGAAAACTGTGAAAGAAAAAGCTCGTAACTTCGAAACCGAATCCCGGCCCATGATGAAATTTACACAAGTTTTTGAACACTAAAAGAGGGATATCCTCGAAAATTTTTAGCGAAAAAAATTAAATCGTTTTTGAAAAATCTCAAAAACTAATATTTCTTGAGTTTTTCAAGAACTTTCAGCGGCCTCGATAAATTTATGTATATTTTGCCGTTAAAGTTCAATCAAAGCTGAAAATTTTTTTATATTTAATTTTTTTTAAATGTTGCGAATGTTTTTTTTATCATTTTCGCTCTTCTGGTTTTTGCGATGCTGCATAGGATAATTCCGATACAATTTTTTCATCTTACATCCGCTCCGGAAGTTGAAATCAAAGATGCTGCTGGTTGAATGAAAGAGAGAACTAACCTCTTCGTCGTCTCATTCTCTCTCTCTCTCTCTCTCTCTCTCTCTCTCGCTGCTTTCGTACAACAAATTTCGAATTGGACTCGAATTGGACTTGAATTGGTTCATGCTCTTCACTTTAACTTTATGTGTGAAAATCGTAATTTTGCATGAAAAATTCCCAACAATATACCATCTTTATCGATACGAGCAAATGAATCCGTAAAAATTCCTATGCACGAGAATCCAATAACGTTTTCGTTCTCAAAATTGCTCGACATTTTGTTTTTTGGTAAAACTTTTTTTTTTATGAATTCTAAGATAGGTTTATCATGTCTGTAAAGAAAATGAAGAATTTCTACTCGCTTATGAAGTTAAATGTACCATAACTTTTTTTTTACATGAAGATAACGTTTTTATGTTGAATATCTTTTACTTTTTTCTTACAAGACAGCGTCTCTGGAGCTTACACATATTCCCTCTTACTCGAAAATATATTTTTTTTTTCACAAGGTACATGTATACATATTGTATATATATATATGTGTAGTAAAATGAAGCTTTATAAATGTAAATTTGAAAAAAAAAATGGTTACCGAAGCGTGTATGTTCCGGAGGCATAAAAATGTGGATAAACGTTGAAGACTCGACGTTGTACCGCATAATACAGATATGCACACGTCTATGGAACATTCCAGTCCAAATCCATAGATTAACGATTTGACCATCGATACTTTTCATCGTTATTAAAAGCCCAAAAGTAAGGCCCTTTTAATCCAAAGTCTTTTGGTCAGCTACTATTCGATATATATTGTTGTTTTAAACACTTAACAAAAGGTTGCCACTGCGTAAAATTTCTTGTAACATTTTTATATTTTTGAGCTCATTGTATAGAAAAAAAATCATTCCTTTTGAGTCGTTTTTAAAAAATAAAATTTTAAAACTTGAAAAATCGCTGTACTCATCAACCGATTGAGAATCCCACGAGATAAATCTGCACAATATTCTTCACTTGTCGAAATAATAAGGAAAAAAAATAAAAGAAAAAAAAAATAATGATAATATCGTTAATTACGAAAACAACATTTGACGTTTTTATTTGCTTGAAAAATTATTCAATTAAATTGGATTTTTCTCTCGTATGGCGAACGCAAGACTGGGAATTTTGATTTTTTTTTCTAAGATTTAAAGATGCGATTCACTTTTTCGAAGGATTCATTGTGTTTGATGGAGAAAATGTTGAAAAAAATTATTGTTCATTGCAAAAGCAGCAAAAAGACGTTTAAAGTGGCGGAAATTTTCGTGATGGGATTATTTAATTTGTAAAGTTTTTTCTGGGATTTAATCATTTTCATTGGTGTAACGTGGATAGACCTTTTGATTTTTTTCAATTTTTTTCCTTGTTCAGTGGACTCAAAGAAGCACTTTTGTGACTTTTTTTTCGATTTATTCTCAAGTGCTTTTGACTTGGGG
Organism: Rhorus exstirpatorius; assembly: GCA_963564615.1. Lineage (NCBI taxonomy): Eukaryota > Metazoa > Arthropoda > Insecta > Hymenoptera > Ichneumonidae > Rhorus > Rhorus exstirpatorius. The sequence goes on from OY751317.1 coordinate 36,776,256, forward strand.
AATTTTTGAAAATCCTTAATTTGAAGTGACCGAAAAACGTTCACGTCCCTGTATCGTCGGTTCCGCTGGTTGGATTGAAAAAAATCAAACGCATGAAATTGATCCGAAATGAACCGCAGTTTATGAAAAAAATATATTGAGGACGATAACTTCTTTTTTTTCAACGGTGATCTCGTTGCCTGAAAAAACCGGATTTCCTTCGGGTATGACATGATTGATTTTCCTGAAAAAATTCTCAAAAATTCTTCGTAAAAGAACAAAAATTTTCATGTACGACTGATCGTGACCCGGGGATTCCTTCTATTTTTTTTTATCGAATTTCAAAAAAATGTCTTCGATTTTTTTCAAATTTTTCCCCCTTGTTCAGTAGACTCAAAGAAACACTTGTGATTTTTTTTTTTAATTTTATTCTCAAGTGGTTTTGACTCGGCGAATTTTTGAAAATCATATCCCAAATGTAGAATTTTCCTATCTTAAATGTAGGGATTTTTAAAAATTCGCAGAGTCAATACCACTCGTGAATAAAATCCGAAAAAAATCACAAGTGTTTCTTCGAGCCTACTGAGCAAGGAAAAAAAATTTGAAAAAAATCAAAAAGGTCGCAGCCTGTCCAGGTTGGAATGGACTGTCCCATATGTATAATATACAATACAAAAGTATATATATATAGTCATCACGATTATTTACATCTTCTACCAGACTGACATACGAGAGAAATACTTTTCTTCGATCTCTTTCTCTCTCTCTTTCTCTGGGGCTCTCGACGATATTATGCAACACGCGATTCCCGCACCCCTACATTTAAAGTCCCTCGCTACTCCTTTCTCTTCCCTCACTTCATGCTCTTCATTCGCAGCCTCTTCTTCGGCATTGTTTCAATCTCTCTCTCTCTCTCTCTCTCTCTCTCTCTCTCTCTCTCTCTCTCTCTCTCTCTCTCTCTCTCTCTCTCTCTCTCTCTCTCTCTCTCTCTCTCTCTGTGCTCATGCAATCTCGTGTGCAACCAAAAGTCTTATTTTTTTTGTTAAATTTTTTTTTTTTTTTGCTACCCTCGTCGAGCTATCTTCGCATCCCTTTTCTCGTTGCTTCGCATTCCGGGACATTGGGCTTACCTCCCTGCATATATATATATCTTTGCATTCTCGTGCAATTACACGCGTTCCCGCACTACTCGGAATCTCCATCTCCTCGTCATGTTCCTTCTCCATTTGCATTGTCGTTCGTTTTATAAAGTATATACAAGAGAATAACTTTTTTTTTTTTACCGCGAAAAATTTTCGTCCTCGAATTTCCGAGAAAATAAAGAACAAAAGAAAAAAAAATTCGTTGAATTATTGTGTGTTGGGGATGCAATTTTCGAGTTTTATTTAAATAAAATTCTGGTATAGTCGAAAATTGAAAAATTTCGAAGTGATCAGAATTTTTGCTCTGTTCTAGCAATTTTGGCTTGTCGGGGTTGTTTTGAAAAGGCAACGAGCAGGCTCGGAGAATATCGTTTGAGTACTTTCAATATTGGGGGATGAAAAAAAAGTTATAATTGAAAAATTGAAAGATGATTCTTTGCTAAAATCGTTGATAGGTTAGACCGGGGGTTGATTTTGAGTTTCATAATAAATCGTATTGTTTGTTTGTTGCAATGGCTCGCACAGTCTGCCTTGCAAAATTAAAAAAAAATCTGTAACAAATTAGAGAAACATGCGATAACTCGATGAATATTTTTGTTAGCTATTTTTCAAGAAAAAAAAAACAAAAATTCGTAAAAAATCGTCGAAATAGTGGTTTAACAGGACATTAAACTATTTTCCAGTAGCACGGGGTTAAATGAATTTCGTCCACAATAACCTCGAAAAAAATTAATTTTATCGAGTACCGTCGTTTACGAGAAAAATCATTTTTTTTTTTTTCGAGCGAATATCCGAATATTAATATAATCCGAATTTAATTAAAAATCGGTGACAAATTATGATTTTGATCATTTTTCATCGTAGCGTGATAATAATCTTCATAAATTATGAACTGGATTTTAAATCCTGTATTGGATATTTTACTCCAAAAGGTATTGTGAGAAAAAAAGCTTAATTAAGCGCATTGTAAAATTGTTCCGGCTAACCGCGAATCGATTGTTTTATCGATAAACTGTCAGCTCGCAGTTTGATCGAGCATCGATTGACCGATTTTTGTTTTTTTTTTTTTTTTAATTAAGAAAATTAAACGAACGTTTTTGTAATATCTATCGTGACGAGAGGGGATGAAAGAAACGATTCGTAGACTTCAAAGGCTGGAGAAACTTTCCTCTCATTTGTGATCTTTTTTTTTTTTTAATCCGTGGGTGCTATCACCAACAACGTGAGGGATGAAAAAAAATTTTAATCTTTGCGAAACATTCTCAGAATAAAAAAGAAAAAAATTTATTTCAAAATATTTGCCAATAAAAATATAGAATATTCATAAATAAAGATATGAAAATTAAATATTTGTGTATCGAGTACACTCATTTTCTCACGCCACTCGAGCCGTCTATCTCAATTAATTTATCACCGCGGAAGCGTCCGGAGAAGATGCACACGAGGAATGAGAAAAATAAAAGATTCTAGATAAAGAGACAAAGGGAGTTTGATGAGGAAATAAATTATTTTACTTATATATATGGGACATTCCACGTCAGATTGACCTGATCAAAAGCCTGACCCTCTCAGAATTAGTTTAAACTTTCTGAAAACTTTCTGTTACTTGTCGAGAATATTTACGATTTTTTTTTAGATTTTTATTCGACGACGTTTGGACGAGAATGTCCGAAGTTCAATTGAGTATAACTCGAAAACTGTTGATTATAATAAAAAAAAAAATTTAAACATAAAAAAAGTTTCAGTTTTAGGTAAACTTTAACGGCAAAATATGCAAAAATTTATCGAGGCCGCTGAAAGTTCTTGAAAAACTCAAGAAATATTAGTTTTTGAGATTTTTCAAAAACGATTTAATTTTTTTCGCTAAAAATTTTCGAGTATATTTCTCTCGTAGTGTTCAAAAACTTGTGTAAATTTCATCACGGGCCGGGATTCGGTTTCGAAGTTACGAGCTTTTTCTTTCACAGTTTTCGTAAAAACTGTCATGTCATGTCGTCCTGTCGTCGACATTATATATGAAATAATTCCAAAACTTCGAAACCAAATCTCGGCCCGTGATGAAATTTATACAAGCTTTTGAACACTGAGAGAGGAATATCCTCTAAAATTTTTAGCGAAAAAAATTTGACCGTTTTAAAAAATTTCAAAAACTAATATTTTTTGAGTTTTTAAAAACCTTCAGTGGCCTCGTTAAATTTTTGCATATTTTGCCTTTAAAGTACACTCAAAACTGAAACTTTTTTATATGTAACTTTTTTTTATACAATCAATAGTTTTCGAGTTATACTTAATTGAACTTCGTACATTCTCGATTTTCGCATATGTCATATCAAATGCTAACGTCTAAACGTCGTCGAATAAAAATCTAAAAAAATCGTAAATATTCTTGACAAGTAACAGAAAGTTTCCACAAAGTTTAGACTAATTCTGAGAGGGTCAGGCTTTTGGTCGGATCGATCTAACGTGGAATGCCCCATATATATATTAAAAAAGATGCGCTTGTAATTCTTCGAAAGAAAAATGTACTTGGTAAACAAGATGTTCCTCGAGCTGACTGATGTCTCTCTCATAACGATGCCCTTTATCTTTTCTCCCTCCATGGATTTTATAAAACTGAAATATAAATATCATCCTCTGCCTCTCCGAGAGCTTTGACCCTGAGATTAATTAACTTTTATACCAGCGAGAGACGATTCATTTGCCATAATTTTTTTTTTAATGAATGAATCAAAGAGCTTTTCGGATATACTTTTTTTTTCAAATTTTTTCTATCGATAAAAAATGAATTGTCGAACGACGAATTTTCATTTCCAACAAATTCGTTCCTCGTCTGGTCAAACTTTAACTCCCCTCCGGTAACTCTCGTTGGAAAGCATTTACGTTTTGTATCGAGTGTGATGCGAGATCACTTTAGTTTTTTTTTTTTTTTATTTTTTTTTATTTGGCTTTCGGCGCTGCTCTGGGTTTCCAATTGCATTTTTTTTGCCCGCAATTAAGCGAGTCTCGATTTGAAACCGGAATTTTCGGTTTTTATTGTAAAGCCGGAGGGGGTGCGATCGTTGCAATTCTCGAATATCGTCGCGTGTACATAGACATGTACTAGTCGCGCAAACGAGAGTTTACAGAAAATGAAGATTCAGAGGATTGTCGATTTGGAACGTAAATTTGCTATACCGTGTAGAGCTTGATACGTGAGATATTTTTAAAAATAATTTTCCATCCAAGAATAGACGAATTTTTTTTCACTTTGATATAAAAATTGATTTTCAATTGATAATGAATGAACCAATTGATTGATGATTTTTTTCAATCACAGGGAAACTAACGAAGTTACTGACAGCTGTCACGCTATTACGTTTTTTTTTTAAACCGAAGAGTCGAATAATGTTTTTTTTTCTCGCCGATGAGAAAATTTCCTGAGAGTCGAAATAATTTTTATTTTACCCTCCTAAATTTCAGAGAAGGTACCCAAGTTATTTAATTTGGGTCTATAAATTTTATTAAAATCGAAAAGACATTTATTCATTTGAAATAAAATAAATATTGTTAACTATAAAATTTATTTATACACTATAAAACTATCTTTGGTTAAAATTTTTCAAATCATTTTAATTTGAATAGAAAAAAAGTTCATTTTTCTCCCTGTACCATATATTTTTAAAAAGCTCTCAATATTAAAAAAAAAAGCAATTGAAGCTTTTATAACCCTCGATCAATATTCTTCTTATTTTTTTAAAAATTAATCGTCAGTACCTGACAATATATTTTGAAGCGCATTGTTTACAGTACCCTCATATACACGTATAAATAAATATACATACATGCCATTTTTGTATCCAATAAAATTTCTGGTTGAGTACTTACAAATTGATCCCATCGTAGCCGGCTCCTATTCCAACGTGGTCGATCCCCGCGACATTTCGCACGTGGTTGATATGCGCTGAAACGGAAAATTAAGAACCCTTTTTATACACGTATGTATGTATAAATGAATAATATCTTAACCAACGCATCGAAAAAAAATTGAAAAAAAAAATTTTCCAATTGGCTTGCATTGAACGAAACAGTTCCAAAATACAAAAAAAAAAAAAATCAATCACCCAAAGAAGAAACAGTGCAGCAAAATTCTGATAAATAAATAAATAAATAAACAATCAAATAAAAAAACAAATAAACAAATCGGTAGTAGTCCGTAGGTCGAGAAATAGTTCAGTTTTTTTAGCCATTTTTTCTGCAATCTTCTAAAGAATTGATTTTGCTATTGAAAAAGGTTCAGGGGTGTCCCCTGAGTGTTAATTAAAGTTGGCGGGACGTGGGGGCTCGAGCTTCGGCAGTCATCTTGTAAAACACGTTTTATCAAATATCTCGTGAACCGTGCATCATACGACGAAAATAGTGACAACCTTTTTTGTAGATGAAGAAATTCTCTACAACTTTTATTGAAAACTTTTTCTTGTATAGTGAATGGTTTTTTTATTTATAGCGCGGCAAACTTCTCCAAACATGATTATTGCTAAATATATAGTTAACGATTGATGCCAAAGTTTACCACGCTATAAATAAAAAACCATGCACTATACAGGAAAAAGTTTCAAATAAAGGTCGTAGAAAATTTTATTATCTACAAAAAAAGATCTTACTATTTTTATCGTGCGATGCACGGTTTGCGAGATATTTGATAAAACGTGTTTTCCAAGATGGTGGCTGAAGCTTGACTTCCCCGCTTACTTGAATTCACACTCAGGGGACACCCCTGAACCTTTTCCAAAAGCCTAATTAATTCTGCAGAAGATTGCATTATTAACCTGCTTTTTTGGCTAGAATGACTGCATCAAAAACTGAACGAACGAACCTGTCGAGGAGTTTTTTGGGGATTCCAATGGGAATTTAAAAAAAAAAGAGAAAAAAAAAACAACAGTAGAATAGAGTTGGGTTATTCGTGCTTTTTTCTCTCGTAGATTGGGTATCTCGTGAACCGTGTATCGTACGACGAAAATAGTAAAAACCTTTTTTATAGATAATAAAATTCTCTACAACTTTTATTGTAAACTTTTTCTTATATAGTGAATGGTTTTTGATTTATAACGCGGCAAACTTATCCAAATATGATTATTGCTAAATATAACATGTACTGTACTATATAATATACTACACTCTATAATATACTATATATTATAATATACTATATAATATAGTATATAATATATACAACTATATAGTTAACGATTGATGCAAAATTTTGCCGCGATATAAATAAAAAACCGTGCACTATCAAAGAAAAAGTTTAAAATAAAAGTCGTGGAGAATTTCATTATCTACAAAAAAAGTTTCTACTATTTTTGTCGTATGATGCACGGTTCACGAGATATTTTAGATATTTTACAAAAGCCAAATTAATTCTGCAGAAGATTGCATTATTAACCTACTTTTTTGGCTAGAATGACTGGACTAAAAACTGAACGAACGAACCTGTCGTGGAGTTTTTTTGGGGATTCCAATGGGAATTAAAAAAAGAGAGACGAAAAAAGCAACAGTAAAATAGAGTTGGGTTGTTCGTGCTTTTTTTTCCCTCGTGGATTGGGTACACGTTCGAGAGCGTTTTTAGCTTTCTGCAGGTATAACGATAATCATCATCATGCACTTCTCTCTCTCTCTCTCTCTCTCTCTCTTTCTCTCTTTGTGTCTCCCGCTTTTTCTCCCTTTCGCTCGATCTCTCTTTCTCCCTCGTGCTCACTCCCTGTCATCGCGTTATCCGCGACAGAAATTGCTCCGATTTCAAAAGAAAAAAAAAGTTAAAAAATAAAAAGGCTTCTCTCGTCTTCTTTATAACGCTATATACACCTGTATATTCGTACTCTGGATTTTCCTCGTGTTTTCACCCCATTTATTCTCGTGCTCTTGCATTTCTCGTTGATCGATCCAAACGCCTCGTCGTAATTTAGCCAATGAAAACGAACCGCGGAGAATCGTAAGCGCGAAATTGCGTACGTTTATTACTGTCGGTTATGCGCTGGGGTATGCTCGTTATTATGATTTTCCCTATCTCTCTCTCTCTCTCTCTCTCTCTTTCTCTCTCTTCTTTCTTTCTCTCTTTTCTCGATGCTTGTATCTGCGATCCATTTGAATGAACTCAACGATTAAAATGCGACAGGGATTCGACAAATCTGGCGTAAATATCGAAATATTTACGCCAGATTTGTCGACGATAACAATATTTTTGTTGTCGATTTCCCGTCATTGTTTACGATCTATCATTGTCGATTTCGTTTATTAAAATTACATTGGTAATTCCCAACGCAATATCAATGAGAATAGCTTTGATTGGATATCGCGGAATTATTTATTAATCTCTAATGATTATTTTACGGCGATTCGATTGATTTTGGATTTTAAAATTCCCCTTTAGGACAATATTTTACATAATGGATAGTTCGAAAATCATTTGCGAACCAAAAAAAATATGTTTTCATAGAACAAATCAATGGACATTGTTTGAAAAAGAACAAAATTACGTGTTTTTTTTTTTTCAATGTAAAAATGCGCAATTTGCTTCCTCGGTGGAGGAACCTTTTATTTTCTTTCTGTTAGCGCTTAAAGTGTTCCAGATAATCAGAAAATAATAATCTTAGCGCATTGTCGAATTTTTAAATAATTAGGGAAGAAAAAAAACGTCCCATGCTGGAGTCCCCAATTTATGTTACTCAATGATACACGTAGAAGTAAAATATAATTGATATAATGAAAAAAAAAATTACAACAATAATGCAGTAATGTAATTTGTTGGAATTTTAAGCTCGCGTCTATAATTCATCTATTGAAAGGGATATCGAGCCAATTTTACTCTGCCTCGCGATCTTACGAATTCTCTCGTCTCGGAAGCTCAAGAATTATCCGCATATCCTCGGGAAATCGAACCCTCTCACGAGCGATAATTAGGTACAGATTATTCAACACACCGATATACATACGCAGGGCAAACAAACCGCGTGAGTTTCACGAAGTATGAGAGTAAAGCGGAGTTAGATTAATGAGAACTAAGGGTGTTTGAGCTCGTAATCAAGGTAGGACGAAGACTGAAAATTGGACCTGATAATTCATGAGCTTTCGTGACCACAGAGACGATGAGAGCCAACAAATTTGCTTCTAATCATCGCCGTCGATGCGACGAGCCGCAAAATTGGTAGGCACAAAGATGCATCCAGCTATAACGCATGGATGCGAATTTATTAATTTTCATAATTCACAAAGTATGATTAACGTTCAACCATTTTTTTTTTTTTCATGTGAATCGAACCAAAATTTTCCATCTTCAATGAGATTGAAGAAACTTTACGAATTTTATAAAATTAAAATTCATTTGTTTACATTTTATTGGACGAATTTTTGAAATATGGTAGAAAAAAATTCAAAGTTCATTGGTGGGGAGGAGGGGAAAGAAAAATTCGCACAAATATTTTTTAAATAATGATAATCCATGATTCAAACTTACCAGCAACGTCTGCAAGGGTTGATTTCTCACCGCAGCTTATGAAGTGAGGGTAGAAAGATACCATTGCTATCCCACCGTATTGTGCCTGCAATTATATGATAAACAGTCATGATTAATCTTTTTATTGCAATCGAGATCAACGGAGCAGGGGTTCGTTCAAATTTTTGGGACAAACTTTTCAAAAATCTGATGGGATCAAAAAGATTCTACCTGCTTAGGAAATAAACGCTTTGCACTCGAGAGGTGACTCTCGGTCACTACTTACTTACTAAATACCAAAGGCCTCGAGTGCAAAGGGTTAATAGTGATACGAAATTTACTGAGATATACAAGTTGCAGGGGTAGTTTTATTATCATTGATTATATTATAATAAATTTAATGACTTTTAGGGCTTAAAGAAGTTTCAGTATAGCAAAGTAAAATAAATGTATAGCATAGAAATAATATTTTTAGAAAATTTCTTGCAAATTTAGTTACTGATTTGACTCGTGGTTTTTTTTTTTTTTTTTTTTTTAATGAACCATAATTTAAGCTCAAGGTAATACAATGAATTTTTTTATTAAATTTTCTCTTTCGTACCAGAAATTACTGAAATTATATCAGAATAAAAAATTTCGTTGGTAAAGCTCAACGCAAAGCTTTCCTTGACTCATAAAAATTCAAAAAACATGAGGGCACTCGTCATTTTATTGTTATTAAAAAAAAAAAACTATAAATTTACTTGCATATCTTAATACTTTTAATTAGAGAAATTGAATAGGAACCCCCAACAATTTTTTTTTTAATGGATACAAATTTTAATGCTAAATTTAATTGTGCCTGTAATTATATGACAAACATTCAAGATTAATCTTTTTATTGTAAATGAGATCAACGGAGGGGCAGGGGTTCGTTAAAATTTTTGGGACAAACTTTTCAAAAATTTGATGGGATCGAAAAGATTTTACCTGCTTCGGAAATTAATAGTGATAGGAAATTTACTGAAAAATATAAGCTGCAGGGGTAGTTTTATTATTATCCATTACATAATAATAAAATTTGCTGACCTTTGGGATTAAAAAGAAGTTTCAGTATAGCAAAGTAAAAAAAAATGTATAGCAGAGAAATAATATTTTAAAAAAATTTCTTGCAAATTTAGTTGCTAATTTGATCGTGTTTTTTTTTTTTTCAATGAACCATAATTCAAACTCAAGGTAATACGATTAATTTTATATTAAATTTTCTCTTTCGTATCGGAAAATACTGAAATTATATCAGAATCAACAATTTCGTTGGTAAAGCTCAACGTAAAGTTTTCCCTGACTCGTAAAAATTCGAAAAATATTTGGGCACTCGTCATTTTATTTTTTATTAAAAAAAAAACTTTATACGTTTACTTGCATATCCCAATTCTTTCAACTAGAAAAATTAAATATTCTCCTCAACAAAAATGTGTTTTTTTTTTTTTTTTTTCTAAATGGGATATAAATTTTAATGCTAAATTAAAAAATTATTGAAACTTTTTGGAATTCCAGGCTTTATGAGTTCCGAAATTAGGCTGAGAAAAAAATAATAATTTTTTCATTTTTCGTACATTCCTGATTGTATTTTCTCGCAGCTTGGACGTATTCGTTGGAAAAAAAAATGTAAACAAGATGTTTTTTTTATTTCTTCTTTTTTGCGGCAGACAATTTTAATAACGACGCAATGAACACGTATATTTATACATATATAGCGTGTGTACTCACGAGAAGTCGAAGAGCGTGGTCTGGCACGTTTCTCGACGAGTTGCATAGAGCGTGTGCGCTGCTGTGACTAAATATTACGGGTGCTCTCGAGACGCTCATCGCGTCGAGCATCGTCGGTACCGAGACGTGCGAGAGATCGACCATCATTCCCAGTCTGTTCATCTCGAGCACGATACTCTGAAAAAAAAAACGAAAGAAAAAAACCCCCAACACAAGTTTAAAAAAATTTTCTTTCACACTCGGTTGGATTTGACGAAATTTTATTCGAATGAAGCGAGAATTTTTCGCCTCGAATAAAAAAAAAAAAAAAAAAAAGAGCCCAAGAAAATTTACTGCAAGTATACAAAAAATTATGATTTTAATGAATAACCCGAATTTAATTGTAGGTCAAGTAATTTTCGACAAATTAAATCAACGTAAATCTAATTTTGATTGACTCAAACCCAATTAAAAAATAAAAATATAATTTTTGTTTTCGTTACTAAAGCTGTGTAATTGCTCCCCGAAAAGGCCATTCGAAAAAAAAAAATAAATTAACAATTTTGATTAACATTCCCATCAACCTGCGAGTAGAATTAAATTTTAATAAACTCAAATTTAATAAAAGTAAAAAAAAAAAAATGTTACATAAATGAAAAATTAATGACTTTGACGTAAATTTAAAAGGACGAAAAATCTTAAATGGACGTTATTTACGCATAGTCATGGAAGTTCTTTAACAGAGAGGGCACTTTGACTTGAGAGCCTCGGGGGTTTGAAAGAAGGAATTAAAAAAAAAAATAATAATAATAATAAAGGAAAGTATACCGAGAGAAGGAACCCCACGTTAAGACACTGACACTTATTGCTCGAGCTGTTGGGAATCTGCCCAGATAGAATCGGCCTTTTTTTTTCATTTTTTTTTTATCAGCACACGAGAAAAGAGGCTGCGCGAAAAAGGGACCATAAGAAAGAAAAGGGACATTTCCGTACGATTCGCATGCTGAATTCTAATGTCTCTTGTCGAGACGCGTGTCACTGTCGGGGAAGGGGAGAGGGGGGGGGGGGGGGGGGGAGAGAATCTTCGATTACGCGAGTGTACGGAATTCTGAATCTTTTTCGAGCGTGAGAGAAAATAAATTACTTTTCGGGTTTCGTAAGATCGGTATATAGAACGTAAAGAAAATTCGAAATAAATTTCGAGAGAGTGATGCAGCAAGGGTTGACAGTTGAAGGGAGAATTGAAATAGTTATAGAAATGAAAATAAAGTGATCGATGTGTCGTGAAAATATATATGCAGGGTGGTCCTTGAAAAGGTCATTTTTGAATTTCGACCGTACCCAACCGAAAATCGGCTCCAAATAATTCAAAAATAATTCCCGTATTTTTTCAGATTTTTGTATCAAATATATTTGATATTAAAAATCATTGATTATTAATATCAAATTATAATTGCTCAAAGCGTAATAATGAAACATCCTAGAAACTTCCGGTTCTTTTCAGAGGCTAGCACAGGGTATTGTTCAATAATCAATCATTTTTAATATCAAATTATAATTGTTTAAAGCGTAATAATGAAACATCCAAGAAACTTCCGGTTCTTTTCAGAGGCTAGCACAGGGTATTGTTCAATAATCAATAATTTTTAATATCAAATTATAATTGTTTAAAGCGTGATAATGAAACATCCTAGAAACTTCCGGTTCTTTTTAGAAGCTTGCACAGGGTATTGTTGAATAATCAATAATTTTTAATATCAAATTATAATTGTTTAAAGCGTGATAATGAAACATCCTAGAAACTTCCGGTTCTTTTTAGAAGCTTGCACAGGGTATTGTTGAATAATCAATAATTTTTAATATCAAATTATAATTGTTTAAAGCGTAATAATGAAACATCCAAAAAACTTCCGGTTCTTTTCAGAGGCTAGCACAGGGTATTGTTCAATAATCAATAATTTTTAATATCAAATTATAATTGTTTAAAGCGTAATAATGAAACATCCAAAAAACTTCCGGTTCTTTTCAGAGGCTAGCACAGGGTATTGTTCAATAATCAATAATTTTTAATATCAAATTATAATTGTTTAAAGCGTAATAATGAAACATCCAAGAAACTTCCGGTTCTTTTTAGAAGCTTGCACAGGGTATTGTTCAATAATCAATAATTTTTAATATCAAATTATAATTGTTTAAAGCGTAATAATGAAACATCCAAGAAACTTCCGGTTCTTTTCAGAGGCTTGCACAGGATATTATTTAAGAGATGTGCCAAGTCCCTGATATTTTACGATTTTTGACGGGCCCGGTCGATGTCGTACGTTTTTTTTGTAACTTTCTTCGATTCTTTGATAAAATTTGGAAAAAAAAAACCAGAGTCTGCAGAGAGCAGTACGAACATTAATGACTGAATAATTGGAGAAAAAATGCAAATGAATTGTTTAGCATGAGAAAAGAAACGAGGATTGAATGGCATCGCAATGCATTATTCGCGGTTGTGAGATCTGTAAGAGGATCTCGGGGTTTCCTCGGCGCAGTGCGTGTTTTACGAAGCGACGAACTTGGGATATTCGACGAGTCACACACTGTGTATTCGTCTTCATTAATCTTCGAGAGTTGTGGCTCTAGGGGCATTAGAGGGTGAGTTTTGGATGTACGAGAGACTCTGCTTCCTTTCTCCTCTCTCTCTCTCTCTCTCTCTCTTCGTGCACTCTGAGAGTTTGTCCGATAATGGGGGATGGGATAAAGCTGTGTGGGTCAGGAACTCCGATATGCGAAACACGCAATCAGATATCCGATGCTTCGAATGGATGGATGAATTTGAGGCGAGATATTAGGGGATGAGTTTTGGTTGTTTCATCCCCTGAGTGAGAGAGAGAGAGAAAGAGAGAGAGAGAATTCGTGCACGAGGATGCGAAGCTTTCCAAGTTGACGAACCGGGTAAATTACATAATGTATATAAGAATAGATATATGAGACATTGAATTCAAGATCGAACAAATCGATTTAGATAAAATAATTTTTCGAATCGTCATCTCCAAAATAGGTTCTAATTCCATTTTTTTTTCAGTCCGTCATTATTTTTTGAACTGTTCCTTTGCTAAATGCCATGCTTCGCTTTGTAAAAACGAATCCTTAATTTACTCTGGGATGTGAATTACTCAAGAATCTTCGATTGTTCTACGGTATTTTAAATTTTTTCGACAAGTGTCCATGGACGCTCCAACTTGTCCAAATATTCAGATTCTTTTGTTTTAACACGTGTACGGTATCATTGAAGGATGATTGGTATCGAATTTCGCAAATATTAGTGAAATTGCTTCAACTTGCTCCAATATATATATAGATTTTTGTGTTTAACGCGAGTAGAGTATCATTGAAGGATAATTGGTATCGAATTTCGCAACAATTAGTGAAAGTGTGCATGATAATTTGGATTTTTAGAAATTTTCAATTTTTAAAAGTTCTCAATTTCAACGGAAAACGACATGCTCACTCTGTCTTTCATAAACTTACGCGTATCTAGCTGTCACCTTGTCACACGAATAGGCTCGAGACATTATAAAAAAAAATACATAAAATATCTCGCAAGTTGAAGACCTGTACTTCCTGATCGAAGACCTTCCTGATCATTTTACAACTCTCTTTCTCTCTCGCAAAGCTTCCTCCACGCGAGGAAACTAAAACTGTACAACGTGCATTCTCCCAGAGGAAAAACGAAATCGATTATTTTTTTTTCTCAAGCAAGATAAAATAATATAAGAAAGCGTTATATACAATCATCAAATTAGCAGGTTTGTTATACGCTCTGCGGGATCGGTGAATCCACCGAGTCACCCGGAATGACCCGTACACGTGGATACACAGGGTCGTAGTTCTTTCGAGTTTCACCGAAGGGGATAGGGGGATGTGTTTATATATATATATATTTCTTTTCGCGTGTGCGATGACGTCGTAAAGTGCCACCGGCCTGGTGATGCACTCAAGAGAGAAAGAGAGAGAGTTTGTATGTGTGTAAAAGATAGATGTGAGCCAAGGGGTGTGTACGCCAGGGATGACGAAGGGTTTGTAGCTTGTTTCTCGAACGCAAAGAGCGTGAGAGCGAGAAAAAAAGAGAGCGAGAGAGGGAGAAATAAAAAGATCTTGTGAGTCGAAAAAAAAAAAGTATCGAAGAGAAAGATATACGAGAGGCGAAAGGGATGCAACTGCATGGAACAGGGGGTTGGTGAATCGCTCGTAAAAGATAAATGCAAGCGTGGAGAGGGTTATTTGACGAAGCTACAATTCGTCTTTCTCTCATGGTATCGTTTTTGTTTTGTCTTACAAAGCATGTCATTGACGCACTGACTTTTCGTCTTTCCACACTTATATACATCTGTAAAATGTATATATGTGTATATGTATAATGTATATAGAAAAAAAACCATCTATATAATACGAAAGAAGTCAAGTGCGCATATAAGCACAGAGTGTCGCGGAACGTGAAATTTCCAGCACTGGGTATATGAGAGAGAAAGACCGGAAGGACGAGAATTGAAAAAAAAAAACGAGGTGAATGGGCACGTAGGAATGGAAGGGGGGGGGGGGGGGGGAGAGAGAAAAAGAGTTGGACGGGTCAGGCTGGAGTGCGGGTGACACGGAGAGAGGGTTGATGAAAAGCACTGCCAGCACACGCGGTAAGCCGGGGCTGAGCCGGCTCTTTTCCATTATTCAAGCAATTTATTTTTCTGGGTCTGGAAGGGAGGGAATTGGAAAAGGAGCCGGAGAAGTCAGCGTTGAGATAGAAAGAAATGTCGAAAGGGATGCTGTAACTCCCTCTCTCTCTCTCTCTCTCTTTTGTCCTTCATCCCCCAAAACGGTGAAACTGAAAGGCGATAGACACCACAGAAGAGTTGCATGAAACTCTCTGTTGTATGATTTTTTTTGAGAGAGAGAGGGATGGAAAGAGAAGGGCCAGAGGGAAAGAGAGAGAGAGGGTGAGGAGAGAGCTTTGCACACAGGAATTCCATCGATACGTGAGAGAGCATTGTACAGGACAGTACAACATGTCGATATCGTTTGTAAAAGATATATTGAACAGGGACTCTTCCTCTCTCTCTCTCTCTCATACTACGTATATGAATCCGTCTGGCTGGTTTCGAGCTCGACGGGTTTTCAAAGTTTCGGTGGAAGATTCATCCGACGTACCGGGCGAAATATTCTCGTATATCGCGCTTCGAAGGCTCGGGGATGTTTTCCCCGATGAGCGTATTTCATATTTATAACCCGAGAGCATTCCTAGCGGACCGGACATCTGCAGACAGCGCAACGAAATGACAAAAAAAGGCACGATACGAAAGATTTCAGATCACATGAACGAAAATGAGTGCAGAAATATATGTCGCATTCCACGTCAACTCAGCCACCCCGTTTTTTTTATTGTCTCGAAAAAATTATTCAATATGGGCATTTCAAAAGACAATATATCCATGACATTTTACCAAAATTTCATCCCCCCACTATTGTTGGTTCTCGAGATAATGATTAATGAAGTCTCAATTTTGTAAAAATCATAACTTCGTAACTACTGATCGGATTTAAACGATTAAAAAAAGGATCTTTTTTATTTTTTTTTTGCCCTTTTCGAAAAAAAATATGTCATCATCGGATAAAAGCTCATCAGACAGTTTTCGGGGTAAATCAACAAAAAACAATGTTTTCCTCGTCACTGATGCCTTGTTCCATTTTGAAAAAATCCTGCGGAGTTGTGTATTGCCTCCCTCTATCAGAAAAAAAAATACTGAGTAGAATTCCGATTGGCCCTTTCGTGGAAAAAAAAAAAAATCGAAAAATTTCCCCGAAAACTGTCTAATGAACTTTTCTCCAATGACGGCATATTTTTTTTTCAAAAAGGGCGAAAAAAATAAAAAAGATTCTTTTTTTAGTCGTTAAAATCCGATCAGCCGTTACGAAGTTATGATTTTCACAAAATTGAGAATTTATTAATCATTATCTCGAGAACCAACAATAGTGGGGGGATGAAATTTTGGTAAAATGTCATGGATATATTGTCCTTTGAAATGCCCATACTGAATAATTTTTTCGAGACAATAAAAAAAACGGGGTGGCTGAGTTGACGTGGAATGTCCCATATATTTTTTTAAATAACAATAGCAACATGAAAATAACACGGTAGTAACACCGAAATGACAATATGATGAGCTTTTTTCAAGATGTATCTTGCAGTGAAATTTGGAAAGATAATTAAAAAAAAAAAAACTTGGCGTGACTCCGAAGATGCAACTTTGAGGATTTTTTTTTTGTGAAGTAGAAACAGCTGTGTCCTGTCAGACGAGAAATCTCAGTTTTGTTTTTTCGTGGCAACGGTTTTCAGAAAAAAAATTGATGCACGCTTTTCGAGACTCGAATAAAATAAGGGTATACATTTTTTTTTAAACTTCAACTAGGAAAAAAATATGAAAATTAAGGGGGGGGGGGGGGGGAGATACAATTAGATGGGACAAAATTTAGCATTTTTAACCGTTTTTCGTTAAGAAATATTTATTTAAAGATAATGAAACTTTGTGTACTTGTTAATACACTTTTGTGGAATACATAATTTTTTTTAAAACAAAATGGCGGCTGCACGGTGGCGTGAAGAGGACTCATTTTCAAATTTGGCGTAGAAGATTAATAAGTCAAAAATTAATAAGCCGATTTGCCTGAAACTTTCCGAACTTATTCTTGATGATAATAGCTGAGCACTAAATCTAAAAAATTCGGAATTTTGCAATTAAAAATTGACAAATTATTGCAAATATGTCCGGAAATAAACCGGAAAATTTTCAATTTTTGCAATAACTTTTCAATTTTGTATTGCAAAATATCAAAAATTTTAGATTTAGTGCTAAGCTATTATCATGAAGAATTGAAGAATCTTATCATGAATATTTTGTTTGAAAAAAAAATAAAAAATTCTGTATCCTATAAAAGTTTAACAAGTATACAAAGTTTAATTATGTTTAAATAAATCGTTCTTAAGGAAAAAAACTTTTTTAAAATGCTTCATTTCTTCCTGTCTAATTGTATCTCCCCCTTAAACTGTTTCCCGGCATTTCAAAGTGTGCAATAAATTTTAGATATCATTCAAATGTTATTAAAAAAAAAAAAATTCAAATGATGTTTTGACGAAAATGAAAATTACGATTTTTTGGAAATTGGAATCGATGAAATTTTTCGAAAAGTGGAAAACGCGTAGGTTATTTCTCGTTTTCTGCCCGATCGTTCGTCGCGATATTCGATACGCGAGCTTCTTTTGTCGTTCCTGCCGTATCCGCGTCCTCATTTTCGCGAACAGCATAAACGACAAAGGCGATAGTGAACTCGGTGGAACATAAATTTGTATATGCACATTTGTAGAGAGCTCGATTGATAGAACGCGAACTGGGGAGACTTCCAATGATCGTTTTGCCATAGTTTGTATTTATCGATAAACCGTGTCTCCGATATATAAATATATTTGTGTATATAAAGTAAGTATATATATATTGCTCTCGAGCCGTATCTTTTTCGAAAACGATATGCAAACATCCTTGATAGTGCTGAAATTAATGGATGAGCGAGCGAAGAGTTTTCTCTCCCTCTTTCGTGCCCCTGGGACTAATGGTCGATCACATGACTTGTCAAAAATTTAAGATATATGTTATATATATGGGGAGTTCTACGTCGAACCACGGGGTCATTGTCTTGACTCCCTGGGATTCTGATGGTCAATGGATTTTTTCGTTTGGCTCGGTCAACAACGATATCTCCAAAATTTCGAAACATTAGAAGTATCATTTTTGACCGAAACAAACCAAAATATCCATTGGTCAACAGAATCCCAGGGGGTCAGGCCTCAGGTCGATGACTCCGTAGCTTGACGTAGAATGCCCCATATATATTCAAGCGAAAAAGGGCTGGAAACTCCTCGATTCTCCCTTTTCACGAGCTCTCGTCGCCATATATATATATTTGACGCAGTCTGTCGATGACATTTTTCTAACGTTACGTGACGACTCTTGCCATTCGAAAATACATATATCTATATATATATATATATTGTTTTTCGAATATAATTTTTCGCAGTAAATCTTCCTCCTCTTATCCGGCTGTAAATAAATATTTTTTTATTTTTCCAAAAGGAAAATTCTTTCGGAAGAAAGATCGAGCAGCTAAAGGTTCGTGACTCGAGAGACATTGACAGTGGAGTGAAAGAGAATTACTCAAATCGTATAAAGACTTGCGCGTCCTCTGCTTCGGTTGTCGTAGAAAAATCTCGTGAATGTGAATTTTTTAGATTTCTCAAAGTAGCTATACATACCCAGAGGTGAAATATTTAGATACATATGTACATACGTATTATATGTACAATATAGTTGAGACTCAGTATCGAGAAGTTCTTCTCTGCAAGATGAGAGAAAAGAGATTGATAGAGCGAGAAAGAGAGAGAGAGAGATAGAGATAAAAAGCGTTACGGTGAGCTTTGAGATAAAGCTTGGATGAGAGAGCACAGAGATTCGAGACGAGGGAACCCAGTGCCAGTAGAGTAACTGGAATATATATATATATATACGAAGTCTGGCTCTTCTCTTGAAGCTCAATGCCTTGTGCAAGCTCCTGCTCCTAGCAAAGTTCTGTTTATAGCCTTTTGGATTCGGTGAGCGAGCGCGGAAAGGAGTTTGCTCTGATTGATACAACTTTGGTAGTAGAGAGCGAGAGAGAAGTGAGAAAATGGGGTTGAAAGCTGTATATATATATATATATATATATATATATATATATATATATATCCACGTACTACTTCGGTACATTCGCTCCTATAAATATAGATTCATATTATCTATAAATATATATTTATATATCTATAAATAATTTCTCTATTTTCTTATTTTGCTTCGTGCATGCGCGTCATCGCGATTCAAACTCCAATCTCAATCCCTCAAATAGACGCTTAAAATATAGATTTAATACGTTCATCGCTTTTCCTCATGACTGCACCAAGACTCTCGATATCGTCCGAAGTCACGAACCAACGACTCGGAGACTTCGACTTTACCCCATATCTTTCGGATCGTTCCGGAAAGTGATGAAAATTCTTCATTCTTCGCAAGTCTGACGGAATTCTGTCATCGAAATGTCCACGAATCCGTGAGATTCAAGAGAAAAACAAATATCGGAACAAAAATGTTGTTTTTCAGTTTGGCCAGAAATCAGCTGGCTTACTATAAAAGTGCTCTTGTAACTTCCCGCGGTGGAAGCTTTCGGCTTTGAATCATATTAATTCTCGTCGTAATCGTCAAAACTTTAGAATCCTGCCAGGTTCATCGGAATACCTTTTTTTTTTTAAATAATTAAAAAAAAAAAAAATGGAGTTACAGGAATGAACTAAAAGACTTTCTCCAAGTCAAGTAACCTTTGAACGAAAGAAAATTGTCCTAAATCGAACAATACCGACTCCTGGCCACTTGGAACTTCGGTATGTGAGGATTATGAAAATGCGAATATTTTGAGGGTGGGCAATTTAGATTTTTTACGAAGTGTGTTCAAAGGCAGAGCCCCAACGCAATCTTTTATCAGAAATCCAGCGACTAAACGTGATAAGGTAAAAAAAAACGTGCTGCTTTAACGTTTTTCCATTCCTTGACTTATCATACAAGTATTGTAGTGTCAGGTTTACAACTTTACTGGAAACTTCCCTACCCAATATCCACTCTACCGGAATTTTAGCTGCTCGAAAAAGCCTACCGCGATGAGGCTTTCACGAACCTATCAACCCAGTAGTCACAGCTTTATCAACTCGCAAAACTCTCTGGCTGATAATAAATATGGCGTTGGACCTGTCTTATTTATAAGCCACTATATGTCAGTCACTATCGGTCATGTTCAGAGGTCGTTTCGACCAGTGGAAAATTTACAATAGAACACGGCACGAGTGAGGGTGAAAAATTTCAAGCCTAGAACCTGACGAAATTTTTGTTTTTAATACTCCGCAGTGACACAGGAGGGGTATCGTTGCATGAACTTTTTTGTTCAGTTGCACTGAAAAAAATGGTTTGGGATTTACAATAATAATACTGTTATTGTTGGCCAGTTATAGGTATACTGGTGAAAAAATATTGCCCACACAGAAAATGCAGTAGCCCTTTTAGAAAATCCCGATTGCCGTAAAGTTCATACAAATATGACTAGTGAAGTATTTCTAATTCAACAATAATATCGCTGGTGAAGGCAAAGCAGTTTTGTCTACGGCGCCTATACTGCGCCTTTGTGGACGACACTCAATCGTCTGGCTAGCTTAGTCATTATAAATAGCTGGAAATTTATCGTTTTTGTAAATCAGTCATACTAACATAGCTCGCGAAACTACACTGTATTGTTCAAACAGCTGTAGTAGCTGATTTTTACATGCCTAGCTATTTCAACCATATAGTATGGCTGCGAGAATAACGTTGTGACACATAGCTATACTAATATGGCTCGCGCAACTATACTACGTTTTTGGAACACCTACAGTAATCTGTTAACGCGTGGTGTCTATGCCTCTGCCTCGCGCGAAAACGAGACCTCGCTACGCAAAATTTGATAATGAACGAGTTTGTGACGAAGAAACTGAACGAACGGAATCTTGATGAGCTTATACCAACATTTGAAGGTAAGTCTGTTCTCACTTATCTACGGAATATGTAAAAAAGGACTATTTTTCCTGTTATATGAACGCCAATCGTATAACAAGCGAATTTTTGTAGGTTAGGTCAACTGTCATTTTCCTGCAAGGAGAGTATCATATGTCTCCGGGCCATGGATTCTCTCAAACTTCCAGGTGTGTTTCATTAGCTCTAAAAATCAAGTCTCTTTTGCAAAATATTTATGTATGAATATCATTATCGATAACAGATGATTAAAATAAATATTCATGATTATGAAACATATTGGCTGAATTTTTACTGTGACCCGAATATCCCCTACTATATATACCTACCTATACGAGTATAGGTAGGTACAATATCCTGTAATTTATCTATATAAAATGAATTTATAATTCAGCCATATTCTTTTGGTAGTATGGCTGGTACGTCTACCTCGTATGCTAGCGTTTATAAAACAGCTCTACTAGTATTGTTGGTATACAAATAATTCTGTCTACACTGACAAAACTGCTATCCACGAAACAACATTGTATATGCTTGCTTCGGCTATACTAGTATGGCTGGTGTTCGTCTACCTCGTATGCTAGCGTTTATAAGACAGCTATACTAGTATGGTTGGCATACGCACAACTCGTGATGGTGAACTCAACCATACTATGGTATTGCTGAAATAGAGATACTTGTCAGATTCGCGGAGCTATTGGGTATATGTCTGTCATGACATAGTGGTATGCTTACGCCAACGATATTGTGTCAGTCATATTTGTATGGCTTTATTACCTAGATGGTATGGCAGTAGCGTATTTTCCCATATAATATGGCTGAAGCAATAATAATTATGGCTCGAATCGGGAAACTTTTTTTTCAGTGTGGCTCTTTCATCCTCTTTCACAAAAGTAAATGACTCGTATTACTTTAAGAATTACCAGGATTTGCTTAAGCCCTTTCGTTAGTCAGCGTCAGTGTTAAATTATAAGCATGATGACAATCCTTGATGGCGCGGACCAGCCAAGTTTAGCTGAGAAGCTAGTGTAACAGCGGAGAGAAGCATCCAAGAGCAGCCGATACCTGTGCTGCAGGATATATAGGAAAACCAATTCCCGCGTTTGGCCACTTAATAAGACGAAAAGTTTTGGGTATAAGCGGCCAACAGATGGTTTCAAAAGCCTCTCTCTCTCTCTCTCTCTCTCTCTCTCTCCACCTCTGCCAGAGTACTTTCCCAACAGTTTGACGTGGCAGCCGGTCAAGTCGAAGCTGACGAAGCCGAGTATAGCGCTATATGTATTTATGTTACATTCATCTATATAGAGATAGAAGACAAGCTTTTGGAAAACTCGAAGGGGTGCGATATAGTTCCTCGTGGCTCTCCTTTCACTTCTGTATATATCTCAGATATTGCTCTTCCGGAAGACCCTTTTACCCTTCCTACTCGCGTACATCACTTGGCCGAAGACGCGCCTTTGCCTTACAATTCACTCCCTCAACCTTCTCCGATCATCATGACTGGTTTCTAGCGCGAACCCTGAAACAAATTGTATCAGGAGTTTCCCTCGGACCATCAACGCTCCCGTAAGAGTTTCTCTTCCCTGTCTAAATGTTATACGCATCACGGAACCTTTGCTTATGAGTTTGGTCCAAGTCTTTTGTCTCGAAAGCTGCCAACTTTTGTAGCCAGCTGTGAGACCCTGTAATGAACAAGCTCACCCGAAAATCAACGTCAATATGCGAGTTCCAATGATCATCAAAGTACAATCGTCAAGGATTTACCGTTGGCACGGTTCGCTGATGAAGCCCAAAGGTAGTAATTATTTTGCCAACTGTTTCGACAACTTTCCACCGGAGTTCTCGAAATGGATTATTCGCAATTTCAAATTTTAGCTGGATCTTTCAATCGATCTGGATTAAAATTAATTCACGTGGAATTAGTAATTGATTTATACGAAAATACCAAGTCAGGTGATATTTGAATAGAAGTCAATTAATAATTTTCGTGGAATTACAGGAATTGATTAAAATTTGAATATTAATTTCGGTGGAATTGGAATTTGAATGAAATTGATATGGCAATCCCGGAAGTAATTAATATTTCGATCCCATCAATTTCTGATTACTCGGAAATTAGTATTTAATTGTAATTTACGAAAGCCAACAAGTTTCAGGTGTGGTATTGCTGTCATTTATTTTTTCTTCTTGCCATTACAATCGGTGAATCAAGTGAACCGAAAATTCGAAAGACTAATTTAGCTGCAGACATCCTGATTTAGCGGCTCGTATATATACGAATAAATCGATAGGTAACGTAAATTCAATAATTAAAAATGATGAAAATAAACGACGAATCGTAACTTCGTTGCCGCGACGTTCCCAACCAATTTTTCGTTATCAAAAATATAAATATGTACATTTTTACGGTCTGTTTGGATCACGCTTTCGGCGTACGGATTGTTCCCCTCTCGCACTGCTCGTGTTCTCCAATTAATTGACAGAGTTGCCTAGATACGTATCTATATTAGGGTGGTCGTTAATTTTTAACATATACTTTCCCACCCCTTGAATCGATAGATAATGATGAGAAAAAAACGTGTAAATTATTTCAGATTTTTAGCTTGATTGGAAAGGGTGCCGAAATCGATTTAAAATTGGGAAAAAAAAGGTTTTTACTGGAGAAATAAATCTGTCAATTTTCGATTAAAAAAAAAAGAGAACTAAGTTTTGAATCAATTTGATCAGGTTAGAAAAAAGTAATTCTCTTCCAAAAAATTCTATAAAACTTTTTCTGGAAAATTGTTTTCTCAATTTTCGAGTAAAAAAATTAAAACTATTTTTCTATGACCGAATCAAATTAATTCGTAATTAATTCAATTTTCGAGTTAAAAAATGAAAACAATTTTTGTATGACCAAAACAAATTAATTAGAAATTAATTCAATTTTCGAGTTAAATAATGAAAACAAATTTTTCATTACCAAATCAAATTGATTCAAGAATAGTTTTCTTTTTTTTTTACTCGAAAGTTGAGAAATTTTTTTTTTCCAGTACAACTTTTGTTTTTCACTTTTAAATCGATTTCGGCATCCTTTCCAGTCAAACTAAAGATCTGAAATAATTCAGACGTTGTTAGCTCATTGTTATCTATCGATTCCATTAGAGGTGGTAAGTATATATTAAAAATTAACGACCACCCTACTGTATATCTATATGTATAACGACATTCGTCGTTGCTGAAACGCAGCACCGTGTGTTGATAAGGTCAAAAGGGTTGGATAGACAGTTTCGAAAATTTTGATTTCCGTACACGCGCTTCCATTTCACCTTTCATTGAAATGCAGAAGCACGCGAACAAGCACCCGACCGGGCACGTCGATTTACTCCTTCGGGAATCCCTGACACGTTTTTGTAAATCATTTTTTGTTTTTTATTGCCTGTCGTCATTCCTCGAACTCCCCTGGTCAATCAGACTGAATCGTGATGAGAGATGTGCGAGTTATGTTCATATTAATATGACATAGATTTATATACATATAAATTTGTGTGTGTGTGTGATATGAGAGTTGTTGAGCTCGGAAAAGCTCTCGAGGGGATTTCACCCCTACAAATTGGTAGCGATCGGTAAAAATATTCCAGCCCTTTTCGCAACGATAACGATGGCCCCGTTTTTCCCAATACATTCCATCTCGATTGCGTAACCAATAAATGACATAATGGATGGTCTTTATATATATATATATATGACATATATATATTATGTTCAATTTTCTTGAACCTTTGATTCTTTTTTTTTTCCCTAGAAATCGTCTAATTTCCATTCTGTCTATACTATATATACATGCATGAGTTTTCTCGGGTTTGAAAGGAGATAAAAAAAATTCAATCGTTACGTTTTCTCAACGAGGTACTATTCGTCTCTCTACGATCCGGAAAAGCAATTCTCTCAGCGCGTTCTCTCGCGAGAAAATCGTAGCAGTTGAGCGAGAGCAATGATAAGAATACGAGGAGAGAAAGAGAGAGAGAGAGAGAGAGAGAGAGAGGGATATATGGCTGAGAGGTGAAATGATGACGCGATGAGCTTTAACCCTCAACTTTAACGTTTCAGGTCGTGCACACACTACACTCCTGTGGCCTCGATTCTCTCACTACAACGTGATTTGACGATGGCTGAAGAAGAGTTCTTCAGTATTTTTCGAGCCCTGTTATCTTTCATGATTTTTAGGTATGTCACTGCATCTCCTATACCTACTATTTTTTTTATATATATTCGTCTATATGCATTTTTTAATATTTTGTGCTCTACATTGACATTTGTCATATCTTTTTTTCTTCAACTGTGGACCCTAACTCTAGGATGTCTCGTTTTATTCGTTAAAACTTAACGAAACCGATCTCTCGTTGCCCCGAGAAAAACGAAACCCTCATTACTCCTTATGCTTACTCTTCGCTCAATAATATTAATTATTATTTATATTTTTGAGCTTTTGCAAAAAAAAATAAAAAAAATCAATAACCAGGCATAAAAACTTCATCGTAATAATGACGCAACGACTAACGATCGTTACTCGTTGAAAAAAAAAAAATCATAAATCGAATAACGATCGTTATCGTGTTTTATGATTTTTTTCCTCTAAAGGTCAATTTTATACTTTTATAATTATAAAAATATAAATCGCCGAACAAATTAACAATGTGCTTGAATTTTTTAAAATATTTTTTTAGACTACTCGGAAAAAAATCATTTAGATAAGCATAGTCATTTTTCAGATTAAATTCGATCTACGTTCTAAATTTTGGTAAATCGTAGCACTGTCTAGATCTCCGTATATCTACTTGAATGTCAGTGAATTTACTTGGATCTGAGTAAATCTAGCCGAGATCTAGGTAGATAAAATTGAGATCTAGATGCATTTAATTGAAATCTGGGTAAATGCAATTAAGATTTAAGTATAGATCCCATTAAGATATAGATAGATCTAGATAAGATCTAGGTAGATCTAATTGAGACCTACGTGAATCTAATTAATATCTAGGAAAATATGAATTTCTAAATTTTTTTATCTACATAGATCTAAATTTGATCTACGTAAGATCTCGATAGATCATATTGAGGTTTATAGGTAGTTCTAATTGAGATCTCGGTAAATCTACGTTTTTCCAAAATTTAGATTAACGTAGATCTAAAAAGATAACTACGTAGATCTAAATTTGATCTACGGAGGATCTAGGCAGTTCTAATTGAGATCTTATAGGTAAATCTAATTGGGATCTCGGTAAATCTACGACTTTCCAAAATTTCGATCTACGTAGATCTAAAAAGATAACTACGTAGATCAAAATATGATCTACGGAGGATCTAGATGAATCAAATTGAGATCCAGACAGATCTAATCGAGATTCAGGTAAATCGAATTGAGATCTCGGTAAATCTAAAACTTTCCAAAATTTAGATCTACGTGGATCTAAAAAATAACTACGAAGATCTAAATTTGATCTACGGAGGATCTGGATGGATCAAATTGAGATCCAGACAGATATAAAATCGAGATTTAGGTAGATCTAATTGAGATCTAGGTAAATCTTATTGAGATCTCGGTAAATCTACGTTTTTCCAAAATTTAGATTAACGTAGATCTAAAAAGATAACTACGTAGATCTAAAATTGATCTACGGAGGATCTAGGTAGTTCTCATTGAGATCTCGGTAAATCTACGACTTTTCAAAATTTAGATCTACGTAGATCTAAATTGATAGAGAAATATCGTAGATAAATTGTTTTTTACAAAAAAAAACTCGGATATTTGTATGCACGTGATACTCGAGGGGCATATAAAACATTACGTACAGACGTCGTGACTTGCAACGTTTCGTTTTCCCTCTTCGTGTACACATTTGTAACGAGAGAGAGAGAGAGAGAGATAAAATTCGAAATGGAATGAGAGCGTCGATATCGTTTTGCGATACACGCCGGGGCCGGAGAATCTCACGAGAGCTCTGCGGTTTCGTCCTCTCTCTCTCTCTCTCTCTCTCTCTCTCTCTCTCTCTCTCCCTGCACGTCGATTTTCGACGGTAAAACTTTACTTTGATCGCGCGGCTGACCATTCGTGGATTTTACTACTGAAACGCGATTCTCTCGTGTCCATCACGCCTTTTCTCTCTCTTTCTCTCTCTCTCTCTCTCTCTCTCTGGCTATTTATCTCTGTTCACCGATCGTTATATGCCACTGGGTGCTTTCTACCCTTCGTCACCCTCACACCCCTCTCAAACCCTTTCAACCGCTTTATCCTTCGATCGACATTGGTGATTCTACAATTCACCGATATTTCACGACCTATTAACTTTGCGTTAGCGTTTGACGAGAAACATGATATAGCGATAGGTGGGCAGGCTGTGGTTATTAGTTATTACCGGACATCCGGTCTCACCCGGTTACTACCCTTATCACGGAAATAATTCGAATCTCACTCTCGCGCGGCTGTACACAAATTTTAATCCGTGAGCCTTTTGGCACATTCGATCCTGACCATAGAAATATTGAGACACTCGTCGATTATTAATTCATTCAATTATTCATTATTCATTTTGTACAGTCTTCCTCGTTGCTTTCTCCATAGAAAAAGCTCGTGGAAAAAAAAAAAATTTCTGCAGTTTTTCTATGCCAAAGTACTGAAAATTTTTGCTTCAAGAATTTCTGATAAATGGAATTCAATTATTAAATGTTCTCAGAGTAACGAGTAATTAAATGTCAATTTAATAGTCCTGAAGTTAATGAGTAATTAAATTAATTTTAATCGCAAAAGCTCGAATTAATTGATAATTACATTTTTCTTAAATTAAAAATGCCCTAACCAATGGATAGTAGAATAAAATTCAGTTGCTCATTGTTTCGAAAATTTTTAATTAATTAATCATGACCTCTCGTCATTGTTTGTTAAATAACGGTAACACTTGAATAGATTAACGAAAAAAAGAATTTTTTTTTCTATTAGCCAGCAGCTTGCTCTTATCTCCGTTCAATTTGAATCCCAAAACAAATCCATTTCAACTAGCTGAATTATTGTCCCTTGTGTCCCTCGTGTAAGAGATTTCGGATCGAATTTCATTTTCATGAGCACTCAGCGAGGAATAAAATTATGTGTATGGAGCTCATGCACAGGTCGAAAGTATTCCAATAGCTCGGGGCGTCATATAGGTCTTATTATCTTAGGAACTGATGGTTTTATTTATACAAAATGAAATGAAATTAAATTGAATTGAAAAATTGAAATGAAAAATGAAATTAACAATTCCCATAATTTTCGGGTACAGGTTTGAGAACGAATAATGATAGCGATATCTTATATTTCCTTTTTTCTTTTCTCCCAATCCGTCCGTCATGTTCGCTCCCCCGTCCTTGTTCGCTCCCCCGTCAAGACTCTTCTCTCCTTTTTTTTTTTCAAACATTCTCCTTAGCGATACAAAACAAAAGATTTCCCTAGCGCTTCGATTTTTCTTCATAACGACAGCATGCTCATTTTCTATATAACTGGTAACGACTCCACACACTCGGCCATCCTGCCACTGGTTATCGCCCTCGATACCTCCCTATTTCCCTGCCTCTGCAGGCCAGGAGATTTCACCACACCCTCCTTTTTCCCCCATGCCTCACTGGATTCTTGGGTTAAATTATTGTGGAACTCGATTGTCCTTGGCCAGGCCTTCATATGATCGGCAGCGCTGCTAGTCATCCAAGGTCCAACATGCTCTACCACCTTTTCAAACTTCTATACCGATTATTACGCAGTACGTTCTTTACTTGATAAGGTCCCAAAAATTTTCCATGAAATTTTGTGACCAGGGCCTCTCTGTGTTAGTTGAATCACCACCGGATCTCCAACCTCGTAGATCGTCGGCTTTCCACATCTCTTATTGACGGTATACGTCGATTTTTTTCTTGGATTTTTCAAATGTTTGTCTTAGCTTCAGCCCGTAGCTGATTTATGTCCTCATCAAACGTGGCAATCTCTTCTTGCTCGAGCAGCTCTCTCAGCCGCAGATCGTCCTTTAATCGCATCGATTTCCCCATTAACAACTCGAAAGGCGTCTTGAGTGTGCTCCTATTCACAGTTGAGTTGATAGTCCATTGTGCCCGCTCGACGAACTTATACCAATCCGAAGGGTCAGCCACAGCCATCTTTGCCAGGACGGGAACAATCGTGCGATTAACGCGTTCCACCTGACCATTGCCCCGAGTTATTCCGGCTGTGACGAGTACATGCTCGATGTTTTCTTCCTTGCAATAATCATCGAATACATGTGCGGTAAAAGCGGTAGCCTTATCCGACAAGATCCGGCGCGGATTGCCAAAAACGATCGCCTGTTTTTTTAGCCTCCCTATGACCTCGTCCGCTGTCGTCGATCTGGTCGGGTATAACCATATAAATTTTGTGTATGCGTCAACTACCGCAAACAAGTGTTTGTAATTTTTGCTGGTCAAAGGCATCGGGCCTAGATGATCCACATATAATAGGTGTCTAACGGCCATTCACCGTCTTCTATAGGATTAAGAATTTCTTCGCGCTTCCCGCTTCTTATCTCAGTTATGATGCACTTCGTGCAGTCCTGGACTGCACGAAGTCTGGATCATTTCTCGCATGCGAGGAAACAAGAACTCTCGGGTAAGCAGGTATTCCGTTTCCTGCCCAACCGAAGTGGCCCATCTCATGAGCTTGTCGGATAAGTTCCAGCTGCATTGATTTGGGAACCACTTGTTATACGCATATATATATATTTAATATTTCAATCTCATAAGCTTAACGAAAAAACAAAGATAAGTCACTCGCGAGGCGCCTGACTAGGGCTCTTCCCATTGGTGCGCCGGTTGGACGGCGTCTGATTGGTGCGCCGGTTGGGATGAGTCTGTCTCTCTCGCTCTCGCTGCGCCGTCCGGACGCCGTTTCGTTCGCGCTGCGCCGATGAGACTCTGGCTCATGCGCCAGTAGATTTTTTATCCCGAGCCTCTCTCCATGGTACGCGCTAGTCTATAAGGCAGGGCGATTCACGCATATTCGATGGATTCTCCCGGGCTCCCGTTGCTGTCAAGTACGGAAGCTTCCCCTCAAACAAACCGATTTTTTCAGATCGACTACAACTCTGTTCACATCCCACATATCATACTAGAATTCTATTTCTTAACTTGTCTCTCTCTCGCTTCTCGAGAGTTT
Source organism: Rhorus exstirpatorius (assembly GCA_963564615.1). Taxonomy (NCBI): domain Eukaryota; kingdom Metazoa; phylum Arthropoda; class Insecta; order Hymenoptera; family Ichneumonidae; genus Rhorus; species Rhorus exstirpatorius. The sequence goes on from OY751317.1 coordinate 36,806,430, forward strand.
GAAATATCGTTGCTGGAAAGTACGATAGCAATCTCGAATATAATTTACAAATATATTATTTAATTTGTTCTCTCGCCTCTCGGGAGTTTGAGCGATCGTTGCTGAAAAGTACGATTAATTATCAATAATTGAGGAATATATAAACGACTCTGTTCACAAATATATAAGCGACTCGGTTCACAAATATACGACTCTATTCAACAAATATACGACTCTGGTTTCATCGTCACTCTTCCTCGACGATCCATCGACATCGAGCAGCTTTATCAATAAGGACAGGTTTATCATCGAGATCCTCGCCTACGAACAAAACACGCGGGAGACTGCGAAGTCTCGACTCGGCACGTGGCTGCGAAGTCATTAAAGCCAACCCACCGAGGAGCTGCGAAGCCCCGGTTTTTTTCGTGGTCCTCCTTTGCACGAGGCCACGCGCGATTTTCTCTCGTCCACTTGTTCCGTTTATAACACACTAACATCGAATCGTCATCCTTGATTCGATTATCGGTCTTGCCTTCCCCATTGGCTGTCTCGTCGAGCTTTATAATGTTCGCGTCCTTTCTTTGGGCTTTGATCATTCGAGGTTGCAACGTTGTGTCATTCACCCGTTCTGTAAACACACTGATCGGGTCGCTGATCAGGGCATCGACGTGCTTTATTGACACGCCAGATCGCTGTTCGATGACATAGTCGAACCGCTCTATGACTAGAGCCCATTGTGCTACTCGCAGACAGGTATCTTTTTTCGCCATTGTCATTGCGAAAGCTCGGCAGTCGGTTACGATCTTCACAGGTGCTCTCAGCAGATGCATTCCGAACTCTTTCAAAGCTCTAACGACGGCTGGTATCTCCAATTCGTAGCTTGTGTAGCGCTCCTCGACGGGTGATATCTTCCATCTGACGAAGTAGGAAGTTTTTATCTCACCGTTCTCTGCATCTATCCGCAGCAGATATGCTACCAACCCATTTGCACACGCGTCAGTATGCAGCTCCGCTTCTGCATCAACTCTGAAAAGTTTCAGCACCGGTTCTTGGACCAGCGCTTTCTTCAGCTTCTCGAAAGATTGCACCTGCTCGGGCCCAAACTCGAACTTCTCATTCATCTTTAACAATTTGGAGAAAGAGGTCGAGCAATTAACGCGAAGCTTGAAACGAACTTCCGAAAATATCCCGGTTGAGCCCCCATACTTTTAGGAACTGATGGTTTCATTTATACAAAATGAAATGAGTGTAAATTAACAATTACCGTGATTTTCGGGTACAGGTTTGAGAACGAATTACGATAGCGATATCTTTTGTATTTCCTTTTCTTCTTTTCTCTCGATACGTTCGTCCTTGTTCGCTCCCCCGTCAAGACTCTACTCTCCCTTTTTTTTTTCAAACATTCTCCTTAGCGATACAAAACAAAAGATCTCTCTAGCGCTTCGATTTTTCTTTATAACGACAGCATAATGCTCATTTTCCATGTACCGGGTAACGACTCGACATTATTGTTCGCGATTGGGGGGCAGCTTTTTCTCAAAGTGCTTTGCACGTTACACCGAAGCGTCTTGGATTCCTTGTGTGGGCGCCATTATCGCGGCTAATCTGGCCACTTGAAACGCGTTTCACGTGTACACGATTCCTCGGTAATGTCCCATAGAAGGAATGGGTCAGAGGGAGGCATAACCATAATACGTGGGAATGCGAGGGAGCCGCCTTCGAAGAGTGAAGAGTGAAGCATGCATGTATATATGGATACTCCATGGTGCAATTATTACCCTCACCCCCCCCCCCCCCCCTCCACTACCCTCTCGTTCACCGTCCTGAAGGAAATTGAGACCGAGAACGAGAACAAGAAAACCTCTTATTAGGTGAAGCATATACATTTAAGGGTGCTATTTGCCCTGGGGAAATAACTGAAAATCTCTTTCGTACACGCATTCTGGAATGAAAAAAAAAAAAAAAACGAGTGATCGTAAAAGAAATCAAACTAGGGTAAGTGTGGGTATATTTGTTTGAAATGCGGTTTGAAACGCGGGGCCAGCTTGACGAGCATATTTAAAAAAAAAAACGTTCAAAATTACGGAGGTTTTATTGTTTTCGAATCAATATTTCACTTATTTTGAAGTTAGAAAAAAATTAACAATGTTATCGAATGACTTTTTCGTCGATGCAATTTTTATCATTCAATGGACGATAATATCCAAAAATTAATGATTTTCGAAGCTTTTTCTAATATTCGTTCTTTTACATCGTTGAGGACAATCGGATTCATTATTGAAAAAAGAAATGAATCAATCGAGCAATTGATTAATCTTGAAAAGCGTACATCAAAATTATTATTTTGGGAAATGATTTTATTTTTATTCTTAAAAGCTCAAAAATATGTAAATTTACGCAGGTCCACTTTGCCGAGCAGATAAATAAACAATTTTTTGACTAACAATGAATCTTAATTGACCCAATTATTTCTATTGATTAATTAACTCAATCGTACACTTTTATTAATAAATTTCATCGACTATATTCATGATTATTTTTCCAATGAAATCTCGATTAATTCTCGCAAATTCAACATACGTTTAAAGGTGTCTTGATTAGATCTTAATTGACGAATCTTCAATGGAAAATTAACAGCATTAACGAAAAGTTGAATTCTGGAAAAAAATATCTCGAGATATTAAGGTCTTATAATCAATGTCCATTGGAGGAAATCCGAGGGGGATATGGGAATCGTAGAAAAAAAAAAAAATAACGAAGCTTTATCGCGAGAGTGTACTCGATCATTGAGACATCTCGAAGTCAAAGTTTCATTTTTATTTTTTTTTCACCCGAGCAAGAGAGCTCTCAATTCTTTATTGGATCGGGTATCGTCAACGTGGATTATCCTCTTAAGGGTAAAACAATTTTTATCGTGCAATATACACGATTTTTTTTTTTTGACCAAAGAGAATTCAAGATGCAAAGCCTTTGACATCATCTCCGTTTCTTTGCTGTACTCCTTTCGCATTCTACACAAACATTCCTTACATATATATCGAAAATTAAACGTGAAAAAGTCCTTTTACCCCCATCGCTTTACCCACTGAATAATGTACGTTACGCCTTTTTGAGTGTTGGTAGTCTTTTTTTTTTTTTATCAAGTATAACGTCAATTCTATAAACTTTATCTTTCTCCTCGTTCTCTCTCTCTCTCTCTTTCTCTCTCTCCACCCACCGTCTTTATCCCTCGCCACTACCCTCGAGTACTTTTCCTCATTCGTATATACGAAGCTATCAAAGAGAATCTAAAAAGGTTGCTACCGATATGAGAGAAAATTGTACGTTTCTCTCACGATGTACTCACCAACAGTCGGCTTAAACTTCTTTCCTCGACCCTCTTTACCCTCTTCTCCTCTTTCTCCTTATCGCATCGAGTTTCCTTCCGAGTTTCACATCTGCTTGAAATTCAACTCTTCGCCATATACGCGAACTAGCTCGATCGATCGCACAAGTAAACTTTTCGCGAGAAAAAAAAACAAAACAAACTTCATATCCCACTTTTAGGATATCCGGTATCGATGGTTTCTTTCATTTTATCTTTGTATCTAAAATTTTATTTCTTCATTATAGCTTCAAATTTTTATTACACTTCACACGGTAAAGTCAAACGTATGACTTACATTTTTTTCAGTCAGAGGAATTAGAAATACTGAAGGAGGACAAAATTAATCGATGGAGAGTGATTAGTTTTAATGAAAATATCGTGAAGCTTATCGAAGGGGAAATTATAAAAAGTATAATTAGCGAAATTTGGAAATATGGTGGGAAACTTTTTCGAAGGAAATTTGTGAGATGGCAAAAGTTTCGAGCAGACGTTGGCGAGGGTTAAATTGGGTGTGAGGCTTTGTAGCGAGGAAAATATTTTCAAAATGTGTTTTCTAGACGAGAGAGTAAGAGAGAGAGAGAGAGAGAGAGAGAGAGAGAGAGAGAGAGAGAGAGAGAGAGAGAGAGGGAGAGAGAGTTGAACTCCGGATCTCGCAGTTACACTGCCCGGTAGGATTATAAGACTCTGATTAAAAATTCTATGTATACTCGGAGAACTTGTACAAGGAAGGATATTTCTGATGTACGGTTATATCCGCTTGTTATAATGGCACGTTAGGATTAGATCCGCAGAAGAGCTTGGATATTGGTTCATCTATGCTAAATCGACAAAAATAACTTTCCAAGACAGTAATTTTTCAAAAATTATTACTAATAATAATAATAATAATAATATTTATTATTATTATTGCTACCTCATGGAAGAAGCTTTGTTTTCATGAAAAAAATTTTGAGATTTTAATTTTCGAGTGCTTAAAATTTTCCAAATATTCAAGAAAAAACATTTAGAAAAAATGTCTAGCAAAATTCGAACAGTTATATATCGCGAGAAATTCTTGAGAAATCATTTTTAAATATTGCACGTGAAGAGGGGAGTAAACTCTCACGGATTGTTACAATTTTTGTCGGAATTGCTGAAAATTTTTAGATTTTATAGTTTTGAATTTTTCGAAATTTTGCATTTTTTGAAACTGAATTTTTTGAAATTTTGAATTTTTAGAAATTTTGAATTTTTATGAATAACGGCTCTGACATTCGTGAATTGACCATTATCGAGCTAGCACTCTCCACATGAATAAGTCAGGGGATAATTAAAATGTTCGATATTGAGTTTGAAAATAACTGATAAATAGGTTGAGGCTTTCAAAAACTTTGAATCATCTGAAATTTTGAATTTTTACGAGAAATTAATATGTTTGCTCAAAATTTTGCGAATTTATCATTACCCAGCCAATAATTTATGTATAAATGAGCTAGGGGACAATAATTTTTGATAATGAGTTTGAACATATTCGCTAAAGAGTTCAAGCTTTCTTTAAGTTTTGAATTTTTTAAATATTTTTTTAATGTCTATGGAAAACGATATACTTGCTACAAATTTCGCAAAAATTCGCTAATATCGAGCCGGCACTTGCCACAAACAAAAAAAGCCAAGGAACATTAACGTTCGTTAAATCGCTAATTATCTCACGATATCATAAGATCCATTGATGATGTGAGCAATGGTTATTTGTTCAACGCTATCGATTCAGCCGAAGAGTGACGGACAAATTTTTTTACAGTCTCGATATTGTAAGTCCAAAATTATTTTGAAAAAAAAAAAAAAAAACGTTAAGAATTTTGAATGTTTGAAATTGAATTCGTGAGAAAAGCGTGAAAATCAGAAAATTGCACGTTGCTTCCACATTGTTTTATCTCGATCAAAAAGCTTCCTCTATGAGGAAGCCAAAACTGAGAACGTCAGAAAGAGGGAGAGAGAGAGAGAGAGAGAGAGAGAGAGAGAGAGAGATGAGCTTCGTGGACAGAATAAAAGAATGAGCAAGCAATGTGCAAGTTTTTAATTTGCACGCTCTTATTATTATTATTATTATTCCTTTTATAAAAGTAAATTACGGAAAAAAAAATTGCTGCAGGTTATTTTTTCTCGAGTCACTGATCTGTCGTTTTGGTCCGAAATGTCCCATGTATACATGAACGCGTATATAGTTTTGCCACGGCAATATAACCGGAAAGTCTCATTCGCTCGAGGATTAGGCCATAGCGGAAAATCTCTGCTCGGACAAGTAGCGCGGTCGCACATAAAGACCCAAAATTATGTAAGCCAGCGGTGTGCGTTGTTACATATCCGTGGGGGATTAAAGTTTATTCGCGGAAATTCCCGAGCTCCGCAGGGAGAACGAAAGGACACCCAGGCTTAAATATTCCTCGGTCGAATATTTCGAGTTTTATCCAGCACAAGGATCCCCAAGCATCGTCGAAATACTAACGTACAATTATTCAAACCCTCTCGAAATTACACTTATTTTTTTCCCATCTTCAATCAAATTTTTTTTCTAAATTTCCCGCCTCTGAGTGAACTCTCGCGCGGAGTAAAATTTTCAAAAAAAAAAGAAACTTTTGCGAGCTGAAAAATCCTTTTTTTCTTCTCTCGAGTCGCAATGTGTGACGGTGCAATTTCGAAATTCAAGATTCGAAAAAAAGGATTGGTCAAAATGCTTGAAAAGATGACTTAATTTTCTTTTCAATATTCCTCCAATGAGCTAGCTCTTGAATTTTTATACCAAATTTATTTTGCATCAGTAAAAAGTGTCTTTCGTTCCGATAAATTTCAAGGGTGTCTTCTCATAGCAATTCAGGGCCATCGATATAATAGCTGAAGGTTATTAATTTTTTTTTATCTCCGGATCAAATTGACACCCAAATACAATGCCCAATGTAGTCCTGGGGTGGATCGTAGAGAAATATTTCTTATTGAAAAAAAAAAAAAACGCGAAAATTACATTGAGGAAACATATTGGAATTGATATTTCGATTTTTCCCTTTGAGTGTCAGATCGAGCGAATAATATATTTTTTTTTGCCACTGGAGTAAAATGCCAAAGTCCTCTCGTTCGATCAACTTCCGTGTTTCGTAAAATTTCATCCTCGTATTGTCCTCGAATAATGAAGAATTTTATTTCTTTGCGAATGATAGAATGGACGGGATATCTCTCGAGGGTTTTGTGAGATACGTCATAGTTAACGAAATGAAAAGAGAGAGAGAGAGAGAGAGAGAGAGAGAGAGAGAGAGAGAGAGAGAGGGAGAGAGAGAGAGAGAGAGAGAAATGAAAACGGAAAGACAACACCGAGAGCTTGAGTGGTACTCGCGATACTCTCTCGGGAGTAAAAAAAAAAAATAAAATAAAATAAAATAAGACTCGACCCTCTGGCTAAGAGCTACGTTTCGCGCATATTTGAGCAGAATCCCATGAACCAAGCTTTTCCTATCTCTCTCTCTCTCTCTCTCTCTCTCTCTCTCTCTCTCTCTCTCTTCCTCTCTTTCTCCATTGCTCTGACGTTTTCCTTACTTCCGTTCCACGTCTGCTTATGCCACGTTTACGTATTTACGAAGCCCCCTGTCGTCTCATTCTCTCGTGAATTTCTTCACCCCCCTCCCCCCCCCCCCCCGGGAGCAGCGGAAAACACAAAAATATACTGGTGAAACGAGTTCAACGAAGAGTTAAGAGAGCCGTAGAAAATTCTTTCTTCCACGTTCTTTCTCTCCCCCCCTCCCCCACCTCTTTCCTGTTCTTGTTTTCTTTCGTATGCCCATCAAGACTATTCGAGACAAAGAATTTTCTTCGCAAAATATGGGCAACGATGTTGACAGAGTTGACGAGATCGAGGGGACAACGACGTGAAGAGAAATCACGACTTTACCTATTGAGACTTTGAGCCCGTGGATCTTTGAACAGGATGAATCGTTAAAAATCTTTGTTTTACGGTTAAAGAAAAAGAAAAAAAAAAATTCGAAAGATTTAACGAGATATTGATTTTTCTTACGAGAGAATTTGAAGTATTGAATTATTGGCTAATGTTCAAATTTTTTTGTTTAATTCGGAAAATTATTCGAAAATATGATTTTTACAAACTTTCGCGATTGTTTGTATTGTTATGCATTTAATTGTCCTAGGATTTGACAGAAATTTATAAAGAATGGATCAACTGCGATAAATTAATTATCCCTTGAACTGAATCAAAGAGCAGATTTGAATAAATTTTGATTGAAGTAACATAATCGTAATAATGAAATAAACAATATTGTTTAAAAAATTTATATGTTGAAACAATATTATTCAAAACGAGCATTAAGGATGTATCGGACGTACCTTTCAAACCAAAAGTGACTTTCGTCGAAAATATTGCATACTTCATGATAAGATAAAAAACGGAAAAAACTCAACCACGATAAAGACGGCAAGAAGATTACTTTTCAATAATAATAATGCCCAAAAGTTGTCAATAAATTGTTTAAACAAAACATCGTTTAACAAATTTTTAGGGAATGTTTTTTTTTGTCATGTGAAATGAATTCGTTGATTTTTCTGACTACACATGAATTTTTTAAAAAATTTCTTATCATTTTTAAATTTCGGTTTTCGGAAATTTGTAAAGGTTGTATTTACGAAACTATTCGTTCAATGACCTGGAAACTTCTTAATTTTAATATACAACGTTTTCACGAAATTATATCCAAAATTAACGATTTTTCCTTCATTTTTAAAAATTAAAAAATGTTCGAAAACCGAAATTTCAAAATGATAAGAAAATTTTAAAAAATTTCATGCGTAGTCAGAAAATCAACGATTTCATTTCACGTGTCGAAAAAAAACTTTCCCTAAAAATTTGCTAAGCAATGTTTCGTTTAAACAATTCATTGATAACTTTTTGGCATTATTGTTATTCAAAATTAATCTTCTTATCGTCTTTATTGTGGCTGAATTTTTTTCCGATTTTTATCTTATCATAAAGTATGCAATATTGTCGACGAAAGTCACTTTTGGTTGGGCAGGTACGTCCGATATCCATGCAAGAAAAAATATATCCGAATCTTTCGAAAAAAGAATTTTTTTTTTCAATATTTCTCAAAATCATTCCCAATGATTCTCTTTATTTGAACATTCGGTTTCTCTGCCTCGAATTATTACCTAGAAAAGTTATCCACCTTTTTGACCATTTGTGGAAAAAAAAAAAAAAAATTGTGCTCGGATAACGATAGAAAAATCTTCATTTCTCGACGATCTGCTAATAATGGGAAGAGCAAATAACGAAGAATATACGAGAAGAAAAAAAGCTCGAATATACTTTTTCTCATTCTCGAGAGTCGAGAGAGCTTTCATCCGAGTCAACTTGCCAGCCTGGCGTTGAACATATAGATAGGACAAGTATCCTCAGCTGTCAGCGAGAGTCTGTAATGTGCTGGGGAATGGGGTTGGCCTGGTAAGCTCGACAAGATTACGTACAAATTCCGAGGAGACGGTAATATTGGCACACTCGTATCGACGAGTCTAGCCGTTGTATACAAAGGGGTGAAAATGAAGAAAAAAAAGTATCAATGCACATATAAATATACTTATCGATCTACACGAGATATTTTATTTAAAATCGACAGATCTGTGAGCCTAACTCTCTGTGATTTGGCCTAAATTTATTTTTCATATCGTTACAACCACTGGAAAGGACCAGAGCTGGGTCCTATCGAATTCTCAATTTTTTTTTCCGCAATTTTTTCGATTAAAGAAAGATGGAGAAAAACCAAGCTCAAAATTTACCTCGAGATTTTTGAATTTTTTTTCTCCTTTTTTCGAGCTCTCATTTCGTCATCAAAGTCTGATATTTGAAAATGAATAATGAGAGTTTGGCTACAGAAAAAAAGTTTAAAATTGTCTAAAAATTATTCATAATAGCTTAATTGATTTTTTCAAGTATTTTTCAAAAATAAAAGATTCGAAAAAATGGAGCTAACCTTGTCCCCCGTGTTTTGTGCATGGCTTAAAAATTTTTCTGAATTTTTTCGAGTTCGAAAAAAAAAAAATTGCCAACCTTTCCTTCCATTCCTATCTAATTCTCAATTTTTTTTCGCAATTTTTTCGATTAAAGAAAGATCGAGAAAACCAAGCTCAACATTTACCTCGAGATTTTTGAATTTTTTTTCTCCTTTTTTCGAGCTCTCATTTCGTCATCAAAGTCTGATATTTGAAAATGAATAATGAGAGTTTGGCTACAGAAAAAAAGTTTAAAATTGTCTAAAAATTATTCATAATAGCTTAATTGATTTTTTCAAGTATTTTTCAAAAATAAAAGATTCGAAAAAATGGAGCTAACCTTGTCCCCCGTGAAATGAATTTTTCGAGTTTGAAAAAAAAAATTGCCTTTCCTTCCACGTAATATTATTTTCGACAAAATCATAATTAAATAGCAGCTGGCTCAAAAAAATCTTCATAAAAAAAAAGAAATTTGAATGCCTTTTGGGGTTGCAACAACGGTATTGAAGATTTTTGTTGATATCCGAGGGTTTGAGGGTCACTAAATCTGTCGATTTGGTCTCAAATTCTCCATATATATTTATCGCTATTGCATACACATGTACATATAGATTTAGGTTTTTTTAAAGGGGGTGAAAGCTCAAAGGGATGCTTTTCCTCTCTCTCTCTCTTTTTTTTATCCCTCTCTCTCTCTTTCTTTCGTTCATCGTGATGCTCCGTGGGGAAAAATCATTTTCGAGCCTCAACAAAGGGAAAACCTTGAACGAACGGTGAGTGTCGTGGTCGGACGTATATTGGAGATTTCTCGAGGCTTAGCGCACGAGAGGTATTCGCATGAGAGTCACGAGAAAGCTCCTGACACGCGAGATTCAGTATATATAGTGGGAGGAAAAGTATTCAGTATATATACATATATAGAGGGAGGAAAAGAGCGAGGGAAATACAACGTGTATAGCTCGATGTCTCCCTTTGGGTGGATGATCTCGTTAAACCGGAGTCGAGAGGAAAACGACAGGTGACGCTCATCTTCCGGTTACCATTTGCAATGGCGATTATATATATCTCATATCCTTTGAAATTCGGATAATTTCGGTAGTCACGCGAAAACGATCTCGAGAACAAAACACGCGCGTTTGTTGTGTATAAGAGCATTAGAGGGCCACTTTACTCTTCGTGAATAACACTTTGCCACAATGTTCAGAGATTTTTTTTTTTTTTTCGAAAAATTTCATATTAATATATTTTAATTAATTAATTAATTAATTAATTATTATTATTATTTTTTTTTCCAATCGAACGGCGTCCTTTGTCTTTTATACGTATCACATTCCCTTACTGCCCCTTTCAATTTTTACGTTCCATTTAATTCCTTGAAACGCCCCTGGAGCGTTGTCCACAGCGACTCATTCCTAGTCGCATCGATTACCTCGTCGTAATTTGCACGAGGGCATGGGGAAATTGGGGAAAACCTCGCCGATACAGGCAGCTATATAGTTTACTGCGAGTATCACTCACAGTCGCATTATGCAGCAGTCGACGCGCGCAAATCAGTGCATAACTATTGTAATAGTACAAAGTATAATTTGAAATTACCGCGTAAGAAGTTGCGAAACGAGGAAAGCGTGTCGATCCGAAATATGATAATGATTTAAGAAATACGGAATGCGGGCCAGTCTCGCTATCGCGAGACCCCGCCATTCACTCTCTCTCTCTCTCAAGTGTCATCGTGTACAGACCGTCTTGTCTCGCGTTCTCGAATTATTAATAACGCCCTCAGTAATCTTGCTCTCTCATAAATTCCTCTTTGTCGCGAACGAGTGCGTGGTCGCTCCCGTACATCTCGTAAGGACGAGGACGAGGTTTCATCCATTTCATCATTTCATCGATAAAAACCAGGCCTGGTATTTTCTCGGATGGATCTCCGTCAACAATCTCATAATGATGAGTAGCAAGTTACATACATTTTGATCATACACATTTTGCATTATGTACCATCGTTCGTTATTTTACTTGATCACGAGGTGCGAGTTATTTTTAGCTAGTTTTGTATTCGAAAAGAGAGAGATATAACAATTAAATTGAAATCATTGAAACGAAGGTTATTTCTGTATACGAAGAACAAATTAATTTTATGGACGTTTGTATCGCGATGAATATAGATATTTAGTTCGGTATGCTTGTGTGACGTGGTCGTATTCGACAATAATTGTAAAAATCGTAATTATCGTAATATTTCAGGGCTCTTTACACCCTACCTTGTACTATCCGAGCAAGAATCTCATTATTAAACAGTAACGAACTTTATTTCGCCTCTCGTATTCATTTGTGCCTTTGTCTAGCTCTCTTGTCCGGAATGCCTCGATCCATAAATATTCATATCCCGTCCGTGGTAGGGATTTTTTTTGTTATATTGATCATCGTTTACATTCGTCAATCTTTTTCTTTTTTTTTTCATTTCTTTATTGAATTGAAACGCCCCTAAAAAATCTTTCCTTGCAAATATTTCTGTCTAAACAATATATTTCATTACACTATAAACGGTCACCGATCCCGCTATTGGCCATGACCGATACTGATTAATATTGAAGACCACCGGAGCACCGACCGTGCTTCACTGCTCTCGGTATACTCCATTATGATCACATAATAAGAGGACTTGTTAATTGAAAGTTAACGTAAATTATGAAAAATATAAATACATTTAAATTCATTTATTAGCAAATAACAATGGGGGGACTTGACAGGGCTTTGGAAAAATTGTTTAAATCGTTAAAGAATGCGTATAAGTAAATTAATATTACTAATTGAATATTACTATATTAAATATTAAGGAGTTTCGGGATAAAGTGGGGCACCTCAGCCGAAAATTGGAAATTTTTAACAAAAAAAAAAAGTCTAACAGCATTTATTCATTGGTGTGACTCCTCCGGTTTTTTTTAAATTCTCATCTCAAAATGGCGAATCAGGGAAGAGTGGGCAGAAACGCTTAAAATGATAGTTTCGTCAGGATGGAAGTGAGCAATATTCCTAAAAGCAAGAAAGACGTTCTTCGAATGAAAAACATGGAATGAAACGAGGTTAAAAAAAACCGTTATGTTTATTTAACAAAAATGTATTTTTGTCCTACGCTTAAAAAGTTTCAAAATAATATGATTTTCAATTTACGTAATTAAAAATAGAAGCAATGAAAAGCCAGGCCTGAGCGCGCAGCACTCGACAGAGTCGCGGAGGAAAATCATGAGCTCGCGATAATAGCAGTACTCGTGGCGTGCTGGTCACGTACCAGGTTAGGGAACCGCCTCCCTCTGATAGTCAAATAACGTAGCTGTCTCATCTACGACGGAAATTCTGGTATTCAAAGTCATCGATTTGCTAATCATCATTTCTGATTATCACAGCTGGGCAGTACTTCAAGTACCCACAGTAGTTGCAATTGTACTGGAAGTACAGTACTTGAAGCATAAAGTAACTTAAAAGTATTTCAAGTATTTTACTTAAATTTCCAAGTACTCGACCTATACTTTAAGTATTTGTACTTGAATTTTCAAGTACTTCCCTGTACATCAAGTTCTTCCATGTACATCAAGTACGTCCATGTACTTCAAGTACTTCCACGTACTTCAAGTACTTATCTGTACTTCAAGTACTTATCTGTACTTCAAGTACTTATCTGTACTTCAAGTACTTATCTGTACTTCAAGTACTTCCCTGTACTTCAAGTACTTTTTGAATTACCAAGTATAAAGTACTTTTGAATAGGTCTTGCTAATGGTTGCATGTATATAACGCCTTTGAATATTGAATTGAGGAACGTTCTGCGACATTTTTTGGTTAAGATTGCAAGGAATGACCGTTCAAAAGCTCAAGCTACGTTAGTTACGGTGGCATTGTCAATGCATGGTTCCGTTTTTAACAATCCGTGTATTATATTTTTTACTTTTTCTTTTTATTTTTATTTTTTCTTTTTATTTTTTTAATTTTCTTCTTATTTTTTACTTTTTCTGAAGCTAAATCAATCTTAATGACAATCGTCAATCTTATTTTTTAAAATCATTCCTAATTCTTCGTTTAAATATTTCTGTTCCAATCTACCTAACCCGAGTGCACAATGTGAAAATATGTTTTGATACAAAAAGTACTCGAATCAAAATCAAAATGAGCTTAAAGAGTACGTAAGAAATCAAATATACGTATCAGAATTTACGACATGTATACCTAAAAACTTGAAAAGTATTTGATACTTGATACTTGACGTATTTTCAGTACTCGATATTTCAATTACTTAAAATTTTTAGCACTTCGAGTACTCGACACTTTACGTACTTGGTACTTAAAATACACGAGTACTTCGAGTACTTACAGTACTTTGTGCTTTGTACTTGAAGTGCTTTGAGGTACTTTTCCCAGCTATCTGCTGACTAAGCATTTCGCTGGAAAGTTTTGAAGAAAAAAAGATTTTTGAAGAGAAAAAGAAAAGAAAATGGAAAAAAGTTTTTTTTTTCCATTTTTTTCCATTTTTGAAAAAAAAAAAAAATATCTTGAGATAAAGAAAACAAATATTCCTGAGAAAAAAAGAAGATCTTTGTTGGAAACGACAAAATTCACGAAGAAGAACATTTCTGAAACCAAAAATAAGGTTCAATTTTCGTCTGAGGTTGTCCCGGTCTCCCCATAAATATATTTTCATTATTCATTCGTTAATTCTAAATTTTTATTTCATGCAGGTCATTCTTTGACAATTTAGCAACTTTTTTCAAAGTTCTCTCGCGTATTTCTTTAAACTAGATACTTGGTGATTTATTTTTTTCAGTTCCGATGGTGATTAATAAAAGGAGCATGGCATTAGTGTTCGGTAAATAAACAAAGAAAGATATCCTCATCCGTTTTAAAGTAAAGAAAGATAAGGGAGATAGAGAAAGAGAGAGAGAGAAAGAGAGAGAGAGAGATAGAGAGAGAGAGAGAGAGAGAGAGATCACAAAGGATTTGATAGAGAAAGGATACGACTGTCGTTTTACCATGAGCTTTTCTGTTTCTCGTATCTCGTGGGAATAACCGAGAGTCGGGAAACACTTTGAAAACTTCACTTTTCTCCCGATACATGTATAGCATGTACAGGCTTATGGCGAGATATCGCAGAGTAAAATAAAGAGAAAAGATGAGAAAAGAAACAAAAAAAAATATACATATAAACTCTTTATCTCGCTGTCTCTCTTTCTCTCTCTCCGCGAGTACTTCGTGTCTCTTGTGAAGCAAGATCAGGTATAATATGATAGTGAAACATGGTGGTACGCATCTCTCCGTTATTCTCGGCTCTCGAAACACCGCTCGAGAATCTCCCGTTCGCAGTTGAGTCGACAAAACTTTTTTGTCCACGGCGATCGTTCTTCCTTTGCCACGACAGCCGATGATCCCTCTGCGGGAGCTTTTCCTCAACTCTTGTGCCTTTTTCAAAGCGATGAACGACGAGTCGGTCTTCCCCCCTCCCCATCGTCGAATCTTACATTTTCCGTTCAACTCGATCACGCAAGCATGCCTCAGAGTGTATATCCTCGCACTTGGCGAAAGAGCAAAAAAAAAAAAGAAAAAAAAGCACATCCTCGTCGAACTATTTTTCATTTTGATGTATTGAACTTCTTTTTTTTTTGCTCAAACATGACATCTCTCTGTGTGTGTGTGTGTATGTGTGTGTGTAAACTAAAATGTGAAAAAAACTCGCTCCAAAGACATTTTCATAAGAAATACAATATACAGATAAACAATTTATATTAAATTTGCACGTTTATATATAATTTTTTTAAATATAAAATTTATT
Source organism: Rhorus exstirpatorius (assembly GCA_963564615.1). Lineage (NCBI taxonomy): Eukaryota > Metazoa > Arthropoda > Insecta > Hymenoptera > Ichneumonidae > Rhorus > Rhorus exstirpatorius. The sequence goes on from OY751317.1 coordinate 36,821,609, forward strand.
ACAAATTTTCTCGAAATAAATTCTTTCCCAACTTTTTTTCTCTACATGTGAAATAGGGTGTTTTAAAAAAAAGGAATTTTTTTTATTTTTCATGCTCCCACCCTTTAAAACTTGAGTTTCGATAGAAAAAAAAAACGTCCTCGCGAAGAGGAAGCTCTGTAGCTTAAGTGGAAGCCACCGCTCATTGGACGTTTCTAATTATAGCAGCCAATTAACGTCCATGACGAACTTTTTGGGAGGAAAAATTTGAGACCATGAGGATTGTATTTCGAATTTAAAAAAAAAATCATTAAATAATTTTTTTTTAATTCCTAATTTCTAATTTTTTATAAAAAATTCTAAACAGTTTTAAGTTGAACAGCTTTTTATGACACCATCGTGTTATAAATAAAAATTCAGATCGATTTTATTCGTGACAATAATTTTGCGATTCAAAATTGTTTATAAATTGTCATGAACAATTCGTATCTGGTGAAATTTTTTTTTCGTAATCATTTTTTTTCTTGACTCAACCACGGTACTCCATGGTTCTTTATTCTCTTGCTGGAATAGAAAATCATTAGTCTCAGGGAGGATAGTATACAAGCAAATTTATTCATCTTTAACAATTTTTCTGCAATGACTTTATGCAAAAAAAAAAAAAAACGCAAAATGTCATTTATTTATTTATTTTCGGTAAAGATTGACGTCAGTGACGTCTTTTTATCACGTGGCATACGTCTTTCGATGGAAATCAGCGACTAAAAGTATACATTGAGCTTGATCTCTATCTTTAGTTAACAAATGAATTAAATTCCGCGCACAATCCTACTCTCGTTCAGTAATATCGTTTATTACAACGTTTAAATCATTAAAGGTTCTTTTTATTTGAAATACAATCCCCATATGGTCTTAAATTTTTCCTACCAAAAAGTTCGTCATAGACGTTAATTAGCTGTTCTAATTAGAAACGTCCAAGCTCCCTTTTCGCGAGGATTTTTTTTCCATCAAAACTCAAGTTTTGAAGGGGTGGGAGCATGAAAAATCAATTTTTTTTTTAAACACCCTGATATTCATATTATTAATATAATTAAACAAAATATAATTAAAATAAATTAATATAATTAAAATAATTTATATAATTTATTATATAATTATATATATATATATACAAAATAAATGTATATATATACATATTTATATATATTATAAAAATTATATATATATATACAATATATATATATATGCAAAATAAATATATACAAAATAAATTAATATAATTAAACAAAAATTTCGATATTTACACGAAATTTCGAATTTATAAAAATTAAAAAAAAAAAAAAAAATCGCACTCTCACAATCTTCTTCCTTTTCTTTCCGAATCGCGTAAATTGAATGTTCCGAAGTAACGAGTAAAAATTAAGGAAAGAAAAAAAATAAAACGAAGTGGGAAAAGAAAAATTACGAGAATCGAGCATGGTGAAAATTGAATGATCGTTTAATTGGTAAGCTCACCTTGCCGAAATTCGAGAGTCCACCGACGTGAGGCACTTGACCAGGCTCGTCCGCTGTGCTGCAGTCTGCCCTACCGAACCAACAGGTCAGTAACTCAATAGCGACAATTCTCTGCATTATTGGGCAACGCTTATATACATATACATAACAATATACATATGTATATATATGTGTGTGTGTGTGTGTGTGTGTGTGTGTGTGTGTGTGTGTGTGTGCGTGTTCAACTGTGTGCAGACATGTACAGATACATTTATGGCAATAAAGTTATTTACGGGACTATTACACTCAATCTACTGTATGATGTGTGGACGGACGGATGTATAAAGCCTATATATGTGGAAACTGAGAGTCCCGCAGGCAATTCAAGCTCTCCCAGTTAAATTGTTCTCTCTCCCCCGTGATTACTGCCTGCTGGCTGCGAAAGGCTGTTTAGCTCTATGCCGGTATAACATGATTGACGTTATACGGTTGTCCCGTGACACGCGTTTATACTATTCTCGTTGCGGTGTACAGATACACGAGCCGGTTATCCGCGGCTTCTCCATATCGCGCGGTCCAATCGAGAGATAATCCGTCAGGTACAAACATCGAAACGCTCTTTGCCAGGTCTCAGGCTCGTTAATCGATGACTTTTAGTCAGGTTTAACATGTCGATTCGATGTGTCAAAATTTTTTTTGAATCCATAATTTTGTTTGACCGGAAACTCTCTAGTTTTTTTTCTTTAATTTTTAATGTCCGAGATTCAGGATTGAAACTTATTTGTCTTTTGTTTTATGCTTCGAAAGATTTTCCATTTGTCGGGGGTTAAGCGTCAAAGTTTCGATTGAATTTCTCGATCCAGTGATGGTATTTGCTTCGTCTATGTTATTAATGCAAAGAAAAACATATGCCACGTTGTTTCCTACCAAAAATCTGACAATTGGTCAATTATATTGGTCAAATTAATTTGTCCTTTAATCAATGACGTCAGTGTATAAAAATTTTTTAGTACGGCAAAAAGATTGATGATAATTTTTTCAGCACGATACAAAGTTCGAACGATGGAAAAATTTACCAAAATTATGTGTCTTGAAAAAATATTTTTGTGTAATTTAATTACTTATAGCAAATGCATTAAAAAAAATTAATGAAACTCAATATCCCGAAGCTCTGTCCACGTATTTGCCAGATTTTCCTCGTGAAATCCACGAAATCTAGCGCGAAATTCTGTCTGAGCATGAACCTGCAGTTACTACTGTCACTGAATCGTTTGCCCGTTTCATTGAGCTCTTGCGTGACGCTTTTTATTTTTCACCCCAACTCGGTACAGCTCGCTCGTGTCTACTGCCATCGATACGACTGATCCTGTAGCCTCTCTCTCTCTCTCTCTCTCTCTCTCTCTCTCTCTCTCTCTCACTCTTTCTATTTCTCTCTGTATGCGAAATCGTTCGTCCGATTATTTTGAGTCGATTCGATCGTTGGAGAGTTGGCTTTTACGCGAATCGACTGTTATATATAGATATATCGATGCGGTTCGACGAACGAAACTATTGGTCGCATCGTTTTCGCAGCTTTGGTATAGCGACGAGGCTCTCTCGGGTTCGCGGTGATTACCCCGTTTCGATCGTGTCGATTCGCGGTAGTCGTAACCACCCAAAGCTTCGTTCAATAGTCATATATATACGTATATATATATATATATGTATATATATATATATACGTATATATATATATATATGTATATATATATCAACTTCTAGCTAACGAAAGGGCATTATCGATGTCACTTTAGACGGTAAATCGTTCGGTTAGGTCCCTTTTGTTCGTCAGCAATCCAATATATTGGGGAAAAAAAAAATCAAGCCTCCGTGTCATGTACAGGAATAGTTTACCCAAGCTTGAAACTGTAAATGGACATTTATAGGGGAAATTTTGTAACGAGAAACTGAGCCACAAGCTAAATTCAATAGCACGGGAATTAAATTCGGAAATTCGTCTTTTCGGATGTGTTCGGAGATGTTTTCGTAGGTATCAAAGTCGATCGTAAAAGTGTAATTTTTCAGTCAAATGAAATTATAATTTCGGAGATACAGAGGCTTATAAGAGAAAGATCGTATAATTGAAATTTTTGCAGAGCTGGGCAAAGTAGCAGAAAGTACTACAAGTACAAAGTACAAAGTACTGTAATGAATTGAAGTACTCGGGAATTTCAAGTACCAAGTACCGTAAATTCTTGAAGTACTGGATATTTGAAGTGCTTGAGGTATCGAGTACTTGAAGTACGTCAAGTATCAAGTATCAAATACCTTTCAAGTGTTCAGCTATACATCTCGTAAATTCTAGTACTTATATTTGATGTTTTACGTACTCTTAGAACTCATTTGATTTTGATTCGACTACTTTTGGTATCAAAACATATTTTAACACTGTACAATTCACTCAGGTTAGGCAGATTGGAACAGAATTATTTAAGCAAAGAATTAGAAATAATCAAAAAAATAGCTTCAAAGATTGTAATTAAGATTTATTTAGCTTCAGGTTTGAAATAGAAAAAATAACGAATATAATACACGGATTGTTAAAAACGGAACCATGCATTGACACCGTAACTACCGTAGCTTGAGCCTTTGAACGATCATTCCTTACAATCATGATCAAAAGATGGCGCAGAATGTTCCTCAATTCAATATTCAAAGGCGTTATACATGCAATCATTAGCAAGACCTATTCAAAAGTACTTCATACTTGGTAATTCAAAAAGTTCTTGAAGTACAGGAAACTATTTGAAAGCTTAAGGATGTATGAGCACAAGGTGGCGGGAAACGAGCGGAAACGTGGGCGCGGGTGAGCGCGGTGCGCGAGGGGCACGCATGAAACAAGAGAGAGTCGGACCGCTCATTATGCGACACACGCGAAAAATTTCCTTAAAATCGATAATTGTATGTCAAAAGGTTCGTTAACCCCCATTTTTTATGGAACGTATGTAATCGTGATAGTTTTCTGAACATTTAACAGTTTTAATATTGATCGTATCTGATCGTGAAAGATACGAATTTCTGTTTCAAAGTTGCGTCAGCCCAGAATTCGTATATGGCGTGGGATAAATATCTTGATTTCACAAATTAATTACTCGCGTAAAGAGTCGTTGACCCACTTTGAAATTTTGCAGGTTTTATTATATACACTTCTGCTACACCATATAAAAAATTCAGATTTTTATATGATCGTGAAGCTAGTGCTCATACATCCTTAAGTACAAATACTTGAAGTACATTTCGATTACTTGGAAATTTAAGTACTTGGAATTTAAGTAATACTGTCCTTCAAGTTCTGCACTTCATGCACTGTACTTCATAGACTGTACTTCATGTACCGTGCTTCATGTACTGTACTTCATGCACTGTACTTCATGTACTGGTGCTTCGCGTACTGTGCTTCATGTACCGTACTTCAAGTACTGTACTTCATGTACTGTACTTCAAGTTCTGTACACCCAGTACATCGCAAGTATCGGGTACTTGAATTACTGCCCAGCTCTGAATTTTTGTGATGGTTTCTCTCGTATCTTTGCCAATTTTTATTTCACAAGTTAAATAATAATTTTGAAAAATTAAGCAACTCCCGTCGGTAAAAGAACGTTTGAAAAATTTTACGAAACCTTTTGAGGACTTTGACAAACGTTGTGTACGATTTTATTTCGTTGAATAAAAAGTGTCTACGAATCTTCCATTTCGAATTATTACTCGAGCGAGATATATTTGTGGATTAAAAAAAAAAATTTTAAGTTATAGAGAAACTTGGAATCCAAAAGAGAAACACCGAAGACTCAAAGATGCTTCTTTAAAAAACCCTCTAATAGATAACTAATTTTTCATGCCTCTTTATCGTCATCGACCTCAAATTTCATACTTTTCGTTTTTTTTTGTACTTTTTTTTTTTAATTTTGAGCGCGAAAAGCGGGCGAAATGTCTGTTGTGGAATGTGAACGAGAGAAATGGGAGAACAATTTGTTTCATTTTTTGACCTTTAATTCGCCAAGATACTCACCAAGGCGTGTTGCACGTATGGGTAAGGGTCAGATATCTCGTTCCAAGCTCGTACAGCATCCTCAGAACCGGAAGACTAGCACCAACCGCGTGACCACCCTCGACCCCTATCAGGCTCGCTAATCTACCCTCTTTGTGTGCTCTCTCGATACCTGAAAAAAAAAAAAAAACAATAATTCAGAATTTCACATGAGCTTCAAAAGAAATGAAAGTGCGCTTGGGGACATTGACATTATTATTCATTGGTCTCAAGATCATTGTTCGACGGAGTTTTGCATTTTTTCATAAGCTGAAAATAATTTGCGTAATTTTTTTTTCCGTGTTTAATCCCTCGAATAACAGTGCCGTAATGTTGAGGCAGTGAATTTTTTCTCGTTGGGCCGGTGACGAGAAAAAAATTCGAGAGACGAGAGAGTATTCGTGTAAAGAAAGATTAATTTATTCGATTTAAATGAATCTTGTATAGGTTTTGAAATTTTTTTTTCGTTTTTCAATATCACTGATGAGCATATTGTTGTTGTTGTTGTTCTTGTTGTTATTATAATTTTTATTATTATTATTGAATATAAACTGGAAAAGCAGTAATTATTCTCAATGGGCACATTTTTTACTCCGACGTAACAGTCGTGCCTCTCTAAATTTTTAACTGCAATAAGCTAAAAAAAATGCATCCAAACATTCGCATAAATTCTGGAGTATGATTTAAGAGTCGTATAGAAAAAATGGCAGGAGGTGTAGTGGCACATTGAAATATAAAACATAGATACGGTCAAACCTCCGGCACTGATACTCCATCGACTCTGCCCGTTCGACCAATCAGAGTCAAGTGCCAAAGGCGTAGATGTATTCATGAAAAACCGGAGTCCTCAATTTTGGAAATATATTTTTGTCTACTTGGCGAGTAATTTTTTCGTCGTTGATGCATACAAATTCAAATTCATAACACCTTATAGATGTACTCAACGGGTAAATTACTAGAGGGTACAAAATTTTATAACAAGTAAAGTTTCTTGTAATTATTGTCGTTTAAAAAAAAGCGGATAATATAATTATTTCGAGTGGAAAAAAAAAATAATATGAATATGTGGTATACATTTATTTGAACGAAAAATGTTAATGGAGCTCTTTAGCCAAAGACTGCTCGGAGGGGATGCTGCCAATTTTATCAGTTCCCGCAGTTCAGCTGATATTAGGGCCTGAAGTGTCAGTGCGCGGGGTTTGACTGTGGATAAAAAAAATAATATCACACATACGCGCATACATTTATTATCCATTGCACGCTGTGACCTCTTTGCTGAACTTCATATATTTCATTGATGGATTTTTTTCCCCCTGGGGGAGTTCTCTTTCAATTCTTCACCTTTAGAAAGCATTTTCTCGCGATGCACACGCTCTCCCTGCCACTCGAGAGAAGCTTTCGCCAAAACCAATCCCCGCGCTCTTCTCGCCAAACTCATCTCTCGGAGCATTCGCATAATCTCTCTCTCTCTCTCTCTCTCTTTCTCTTTCTCTCTCTCTCTCTCTCTCTTCCTCTCTTTCGTCGTCGTCATCGTGAACGTCGAGAGTGCACTCGAGAGCATCGAGCGCGAGCTGTGCATTCCCATGCGAGCTTTTCGTTTTCAGAAACACCCCCAAGAGTTTTTTGCATTTTTCTATATCCCTTCTTCTTCAACCCTCTCGCCCTTTCTCTCTCCCTCTCTCTTTCTCTTTCTGATCTTTGTCTTTTTGAAAAGTTTACAGCTTGTCGTATCGCGTCAAAAATTATCTCGGAATACGTAAAAAGATGCACAAGTTATGAAACAGAAATGGGGGAAGTCATTTTTTTTTTATGTAAAATTATTCAAAAAGGATTGCAATGTGGGAATTAAAAAGAAAAAAAATTAGTCTATTCGAGAGTATTATAGGCTCGTGAAAATATTAAAATAGATTCTTTGAGATTCGATTTTTATATTTAATTTCATATCGATTCGAACACTTTATTGATCAATTTATTAATTGATCTGTGTGGCTATAATTTTTCTATTCGTCGCTCTAATTGATTAGTCAAGACATTCTTCGTTGCTCCGGCTACTTGAGGATTTATACCAGTAAACCCTTTAACCCTTCGTAATGATTTTCACGACTGTGAAAAAATATTTTTCACTCACGAGATATATTTATAAAACTTTTTCGTAAGCTTAAGAAAATTAAATAACTAATAATATAAATTTTGAAGAATATTTCCCACAAAAGATTAATTATTCATTAGCTCGGTCAATTTTGATTCTTAATTAATGAATATTTTACGTAAATATTATGACTCGTGTGTGGGAGCTTCGTCTATTTTGCAGAGCTTTTAAGTTATCTTCCCTTCGCGTCCCCTCGATTGTTCATTCTTGCTTTTTTTCCACTCGGTATACTTGGCTTTTCCGTCACTCTTTCATATACGGTTAAAGAAAAAAAAAAAAAAAAACGAAAAGGGACACACAAAGTCGGGTCGTTACGTGACTATGAGGCAGGAGCGCTGCATTTATGCCGGACGTGTCTTCCTTGGCGCGGGTGTTCGTTTGATGATGGACCGGGGTTTTCGAGAGGTAAAACTATGTTTTGTAAAGAAAATAAAAAAATAAATAAAAAAAAAAAAAACAACGACCCGAGCGCTAGTCACTTCTCGTAGGGACAATCAAGACTTTATTACCCCAAGACTTCGTGATCGCGGAGGTTACGTGTGCCCGACGAGTTCAAAAAGAGTTTCAAGAGAAAAAAAAAATAGTTGAGGGCTACGAGAATTTTATGAAATTATAATCGCTTGTTAAATTTGAAAGAATAAGTAAGCGAGCCACTAGTTTCGAGCACATACGCTAGAGCAGAAAAAGGATCACGCTTAATTCCAAAAAACAAATATTGCGTAAAAAGAACCCTGAATTACACGACCTAAGACTCAGATATATATATGGGGCATTTCATGCCAACCTGGACAGGCTGCGATCCTCACCCTCTTTTATTCCTTTCAAATTTTTTTCCCTTGTTCAGCAGACTCAAAGAAACGCTCATGATTTTTTAAAATTATATCCTCAAGTGGTTTTGACTCCGCGAATTTTTAAAAATCCCATCATAAATGTAGGATTTTAAAAAATTCGCGGATATGAGTTAGGATTTTCAAAAATTCGCCGAGTCGAAACCACTTGAGAATGAAATTTTAAAAAAATTACAAGTGTTTCTTCGAGTGTACTGAACAAGGAAAAAAATTTGAAAAAATCAAAGAGGGTGAGGGTCGCAGAGCCTGTCCAGGTTGGCATGGAATGCCCCACATGGCTGAGCTCATCAGGGAATAACTACTTCGAAAAATTTATAATTAATTAAATATCCATGATAGTGTTCAAATGAATAACGGGTCTATAAATAATGGGTCAAAACCTTCCTAGTCACATTTTTTCAGTCAAAAGCTTGAAATAAAAATTAATTCAATTAACAAAATAACGAATTAATTAAATTGAAAATAAATTTTTGTCGTTCTTCGCTTCAATATTTGGTATTCTCCGATTTTTCGAGCAAAAATTCGTAACTAAAAATTTTTCCGCAATCAGCCATTCACAGTTCCAATTCACGCCATCTGACGAAATTCGACGTTTTTGTTTTTGCCTTTTCAATGCATACAAAAAAGAAAAAAGAAAGATATTTTCGAAGTTTCTGACGTAAAAAGTACGTATGTTATACGGTACGAAGGGCCACGGTAACGATGTCTCTCGTCGAATATCGAAGCTCGAACGGTCCGGAGTGAACCGTTCTGTCTGTCGTTGATGGGCAAAAGCCCCAACCATCGTGTGGACCAGATCTGCGGGGCAAGGGTTGAGAGCGTGAAGCAAAGTACCGGTTAAAAAGATCATCGGCTCTTGGAAAAGTTTCACGCAGATGTAGAAATAGCGGGGAAAATAGTATATATAGAAAATGGAAAGGAAGAAATCCGGAACACGAAATAGAGAGATATGTCGTGAGGAATTCGTCGTTTCCGGGAGAGGCTAGAGTGCACTTTGAATTTTTGTTTTTTTGTTTTTTTTTTTTTTAAAGAAATCTCTTACCGCGACAAGTGGTCACGGATCGAAGAAGCCACGAGGGTATGTCTCGTGTGTGCTTCTCGTATTCTTGCCGCCCCCCCCCCCCCCCCCCCTACACCCCGCGAAAACTATTCGCCGTGTGTCCGCCACAACCCTTTTCCTCTCACACTTATGTGTCGGAGCTTTCAAGGTATGTAGAGGTGAAGGACCTCGTCTCGTCGTTTCTCCAACCCCTATTTTATGTACATATATATATATATATATATTATTTATCTTTTCACCCATTTGCTCGCATTTTTGGCTCTCTGGTCTTGGACGTTCGCCAGACGTAGCTCTCACAAGAGAGAGAGAGAGAGAGAGAGAGAGAGAGAGAGGAGAGGGGGTGAAAAGATCCTTCGAGATTTCAGCGGTTCGTGACGCAACGACCGGAAGAGACCCCGGTACCGCGAGAATTCCGCTTCGTCGAACGAGTTAGTGAGTTAGATTTGAAAAGAAATAGTTTTTTTTTTCTCAAAAATAAATGAAAAAAAAAAAAAACCTGAACGTAAAAAAGTAGCTTACACGGCTCACTTTGATTAACCCTTTCAGGATTGTGGCTTTTCGATCGAAATGAAGTATTGAAATCGCATCGTCTCGAAAGATTTTCGTGCTCGATCGATTCTGATCCCAGAATTTCCGTACTATTGAACAAAAACAGAGCGGATGTAATATAAATTTGATTCAACCTCGAGATTTAAAATGAAAAAAAAAATGACGGACTTGGAAAAGTAAAGCGATAAAAAAAAAAAAAAAACAAAAGCCAATTGTATTGAATTTTCGAGTTTGCTTGACTTTACAAGTTTCGCGATTCCCGATGCGGTCGGAGCTCGAGTTTTACGATAATTCGACAAATTTTTTCAATCCTCAGTCGGCCATTTTCAAAACTCTCGAATACCGAAACGTTTTTGGTACTCCAGAAACGTCGAGACAATGCGAATTTCTTGGAAATGTAAAGCCAATTTGTTCAACCATATACTCGGATATTTTGTATTTCGATCTCGAGTTTCGCATAAATATCCTCGATCAATGTTCATCAATAAATGTTCATTGAACATTGAAGAAAAAAAAAAATGCAACGATTACATAAAAATTTTGAGACTTTTTTTTTCTGCTGATCGAAATAAACGATTGGGCATGCTTTTGTTCACTCCTCGTTTATTGGTTCAGTAAATTTCTTGAGCATATGCAGGATATAGATCCCCATTTGTTGGTATTGCATAGTCGAGGGATGCGCGTAGGTGGGGGGGGGGGGATCGAGGGAAACGAGAGACGAGAGTCGGTGGACACGAAACTAGTTAGAGTAAAAATATGCCAGTGATCGAATGGCGTTTGGACGTTTGCCAGGCAAATGGAGCGGTATAGAAAAAGAGTGAAAGGGAAGATATATACGAGAGAGAGAGAGAGAAAGAGAGAGAGAGAAAGAAAGGAAGAGAGAGAGAGAGAGAAAGAGAGAAAAAAGTGAGTAGGAATTCTATCGTTCTCTCTGTGTGCTCTCGAAACCTCTCCCAATGTTTGACCCAATATCGTGTGGACCTCTCTTTGCCGTCATCGAGATCTCTCTCTCTCCTCTCTTTTCCTCCATTTTTTATCATTCCCTCTTTTCCTCTCGCTCAATTTATCCCTCTCTCTGTCTCTCAACGTTTTCTCCCTCGCTCTCATTCTCGTTTCCTCTCACCCTGTTGTTCCCACGCTTGAGATTCTCTCTCTTTCTCTCTCCCTCTCTCTCTCTTGATCGCTCTTTTCCCTCTCCCCCATTTATTGGTCTGCTGTGTGCCGACTGTATTGTTCGCTACTCCGGAACTCGGCGTGCTTTACGACTCGTACCATCAGTATTCGATCTTTCTCTCTCTCTCTCTCTCACTCACTCACTCTTTTCCTCTCTCTATCTCTGTCTCTGTACCATAATGCTGCGCCAGTCTGCGGTGTACAATACGCTACAGCCACGGTTCCATCCTCGACGTTGTTCTCGCAGTGGTCACAGCCGTTTGTGGTCAGCCATCGATGCGAAGCTCGCGATGGCCTGCCGTAAACGCGCGTGCTGCACACAACAGCCGAGCATATCGAATTGCCCTCGAAGATCGCGCCCAGTTTACCTCGACCGCGAGAGGAACATTTCCAGGGTAACGCTCGAGGCAAATCCCAGCTGTCTCGAAATTTCGAACGTCGAAGTTGTGTAACCATCTTGCGGGGGTGACTTTTTTAATTTAATTTTTTAACTCATCGTTTGCTTAGCTCTGTCCATGAGGACAAATGTTAGTTTTTTTTTTTAGGAATCGAATCTGAATGTGGAGCTTTTGAAAATTAAAAAAAAAAAACACGAAAAGCAAATTATATGATTGAGACGATGAGGTGTTAAAAATTAATTGTCTCAAGTGCTTCATGATTTTTGCTTCCTCGTGGATTGAGCTTTTTCGATGCTCAAGAAATTTCCAGGACTTTTGCGCCAAAGTACAAGAAATGTTATGAATATTTTTGAAATTTTGTTTAATAAACGAAAAAGTAATTCCACCACTTTTCCTTTTGTTGCGTATAAATTACGCTAAGATTAGACTTGTAATTTGGATTTTGAAGGGGACATTATACTATTTTTCGAAATTTTTCATCGAATTTTTCACAGCTATTTCCGTAACGATGAAATAACAACGAAAGAAAAAAAAAACAATTTCCACATTTGAGATTTTGCATTCGACACGATAACACTCAATTTTTCATTTATCCACGAAGCGATAACACGTAATGCGTACTCGCTTGAGGCTTTAAGTTGCTTCGGGAAACCACACGAAACATCGCGGTTAACCTCGCAGAGCGAATGAGGAAGTAGTCGTAGCCATTAATGGTCAGACGAGCTGAATATCCTCGAATAGACGGCGAATGGAAATTGCACTTCACCATAATAGTCTGGGCTCGCTTGAATTACTCTCTGATGTCGATATATCTAGCAGTTACCATTGCGCGTGCATCTCAAAAAGGTTTAACTACAGCATCAATATCATATGTAGGAGAGAAGGAGAGCTTCAATTTCGGTGAATATAGCGAGAAATAATTCCCCTAGAAGTACATTATGTATGAGTAGGTCAAAATTTATTCAAATTAAAACTCTTTCTTAAATCGTTCCCACAATCTTATACTTTGTTAAAATCTAAACATAATTTTACATAGATTAAAATTCCTTAAAATTTCTATTTCAATTGAAATTTTAAGGTTTTAAAAAAATTTATTTAAATTAAAACTCTTTCTTAGATCTTTTCCACAACTCAATACTCCGTTAAAGCACAGCTCGATAAAAATTAAAATTATTTAAAATTTCTATTTTAATATAAATTTTAAGATTTTTCAAAATTTATTTAAATTCAATCTCTTTCTTTAATCATCCCCACAATCTTATACTCTGTTAAAATCCAAATATAATTGGATAAAAATTGAAATTGTATAAAATTATATAAAAGGTATACAGATATATATATATATATGTATATATAAAACACATATTGGTGACTCAATTAATTGGCTCGTGCGAAATATTCACGATTTCGGTTATCTCTGAGGCTGCACCCATTATAACCCCTATTGTTTCCGCATGTGAATTCTCTCTTTCTCTCTCTCTCTTTCTCGCTCTCTCCTCGAGGTTTACGACTGTACGAGGTGCACATAACTGGCTGGAAGGCTCTGTGCCAAGCTTGTTTCACGAATGAAGAGGGAAAATCGACCTCGCACAGTAGTAACAGGGCTCTGTGGTCAGCCATCGAACTTGCATAACCAGAGAGAGAGAGAGAGAGAGAGAGAGAGAGAGAGAGAGAGAGAGAGAGAGAGAGAGAGAGAGAGAGAGAGAGGAGAATCTCGATGATTGAGGCTTCATATGGTCAAAACAGGCCAAGCGAAGCTTGTTCAAGATAGCGTCTATATGGCTATGATATTTTAACGTATATATATACATCAAAAGGGCTAGAGAAACGTGAGGGAATGTAATGCCTCATTTTTGCATATTAAATCGTGTGGAATTCCACTTTTGTTGGCCACCAATCGATACGATCTACCTTACGTATGTAGATTATCACGTACCTTCGGCGGTCGTTACGAGGACCATATTTTGTGGATGCTTGTTCACCAGACGTCTAATCAGGTCGATCTGCTCGAGAGCCAGTTGAACGGAATCCAGATGTTGCGACGAGCAGGGCACGTAAGCCGACCAAAACTACGATAGGAAAAAAAAAAAAAAACAAAAAGAAAAAGAGAGCTGTAATGCTTGGGTAATAAATTTTCTAAGCCTACGATTTTTTTTACATCGATTTGCGTTTTGATTAATTTTATTTGAGATTTTTTTTTATTCACGGAGGAAGCTTTTTTCTCGTGAAAATTTTACGAAACGTCGAAAAATCATGTTTTGGGAAAATCCTATTATTTAAATGCGGCAGAACTGGGCAGTACTTCAAGTACCCGATACTTGAGATGTACTGGCAGTACGGTACTTGAAGTACAAAGTACTTTAAAAGTATTTCGAGTATTGTACTTAAATTTTCAAGTACTTTCCCGTACTTCAAGTACCAAGTATGGAGTACTTTTGAATACGTCTTGCTAATGATTGCATGTTATAACGCCTATACGTTGCGTGAATGTGTGTTTCTCCTGATTTAAATCATTTTTTTTCGTCGAGTGGCTAGAAATTTTGTTCTAAAAAAAATATATATGTCGCATTCCACGTCAACTCAGCCACCCCGTTGTTTTTAGTCTCGAAAAAATTATTCAGTATAGGCATTTCAAAGGACAATATATCCATGACATTTAACCAAAATTTCATCCCCCCACTATTGTTGGTTCTCGATATAATGATTAATAAATTCTCAATTTTGTAAAAATCATAACTTCGTAACGACTGATCGGATTTTCACGATTAAAAAACGAATCTTTTTTATTTTTTTTGCACTTTTTGAAAAAAAAATATGCCGTCATTGGAAAAAAGTTCATTAGACAGTTTTCGGGTAAATTTTTCGATTTTTTTTTTTTTTCCACGAAAGGGCCAATCGGAATTCTACTCAGTATTTTTTTTTCTGATAGAGGGAGGCAATACACAACTCCGCAGGATTTTTTCAAAATGGAACAACGCATCAGTGAAGAGGGAAAAATTCTTTTTTGTTAATTTACTCCGAAAAATGTCTAATGAGCTTTTATCCGATGATGACATATTTTTTTTCGAAAAGAGTAAAAAAAATAAAAAACATTCTTTTTTTAATCGTTTAAATCCGATCAGTAGTTATGAAGTTATGATTTTTACAAAATTGAGACTTCATTAATCATTATCTCGAGAACCAACAATAGTGGGGGGGGGATGAAATTTTGGTAAAATGTCATGGATATATTGTCCTTTGAAATGCCGATACTGAATAATTTTTTCGAGACAATAAAAAAAAAAACGAGGTGGCTGAGTTGACGTGGAATGTCCCATATATAATCTTCACGACCCTCAATCTATCGACGTGGATGAAATGGTCATACGTCAGAATGTCACAGACAAAAATAATGTACAAGGAAAATAAACCGTGAAATTAGTTAAAAAATAAGACATAAAGAAATCAAAATAATATTGGCATTATAATATAATGATGAAATAATGATATGATATAATATAATATTATATTGATACCATATTATTTATATTTATATTAATATCATTAATTTTGATCAAAGGAACAACTTCTTGATAAAATATTTATTGACAATGAATGTGACGATAATTTTATTGAAAAAAAAGACAATTCGTAACTTAACGTCTCGGATAACATCGCGAAACTAAAAAAAAAAAATCATGAAAACGATAAACATCCGCAATGTTTTCTCGTAATTTTTCCATGCTTCGCAAAGCTTTCACTTTGAGCAAGCCGCCTCAAGAATCCATCGAGAAGCTTTCTCACGGAGTGAGCATCATGAAGAAGGAAAAATTACGAAGATAAAATGTGTAAATTTTCAAAATTCCACCCAACTTTGCTCATTCGTATCATAATATATGAATGATCGAGGGAGTCGAAGAAATTTGTAACGCTGACTTTCGTGATGTACGAAGCTGATGTATTTAGGGCGTTCGTGAGAAAAATATTAAAATTGAACGATACGATTGTATCGATGAAATGTTGATGGTAATTTTTATTTCCTCCTCGTGGTCGTTTCGCATTCTTTTCTTCGTATCACACGTGTCCCGGTGTATTCTCTCGGAGGGGACATAATTCACGCCGACGATAAGCATGGAAAATGATGGCGTGTTTATCGTACGAAACGACACGTGCTGTGTATCATATATTACATGTGCGAAATATGAAATATACATATGGGAGCTTGCCGACGTGCTTCACGCGACAATTTCTCTCTCTCTCTCTCTCTCTCTCTCTCTTGGTGATGGGTTGACGAGAAAAATAAAGCACGCGTGCCAAGCCAGAAAGCACGTTGCTGGTATATATACAGGAGAGATGTTTGCTGCTCTCTCGCACACTCTCGCAGAGTCGAGCGTATTTAACGGCGCACGCAAGTAAGATTTATACTCCAAGACACCGTCAGTCCCCGTAGACTTCCCCGGGATCGTGACTCCATTTTTATTTTTTATCTTTTTTTTTTCCTTTTTTTTTCCGGATCGAGACTCGCGTAGAGATTTTCACAGGCTCTCTTCACTTCAGCCTCGCATACAGTCTCTCTGACCTCGTGTTGTTCGTACACACGTTACGTTTCAATTCCGTATTTCCGTATCTTCAATTTTATTCAAAAAACCATGTTCATTTTGAGAAATTTTGTAATGTTTTACCAATTTTTGGAATTGGCTATTCAAATTCGAATCAACAATCAATACCTGTAGCAATTCATTTTGGACTCATTGATAGCCTTGGAGACTTTGTAAAATTGAAAAAGTAACTATTGTGGTCGAAAAGTGGCGTAGAAAAAAAATTGGAACAAGGTAAGTCGAAAAACGACCTACCGTCGTTTAGGGGATGAGTCATGCTTTCAAATAAGCCAAGAAACACAGACATCGCCAATTTATTGGTTGCCTGACATCGTTTTGAACGAAAAACAATATTTTTCACGTTTTAATTAGATTGGAAACCTAAATCCTCGTTTGTGCGACCTCTAAACTTCAAGCTACAGCGCCCCTCCTTGAACGAGGACCTCTTTAAGGATGTATCGGACGTACCTTCCCAACCAAAAGTGACTTTCGTCGACAATATTGCATACTTCATGATAAGATAAAAAATCGGAAAAAATTCAACCGCAATAAAGACGATAAGAAGATTACTTTTTGATAATAATAATGCCCAAAGGTTATCAATAAATTGTTTAAACAAAACATTGTTTAACATATTTTTAGGGAATGTTTTTTTTGTCATGTGAGATGAATTCGTTGATTTTTCTGACTACACATGAATTTTTAAAAAATTTTCTTATCATTTTGAAATTTCGGTTTTCGGAAATTTGTAAAGGTTGTATTTACGAAACTATTCGTTCAATGCCCTGGATACTTCTTAATTGTAATATACAACATTTTTACGTAGACATATCCAAAATTCACGATTTTTCCTTCATTTTTCAAAATTAAAACATTTTTGAAAACCAAAATTTCAAAATGATAAGAAATTTTTTTTAAAATTCATGTGTAGTCAGAAAAATCAACGAATTCATTTCACGTGTAAAAAAAAAAACTTTACCTAAAAATTTGTTAAACAATGTTTTGTTTAAGCAATTTATTGATAACTTTTTGGCATTATTATTATTCAAAATTAATTTTCTTATCGTCTTTATTGTGGTTGAATTTTTTTCGATTTTTATCTCATCATAAAGTATGCAATATTGTCGACGAAAGTCACTTTTGGTTGGGAAGGTACGTCCAATACATCCTTAATGTCAAAATCTAAAGTTTTGAGTGGTAGGAGCGAAGAAAAAAAAAGTCCATTTTTGACACACCCTAATATATACACACACACACACACACACATAGTTACGTACTTTTGGCTGACTTAAATTCACGATCGAGCTTTTCCAAAACGTTAATCTATACGTCTCGAGACTCTCGCGAATATACGTATAAAAATATTAAGTATTTATACGCTCTCGGGATATTCCGAGCTCGACGGACATACGAATTGAAGTGAGAGCGGCAACATTTAATTTATAATTCACCACTCGCGTGACGATGTGCTTTGGCTCGAGGGGGCACTTAAAAGCCCCGAGGAGGAGTTGACGATAAGTGAGTCGTAAATTTTCTCTCGTCGTGTATGTGCCGATAATTCTCGTTGAGTTGGTCAGTTTATACGTTCGTGTATATCTCTCAGCGAGTATGGGCGACAAAGTAACGATGCCAGAGAGAACGTGAAACAAGCGAGGCACCGGAAACGAGATCGACAAACTTTATACTCTCGAGCTCTTTCACCAAAACCCATTGCATACATACATACATACACATATATATATATGTAGTCTGTTGTTGTTACAATCAACTTGCCAAAAGCCTAGAAAAGTTTTACTTCGTACTCGCGAATATACGTAATAAGGATATAGTCAGGTACATTGAACAATTAGAACAGAGTTTCTCTGGAAAAACGAGAAGATCGAGGAGATTAAGGCAAAGGATAAAATTCTCACTCGAGGATGAGATTAATAATGGTAATAATAAAATCTGGATTATTGATACAATGTTATTTATAAATTAATACCAATTCAGGCTTCTCGAGATGTTAAATTTTGTTGTAAAATAAATAATCACAATATCAGCAGTAATAATAAAAAATACTGATAATACTTATAATTTTCTTCATTTGAGAAAAATTTTATAAATCGATCCCCGCTATTTCATAATAATGACAATTAAAAAATTATCATCGAAGCAATCGCAATTAATTTTGCTTATCCAATTTTTCAGAAACAAACTTGATTTTGACGCAATGAAATTGAAAATTTTCTTTGCAATTTTCTAAATTTCATTCAAAAATCTGTTCTCTAATTAGTTCATTGCTAATTGGTCCATTTTTCCGTTGTCATTATCTTCCTTATTTCATTTGGATCGATAGCGACACTGAAAGTACATAATATATTTGCGACGAACGACGTATTCTAAATCTTCTTCACCATCCTCTCCCACGCGATCAATACTATCTACGATAAATTAAATCGCCTTTGAAATTAATCGTGACAGTGATAAATCTACCCCGAGGCTTTGCACGTGAGTGAGAAAGTTCGTTCTTCGTGAGAGAACGTGCCCGGAGAACGGAGTCTCGAATCGAATATTTTAATATTCTTCGACTCTGCTTCAGGATCTCGGCTTTAGATTTTTTTTTTTTAAATCAATTTTCCAATGACTTTCACCCCTCAAAAAAAAAAAAAAAAAAAAAAAAACTCCCTCGTCGCTGATGCAAATCTCGCATGTGAAAGGATCGAACAATATTTAGGGAAGATGAATTATTTCCCTCGCGCACAGGCGACCGCGAAGTAAAACGAGCTGCATGGAACGAATATCGCAACGGGTTTCCGGTCTCTCGTAAATGCGCTCACGATAATTAATCCCCGGCAAACAACAAAGTTTTATACCCGGTCGGTTCATCGGATTATGCCGATTCGGGGATATTCGTCGGTGGTTACCATGTACTTTGGTCCTTTCATGAATTTACAGTAACTTTAACTCTACCGTTATATCACAGAGTGCACTATATGAAATTTATACTATAATTCATTATTAATGTTCTCCAGTTAAATTTTCGAGAACATACTCAAACGACAAAAAAAAAGATAGAAATTTTAGTCAAATATTTTTTTTTTTGGTCATATACTTGAGTTTGAAAAATGTGCATTAATTCTTGGAGAATTTTGAGACTGAACGAGCCCGGAAAATAATTGAAAAATTGGGATACTTGGTCGGTTGTGGAGTGCCCGATTAGTCTATAAGTGACTAACTTATTTATAAAATTTCCGAAAACTCATGAAGCTGCCGCAAAATGCACGTGTTGCACCCGCTCGATCAATGATATTTTACGACCTTCATAAATCGGGCTATTCGTGAACGAGTTTATACATCCCAGTAATATTCAGAAAAATGGATTATTCCTCAATGCCTGAATAATTCGAAGTTAAAAACTTCTTGGATTTCCCAAAGCTCCTGTAAATAATAATAATAAAATGACGAGGTATTTTTCTCGAAATTTACGAGACTCGATCGTTGCAACAAATTGTCACGTGGTCACATCGTAATTTCAAAGAAAATATCGAAACGCTGAAAAAAAATGTTCATGTTATGCGAAATTTTTTTCTCAAAAAAAAAAAAAAACCCTCGAAAAGAAATGTGCTTGTTGAAATTCTATTTTATTTTTTTCCTTTTTTTTTTTTTAATTCCCATCGGCTCTTTGGTACAATTTATTAATCAAGAATGACAAAAATTCTTTTACAAAATTAGCAGTGATATTTATGAATTAAAGACGAAAAAAATTTGTATCAAACAAAATTCGGCTAAAAAAGAAATCATTACACTTTTGGGAATTTTCGAGGATGTATAATACTTTTGAGGAGGTTGGCTTGTGTATGATGCAATTAGGTGCCATAACGCGTTAAGTAGTTAGAGACCAGCAGTGGGGGGGAGGGGGGGGGGGCTAATATCGTTGGCAAAGTCAGAGAGGTACGTGCTGCTGAATTAAGTGAATTCCCGAATATCGCCAGAGTCTGGTCGAGCTTTAATTTCGTTAATGGACTTTTCGAGAGTGCGAGAGGGTGCGGATAATGCTGAAAATCGTCGTGTTCCCTGGTAGACGAGAGGGGTTAGGTATAGGCGAATGAATACAGGACTCGGGGACGACGCCTCCGGGAGTCAAAAGGGTTTTAGCCGAATTAAAGCGACGGTTAGGTGTGACCTCGGTCGAGAAACCTTCGGGACCACCTGGCACGCAAATAAGGATTAATTAAGCACATTGAGCCCTTTGCTAAGACCGTGTGCTTCTGCTGCTACTGTCGCTGCCATTAATTCGATATCCTCACCAGCCAAAAGCCTCAAACACTTCTCTCTCTCTCTCTCTTCAGTTTTTAAGATCCGTTTCCATGCATACTTATTTAATCATGTAGATATAAATACTCAAATGAACGGTTAGTGGGAACGATTTGATCTCGCATTTGTTACCTCAGCATATACAATGAAATATAAATATTTCATTGTATATGCTTAGTCGCTCTTTAATACTATTGTATTGTATTATCATTTTTTGTTATTTATTATGATTTAAACTACTCATATATTCTCGTTTACTCGTGTATTTCATTCGTATGTTCAACGTCTACTCTGGTAATTCATTCTTATGTACTACGTATTTACTCATGTATTCATTCTTGCCAATGGCTTGCCAAGGCATATTAAACTACCAATCAATCAATCAATCAATCTCTCTCTCTCTCTCTCTCTCTCTTTCTCATATATAGATACATTCCAGAGCTATATAATTACATTCATTCATTCATTCATTCATTCATTCTCTCTCTCGCTTTCTCTCTCTCATCTTCGGTTCTGTGGCTAAGCTGTGCGAGCAACTTTTTTCCCTCTCTCAATCGAATTTTTTCCGATTTTTACCTCATCATAAAGTATGCAATATTGTCGTCGAAAGTCACTGTTGGTTGGGAAGGTACGTCCGATACATCCTTAAAGTTTATATGATAAATACTTGATTTTTTAAAATCTTTATTTATATAAAAAGTATTGGTGAAAATTAGTTTGGCCCGAAACTTTTGCACACAACTAACCCCCCCCCCCCCCCCCCCGTAAAGATTTCGCTTCACTAAAAAACGTCAATCATTTAACTTCGAGTCACCTTCGAGTCGATAAAACGTTTTTATTTTTGCTCATAAAGCTACAATTTCTCACACGTCAAATATCGCGAAAGTATATCGATGTATGAAGCATTTCGTTTTACGACTCTCTCGATTCACAAGCCACGGATAATAAAGTAGATGGGTATACATGTATATGACATTTGTGTATACGATAGAGGAGATATCGAGGGATGCAGGATGAAAGAGATTCTCGCGTGCGAACTGGGTCGTCCCCGCACGAAAACCGAGTTCCCACTGGGGCGTTAAGGCGAAGAACAAGAAGAGGACGAAAAAGATTTCGGGACGATGTATAAGGGGGTGGAGGGGGGGGGGGGGGGTAGAGGATAAAGTAGAACGAGAGTTTTAGAATGAAAAAGAATTCAGAGACGTCGGAAGCACTCAGGGACTAGATGGATATCCGATTCGCGAATCCCGCGGGCCCATTTCACTCGTGGAATCTACAGAACAGTTCATTCGACAACTCTTGCTCTGTATATCTTCTTTTTTCTCCCCCTATATCTTATACATTCCACTATATCTTATTCAACCAAAGCTGCTTCGGTGAAACATTGTTCATATGGATTTACAGACGAGGCTCGATGCTCAATGATCAAAGACATTTCCTGATGTCTCTTTTTTTAATTTAAAACGAAAAATTCTATTGGTGACGATTCGAAGGTGATTCAGAATTTATTTAATTTTGGTATAGGTACAAGAATTAAAGAAAAAGGTTTCATTTTAGAAACTTGCACATCGCTTCCTCATTTTTTTTAATCTCGACCACGAAGCTCGCTCTGTTAGGTTTTCAATTTTGGCTTCCTCATAGGGGAATCTTTTTGGTCGAGATAAAATTATGAGGAAATAATGTGAAAGTTTTTAATTTGCATGATTTTTTCGCAAAATCGAATTCAATATTTGAAATTTTTTACCGTTGTTCAAAGTAATTTCATGTTAACAACATCAAAAGTGCAGAAAGCTTGTCTATCAAATTTCGGCTAAATCAATATCGCTGAACAAATAACAATTTTACTCACATCGTCAAGGGATCTTATGATGTAGAGTGACACATTTTAACGAATATTAACTGACACATTTTAACGAAGATTAACTGACACATTTTAACGAAGATTAACTGACACATTTTAACGAAGATTAGTGTCCCCTGGTTTTTTCATTTGTGGCAAGTGCCCGGCGCGATATTAGCAAATTTACGAAAGTCAGAGGAACCATATCGTTTTTCATAAACATTCGAAAATTTAAAATTATAAGAAATCTCAGGCTCTTTGATTAATATTTTCAATACACAACACCGAAAATTGTTGTTCTCTGGCTTGTTCATGTGTAAGTTGCTGGCTTGATAGTGATGGATTCCCGAAAGCTTCAGCGAACATATAATTTTCCATGAAAATTCAAAATTTCACATAATTTCGAGTTGTCGAAAAAAATGTAATCCCATTTATCGGTTATTTTCAAACTCAATACCGAACATCAGTATCCCCTCTGGCTCATTTATGTGGAAAGTGCTGGCTCGGTAGTGGTAAATTCACAAATGTCAGAGTTAAGGGAGGTTTCTACTTTGTTTGGCCAAAAAATGTTCGATTTTTCACCAATTTTTTATGCGAAAATATTAAATATAGAATTTTAATATTTTGTATGTTTATTAAGCGGTCTTGATTGAATATAATAATATCTTTTAAAGTTTGCAAAAATATGTGGGAGGAGGCACGTATGTCGGTAAGCCGGCGATGATATTCTTTGCTTGCGGAAGTCCCAAGTCCTGGACAGGTGATCCGAAGCAAAAAAATCTAACATATTTTTACTTTGTACAATATTGTGTATAAGTTGAACTGGAATGAAGAAGAAATATTGAAAAATAAAAAAAAAAGTGAGCGATCGAAGGGGAAGTTTGGTTTTTTGCCAATAATTTTTGCAGTTTTTCGTTCATAAAATAAAAACGTTTAAATATTTTCGGATAATTCTAGTTCAACTAATACACAATATTGTACAAAGTAAAAATATGTTTCATTTTTTTGCTTCGGATAACCCGTCCAGGACTTAAGACTTCCGCAAGCGAATAATATCATCGTCAACGCACCGACATACGTGGCTTCTCCCACTCCCAATACCATGTTTTGTCAAACTTTAAAAGATATTATCATGTTCAATAAAGACCGGTTAGTAAATATACGAAATATCAAAATTCTATATTTAATATTTTTCACATAAAAAATTGGTGAAAAATTGAACATTTTCTGGCCCAATAAAGTAGAAACCTTTATATTGAACTACTATTTAAACTACTTAAATTACTCAAACTACCATTTATATTCAAACCCTTAAACTACCATTTTCTATAAAAATTCAAAAAATTCAAAATCTCATAAAATCTAAAATTATTGAGCAATTTTCACAAGAGCTATAAAAAAAAAAATCAGAAGAGCTTTCTGCCCTACTTATGTGCGAAATTTGAGCACGATTGCTCAAGGCATTCACCAGATTTGAATTTTCCAAAATACATACTTACGTCCAGACTTTTTTTCTAAGTGTGATTTCTTGCCTATTTTCAACATTTCAAGCACTCTGGCATGAAAAATTCGAAAAAAAATGTCTCAATGAAAACACGAAAAGCTCTGTGGGCTCACGTAGATGAATTATATAGTAGATGTGAGGGTGTGATTAATTTCTTTTAATTGTGGCCATGACTGTCGTCTTGGATTCAATATTATTGTCGATTCCACTGAGCGATCTACTTAGCGAATCGATCTCATGAATTATCAATGCTCCATCATCAAAGTAGTCATTTGCTCGACGATATTCTATATTCAAATTTATTCATGATCTCGACCCGCTCCCTTCCATCATACTTATTCGAATAAAAAAAAAAAAAAAAAAAAAACTGCATAGAAAACAAGAAAGTGAAAGAATAAAATAAAATACCGCTACTGGGGAAAAAAAAACATTCGTGCCACTTTTTAATTTCCTGTTTTTCCAATTGTCGAGTCCATGCATTTGTCTTTTTTTTTTCGTCGTTTCTTTAATCCTGAAATACCTCGGGTGATTTTACAGCGGTGCGCAAAAAATTCAAAGCGTTTCGCATCGCCACAACTTTGAACGAGAAGATAAAATGAAAGTAAAGGGGGATCGAGAGGTGAGGGGAGGGGGGGGGGGGCGAAAAAAACGAAGAAGAAAATTGTCGTGGGGAGACGAAGGTGTCGTGGTGGCAGTAAGCTCTCGAGGAAAGAAACGAGAACAAGAGCGATAGATATAAAGAGAAAGAGAGATAGAGAGAGAGAGAGGAGAGGAAATGATGGCGAAAAGTCAAAGGAGGAGGCAATCGGGAAACCGCCGGAAAGATGCCTGGGTGAAAGGAATAGGAGTTCCGGTGTTTTCGACGAGGTATACGAAACGTCGTGTCCGCATCTTCTCCGCTCTTATTTTTCCACTCCTTTTTGTTTCCGTCCTTCTGGATCTATAAGCGCGCACCCTCTTGTTGGATATAAATGTATATATATATCTGTATATACGTATGTATCAACGAGAGGTGAAACTCGTACGATTTTACGAGGAGTGGCTCGTTAATTTCCTCATATACTTTTGTCTCTCTCTCTCTCTCTCTCTGTCTCTCTCGTCCCATTTTTCTCCTCGTTGCCTTCGTTATTTTACTTCTTCCTCTCCCAAGTTTGTCTTTCAACCTCGTTTTCTCGTTCCTACGAACACATCTCATTGTTTTAGCCACAGAGTAAAAGAGAGAGAGAGAGAGAGAGAGAAGAGAGAAGAGAGAGAGAGAGAGAGAGAGAGAGAGAGAGAGAGAGAGAGAGAGAGAGAAATGGGACAGAGCCGGAAGTCGCGAACAAAAGTCTCACCCTCTGCCCGGTAATTAACGAAGCGCTCTCGCTGGTTCTCTTGGGTGAAACCTCTGACCTGACATATAGCTAACCCCCTCCCATGCTGTTTTATCCTGAAGAACATTCGTGTGTTCTTCCTTCTTCTCGCCTCATGCTGAAAGAGATCTCTCTAGCTCGTTGCTCTGTTGAGTGGTGTGAACCGAACTTTGTCGAGAGAAGAGAAATTGAGATTACGACATATATATATATATATATATATATATATATGTTTGTGTGTGTATGAAAAAAAAGAACTAGACGATTGAGTACACCCGATTCCTATTATAGCGTGGAAAGATCGATCTTAGACCGCGTCAGAGTTAAGATTTCTATCGCGACCTCTTGACCTTTCGCAGACGACTTTTCATTGATAAATAATTGATACCGAATAATTTATCGTGTTTCCAATATATAACTATATATATATATGTGATAGAAATTCGTACCTGAGCAGCTACCATTCCCTCTTTTAGTCGTCTGAGATCCGTATGGCTCCAGGCACTTCGGGCCCAAGGATGAGTCTCGCGCAGATCGTCAAACCTGAAGTCTCGTAGCTGATTCTTCAGGAATTTTCGTATGTTCCACGGTAGATCGTTGTGCCTGAGAGATAACAGTAAAAAAAAAACAAGAATTTTTAAACTCTCACTTTGTTCAATGTTCGAGCATATACTCGATATGATATCCTTGAAATCTCAAAATTCACGATAACGACGAAAAAGTTAGCGTAAAATCGTGGATTAAAAAAATTTAACGATCGTCATAAAGCTTGGAAACTTGATATAAAAATTATCCGATTTTTTTCCTCGTCAAATTAGCTCTTGCAGTCGATAAACTTTTTTATTTTATGCTCCAGCGACTGTCCTTGAAAATGTGTAAACTTGAGATTTTTGGTGCTTGAAAATTTGTATCGTTGAGAGAGTTTTTACGATAACATGGACAGCAAGTTTAAGGGGGAAAAAAAACAAGTCCATGAAAAAGAAGTCGGCGTCTTCGTGACTCTCGTTTCGGGGAAACGAGGAAAAAGGGAAGAAGAAGAAGAAGAAGAAGAAAAAATTAAGACCCTGAAATTTACAATCCTGCACCAATTCCTCGGGGATTCGCACGAAGCACCGAGAAAAATCTTTTTCATCCTTCGTGCTGCGACCTCGCTTGAATTTGCCTCGTAAAAATTACAAGTTTGTCGCTCTTGCGGCCGGATTTTGCGGCTATCCTCGGGATTTAATCCACCGAGTTATTCTCTTTCTTTCTGCTATTTAGTATGTAGTACAATGTACGAAAATATCACAACAAAGTTTCCTTAAGGAGGTACGACTAGTATGAAGAATCCAACTGACGGACTTGAATTTTTTATATGTTTTTGCCGAATACTTTATGCGCCTATTGCCAAAATTTGAGCTATATTAACCGTTTAGTTTATTCGTAATAAAATTACAAAGTCGAGCAGTTTGAGTTACTAAAGCACGTCGTCTTATGGAGACGGTTAACCGGAAGTGCTGTGATCACGGTTTTGCTGCTCACGTATCCAACTACACCCGTTGAAAAACTGAAACTTGATAGATTAGATATAATAGATAATGTAAAAAATTGAAAAATTACTCTTCACCGTGTAGTTCTGGCACTACATCATAAAAAAGTTTCAATTTCCGGTTGTAAATGGTCAGAACGATCAAATAGCACCCACAGACTTAGCAACGTCGCGAGTAACAGCTGATGGGTTTCGGCGAACATAACCTAGCTTTGTTTTGATATTAGCAACGAAGATAGAGTCATCTTCGTTGGTCACGTATACCAACTTATAGCATCGCCAATGCGACGTTGCCAAGTGTTTACTTCAAATTCCATCGTGTTATTTATGGAGTTTTATTATTTATCACGTATCAATTATATGTTTAATTATCATTCTACCGATCGTATTAATTCCACTGAGGTAATTCAAGTCTATTTTAACAGGTTTTCGGCTGATTTTTTAAAATGTTTTTTAGTCCGTTTTTGTGGTAGACATGTCATTATTATTATGATGGAGACTACTATCGAGTCGTTGACAATCTAATTTTTCAGTTTTTATTAGTTCATGCGCAATAAATTAATCATTTACCACAAAATTTTTCACATTATAATCGATAATATGAATAATCAACGCAAATAAACATAAATCAGAACAACTGTGGGTAAAATAAATTTAGACTTTTTTTTGACTCCAAAGAACTAGTCGTACCTCCTTAACTCTCGCTGCTGTAAAGGATAGTGCCAGTACAGTCGGACCTCGTGCACTGATCGAACTCGAGCACAGGAGCCTCGGGCACTGATCGCGAAAGACCTAACCTTCTAACTGACCAATGAGAATAAAGAACCAGGCCCGTACGTATATCGGGACCCTCCACTCATTGAAATTATACATTTTTTTGCTCGTGGGGGGTTCTATATTGTAGCGGCACTGTGGATTCCCCGCAGTGCTGCTACAACATAGAAGTCCGAGTAACAGCTGACGTCAGTGCCCGAGGTTTGATTATAGTAAATTATAGTACGACGTATAGTCTTTGGCGATTCGTTGAAAAATTACACCATCAAATATGTGTACGAAAGTTAATTATCGTTAAAGCAAATGAATTTTTGCAAATGAAGCTATTTTTTGTTTCGAGATGATTGGAAAAAAAATATTTTTTTTTAACGACAATGCAAAGAGAGAAAATAAAATCATTGAATTTCTTTCAGGACTAAAAAAATATTTCTGGTCGTAAAAATGCTCAGATAGTAGGAAGAATTATTGCAGTATGCATCGATATTTGTGATTAAAACTCGCACTTTTGGGGCAGTTGCCAGCGTGCTCGCCTCTGAACCAGAGCATCGTGAGGTTGACAGTTCGATTCCCAGTCTCGTAGTTTTGTCGAGAATAAAAAAAATGGGTTTAACAAAGCTTCGTATGTATAAATGAGACGTGAGCCCGTATCAGTATGTATTCTATCATACTGATACGGGCTCACGTCTCATTTATACATTCGAAGCTTTGCTGTGGTTCATGATTACATTCTCGGCGAAAGGTGACGTAGCTCCGGGGCCAAGAAGCAAACCTGATTACGGCTGTATCAGCACAGGTTTATAGCACTTTTCCAAACAGGGAATTTTTTCAAATAAAGACGGAAGTCGGTTCTGGCCACGTAGGGTGAGGGGCTGCGATGGGCAAAATGTCTGCGAGCGAGGGGAAATGCAATTCAAAAAACAAGTATTAGCCCAAAAAAAATTAACGACTAAACGATAAATATTTAAATCTACGTTTTCATGAAATTTTACGATTCCTTTCTATTCTCGTTAATATCCTTAATTGTCATGAACGTGAAAAATGCATGAGATCAAAAAGAAGCATCTTGATGAGATCTACAACTTTGGCAGAGAGATATTTCTTCGAGAAACACGTATTCTTAGAGATATTCAACAAAAACGGATGTTAATTTCCGAAAAAAACGCTTCACAAGTCGTAAAAACAGAGTTTTAGGTCTGAGCTTTTTTATTTCAGTTTTAAAGATATTTTGAAAAAATTTGGTCATGGAATTCTCAATATCTTAGTTACTTTCAAATTCGAAAATTCAGAACCACCCAAATATTACGATGATTTCTCTAATACGGTATTCAGCTTTGAATTCGGTGTAAAAAGTTAAGCAAGAAATACATTTTCAGCCCTGCATGATATTTCCATCACCTAGCTGAAAACGACGTCTTAACTTTGTTATTTTGCATCTTAATGTTTTACAATCCAGGCAACAAAATCTCTCGTCTGAAATTCTCTCGACGATAAAAATCGTCTCGCTGTTGGTGGAATATCTCATGCGCATACACATCATGTTTGTTTTGAATTTTCTATTCGAAAGTTTCGTTCCATAAACTTGTATTGGGTTTTTGGTGGTTTATTAGAATTTCACCTCGACAAAACTTCTAGAAAGAATCAGAAGGGAAAAAAGCGTGGAGAATATAACGTAGAAAAGTCGAAGCTTGCAAAAAGATTGCAAGCTCTCTCTCTCTCTCTCTCTCTCTCACACACATACACATGTACATTTTCATCGAGTCATATTTCACATACACACACACACAGACTCTCTCTGTCCTAAAAACCAAAAACTCTTTGGTTGGCGCTTACAAGGAAGTAAAAATCGTGCACATTTCCCCCAGGCTGGTACGACCCCTCTCCCTGTGCCTTTCCTTTCATCTGACGTATTGTCCTTATCGCCCACGCACTTTCGTCAAACACTCGAGCGAGAACATCCTTGCGTGACTCTTTATCTCTGCTAGCAAACAAAAAGATGCGAGCGTCATCCGTTACAGCGTTCAATCGTCTGGATCACATCCTTTTGTTTGCCGAGCAATCGATGCGTATCTATGCACGAATGGGAAAAATACTTTTCGTTCACGAACGCCTTGAAAGAATTTCCCAGCACATATGCCTGCCGCAAAGAAGCTTTTTCCTGTTAAGGGGCTTTGCGCGAGAGTGGCGAGTGGCTGAATTTTCGTGAAACTTTGTTTCCCCGTACTCGAGGAACGAAGGGAGAAAAGTTTGTCATTTTGTATTAACGCGAGAGTCCCCTCGTATGGGGGATGCAGTCGCTCTTCTCTCTCTCTGGACGCAGAAGTTGCGTCAAAAGGGCTTGTATCTAGACGAGATAGCCGTGTAAGTTTGTCGTATATGCGCGTACTTTTGGACGCAGAAGAGCCAGAGGTATAACGGAAGTACGTTGTACTTGTTTGCACGACGTTCTTGTTGCTCTACTGAACTTGAATAACGAGAATGAATGGAGAAGTCTATAATATACTCATGCGAGACCGGGATAAAAGGGGAACTTCAGCCGAAAATTTAAAATTTTCACATGTAATACCACGCGGGCTTCAAAATTATCGGGTATTTCCCGATGAGTTTGTTGCAAACAAATTAAGGTGTCAAGTTTTTCGGAAAAACTTGATTACTCGGTGTAAAAAGTTAAGCAAGAAATACATTTTCAGCCCTGCATGACATTTCCATCACCTAGCTGAACCCTCCCCTTAATAAACAACGAGCATAAACAAAATGACACCTTACTTGACACAAACTTGAAAAGTTTTTCTGAAAAACTTGACGACTTTGTTTGCAGTGAACCTTGAGGGAAGTACTCGATTAATTTTGAAGCTCGAGTGGTATTCGGGGGATTATTTTTCCATCCAAATTTCGGCCGAAGGAATTGCACTATGAAACAAAATCCACAGTTAAGAATTTACTCATTATTTATCAAAACTTTTCAATTGGCACAATGGGTTTCGATCTGTCAGATTCGATGAAGGGTTAATTGGATTGGAAAAACCTTTTGTTTTTTATATATAGGCAACATGAAAAATTGACAGTGAAATTATCAAAAGTTATCAGTTAAACATACACCGCTATACAAAATAACGTCGAATGGTGCAATTCTATTGGCGGAAATTTGGATGGGAAAAATAAACAATAAAAAATGTTTGTTGCTCAAAAATTTAGTTTCTAACAACGTTTTCTTCGAAGAAAGAAGATTTTTTTTTCTCAAAAATCTTTTTTTTTGAGTATTAATAGTTTTTTTTTCTCAAAAAATGCCTTTAAAATTTTTTTTTTTGAGAGACGGGTTGTCACATATGAATTGCCAATCTGTGACTTCTAACTAAAAGCATTCTATCGTGAATCGTGACTCCTCCGGTGATTTTGAATTCTGAGCTTAAAATGATACATTGGGGAAAAGTGGGCAACAATGCCAAAAATGACACTTTTGTCAAAATGGAAGTAAGCATTGTACGTAAAAACACTAAAGGTCTTTCGAACAAAAAACATGGAATAAAATTAGGTTAACAAAGTCTCATTTTTATTTAATAAAAATTTACTTTTGTCCTACATCTAAAACGTTTCAAAACAATGCGATTTTTAATTTACTAAAACAAAGAAACAATGAAAAGCGAGGCGTGAGCGCGAGCACTCGACAGAATCGCGGAGGAAGGTGTCTCATCTGCGACGGAGCTTTTATTATTAGAAGTCACCGATTAGCCAATAATTATCGCTGACGACTCATTTCTAAAAAAAAAAAGTTTTCAAGAAAAAAATAATTTTACTTGGAAAAAAGTTTTTCAAAGGAAACCAAAATTTTTTGGAAAAAAATATCAACACATATTTTTTTGGAAATACGTATATTACACGAAATACGTGTATTTCGGTAATACGTACATATATTACTCTTGTAACGTGTGTGTTTTTTTAAAAGGGCGTAAGTCACTGAGGGAATTTCGTGAAGTCACGAAAAAGGTTGGAGAACTTAATTAGTGAAAAAAAAACGTAGTTTTCGAAAATTCGAATAACATAAATTTATCGCGAACCTCTTGATTTCCTTACTGTACTCAAATTCTTACAGATTTTCATTTCACTGCGATGCATTAAGAAAATACAGCATAAGTTTTAAGTCACTAGGACTCTAGGACTAGGACACTAGGTTGAATGATGAATCGGCTATGAATCAACACTAGGTTGAATAGCCGATTCATCATTCAGACCCTTCGATACGAGAAAAAAACGAATTTTCGAAAATTTTTTGACGAAAAAAGTATTCGGAATTGGTCAATGATTTCTATATAAATATTCTCGACGTTGCTGACTCCCCATTTTAATATTTCAGTGCATGATACTGGAGCCTGATTTAGAGACCTGAGAAACCTTGAGATACCGATTTATAGTGAAATAAAAAATTGTTTTTAATTTTGAGACACCATATTCGATCCACCAATTTTTTTTTGCAATCATAACATCAGTTTAAGACTCAGTGAGCTCAAAAACTTCGATATATGTATCTATGTACTGGATCGTTACCTTTTTTTACTATTGAAGTCTAACGATTTTTGAGTACCCTGATCCACCATATTGGATCCGTCATTTTTTATTTTGAAAATATAATTTGAAATTCAAACTGATCGATTTCGAATGCTTACAATAATCTGCGAAAAATCAAATCGTGTTAGTCTGGGCATGATTTTTTCATGATGCTCATACATGCATCACTGAACATGAAGAGTTAACCCCTTAATGTTGAGCTAGAAATGCGTTTGTCATTCATGTTTGAGTGAGTCACTTGGGAAATTCAACAAAAGTTTATGCGGCAAGTCGATTGCAACTACCGGTGAATTTATTCAGTGCTAATTTCGTTTGTTCGATTCAAATAGTAATCGAGAGAAAACGATGTATATATACGCGTTTGGATATATGCAAGTGTCAACGCCCAACTTCTGTTCGACCCTTCGTATAAACTTGCGCTCCATGTTTTCCTCGTTCTGGTCGTACCCAGTCCACGTGATCGTTTCTTGTCTTCTCGATAACTAGACTATGTATATATAGACATATATATATATACTATATACCCTTCCATATATGCTCACTGAAAGCACGTGAAGATGTTCCTTGAATGCTGATGCGATTTTCTCATGACGATTATATCGCACAAGTCCTTTCGTACATACATATCTCAATGAACTAATGAATTCAAGTTTGCTTGTAACCAATGTCAAATTTATTAACTCGTCTTGTGTCTCTTTGCATAAAATAAAAAATATTTTTTTTTCCAAATTATTGTAAATCCGATTGAGCACTCACAAAAGTAATTTCAAACATTTTCGAACTCTGCTGCAAATTAAAAAGAATTTGGACTGAATTATAAGTGAAAGTCTATTAAAACAAAAGTAAGTAGTGTTTTTTTTTTTTTTTTTTCAAATTTGTACCTGCATTTATAGTTTAGTTTATTTTTTTTTCCTGTTTTTAGCTGTTCTAAAATTTTTTAGCTACACTTTCAAGGACATTTTTCTCCAATTTTGAGGACCCTGCTTTCACAGTACACTACGACCTCGATTTAACGGCCAGTGGCGGGACCGGCTCCGCATCGCACCTTGTTAAATCGAGGTAGCGTATGCCCGCCCATGCTGTATCTGCGCATCGGCACTCCGTGCTACGGGCCTGATCGGGGAGACTTTAAGCGTCCCCCACCATCTCCCACCACGCGAAAAATCGATCGATAAGTGCGACATGGTGGGGACTGTCTATTCAATCGAGGACCATTAAATCGAGGTCCTAGTGTACTTTGAGGACAGCTGCATTTGTAGTTTAGTTTAATTTTTTGTCTATTTTTAGCTGTTCCAAAATTTTTTAGCTACACTTCCAAGGACATTTTTTTTTCAATTTTGAGGACTCTGCTTTCAATACCTTTTAATTTTTTACATCATAATTACATCGACTCAATATATTTATGAGAGTAATTTTTTTTTTCAAATTTCAAATTTATCGCGATGTAGAAAACGTTATGAAATCAAATGTTTCATTCTGACGGTATAAAAATCATTATTATTTAAAAAGTATGGTTCCATTTCAATATTTGATGAGAAACGTATTAAAAAAAAAAAATGAAAGTTCGACCCACACTGGTCATTTCCGAGCCCAAATAATCTGTGATACAGTCACAAATACGATTCGTTCTCTCCGGCTGGTTTTCAACTGTTCGCAGCTTATTCTCACTTTCAAATGTATTTTCCTGGCTCTCCGAATTCACTAAAACAGGTCGACTATCCCAGCATCTCATACATATGCATGTGCGAACACACGCACAGAATTTTCAACGTTTTTGATTAGTCATGAACGAGAGAGCCGGACAACATAAAATATACATATAATATTTTATACTCTCCGAGTACAATATCTACTCTCTATTTCGTGCAATTTCGTACGTGGTGTGAACGACGAGGCGTTCTCTGGAGTGTCCTATTAAAATCCTACCTCTTCTCTCTCTCTCTCTCTCCCTTTCTCTTATTCTGTGTTCGCATTCAATACCCGAGTTAATTCTGCAATCTCACTCCATGGCCAAATCCTTTGCCAAATCTTCATAGCCCATAATATTGCAGGGAATTTCACATTTGAGTTGATAAATTTTCATCTCGTCCATTCTGGACGTTTACGTTTCTCGTATTTTCCTCTCGAGCAGCACACCTTTTTGGTCGATAAAAATGTTAAATGTCACAAATTCCAAAAAGTAAGGCAAAATAAAATAAAATTTTAATAAAAACAATGGGAAAAGACGTAATTTTTTGAAAGTATAGTAAGGGATGTTGAATTTAAAAAATACGATGAAATTCACGAATTTTGCTCAATTTTTTTTAGATAATCAGACTCAGCTCAAATTTGTGTACAATTTAATAAAAACTTTGTTTAGCACGAAATAAGTTAATTTATCTTGGTCTAACGTTGCAATTTGATATCCATTAGTGATATATAGTGAGTTGTATATATACGCGACTACACGTGTACAAAGGGAGCCAGCGCTTCGTCGCCCCGGAGCGGATTTGTACTACTGTGTGCACTTTGTCTGCTTTCGTGTATAGCCAGCGGTTGAAGCTCACCACTGCCAAATGCCTCTCCATCGTCCTATTATTCACGATAGCTAAAGGGTTTCGTATATAGGTATAAAATGCACAAATGTACACTTATATATGTATATATATATATATATGTATATGCCACATAGTGCATAAAGGTATGATCACTTCGTAGCTTCGCTTGAGAGCACGGTTACCTCGCGAAATCTCTCTGACTCTGCGGTTAAAATATATTGCCATTACTAATGCGACCCAAAATGTTATCGGTGGTAGAATATTTCATAGTTTACTTTGAAGAGAGACAGATATGCATCTTAAAATTAATAACCCTACCGGAGTTATAATGAATAAAAAAAAAACAATCAAATTAATAATAAAAAAATAATAAAAGCCTGCAAATGATAAATTTTTACATTGCTTCCTTTTTGTTTCATTTTCCTCACAAAGATCCCTCTATGAGCAAGTGAATTTTCCAAATTTGGCTTCGAGTTTGCTACCTTCGAGAAAAATAAAACAATGAGGTAGCAATGTGAAAGTTTCGAATATTGCACGCTTTTTTTTTATCTGAATTCGATTTCAACTACGATACAGTAACGAGGACAAATTTTTTAATGACATTTGAAACTATAACGGTAATGTGAAAATTTCAAAATTTTCTGCAATCCTAATCCCTCAATCGATTCTTGCCAAATGCCCAATCGTAATTGTGACTAAAAGTCTATTTGCTAAAAAAAAAAAAACTTTTGGCTCATTAGTAAAAAATTTGTGGAAATTGGAGCTATCAGAGATTTTTTTGTGTATCAAAATTATAAAAAATGTTGACCCCTTAAGCGATTTTTGTCAATCTCAGTGCGACGTATCCTTGTCCCATAACCTTTGAATATAAAAACTTTTGGCTCGAAAATCCCTCGAGGTAAGAAATTGCAAAACAATCAGAAAAATATTGCAGTAAACAAAGGTGGGCCTATCTGTGTACCAAGTGTCAGTTTGTTCAATTAGTTCTCAAGTAGTTCTCTGGATAGATGGATTTGATTTTTTCGAGGCCTGGGCGTACATTCACATATCACATACGCACATCATGCACCCCGACCTTTTTTCTAAAACTGATTTATCGATATTTTGGGACATTTTGAGTATACTGGCATAAAAATCTCTATTTTTTTTTTTAGCAAACAAAGCTTCCTCTGTGAGGCAGAAAAAATTGAATAATAATTATGTTATATTAATTGTGAGAAAAATAATAATAAATCATAACAGCAGTATAAAAAAAGTTATGGGTTTTATAAAAGTTGTATGCATCATTTGAGCCAATTTTGTGGGAGCTCATACACTCAACTCAAGCAGACAGTTTATTTGAGCAATTATTCATCGACCCTTTTTCTTGTGTTTTTCGAAAAAAAAGACCAGGAAATTGGAAATTTGAGAATAAAACGTACAGATCTTAGGATCTCAATATTTCTTGCTTTTTTTTTTGGGGGAATTCGATTAACGCAAAGTTGGTGCATCCTCAATGAATTCGATTGATTTTTATCCTCCTGGTCTAAAAATGCGATGAGCAATATTTATATAGACATGCAATATTGTACGAAAGTTTCTTGGTGTATGAGCGACGAGCTTGATTCGCACGACCGTGCGATATGCATATGAATGGAACATTCCGTTTGCCATGGTGCGCCTGTTAACACACACACACACACACACACATATTTATATATATATATATATATATACATATACATATATGAGTGCACAGCCAGGCCGTCACACGAAAATGCAAATGCGTGACTTCCGGTGCGCGGGACCGTCGTGGGTTCGTGCACCTTCGGTCTATTCTTTCGCCTCCCCTTATCCACTTTCCCTTTACTCGGCCGTTTGTAGTTACGAAAACGAGACGAGAATTTGGGCCTATCGTGTGTCCGCATTGCTCCCTCTCCGATTTACCGCAGTTAGCCACCCCAAAAATCACATTTGGTCAACATGAGATATTACCCAAGGGCTTAAGTGTGCCTGGCCGAGCGTGCAGGTATCCCCCTGATCGACGAGTCAGACCGAGGGAGAATGCAGAAATTTTATTATTAAAGTATACAAGCGGGGTGTGATGTATGCACGACGTGGGATTATGTGGTCTGGGATACGAAGTGATGTGGTCGCCGGGGTCTCGGAGGGACGGTGAAAACCGATTAACCCTCCGGGGTGGTTTTCGGGGGAAAAAAAGAATTCATACAGTTCATCGGGACAGGGGAGAGAGAGCGAGGAAGAAAGTGGTCCGGGTCCGTCAATGTCAGACCTGAACAATTTAGTGCTAGTACATTTGATCGAAGGAAAATACAAATTGATTTATTTAGTCTTCATTTTTATAAAGAATGGTTTTCATTTTTTTTTTAATTATTAAAAGCTGGCGATAGTTGAATTTTAAGGACGATCGTATCACTCACAGATGTTAGCTTGACAGAAGCCAAGGTAAAGGATTTTTTGGGGGAAAAAATTTTTGAGGGAAATTCTATTTTGCCTTGTCTCTTGATTTTCAGACCATCCTCGAATAACTTCCGCCAATCCTTTACGGTTCTTTTAAACAATGACGTAAAAAATTTCCCCATCAACAAAGAGCGGTGAAACGACTCTCGTCACAATCTACGAAAACCAAAAGGAAAAAGTCTTTTCGTACAAAGTTTTCGCGAGCTTCTTCGATTCTTATATACCCCATTGAATGGTATATGAACGCGATTTTCCATTCCCAATATGCATGAAGCTCCCCGGGAATCAAATTATACCGTGGGCACAAGAGCTCCGAGAGAGCTGGCAGCTGAGAATCAGTGGATGTGTATAACTGAAGCTAGAAAACGTGGCGCATTAACTAGAGCAGGAAGTTTCGTATCTCGTATAGTCGTCGATGTACAGAGAGCGTTTTCGCAATGTCGTATTGCAGTATGTATGTGTGTGTGTGTGTGTGTGTGTGTGTGTGTTTTTGAGAGGGAAATACTCCTCGGAGACTCTGCCAACGTTTACGGATAGCATCTTTGGTCGTACGAAAGCTCAGAATGTTGGATTGCCTTAAATGAAGCTCCTGTAACCAAAGCTATATATATATATATATATATATATATATGTGTAGAATGAACGTGGCAACAGCTCGACCATTTACTTCGTCGACCCTTTCCACAGACGAAGAATCTCCGGTTCCATTTTGTCTCAGTCGTCGTCGTCGTCGTCGTCTTCATCGTCCACCCTCTCATTCGAGCAAAGTCCTCTCTCCCTCATCACGGTTAGTTAGAAATTATTCCGTTGATCTTTGCCGCTACTTATCGCTTTGACTGGTGGTACATGATTCTACCGGAGCTTTCTTGATGGCTATGATTCGCACAGCCGGAGTGGATAAAGCCCGGGCTTTATTCACTCTCAGAGACAGGGTCAAAGTGCGATTAACCGCAGTTGACTGGAAAACTCGAAAGCTCATATGGATCCCTGATCTCAGGCCTGGACGTAAATTTACGAGAAGCCACGAGTGTGCTTCGAGGTGATCGTAGATTGATTTTTTTCTTCTTTTATGGAATATAAAGAAAGGCTATTTTTTTTATTTTTTTATTAGGGATATGAAATTGATAGCATATGTGCTCCAGGGTGGAGGAATCTTCATAAAACTTGGGAGGGAAAAAAAGCATCAAGCTTCTATGATCGTTGGAATGATGGTACGAGGGAGAGTTTTTATGAGTTTTAGGTACGTGATATTTGTTTTATTTTACTTAGAACATCTTGTGCGATTTCATTGATAATTGTCTTTGATTTGGGCCATCTTCGATGGTTAGATGATTTACACGATTACTCGGTACCTTTTACATTATTACACGGTACATTGGGGAAGGTTGATACGTATATTAAGTATGTTCTATCATACTGATCCAAGTTTCGATCCCTTCTGTTACGAGGGGTAAGTGGAACAGGACGTTTTACCGCGGTAGGATCAAAAGATAAGGATCGAGATTAGCTGCTACAGAGGGGAATACAATCGCCGAAAGTGTTTGACCATATATATGACCACCGCAGGATCCGGAGATTAGTACTCCGGAGACCGGTGAAAGGGAGAGAGAAAGGGAGAGATTCGAGTCTGACCGCGAACATCCCTATCCACTTGGAACCACAACTAGATACGATCACGTTTCTCTGTATCGTTAATTAAAAGCTTTACCAAAGAATATTTCGCGGTAATTCGTACAACTCATCTGCAGATTGTTTTTACTGATTCTCGTCAGCACAATACCGCGTATAAATTCGATCAATTTCGTTTATGGAGTCAATTGTAATGAGCTTAGAGGAAACTGGGGCTTTTGGTCCAATGGCGATATTTTTGTTGTTCCGGTAGATAAAAATTTTGGAAAATGTAAAGAAAATTTTCCCATCGAATAGACTTTGAAAAAAAAAGATAGAAAATTATGAAAAAAACGTTTCTTTTTTTTTTAAATTACTGCACGGTATAGACGAATGACGTCGTTAGGAAGGAGAACTAAGGAGAGCCTGCCGGAACCAACGAATACGAATAGTAGGGATATAGTGTGCCACGAAAAAGAGCAAATTCAAGAGAGCTCCCAGGCTTAATCGACGTTTAGTTGGCAAGCATCAAGTTCATTTTAAACAACGTTAATTTTTAAGATTTAATTTTTCATTCTGGCATTCGAATCTCTCATTCGCAATCTTTCTCCGTCGTTCAAAATGCCTGCGAGTGAGGGGAAATGGAATAAAAAAAAAGTATTACACCAAAATATGAATTGACGACTAAACGATAAATATTTAAATCTACGTTTTCATCAAATTTTACATTTTACGATTTCTTTTTGTACAGTTTTGTTTGTTTTACAGTTTGTAAAGCACGATTAATTAGAATTTTCAATGGTCATAAGCAGTGTACTAGAACTCTCGATAATGCCCTGAGTCGCGGGACCGTGCGATTTAAGCTATCCAACGAACGGTTTTCTACGCAGTCAGGGTGTCCAAGTTACCTCGTGGTAACAAGTTACCTCGTGGCGCCTCGTGGCCAGAAGTTAATAACGTTACGTACACACGGGAGACAAAGTCGAAATTTCGGTATAATAGTGACATTTAACACAGCTCGACCCTCTCGAATATAATGACAGAAAAGCCACGCAAAGGTAAAACGTTTATAATTTATATATATATGATTTATATATATATATATATTGACGTATTCATATCGGATGTACAAATTTAATTGCTCATTGACGCTATATAGTGAGTTTTGGGGGATTTAATTTTCATCACGAGGTTTCAATTTTTCTTTCTCCTACAGCTACAAATTCATAGTAAAAAATTAAAAAAAGAAAGGTAAAGTCTTGTAGAAAAATTGAAAATTCTTGACGGACTAGAAGCTGATGAGAAACAGAGCACAATCGCCGAGAATTACGGTGAGTAATTGTTTAGTTTAGTGACTTTTCCGAATAACTAAACTAAAGAATTACCTTAGGGTGTAACACGCAAAAAAAAATCATGGAATCTACGTACGTAGCTACGTACGTAGCAGGTAATACTGTGAATAATAAATAATCAATATACTAATGTAAGTAAATACTGTACTTCCATGATATGGAGACCGATGGGAATGTGTACACCTTCTGACGTCATTTCGCTGAGCAACATTCGTTATCTGCTTGGAACTTTAAATCTCAATTCATAAAATATACATAACAGTATAGATGTGATTCATCATTTGAAGGATATAATTATGAAGCCCTTTTGTCTAAAGTTTGATTGCAGGGGAAATATTGATATATAATAATGATTTAAAAAATTCGAAACTTCATGAAAATAATGAGTACAAATGTATATAGATGTGTGTAATAGATAAGAACTATTTATAAAGTTCCATGTCTCATTTGTTATTATTTTTTGTTCTATATCTTCGCTCATTCAATCGTCATACCTTCTTAAAAAAACAACGACCTCTCGACTTCGGTATTTTGCATCTTAAAATGTTATTAAATCCAGGCAACTTAATCTCTCGTCTGGAATTCTCTCGACGATAAAAATCATCTCGCTGTTGGCTCCCATGCATATACACATCATGTTTATCTTGAATTTTCTATTCGAAAGTTTCGTTTCGCAAACTTGTATTCGGTTTTTGTTAGTTTATTAGAATTTCACCTCGACAAAACTTCTCGAAAGAATCAAAAGGGAAAAAAGCGTGGAGGATATAACGTAGGAAAAGTTGAGGCTTGCAAAAAGATTGCAAGCTCTCTCTCTCTCTCTCTCTCTTTCTCTTTCTCTCTCTCACACACATACACATGTACACCTTCGTCGAGTCATATTTCACATACACACACACACACAGAATCTCTCCGTCCTAAAAACCAAAAACTCTTTGGTTGGCGCTTACAAGGAAGCAGAAATCGTGCACATTTCCCCCAGGCTGGTACGACCCCTATAACTGTGCGGCTTTCCTTTCGTCTGACGTATTCTCCCTATGGCCCACGCACTTTCGTCAAACACTCGTGTGAGAACATGCTCGCGTGACTCTTTATCTCTGCCAGCAAACAAAAAGACGCGAGCGCCATCCGTTACAACGTTTAATCGTCTGGATCACATCCTTTTGTTTGCCGGGCAATCGATGCGTATCTATACACGAATGGGAAAAATACTTTCCGTTCACGAACGCCTTGAAAGAATTTCCCAGCACGTATGCCTGCCGCAAAGGAGCTTTTTCCGGGTAAGGGGCTTTGCGCGAGAGTGGCGAGTGACTGAATTTTCGTGAAACTTTGTTTCCTCGTAGTCGAGGAACGAAGGGAGAAAAGTTTGTTATTTTGTATTAACGCGAGAGACCCCTCGTATGGCAGATGCAGTCGCTTCTCTCTCGCTGGACGAAGAAGTTGCGTCAAGGCTTTGTTTCTCGGCGAGATGGCCGTGTAAGTTTGTCGAATATGCCCGTATGTATGTGTGCATAGTCGTACCGGATGCGCGTACTTTGGGACGCAGAGGTATAAATCGAGTGCCAGCCGTATAACAGAAGTACGTTGTACTTGATTTTACGACGTTCTTGTTGCTCCACTGAACTCGTATAACAAGAATAGACGAAGAAGTTCCTAGGGTGTTTCAAAAAAAAATTTTGTTTTTGTTCGAAACAGGCTCAAAAATTCTATTTAAGTATAAAAATACGCCTGTCAAAATTGGAGCTCGAGATTGCGCTTTGCACTTTTATATTCTCCATAAGAATAACACGGGAATAAGGGTTTTTGCTTCTTTTAATTTTTATAACTAGCTAACGATGCGTCGTATAGAGCATTCACAGGCGTACTTTTGCAGGGAATCGATCGCTCTTCAAAAAGGTCTCTTGTTATTTTCTGATAAATTCACTCGTTCAAAACTTATTCGAGGTCAAAGTTAAATTTACCGTAGATTTGACCTATTTTTTAATATTGCAGCGGAACTATAAGTCTTATAAAAAAAAAGTGTACATGAATTCTTTCGTAAAGCACGAATTCTACTTTCAATCGATGTTAAATAATAGTTTATTGTTGCAATAATAAAAAATTGTACACTAAAAAAAATTTCTGTATAGAAATTAGCTCTGAAATTGTTTTTTTTTAAATTTTTTTAAGATATAAATTATTTAAAAAATTTTTTTAAGGTATAAATTAATTTTTTAATTTTTAAGTTTTTGAAAATTTTTTAATTTTTAATTTTTTTCTACGATTAATTGTCAATCTGTGACTTATAACTAAAAGCATTTGATTGTAGCTGAGATTACTCCCGTGATTGAATTCTCAGCTGAAAATGATAAATCAGGGAAAAGTGGGCAACAATGATAAAAATGACAATTCTGCCAAAATGGAAGTAGGCAATGTGCGTAAAAACAATAAAGGTCCTTTGAATAAAATATATGGAATGAAACCAGGTTAACGAAGCGGAATGTTTATTCAATAAAAAAAATGTACTTTTGTCCCACATTAAGAACGTTTCAAAATAATACGATTTTTAATTTACCAAAACAAAGGAGCAATTAATGAAAAGCCAGGTGTGAGCGCGAGCACTCGACAGAGTCGCGAAGGAAAATCATGAGCTCGCGACAATAGCCAGTACTTGTGGCATTGCATGGTTACGTACCAGCTTAGGGAACCATCTCCCTCTGATAGTCAAAGAACGGAGCTGTCTCATTTATGACGGAACTTCTATTATTACAAGTCACCGATTAGCTGATCACTATCGGTGACTACAAATTTCTCAAAAAAAAGTTTTGAAGAAAAAAAGAATTTAATTTGGCAAAAAAGTTTTTCAAAGAAAGCAAAATTTATTGGAAAAAAATATAAAGACATATTTTTTGGAAAAATATATATATGTATTGCACGTTACTCTTGTAACGTGTGTGTGTTTTCTTAAAAGGGTGCAAGCGACTGTGAGAATTTTAAGAAGTCACGAGAAAGGTTGGAGATTTCAATTTAGTGAAAAAATTTAGTTTTTTAAACTTTGAATAACGTAATTCTTTTTTGCGAGTCCCTTGATTTGCTTGCTGTACTTAAATTTGTAAAAATTTTTACAGATTTATATTTCTCTTCCTGTTTCGTGTATCCTTCGTCATTTCTCTTGACATATCTATACTTTTTCAAATATCTACCACGACCATTTACATGCGGAAAAAGGACGTGTAGTTATCCTTCATCCTCTGCTAGCTCATTTCTCGTGGCACTTTTTTTTTCGTTTAATCCGGCGAATATTTTATTTTTTCCTCTCGCGCACACGCTCAACTTTAATACGTCGAGCCATTTTTTTCTCTCTCTCTCTCTCTCTCTCTCTCTCTCTTTTTAACGAAACTTGTACTGTCGAGAGAGAAGCTTTTAACTTTTCCAACGAGTAAAACGTCGTGTATTTACTGGCTAAGGGAAAGTTGTATACCTACGTCTATCTAGTAAAGAGAGAGAGAGAGAGAGAGAGAGAGAGAGAGAGAGAGAATCGTTTTCCGCTCTCAAGCCCTGGGCACCCTGTCGCCTATTAAATAGCTATTTTAGAAAGGTGGACCCTCTACCGCTTTCTCTCTCTCTCTCTCTCTCTCTCTCTCTCTCTCTCTCTATCTCT
The DNA here is from genome assembly GCA_963564615.1 of Rhorus exstirpatorius. Lineage (NCBI taxonomy): Eukaryota > Metazoa > Arthropoda > Insecta > Hymenoptera > Ichneumonidae > Rhorus > Rhorus exstirpatorius. The sequence goes on from OY751317.1 coordinate 36,865,350, forward strand.
TTCCGGGAGACGTTTAGAACGAAATTGTAGCGCGAAAACCTCGACAACCGTGACGAGAAATGATATATATTATATAATGAACGAGGGACTTGTTGCACTGTGAGAGTAGTTCATCTCTCGTTTTCTCGTGTACGCGATAATGATGAAACGATGAAATTCTCGGGGCCACTTGCAAGCAATTTTACAAGTCGTCGGTTCGACTCAACGGGATATATTTTTACTACACTACGGGTGATATATATTTACTTTCGTCTTGATTATAAAAAAAAAAAAATACGTGAAACGGTATGTGAATTTTTCGTTCGATTTCTCTCTCCCTCTTTCTCTCTCTCTCTTTAATGAAGGTGGCTAATTAATGTTAATGAAAGAAAAGAGAATGATGCTGTTTATATTCAATAGGCAATAATAATGATAATAATAATAATAAATGAGAGAAATAAAAATTTCCCAAATTTTTGGTGATTCTTTCACCAAAATAACGATACTTTGCGATGAGATATTACGAAAAAACTAAATGGATGTAAAGTCTTCACAGAAATTTAAAGAAAATCAATTTTTTTTCTCAACTTTGGCAAAAAAAATTGTTCGTTTCCCAGTATGACTGGAGCTCTGCTTCCCAAAGGATTTATGGGTCTGCTCTGTGTTTGTTTTTTTAAATAATCATCGAAGCTTTAAAATGATGTATGGCTCATTAAGGCAGTCCTCGTGCAAATGCGTTTATAATGAGAATTTGTTGAAATTTATAGTGGGCAAAGAGAATGCTAGTAGGCAACTTATCGTGAAATTCGAAGGAGATTGACCGTTCCCAACTCGAGATATTCAATGTCAAAGTTAGCAACCATTACGTGTAGAGCATATAGTAAGTATTGCTGTACCCTGATACTAGGACGGTTTTTTTTTAAATATTACAACTAAACGCGTAACTAGATTTTGATAAAAAAAAATTGTAGACAGGAGAAGACTATTATTCACATGTTAGGATAAAAGAACAGAATTATAAACCGTTTCGTTTACGAACGACGATCACAAAAATAATTGAATATGAATGACAATTCGACGGGAGAGCTGCATATTCTATGGTGTAAATTTATCTGAATATATGCACGGTACCATGTATAACAGTCATTTCTGTACAGACTCTATCTAAAGTTCGCTGCATATGACCACTAGGGCCGTGTATATTTTATCATGTGGTACATAAGAAACTTTCCCGCACTATATATTGTAGCACGAGGACTGCCTTAAAGTACGATATTGTTTTTTGAATTTATCACACACATTTTTCCAAATTTTTTTCTGTATTTTTCACGATCATCTTCGAAGTGCTCTCTTTCGGTCAGAAAAATTTAAATATCGTTCGGTGAATCCGAATGGACTTTTCGAAATTCTTGAAATACCTTCGAATCGGATAAACCGGATCAAAGGTATATAGCCGATTGAAAATTCTTAATTTTCCTTATTTTTTTCTACACGATTATTACAAATCATATATCGGAGTATCATAGAAAACTCAAAAATTCGACTAAAAACTAAAAAAACTCGAAAGTTTGTTTTATTTTTCATCAAAAACCTTCATCTCATATAATCATCGAATAGATATGAATTCTTGACTTATTCGTGCACTCAAGATTCAAGATTACGGTGATGGCTCACTCTCTCTCGCTCGAGGATACGAGAAATTTAATGTTCTGATGTTAACTTGACAGAGATTTGCTTTCGTAAATGAAATACGAAGAGAGGAAGAGAGAGAGAGAGAGAGAGCGTATATAACGAAATGTGAATTTTCTCGTTGTGCCGAAAAGCTCTTTGGAGTTCACTCTCGAGCATCCAATTTCTGTCGTCTTGGGATTCGCGTCTTGATGACGAACTGACGACTTGAGCACGAATGAATGGCGTTGGCGCTGAAAGGGAGGGTAGCTCTCGAGTCGCGAAATCCGCGGAGATAGAAAATGACTGAAAGACATTATCAAAAGTTCCGGGAGCTTTCGTGGGTGACTCTTTCATACAAGGTAAACGCGGTTAGCACACATTATGCATACCGCGGGGCTAAGGTAGTCTGGGGTTGCGGTGCGTTGATGCGGTCGCTCGAGCGTATACACGTCTTTCGGTTAATCTTACGAATGTGTCGCGGGAAAGCTCTGGTATTTTGCAAGTGAGAGTTCAACGTATAGATTTTTTTACGTATCTATATATACATAAGTGTATATATATAGTACATATACATACACAAATGTACAGCATATATACATGAATTTTTTGTTAGATGCAGCTAAAGCATGCGACTTCTTTCCCCTTTCCCATTCTCCGCAACGGTAATTAAATATTTCCGGCGCGGTAATAAATTTTACAAAAAAAAACTAGACGCTCATATAATGCTAGCCGCGCTCGGCGGTTCCGCGTAATTACTGTATGACTGTGTGCGAGCTGAAAGAAACGCGAAAGGGGGCACCCGCCGCAGAGATGATTTAAATGTTTGGAGGCGCGTTATAGCCCAACGCTTCATACACATTCGTCATACACATAGAAATGGAAATTATAACGAGGATCCTCCGACCGGCCAAAGAAGAAATTTGGGGAATATATTTATTCTTTTTTTTTGACATAATTCGAGAATTACTGGGTCTCGATTGTTTGACAATAAAGTCATGGGAGAATCCGTCTTTTTTTCAAAATTAAAGATGTGTCGTACATCTTCCGGTAAAGTATTTATGGTTTTATGTATGAGAAATGAAAAATAATTTCTCAAAAATAGTTGCTGCAGTTGGGGGGGATGAAAATACTAAAATACGCGATTCTTTCTCAAAATTTTTGATCTTTTAATTTCTCAAAATGAAAAGAATTTTGAAATTGAGGCCTTTTTAAAAAAAAATATATTTTTTTTTTCTATTCTTCTGTAGAAGAAATGCGAATGGAGTAATGTAAGAATATAAAAAATTGTTGTATTTACGGATGGAATAAATTTTATTTATTCCAAGCATGCAATTGCATATTTTGATTATTCATCTTTTTGTATGGGGCGGGGAGCTTAGACGAGAGAAAATTGCATTATTCGAAAGTTTGGATGACCGAATACCGACGAGTCACGAAACATTTCCCCGTCGTCGGGATGAGCACCTAGTGTATCCCGGTAGCAAATCGTATATACGCAGCTGTTTATATTTGTGGATCAAGAGAAAAGGAAACGAGAAGGTGAAGAGAGAGAGAGAGAGAGAGAGAGAGAGAGAGAGAGAGAGAGAGAGAGAGAGAGAGAGAGCGAGAGAGAGAGAGAGAGAGAGATTGATAGAGAGGGAACGTGGTTTCTGTCGAGTAGGAAATTCCCTTGAGAACGGGATCGCATAGACTCGCTTTGTCGGTATCCCACATCCCAGCTTCCGGCTATAAGATGACATTTTATTGTTGAAGTTGACAGAAATTTCTCTAACAATTAATTCCGCACGATTACATATTTTTATTTATTCATAATTGATTTATATCACTCTTACAAGAAGGTCCAATTGACTGAATCATATTTTTTTTTTACTATTTTTATCATTAGCCCATTTCACCATTTTACTGTTTCCATGTAATCAATGTTATCAATACAGCCCTATGATAATCCTTATTATTTGACAATAGATTGAGCTATTAGGCTGAAATTTGCCACACGCAACTTATACAGCAGTGACTCATTGCTGCCTATAAATTTATTTTCGTCAAAATTTATTCAGTTATTTTGATTTTTCGAAGATTATCGGAAGATTCTTGTTGGCCTTGAATAATAGTTCGAAAGTATATTTATAATAATGAGCTTGGGTAGAAGCCACGAAAGGCTCGAATTTTTGAAGATTTGGAAATTTTCATAAAAATGAACTCTCTGCAACTATTCGATCCTAGTCAACACGAAGCTATCGACAGATAATTCGTTTTGCAACTTAAGAGACTCTACAGATTTTACGGATACCAATTTTCGTGAAAAATGACAGAAAGGTCGACGATCCACAAAAATTAAAATTGTTTTTTTTTCCCAAAGTTATAATTTTTCTACGTTCATAATTCTTCGTCTACGTGAAAATGTGAGAAATCAAAGAAGGAAGATTATCTTGACGGGAGGCAAATAAAAAAAAATAATGAGGAAACAATGCAGAAGTTTTGACTCGCACTATTTTCAATTATTTATATTTGATACAGGACTTCTTCACTTTTCCTTTCGAATCTTCCGATCGATATGATCCGATAGCGGATTTTCCAATTAGACGATGGAAATTTTTCGGACGACAATTTTTCGCGAATTTTCAGTCTGCGGCTCAAGAGATTCCCTATGATTCACGATTCTCTCTCTTTCTCTCTCTATCTCTCTATCGCTATCACTCTCTCTCTCTCTCTCTCTCTCTCTCTCTCTCTCTCTCTCTCTCTCTCTCTCTCTCTCTTTCTCTCTTCTCGAGTGAGATTCGCGGGCTCGAGAGCTTTTCGATGCTTGATGCGGGCTCTCTCGAGCTGGACATACGAGAACGGTTGAAAGGTCCGAAGAAAAGGATGCAATTTACCACCACAAAGGATCGAATCTCTGACTCTCTGATCCGCTAACCTATTTGGCCAGACGACATTGATACACACGAGAGGCAAAGCCAGTATATATATTATCCGGATTTGGCGCGTCAGTGAACTATTGTTGTGTATATGCCACGCCCTTTCCTTTGAGTACGCACTATTTCCTCTTCTATCTCGATAAAGGGCCGTGTAAGCTTTTGGTCCGATGTACTTTGAGCCAACTATATATACAAGAATGAGAGTCAAAATAGATTTACAATCAGGCGTACACGGTTTCATTCATATTATATTTTCGCTTCTGACAGTCGGAGAGATATCCAGCACATAATTTGTCATGTGAAACGATATACAATAAATGCTCTCTTATTCTACCAGTTTTATGGAACTTTCCACCTTGAAGTTCACCGTCCAAGGTACACGAGAGTTACCTGAGAACGTTTTTGCTCGAAAAATAGTCGAATCGGAAATTCTTAGTTTCATCCTCCTTCCCCCCTCGCCCTTTATTCGTTCCAGATCGTTTGAGTTTCAAAAACGATCGAGGCAGAATGGGACCTTTTTATTTATCGATTCATCAGCAATCTTTCCGCCTCCTCGCGTCCATTGTCCGCGAGTGATATTTCGCAACGGTGCGCAAAACAATACCGAGTAGCAATTACCGGTAGAACTGCAGCCGCGATATCGGATCGAAAATTTTGATCGACGATGATCGATTTGCAATAACGTTCGCGGAGAAAAATCCAATCTTGCTCAATTCAAAATAGTTTCATATTTTTATTGTTTTCATTGGTATTATTCGATTGTTATTAAATTTGTAAAAAAAAAAAAAAAAAACAGGAAAACCGATTTTTGACGATCGTGCGAAAAACTTTTCGGGATTTTTCGGTTACGATGCAGCCTGTCTCGCGTAACTTTTTTGGTAACAATATTTGATAAGTAGCAAGTCTATCCAGCGTGAATTTTTCAACGTCGAGAGGTTCAGGGAATATTGATATTTTTTACTCGTTTGCGAGAGCAAAAGTTGCATTTTCCTTTTTTTTTTTCTCCGGCATGACGCGTGTCTCGATGTAAATACCCGTATGTAGGGCAACTACAATATTTATACTTTCGAACGAAAGTGGCGCCGCGAGGAGAGGACGATTGGCATACTTAACTCGAGAGGAGCTTCAAACTGTCAGGATGACGAAAAGGGGATGAAAATGTGCGAATATATACGTTGTAGTATTCTGTGTTTATTCCCCTCTGTTGCTCTCTTCCCCTTATCACGTATAGCGCTTTTCACACTTTCGAGCAGTCAGCATTTTATGCCCCGTATGGGATATTCTACGTCGAGTGAAAGTCTCTTGAAGCTGGAATTTTGGTAAAAACTATTTTTCCATCCCTTGTTTAAAAAAAAAAAATTCACTTTCTCAAAACTGAAGCTTTGCAAATTAAATGACTCGAAATATCGTTCCGCGGACAAAAGTCCTTCCCCAATTTATGCGGAATGTCCCGTGTAACGCTGCATACATGTATGAGGATGATCCGACGAGGGAGGGGTGTGACTCGTGATACTCTCAAAGTCCGGGGGTTCGTTTATTCAACTCCGGCAGCCTCTGTATCCATGTACAACGAGTGTGGTTTTCCCACCAGAACGATTTCACTTTTGCCACACGGTGCTCTTGCGACGAAATTTCACATACATACATTCGTCAATCCGGGTATACAATTTTATATATTCATACGCACGAGGTAAGCCCCGGCGCGGTAACTTTATTGGCAATATATACATTTTTTTTTTTTTTTTTTTCGTCCCAACGGAGCTTATCCGAGAAATTCCAATGCTCCTGGAGTGTGTTTAAGCGCTCAACTGCCTCGGGGCGTTGTTGTTTTTATCCCGCGAAATTGTTTTCTCGCGAGTAATAAAAAGTAAGAAGGAAAGTTGAAAAAAAAAAAAGAAATCCTAGGTACGTATTTTCACGCGTTCTGGTCTATCGAGATTTATCCATCGTTAAAATAGAATAATTTAGAAACGTAATAAATATAATATAATTTATAAAATAAAATAAAGTAATTTATATTTTATTCGATTTCAAATGCACAGATGAAAATTAGTCGATGAAAAAAAAAAAAAATACAGAAATTCGTCGATTGATAAAAAAAAATGTAATTTGTACTAGACATTTAAATAATTTTTTTTAAGAACAGTCCAAGAGTAAATTTTTTTTTGCAAATTTTGATCTTCATTTTTGACAATTAATCGCAAGACTACAATTAATAAATATCGGACAATTTTTTTCAAGTTAAATTCACGACGGACCAGGATTATCCTGCACAAATGATCATCGACTATCTTTGCGACAAGTCGGATTGAACTCGTCATGATTTATTAAATCATCACGGTTCGGTATAATCGTAATTTCTCGTAACAAAAATCATTCATATATAAAATTTCGAAAAATCTGAAAATCCTCTTCGTGGTCAGACGAACAAGATTCGCTTTTACGAAGTATAGAAATTTCCCCTTGAAACGCAAACGAGGCTAATGAGATCATCAATGAAGCAATAAATTGAATATCTCATCCTTACCCATCGATCAGCGGAACATCTCGTAGTATTCTGCGAGCAGCGGCGAGTCGATCGCCGGCGTGTGCCGCCAGTAGTATCCTCGTCAATAGCTGACCCAGCACCATTACGCCCATCACCATCCTCATCCTCCTCCGCGCTGGGCCCGCAGCTTATTCTCACCGATAATGTCCTCATGCCATCGCCCGCGATCGCACCATGAATTTTCTCGTCCCTCGCGAACAAACAATCACCCCCCCCCCCCCCCCCCACAGCACGCCACTTACGACCAACGCGCGAGTCTCTCTGACACTCGCGATTTATCGTACACCCCTATCTATATATCCACCAATAATTCCTCCGATGACCCAAATGTTTTCTTTTGTCCCGGATTTCCGGCGTTCTATATCGTCAGATGAACGAACAAACAAACGAAACAATCGATGGACGCGATGATCCTTCCCCGACGCACTTTCACACAATTGACGAGACAAATTATGCTTTCGATCAATTCCGTTCGGGAGATGAAAGAAACTCTTCACCAGGCCCCACGAAAATATTGTTCTTCGTTCGCACGTGGGCCGAAGAAGCTTTTGATAGTTTGGATCCTGGAACGTTGCATTATGTCGTTGGCACTTGTATATCACATCGATGATTTATTTAGGACTCTTGAGATGGAGTAGAGCCAGAGAGATCATTGAACGTCCCGGGACGATCGATGCGTTCGAGTTTAAACGGCAATTGCAAGGTCGATCGATATATATCAATTGATAATCATTGGTCTTGACTATTTGGCAATTTCGTTCGATCGATAATAACGATAACGAAGGAGAACAATGACGCGGTATGTTCTCTCGGTGATTTCGCGGAAGTCAGTTGATTTTGAGAATCGAGCTTGACACTGATAGCTCTCGACTTAACCCCTTTAACGACCGGAGGCAGCGCGCGACACCCTCTCGCTGGGTGGGGAATGCCTGGCTTTGATCAGAGGACGATGGGATACCCTGGTGAACTGTGTATCCGACACTTTAACGAATACCTCGTGGATTGGGGCTGGCAATTCGAGAGGAATTATGTTAATAGAAGTGTGTCAAACGCGCCAGCTGGGGCGCTGCAAAATCGGTTGTTTGCCCTCTCTGACGATAATTCAATCGACCTTCAAGCCCCGCGAACACCGCAAATTCAACCCCTTTCGATGCTACCAACGTTACGCAACCCTCGTTTAAGCCACCCCGGAGGCTACAATGAGAGATCTGGCTAATTTTTTCCTCAACGACTAACGAACACGTCCCATGAAAGAATTTTCTTCGATATTTTTCTCTGCTCTCTCTCTCTCTCACTCTCTTTCCTCTTTTTCGCTCGGAGATGTTTTGCCCCGTAAAAAGGACTCTCGTGTGTCGTTAAGGAGAGAAGCTGCGGCTTCTGCCTCACGCGATGAAAACAAAAAATTCCCCGAGAGGAGAGAAAATCTTTTCACGCGACTCGCGCGGAGAACTCGATATCTCTCACGACGTGTGCTCGTTTTTGTGGGGCGAGGATAGTTCGAGAGATTAATTAGCTCGTCGATCAAGTCTCGTGTTAATTTTTCGACGCACCTTTCGCAGGGACGAGCAAACGGGATCACGGAGCACGATTGATTCCTTCGGGTATGATGTTCCTCTTTAACACGTTTTGCTGGGCTTGAATTTTTATTTTTTATTTTTTCTTGCGGGGATGATTATCGATAGGACGCGAACGATGGGAAGACTCTCCGAGCTGATTATCTGTGGAAAAAAATAACACTCGTTTTTCTTACACTCGCGATGACACTGGAAACGATAGATTTTTTTTTTTTCAATTTTATGGTTCAATTTTGACAGTCAAGTATTGCATCTCGTTTCAAAATGTTAAACTTCATGTATTTCAATACTTTTTATTTCAGGGTTTTTTTAATTTCGTAGTAATTAATGATTATAGTAACCAATTTTTATTTTAATTCATTGAATTCGCGTTGTCTTTTCAATCTGCATAGTCGAGAGTTGTTTTTTTTTTATATTTTTTTTTGTTTCAAGACAAGCTTGACGTTTTTGCTTTTTATCATCGTCATTTATCGGAGAACCGGAGATTTTATAAAACTTTTTTTTTTGTGGGCAGAGAGAAATAACACGCAAGACAATTCTCGTTGTCTGTCATGCTTTTTTTTTTCTGGCCAAGGTACATCGAAATGACATCTCGACATTGTCAAGTTTTTACGACTTTGTTTCTTCCTGCGAGGCTACATTTCTCTTCGTGAGAATGTATCCCTGTTTTTTCAACCTCGAAACGCACACATACAGCTGGGCTCACAGAAGCATGCATTAGCGATATAAAAATGTGAATTCTCCGAGGTATGGTGAGACGCAATTTGAATTATTCATAATCTTCGCAAATTCTTTGTGAATTATTCTGCGAAATACGTCTCCACATTATTCGCGATTCCTCGTCAGGACTGATTCATTTTTCTTTTCAGTTCGAATAAAAGATTATTCGTTTATTATTATAATTTTTTTTTAATTAATTTTTTTAACGAATTATCAGGCAATAATAAAATCATCGGTGTTTTATATTATTTCAACTGAGTATATATTTACTCCTCGCTTCATTATGTAAACGATTATTTTTCGTTTGAATTTCGAGGGAAAAAATTAATCAAAATTAACGAAATAAAGTGACATCGTTTTAGGCAATGCGCTGGAAAAATAATTATTTACATGACGGAGTACAACGTTAACATATGAAATTACAAATATCGTACTTCATTTTTACGAAGCAATGACGATAGACGAATATTAGGGAAAAAAATGAGCAAAGGTCGATGAATTTATCGAATAATAAAATTCTGTGAACAATATTGTGCAAAAATAATCACATTTAAGAATGTATCAGACGTACCTTCCCAACCAAAAGTGACTTTCGTCGACTATATTGCATACTTTGTGATAAGATAAAAATAGGAAAAAATTCAACCACCATAAAGACGATAAGAAGATTAATTTTGAATAATAATAATGCCAAAAAGTTATCAATAAATTGTTTAAACAGAACATTGTTTAAAAAATTTTTAGGGAAAGTTTTATTTGACACGTGAAATGAATTCGCGAAAACGTTGTATATTACAATTAAGAGGTTTCCAGGGCATTGAACGAATGGTTTCATAAATACAACCTTTACAAATTCCCGAAAACTGAAATTTCAAAATGACAAGAAAATTTAAAAAAAATTTATGTGCAGTCAGAAAAATCAACGAACTCATTTCACATGACAGGAAAAAACATTGACTAAAAATTTGTTAACCAATGTTTTGTTTAAACAATTTATTGATAACTTTGGGACATTATTATTATTAAAAAGTAATTTTCTTATCGTCTTTATTGTGGTTGAATTTTTTTCCATTTTTATCTTATCATGAAGTATGCAATATTGTCGAGGAAAGTCACTTTTTGTTGGGAAGATACGTCCGATACATCCTTAATGCCACAAGAGCTTGAAAATTATCGGGAATTTCATCCCGATAGGTTCGTTGCAAACAAATGAAGGAGTCAAAAGTTTTTATGAAAAATTTGACGACTTCGTTTGTTTGCAGGGAACCTCGAAGGAAATACCCAATTAATTTTGAAGCTCGAGCGGTATTCGGGGGATTATTTTTCCATCCAAATTTCGGCCAATAGAATTGCCCAATGTGACAAAATTCACAGTTAAAAATTCAAAATTTTAAAGTCACAGAATTCAAAATCTGTTGGATTCGATGGAGGGTTGACTGGATTGGAAAATCTTTTGTTTTTTTTTTGTATACAGGCAACATGAAAAATTACCAGTGAAATTATCAAAAAATTATCAGTTAAATACCGTGCCAGGCTATACAAAATAACGTCGAATGGCTGAAATTTTTATGGGAAAAATAATCTGGAAAATTAACCAAAAATTCTCGTCTATCGCAAAATTGTACACTGGAAAATATCGGAAAATATTTCCAAGATATATTTTTCAAAAAATAAAATTTCTATCCGTACTCTCGTGATTTTTTGCCCATAAAATATTGTTAATCGTGGGGCATTCTGAACGAAATATATTCCCGGGTCATTCGAATGCGTTCCATAAAACCCAACGAAGCATCACGTCTAAAAAACGTATATCGGAAGATTGAAAATAATTAAAAACAAAACAAAAAAGTTATAAATTAAAGAAATAGTGATGTTATTCGCATAGTCTCTCGTGATGATCGCGTCCGCATTGTCCAAAGTTGTAACGTCGAAAATGGTCGCTACTAATGAGTAATCACGCTGATAATTATTACGCGAGACGTGCAGGCACGAAAGGACGAGGGAAAATTTTCGCGACGTGCCATCGCACGTGATCAAAGGCACTATACCTATATATGCGTTTCTACGTTCCTCAAATATATATGTAACACGTAGGATGGGTGAATGATTAATTGGACTCGTCCTGACGCTAACGATCCTCGTTAATTCGATCTTGCTCGGTAGAACGAACGTGATATGCGACAGAAGAGAGAGAGAGAGAGAGAGTCAGAGATATGATCGCTATATATAATGCACGAAATCGAAGGCTGTCGATGGATTATACATATACATATATATATATATATATATATATATATATATATATATATATATATATATATATTGAGGTAGACGTACAGAGAGACACACAACTTCCGTCGTGCATCAAATTCTCGTCAACGACAGCTCCATACCACGTTTAGTTTATCACTTAACATATACGTATATCGATAGTATATCGATATACATATAGGAAAGGAATTGCTTGGTCATTCGCGAAGGTTTCCCCAAATCTCTGACCGAATATCCCGTCAATCCACTTCCGTCCAGCGGATTTTATACTAAAAATTGATATAGATATTATTTCACGTACACAAAAGTTCTCCCAAAGTCGAATTTCTTTTTTTTTTTTTTATTGAGAACCCGAAACGTGATTTGAGAAAATTCCGAAATATCAGAGAGAGAGAGAGAGAGAGAGAGAGAAAGAGAGAGAGAGAGAGAGCAAAGCAAAAAATTTCCTGAAACGGAAAATTTAAATGATCAAAATGATCGATGTGAAAGGAAATTCTTTTTTCCTTTCGTCAGAAAGCTACGACAAGGGTATACGAAAAAAAAATTTTCGAATCATATCCACTTGGGACTCGAGACTCGATTGGAGAATCGATGCAGAGCATAAAACAACTTTATTGGAACGAAGGGTCAAAAAAATGTGAATCAAGCAGAGTTCTCGAGTAGATCCCGAAACAATGTGGACCACGCGCTCTCAATATTTTACGCCTTTTCACGACTCGTATAACACTCGATCATCTCACCCTGGCGCACCCTCGTACAATAATTTCCAACAGAGAGGCCCACGCGAAACTTTCTCAATCTCATATAATACTCGTGCGATATTGTACAACGTGTCTGCGTATATGCGTTTGACGAAAAGTTAACCGGCTCGTGGGACGCTCTCTCGAGTGTGCCAAAGTTTTGGCAAGTTTATTTCTTTTTTTCCTTCGACTTTTCACGATGGGAAAAGTTCAAGTTATCTTCTCTCGGAAGTGTACTCGATTTTTTTTCCCCTTCTAAATTGCATTGTCGTTGCGTGTTTTTTTTTCTTCGTTTTTCTCTGTTCGTGAGACTTGCTTTTTTAAAAATTAAATTTATTTGTTTTTAATTTTGAAAAGAAGAGAAAAAAATATGACAATGAGTTCTTACGCGATAATGAGGATCGTCGTTCTTATGGGATTGATAAAAGTTTACGTCTCGCGAGAGGATCTCTGTGGAGAGGTGGAAAAGGATTGATATAATATCGCGGGGATATGTCGCGATTATAGAGCACGGTAAAGCTCGCGCGATCGGACAAGGTCTAAGCGGTCCGGAGCTGAAGACCCGACTGCTGAAAACAGCTCCCAACGTATACTGGAGTTGCCGTGGCGCAGGCGTAACCATCCCTGTCCCTTCTACCCATTATACTTTCGCGTATACACACACATGTTCGTATGGATATATAGTTCAAATATAGTCCGAGATCTGTTCCAGCATCCTTGAGAAATCATGAAACATCGGAGATTTTTTCGTTAACTACGAAAAATCTACCCCCTCGAGTGAGAGTCCGTTCGGGGAATTGCAGGGACCAAGGTCAATTCTTGAAACTTTTGTTCGAGCTTGCTCGAATCCGAGACAATCGGGGGCACAATTTTTCTAATGATCGAAGGAAAATTTCAGAATACAGAGGATTAATGACGTATTGTGAATATCGATGGCAATGCATTTTTTTTTTTTTCACGAAGAAGAGAAAAGTAAACTTGCAAAACTTTCGTCGGGCTTCGTCGCTTCGATCGATGAAGGCTGCGAGGAAAATTTGTCCAATTATCGGGAGAAAAATGAAAATCAGATAAGAGGGAAATGCGATTTGTAAATATGGAATTTTGTGCATTTTTTTTTTCGTACGATGGAGACATTTGGAACTTTTAGCTGACCTCGCGACGATCGACGATATATTTATGTAGTCGAAGGAAATGAAATTTCGCGAAGCGTCGAGGGAGGGGTTGCGATTAGATCATGATGACGAGGGGAACCTGTGTAAAACATGAAAGTTTATGCAATTTTTCGAAAAAAAATTCGCCAAGTCTGTGGAAATGTTTGGGGCTATACTTGCAGGATCCGAACGATCTGCTTGACCAACAAAACTATCTCTCGAGAAGATAAGATTTTTGTAGCAAAGTTTGTGCGTTTGCTTTATTCATTTTATCGCGAGTATTCGTTTTCTGGTGGAAGTTTTCAAAATTATTTTTCGTTAAAACGAACGAAATTTATTTTGGCTTTCGAAATATAAGAATCAATAGTTCAAAATTTTTTCGTGCTGCTTCGAAATAATTTCATGTTTGTAACATCAGAACTGTGGAAAATTTGTCCGTTACTTTTTGGCTAAATCGATACCGTTGAACAAATAACCATTACTAACATGGTCAAGGGATCTTATGATATAGTGGCACAACTAACAATTTAACAAACGCTAATGTTCCTTGGCTTTTTTCGTTTGTGGCAAGTGCTGGCTCGATATTAACAAATTTACGATATCTAGAACAAGCGTATCATTTTCCATGGAAATTCAAAAAATATTTATTTATTTATCGATTAAAAGCCAGAATACATAATGTTGTATATAAGAAATATTCGATCATTATATCCTATAGAGGTTATTAAACACCTGTACATAGGTCTGACGTGGAAAGAACTTTTACAAAAATAGATAGCTAAATGAAAATAAAAAAAAGTCATATTATTTCCTCATATCAATAAGCCAATTTCCCAGTTTCTTTTTTATAGCACTTTTCCTGAAGTTCAATGATTTCAGATCATTATCAAGCTTATTGAAGTAGACCATCGCTGTTATAAAACTACTTCCGCGATAAATTTCTTTTTTAACATTAGGAAGGATTGGACTTTTGTTTCTTGTATTGCTGCTTGAGCTATCGTAGTTTTATTTTAATTTTTCATAGTGCTATAGTAATGGTTGTATAATAAAGGAGTTTTCAAAACTCAAAGGTTTTTTCAATTTAGAGTTTTTAAGCACTATTCTCAGTTGCCTGTTTTGTAATCTTTGCAGAGGTCCAATGACATTTGGTATACGCTCCTCCCCAAGCAACTATCCCATATAAAGCCACACTATGGAACAAAGCATAATAGATATGGTTAAGGGAGCTTTCCAGTGTGAAATTTTCAAAAAATCGATTTTTTTTTTTGCTTTATCGAATAGTATACACTCTTCCGAATATTCCCTGAAATTTTCATGCCGAAATTCAGATTATTTCGGTTACTGTACAGCATTTCTTGGAAGAAGGGAACGGAGCGCTACAGCTGCCGCGTCGGCCGTCACTTCCTCACTTGAAACTTTGAACGCGTTTTTCTCGAAACAGCATTTTTTAAAACGGTGTCCAACCTGGAGGGCAGAGTTTTAAAGCTATCGAGTTGAATTTTTTACACAATATTCTTAACGTCATTGTTTATCGTGCTATGGAAGCTTTTTTTTTTTACATCTTCCTATTTTTTTGTAAAAAAAACTGCCAAAAAAAATGCTAAAATCGATACTTTTTGTTCAAACCGGCGCCATTTTTGCAAAAAAAAAAAAAAAAAGCCTTCATAGCACGAAAGCCAATTATATACCGATCAATAATCTTTTTGTGTTTTTTGTTTCAAATCAAAATTGTAACCCCCAACGTGGGCACCACATCCAAGTGCATTTTCTGCAACAATTGTTTCATCATTTTTATAGATATTAATTAATAAATAAATCGATCTTTAAAAAATTGTTTTGTATTCTTCAATACCCAATTAATATACAAAAAAAACCAGACCGATTAGATTATTTTTTCTTTAAAAAAAAAATCGCGAAAAACAGCGATTTTTCGGGCTGTTACACTGGAAAGCTCCCTTAACATAGTTTTTGGATCTAGTATCTTTACTAGCTTATAAAAAATGAATAGGAGATATCTAGTTTTTTTTTTTATAATGCTTGTACATGACATTCTCATCTCAGATGGCAATCTATAATTATTCCTAAATATTTACAGGATACCGGTCTATTTAGAGATATATTATTTATCTTAATTTCGATATTATTAGGGACACTGTCCTTATATGCATCAAAAGTCATGAAGACTGTTTTATTAATATTCAATGAGAGTGCATTTTGTTGGCTAACCAAATTGCAATCTCTCCCAAATAAAAGGAAATCTCAATTTTAACTTCTTCCCAAGTGTCTTCCGAGCATGTGACAACGGTATCATCTGCATAGGCTGTTATATTAGTGCTCGGTATAATTCGGAGGATATCATTTATGTAAATAATGAACAATAATTGACCAAGTATTGTTCCTTGAGAAACACTGGTAGTTAGTATGCTAACATCACTGAGTGCATCATTTACTCCAACGATTTGTTCACGATTAGTTAGATAACTGTGAATAAGTTTTTGAGCAGTTCCTCTGATCCCGTACAATTCTATTTTGTCAAATAGCTTTTCATGATTAATAGTATCGAAAGCTTTTGCTAAATCCAAAAAAATGGAGCGATCGTGGATTTGGAATCATCAATGTTGTTATAAATTTTGTCCAATAATTGGGCTATCGCATTATTAGTTCCAACGTTTTTTCTGAAGCCAAATTGACTCGTAGATAAGATATTACATTGATTTAAGAAGTTTAATAGTCTAGTATATATAATTTTTTCAAATACTTTTGCTTTTGTTATCGGAAATCTGACTTAAGGTTAGAGGATTCGGAGAATGAACCAGCTCTCATTGGGAAAACGATCCGTATGAGATGTTTGCAAAGGATGCGCGGTTCTAATTTCACGTATGTTCCATGACGATGAACGAACCGATGGTTGTTCGTGACTGTTGGGTCCCCTCTTTCTCCGTTCATCCTTTTTGTCCGGTTTTCTGTCATTTGCCCGAATTCTCACCCCTTTCAAAGGTTCACCTTTCGCGATTGTGTATCCGTCCTTTCTCCAATTTCCCCGCTTTCTGTATATAGCTCCTTGCTGCAATGGATGTCTATATATTTATATATTTATATATAATTTGGTCGAACGTCGTTGCTCGGGCTTTATCGAATTATCGCTGATTCGAAGCAAACGAAACAGAGAGGAGGACCGTACGGAAAAGTCGAGGCAAAATGTGCTTGTAGTCTGTATTTTCTCGGTAGAATGAAATTGGAAATTCTTGCGAAATCTTCAATGAAATTTGCCGTATACTTTTTGAAAATATAACCTTGTTAAGAAATTTACAAAATTGTCCATTTTGGAATATTTTTCATACGAAATTGTCAATCGTAAACATCCCCTCGCTGAGAAAGTAGTTTAATTCTAATATTGGCTTTATCGCGGCAATTTAGAAATTGTGAATTTCGAAAAATTTAACGAGAAACGGTGATAACAGTTTGATCTTTCAGATTTTGTTTTGCAGAGCATTAGAAAAAATTAAATTATATATTTCATAAAATCTGAGTCATCGATTCTCGTCAATTTCAGTACCAACTCTTCTTGAATATTCTATAATTGTGGATGAATTTTTTTCTACAAAGTCTCAAAATTCGTGTGGAATTCGTTTATCACTGAGACAGGCATCGAACTAAAAGTTCCACAAAAAAAAAAACATATTTTTCGACTGTTCAAGAAATTTTTAATATTCCGGAAAAGAAAAAGAAGAACGATGATTAAACTTTGAGTGGGTTTTTGTCGCGTACTTGTTCAGAAATCGGTAAAATTACCTTCGTTGGAACAAAATTAACCAATCCCATTTCCCTCATCGTTCATTTTGCATTGAAGTGACGCGTCAATTTCAACTCTTTATTTATTTTTACGTTAGAACGACAAGTGTACTGTCACTGGTCATTTGTTTCGAGTATCAATTTATTTTTACTCGTTCGTCATTGCGGATACGAGTAGATTGTCAATTGTCATCGTTTAAGCTGTATAATGAGCGAACGAAAGGAAAAGTCGATAGAGGCGAAAGTGCGAAGGTGGTGAAGCAACGTGTGAGAGCACGAACATATTGAGACGCATGAGTTGGTTGACGGTTGAGTGGATGAATGGTGGAATTTACGGGGTGTTGGCAGTGTATAACGAGTGGAAATTCCACTCCAATTTGCAACCGATAACGAGTAGAAAATCATTGGCCACGTAATCCTCGTAAAGTATATAACGATTTGTAGAATTCAACACTCGTTAATTAAGCGTCGTACGAATAGCGGGTGCGAAAAAATTGTATCTTTCGATGGCTCTTCTAAAATACTTTCAGATTCGAAGCGTCTCATGTGTGAAAAATTTTATATTTTCGTGGGTCGAAGAATAGTTTTTTTGGTAAAGTTGTTTCTCGGTAGAGTTCGGGGGGAAAATGAATTTATAGATATATAAAATAATAATAATAACAATAATGCTTGAGACCATATGGGAAATTCCTTCAAATGACTTGTACTTTAATAATAAATTCTGACATGTAATACCACAAGAGCTTCAAAATTATCGGGTATTTCATCCCGATAGGTTCGTTGCAAACAAATGAAGGAGTCGAGTTTTTCTGAAAAACTTGACGACTTTGTTTTGTTTGCAGGGAACCTCGAGGGAAATACGCAATTGACGTCTATGACGAACTTTTAGGAAGAAAAAATTCGAGACCATGGAGATTGTATTTCAAATGAAAAGAACCTGCAATGATTTAAAAGTTGTAAACGATATTGGTGAACGAAAAGTAGCTTTGTGCGCGGAATTTAATTCATTATTAACTAAGGATAAAGTTCAAGCGCAATATATACTTTCATTGAAAGTATATACTTTCATTGTTCATCAATATACAACACAATATATACTGTCATTGATTTCCACCTAAAGACGTATGCCACGTGTAAAAAGGTATATATCATTGGCATCAATCTTTACCGAAAATAAATAAATAAATGACATTTTGCGTTTTTCTTTGCATAAAGTCGAAGCGGAAAAATTGTTAAAAGTGAATAAATTGGCTTATATACTATCCTCCCTGAGACTAATGATTTCCTACTCCAGCAAGAAAATAAAGAACCATGGAGTACGTGGTTGAGTCAAGAAAAAAAATTATCACGAAAAAAAATTTCACCAGATAATGAATTGTTTGACAATTTATAAATAATTTTTGATCGCAAAATTATTCTTATGAATAAAATCGATTTAAATTTTCATTTAGAACACGATGGTGTCGGACAAAGCTGTTCAACTTAAAATTGTTTAGAATTTTTTATAAAAAATTAGAAATTAGGAATAAAAAAAAAATATTTAATGATTTTTTTTTTCTAATTCGAAATACAATCCTCATGGTCTTAAATTTTTTTTCCCAAAAAGTTCGTCATAGACGTTAATTGACTGTTCCAATTAGAAATGTCCAATAAGCGGTGGCTTTCACTTAAGCTACAGAGCTCCCTCTTCGCGAGGATGTTTTTTTCTATCCAAATTCAAGTTTTGAGGGGTAGGAGCATGAAAAATCAAATTTTTTTTTCTTGAAACACCCTAATATATGAATATATATGAAGGTGCGAAAAAAAAAATATATATATATGTATAATATAATATAAAAATATATATATATATAAGGTGCGAAAACGTGTATGCATATCGGAATCGACTGCTACAGGACGTACACGTAACTCGTATATATAGCCACCAAAGCGTAATGAAAATTTCAAAAAGCCTTTCCCCAAAGGCCAGGCGATAAATTGCATTAACGTGATTTTGCGTACCCGTCACCAGCATCAGAGGCTCGATGCACTCGTGCTGTATTGCACTCTCCATCCTCTCTATCTATCACTCTATCTCTCTCTCTCTCTCTCTCTCCCTCTTTCTTTTTCTTTCTATCCCATAATGTATTTCAATTTTATTCAACGATAATCCAGCCAAGGGTGACGTGAAAAACAAAATTGAAAAAAACAGTATGTGCCAGAGATCGTATGTGCTGTTCGGAGGTTGATAAAAAAAAATTTCCCCTGAAATTAGCACATTTGTCTTTTTGCTGTAATTTTGTTTTTTTTCCGTTACCATTTTTTTTTCCCCCTCTTTCCCATTGGCAAAATATCCGCGGTTTTGAGTTTGTCATTGAGACAGAGCAGAGAGAAAAAAAAAAAGGTAATTCAATCGTCCTATTAATTTTATACGAACACTTTTTCTTCTCTCGATCATATTTTTTTTTCCTTAGCGAGTAGTCCATTTCACTAGGATTTTTTATTGATAAATTATATTTTATATTCTGTATGGTTTTGTAAGTAAAACGTGGATCTATCTTTTCGCTGCGAAATTTCGTCAGGCTTCTGCGGTTTTTCTCGATGTCAAGGGGACACTTTATCGGTCGAAAATTTTAATGATTTTTATAAAACTGATAAATTAATCAAAAAACATATTTTAAATAACTCCGAGAAGGATGAAGAGTTAGAGATGAGACTTCCCTTCTCGCCTCGCTGTCAATTTATAAGAGTTCAATAACCCGGCATGCAATATTTACAACGAAAAAGCGAAGTTAAGAGTATCCTTGTATGTCATAGCTCTCTCTCTCTCTCTCTCTCTCTCTCTCTCCCACTCTCTGTCTTGCTCTCTCGTATGACATATCAAGGCTCTTCGAAATCGACACTTTGTATCAGAAAACTAGGCCGAGTTTTCGGTCGACCTTTTCTGGCCGCGAGCCAGCTACGGCTGTTCCGGATATCCGTTGACACTCGTTTATTGGAAGAAATAGGGTGAGACACATAAACAAAGCATCAGGGTTATCAGTTCACTATATAAAAACAAAAAAAAAGATGCAATAATACAATTTTTTTATTTCTTCGTTTTTTTTTTTACAACCTTTCGATTACTGAATCCACCTTTGATTAATAAACAGTGTTATGTTTTCCTGCAAATTATAAATAATTTTAGCGGTTGTCGCACAAAAATTTCCCGATTTTTCATTGGCTGTATCGTCGATAAATTATTCTCAGGAAATTAACAAAAAATTTATGGAAGATTATTTTCTTTAAATTCTTAATTTTGTACAATAATTTGTTTTCTCCTAAGTTTTGCGATTTTAGTGACAATACAGTACTGTAATTTTGAGGGTAATAGTATATTGAAATTTTTTTTATGTTAGGTCATAACTAACGAAGTAATAACTAAGTTACAAAGAAAAAATATCAAGTAGTACAAACTGAAATGAAAATTCGATTGCAACTACTCGAGCCACTTTCTCTTCCTCTCTCTCTCTCTCTTTAGCTCATTTATATAAATTTCGCCATTCCACCCTCGTCGATTTACCCTCGAGCATGAAACAATCACGTTATCCTTGCGTGATTAACTATATTTTTTTTCAATTCAATCAATGAATGTCGAATTAAATAATACAATATCCAATTATTCGCGTAACTGGGTCGTCCTTTGAGTACATAGACACATGATTAAACGAGACTGCTCTCTTTTTCTGCTTCGTCTATTTCGGATTGACGGAGAGCCGTGAGTTTCAAGGGAGCTTAAAAAAAAAAAAAAAAAATATCGAGCAACAAGTTATATTCGTACTGCTGTTCAAACTTCGAATCGATCATCCATAATCAAGGACTCATTTTGATTCGTCGGACGAATATTTTCAGTTAAATTGAGAGGCGAATACTTCGTCCCAAAATTTCGGTCCTAAGAATGCTCTACGTGTATAATATAGCATCGTGAAACTGGTGAAGACTTACGAGCAATAACAGGGCAATCCATTCACGTTTTAACGTCACATATAACAAGACTGTACCCATGCACATAAATATATGCGACTTTGAGTCGTTTATAGTAACCTGCCCGAAGTCCCGGAAGTGTGTGCTCGTTGCAAGTACCAGAATTGCATCCCAAAGTCCAACGTATACACGTGGCAAAACCGCAAGCTCTCTCTCTCTCTCTGCTTCGCCCCTTGGTCGCCCTTAAAGTCCTTTTCGTCGACGGACAGGCTTGCGGGAAGTACAACCATACTCGGAGAGATCGTTAAGCGTCACGCAGACCTCGCGTTCACCAACAGTGGAGTAAGCCCCCAGGAGGGTCGGACTAAATGAAAACTGAGACATTCGCACTCGTTGAGATCCCACAGAGAAAGCTTTCATGTACTCTATGATGTCTATGCATGCACCCTAGGGCTGGTTGAGGACATTTTAAAAATATTTCGATTGAATTATTACAACAACAATAATAATAATAATAATAATAATAACAATAGAATAAAATTGTTGAATTCCATAAAGTCACTTATTGGATTTGGGTCTTGATTCGATGGCTTCATGAAAATAAGTCATTGGTATCCCCTACAGTAAGCGATTATATCAGCAGTCAGGTGTTGCATATAAAATTAAAAAAAGTATGAGATCTTGTTTACTAAAATATTAGCCATTATTGGTGAGAAAAAAAATATCGTTGTCGATTGGCAACCTTGCTACTCGTTGAGGAAGGAAAAGTGTAACCTCTGCGCATTTTTTTTTTCATACGAAATTGCCTTTTTTTGGGAATTCCAAATTCCAACATATCCAAAATTAATTGATTTTTTAAAATCATTTCTCAAAAAAAAAAAAAAACGATAGCTACAATTTTTTGAATTAATTCATCAAAATTATTTTTGCCTTATCGATTTATTTCAGATTTATATCGTATCGCATAGTATGGAAATTCGCACGAATATATTTGCAATCGATAGGGGGACGAGCCAAAGGCTCAGACTTAAAAAAAAAAGCATTTTTCTTACTTAGTTCAATAAAAGTGTAATTTTAATCGATCTTTTTTTAGTACAAAAAAAACTGAAGATTTTCGTTCTTCATTTTTAACTTTTAAAACTTTAATTACATTTATTTCGATGTTCGGGCCGATACGAGATGTTTTTACTCATTTCATATGCAATTTTGCAGTGATAGAAGGAACTATATGAATTTTTCTTTATACTTTTTTACGAAACTGGAAGTCAATAGGAATTCGTATGTACCGTTAATAATGCTCCGAGTAGTCAAAGCAGGCTTTGATCAGACATTTGCCATGCCGATTTCTATTCCCCCTATATAACTGGATATAATATAGCTCGCCTCTTTGATCATTTGTTTTTGCCCGGAGCATTCGGTTGGTTTCAATGTAACTGACGTTTACCAATTATAATATGTACGAATTCGCGAAATTTTCTATCGGCTCTGCATCGACGGTTTCTCAACATAATATTTCGTACTGCTTTATACTTAATGCGATACTCAGTGAACTGGTTGAAATTCGTTTTGTGATACAATCACGTTATAACGGATCCTTCACCGTAAAATTAATGAGAATGTTCGGTAGAGAACGATTCCTCGTTGTTTTATTAACGAACTCATTTCTCTTTCCTCCGTTCCTCCCGTCCCTTTGCCAGCTGCTTTTTCTTCGTCTCTTTGTTCTCTATGAAATCTCGCTCTTCGACAGCGAGTGAAACGAGCCGTTAATAGAAATTGCTTCGACGAGAGACGTAAAGTTGCCATGTTGAATTTCTTAACCGTTCCTCGAGTGCCTCGGACAAGTGAAGATAGTTGCGTAAAAGCTCTTGAGAAATACTTTCTCAGAATCGCCCCTCCTCCCCCCCCCCTCTTTTCTAGAACGAATGGGGAGGTCTCTCTTGTTTAATGAAATCTCTCGGCAGTTTCGACTTATCCAAGATTTCAAATAAGTCGGCCAATTGTCGTGAAAACTGTCGTTGATACGAGGAAAAGGCCACTAACTCAATCGTGAGTTCTATATCGAGTTATACCAGTTGTTCGTATTTTTTTTTTTTAATGAAGAACTCATTTTGTTTACGAACCAATTGAGACTCTTTATAACGCGAATTAACGCTCAAAGAAATAATTATTCCTAATTATTTTTTTACACAATCGTATTACGATCGAGGGGGGTGAGAGGTTACTTCCAATTTATATTCCCATGCTCCGAGCTATCCGAATAAAGTATAAAGAAGACGAGTGCACGAGTGCACGAGAGTGTAACACGTATCCGCAGCGCGCGGGTCCAGCACGGAATTTGGCACGCGCTCGAGGAACGAAAGAGAGAAAGCGAAAGAATAAAAAGGCGAGGGGGAGGGGGGGTGATGACAAAAAATGGAGAGGAAAAAAATGTTGAGGGTGGTTTGGGTAGAGAGCGCGTAGGAATGAGAGAGGGTGGAGTGTTTGAAGAGAGTGAAATTTGCAAATGTATGCGGGAAAACGTGGTAGAGACAAAACTAAGCGCATAGTTCAGCATTATTCGGGCACAGCGGCCGAGAGAGCGGTCCGAGCGTAATTAAAGTATTTACGGGGTGAATTATTTATGAATGTCGAGTGCGGCGCCAAGAGGAAAATAAGAGAGAGAGAGAGAGAGAGAGAGAGAGAGCCTGGAACGATATGCTGAAAGAATGAGGAGGATAGAGAAAAGGAGAGAGGGTGCGAAAAACGTGGCAGGGATGCGAAGAGAGAGAGAGAGAGAGAAAGAGAGATGGGAAAGTGAAGGAAAAAAAATTAGTTCTGTGTGGTAGAACGAAAACTTTGGCGTCAGAGGGAAAAGCCTAGGGATGAGTTTTACCGGTGACGGCACACACCTTGTCTTACACCACTCCCCTTAATATACTCTCTCGCTTTCTCTTCTTCTTCCTCTTCTTCTTCTTCTTCTTCTTTCTCTCACACCGCGGTAAACTTTCGACAAAATTAATTTCACAATTCAAGCTCACCGTAGCGATTGAGATGCGCCACGTGGCTCCCGTCACTCATCCAAGTGTCAACCACCTCAAATTAATGCACGCTATGCGCTCGCGATTCTTGCATAAAGTACAAAAGTTCCGGATATCATTTCATGAAGCGCGAAGACGATCGAAACTATATTATAATTCATTTACCTTCAAAATCCAATGACTAAATCCATGGAATTTGGATTTTGGTAAAAAAAAAAAAGTTGTTAATTATAGGGAAACATTAGTCGTCAATTATTTTAGACGTAATTGGTCTTCATGGGAATCGAGAAAGAAACTTTTTTTTCGCAATAATTGATGATTTTTTTTTTTTGCTGGTTCTTCGGTGATGCTGGTGGCCATGTCTATTAGCTCGTATTACCCGGATTTCCCCTCTGCATATGCCATTATCGATCCGTGAGAAAATTCATGTTGAATAAAGCTACCAACCAAAGTATATACCGCACGAATGATCGGATTATACCTTGGCTCAATACTCTAGCAACGTATCAGCAAGTATTTCCTTCTCTCCCTTTATACACGTAGTGAGAGAGAGTGCAGGAAATGCTAGCCCATAAGTATATATAATATATATTGTAACGAAATGACAACGCGGATATTTGTTTTCGGGGCGGGTTTATTAATTACAATATGATCCCTGATCGCTTATCATAGTACGGCCGCACATCATGACGTTTATCCCGAGACTCCTAAACAACTGAAGGTTCGATCGTCAGTTCGTCAGTTCTGTCAATGACGAGCTCGCTCGTCGTTTCTTCTATCCTGTGTATTTTATTAGGCTGCTCTCCATGTTCATAACACTATCCTCCCCTACGAAAAAGTTGTCGTCCCGACAACTATACTATCTATTTAAGAATTCTCTCCTCCTGGGAGTTGCCGCCTCTACAACTGCCTAAATGTCCCTATGATGTGTCATGGTCCATCGTTCTAAACTCGATCTGAAATACGTAGCCTACACTGTCCTGACATTTGTCCATGTCCTCAGGGAAAACCATGACGAAAAAAACCTGAGGTAGGACAGTGTTCACAAGCTAAATAATTATATGCTATATCCAAATGATCACTGTTCTAACCGTCCTTTACTTGATCTGTCAATATCCCGAGTTAAAATAAACACATTCCTTCAATAATTTTCATCTTCAAATTTCTTCTTTCCTTCCTTTCTCTCATGTAAATCTCTTCTTATGCCAACCATCACCAAAATATGACAGGAATGGTCCGAACTCGGGATCAAAGAAAATCTGTAATAGATGAAATAAAAGCGTAGACTTCTGTACGCACCAATATTTTTCCTCCATTTCATTTTTTTTTTATTCTGTCTATTTCTATTATGTACCTATGATTTAATTATTTTCAATTGCATATAATCTACGTAAAAATTGTTTAAGGTGGCTTTCTAGCGTCTACAACTCCATGTAAATAACTTTAATTTTACTATATTGATGTATTTATTTTATTTACTTTTTGAAACTTTATTTTCTTTGTAAATCTTGACAAGGACTTCAAAAAAATCAGCCATACTATCCGAGAATATTTTCGGACCTGGATTTTCCCATCAAAAACTCTTTTCTCTTTCTGCAAGCCATCCGGGAATGAAATAAAAAAAATATAACCTATCCATCAATTCTGACCCCAGCAATTGATCACAGTCTTTTTCAAGACAAAAATTAAATGGCGACTCCTCGGCACTAAGCCCGTCAGGCAGCCCCTACTCCCTATTTCCCGGTGCCCAGAACAAATATTTCATGGCCCAAGCCAACGTGCCTTATCAATCACTGAAAATCCAGTCCTAGATAACCCGAAAGAGCATAACCTCTTCCTCCGAAGTCCGTTGATTAGATTTCACCTATGAATTCTTATTCGTAGAAGGGCGTCATCGAGACGTCAATTTATTCTTTTTCAAATTGTATAACCGCTCAATTGTAAATGCTACTGGGAGTGCCGTTAAGACCTCAATTTTGTTCATAAATAATTGTTAATCATTCGCATGATTTCGTATCTATCAACAGGTCATCAAGACCTTACTTTTGGTAAACTTTGATTCGTGTAATTTTCTTCATAAATATCAATCTTAGTAAATTGTGAATCAACGACCTAAGGACAAAATACATAGCTTTAATGTCGTAATATCCTTTGTTCTGTCATATAGGAATCCGTGGATTCGTCAAATTCCAAATTTTCTTTCAGCTAATCCTTATTATTCTTCTATTACATCGTCCTATGGTGTCCTTATTGCCGTTTATAGAGTGCCGTCGAGGCCTCAATTTTTGTATTCTTCGTATTTTCACGATCCTTTTTCACGAATGTGTCATGGAGATCACAATTTCTTTTTTTTTTTTTATTACGATTGAGTTATCAAGACCCGGATTTTATTTTTATTTTTATTCTATTTTTTTTAATTAATTTATTCGATCGCGAACGTCATTTCGATATTTATTTATTTATCATTTTAAATTTTATTTTATTGGTTTCGCGTATCCTATATCCCACTTCTGACACCAATGTAACGAAATGACAACGCGGATATTTGTTTTCGGGGCGGGTTTATTAATTACAATATGATCCCTGATCGCTTATCATAGTACGGCCGCACATCATGACGTTTATCCCGAGACTCCTAAACAACTGAAGGTTCGATCGTCAGTTCGTCAGTTCTGTCAATGACGAGCTCGCTCGTCGTTTCTTCTATCCTGTGTATTTTATTAGGCTGCTCTCCATGTTCATAACAATATATATATATCCTATATACTTATGGGTGTCTTCGTCCTATACGACGATCCGGGAAGACGTCGAACCCGAGAGCGCGCGCGAAACGTCGCAGGGATCTCGAAATTAGATTGGTATGGAAGCAGCAATCCTCGTCTTGCGATTCAACGGGATATATCCTTGGCTCTTCCCACTCTCTGCCGCTATTACCGTGTCTCTCGCGCTCACATCGTCCTTTCGTAACTTCTACATCCTCGCCACGTATTCACGACCCATCGCTTCCCATGTCCAATCTTCGTTTTACTCCGTTCTACCATCATCGATGGATATATATTCCCGGTGAATGTATACGCACATATATTACATATATATATATATAGGAGCGTGCATCAAGTCTACATATGGATGAATACGACGTACGTAACATCCGTAGTTTCGGGATTAAACTTTGGTTTTTGTTCCGTCAATGGGAGATGAAGATGATTCGGTCGAAATCAGTGATTTTACAGCTAGCAAACTCACGAAAGTGCAAGCAAACAGTTTTACTACCATATTATGTGCTACATGATGCTTCCCTTTTTTTTTTTTTTTTACTAGACTTTGTTATATTTTTCATTCACGGACACAGTCGATTAACACATTTTACCCATGATCGAACACGTGAAAACAGTTTGGAAATTTTGACGATCGGTTTCTTATCAGCATGCGTCGTTTGTCGAGCGACTCCCACAATTGGTTTTACGGTTAGGATGATTATTTTTGTGCACGAATGATCCTGGAATATTATTTTCTTCGCATAGCAGCCACTAGTCATTTTTCATCGCTACGGAAGCCACTAGCCATTTTTCATGGCTATGGTAGGAAAATATTCGAAAGAATAAAGTTCATTACTGTCGTATACTTTTTTTTTTTCCAGTAATAATTACTGACAGTGTATGCTCCATTCGTTTGCAATACATTGTCCGATTTATCGCTCATCCAACTCTAAACTTCCCTAGTAATCTACCGAAACCCAGAGTGACCTTCTTTCATCAGTTTAATCCATATATTTTTTCCTCATTCTCTTTCATCTCTGACCTATCCACACACGCGCACGCGTGCGCAGACTTTTTACCAGCTATTCTTCTTCCTCGCTCTTCATTCGTTACATTCGATAGCATGAATCTTGGCTGTTCAACATTTCCTGAATTAATACCAATAATTGTGTGCTCACTCGAGAATTCATAATTAGTGTTATTCAATTAAATTTCACTGACGAAAAGACACGACTCATCTTGTAAATTCAAGATAGCGTAAGCTGAAGACTTTAAATTAACCTTCTCATCGTTCATTCGCATCTTATGCTCGAACCATCTTGCGATTGCTCGAATGGATCCGTTTACTCTTTTGTTCTTATCGCGGGAACAAGCTATATGTAGTACCTCTATCGCACGTGTGACAGACGTTTCGTTGCTCGGATTCGCCGACAGGATGAGAAATAACGCAGAACCGCTGAGATGCACGCCCAACGGTTCAAAGTTCGTAATCCCCACAGCTCACCCTCGGCTGCGCGGAGCTAACATTCGGCGTATACCGGTGCTTAGCTCTCGCTGGCTCAGAGAGTAACGTGGGTAGACGAATGAAGACGCTTCCGAATGTGAATGAGTGAGCTTCCCTCTCTCTTATCACGTGAACACGCATACACCTCCCTGCTAGAAGGAAAG
The DNA here is from genome assembly GCA_963564615.1 of Rhorus exstirpatorius. NCBI lineage: Eukaryota > Metazoa > Arthropoda > Insecta > Hymenoptera > Ichneumonidae > Rhorus > Rhorus exstirpatorius. The sequence goes on from OY751317.1 coordinate 36,894,097, forward strand.
ATCGCTCTCGTGGAGATTGAGGAGAGCGGAACGAGCTCGATAGAGATAGAAAGAAGAGGGATTAATCGTAGAGTGATGGTGAAGTCGATTCTCCATCGTGATGAATTTATGTTAGGCTCTTAGCAATTTAGGCTCTTCAAACAAGCCTATGAAATTAGAATTCTATCGGAAAAACAGGTTACCAGACATAGGCAGGGTCTAACAACTCTACTCAAAAATATCTTGATCCAATAACATCTCTACCCGATAACATCTCTTTAACTAATAACATCTGCACTCAATAACATTGCTAATGATAACATCTCCACTCAATTAAATCTTCACTAAGCAACATCTCTACCCAATAACATTTCTTTATACCTAATAACATCTGCACCCAATAACATTTCTACCAGGATGAGGCTTTAGCTAACATCTCTACTCAATTGAAAGTCTACCAGGTAACAACTTATCATCAGCCATGCTGAAGAGGTGTTGTCTGGTACACTTGTGATTGGGTATAGAGATATCAGTGAAAGCCTCGTTCCAATAAAGATGTCATTGAGTGGAGATTTTAGGTGCTGCTCATATCTGGTAGATTAGTTTTGTGGTGAACTTGTATGTTCTCCATAGGTTTGTTCGAAATGCTTAAATTCCTGTAGAGATGTTATTGGGTAGGGAAGTTTATCAGGTAAAGTTGTAAATGTGCCAGATTTATCACCATCCAGTTTTGTGCATAATTCCAGTGGTAGGGAAACCTTTGCATCAGCAGAACTATATGAGCGCCGAGGAGTTTCCAGGAGCGTATAATTTTGTTAGTTACTCACTCGTTGTATCGCTAACCAACGGTGCATTATGGTAATGGGCTTAGTCATCCCTTCGCTACGGACGCGGTATAAGACGTCTGAATCGCGTAATTGTATATCCTCGTTGTATAGTCGTCTTAGCCTCAAAGTTGGACGCGTAGATAGTGGCACGATTATGTATATATACGTATATGTGTATCCTGTGAGCACGGTGAGCCACAAGTATAACGAGGATGGTTCTGCCCGGAGAGAATCATGCCTGGCGAACGTTCCGGGGGGGTTGTCGCGCTCGGTAGCGATGCAATCCGCAAATACGATTTATCCGAGCTGTCCCTGAATACACGTCAGCCTCGCACCTTACCGGCTGATTCCGTACAATGGTATCTGCCCACGATATTGAGATATATGGGTGTGTGTCTGTATTCTCAGGATCTCGGGATTAGTCTCGTTCCATCTTTGAATCTATTTCTCGGCGAGAGATGCTGCATTGGAATTGTCGTACACGATGGTCTGGTGAAAATATATTTACTTATTATGGATAGTTGGATGAATAAAAACTTTAGACAAATAAATATTGTGTGAAGAGCACAGCAAGAGCAGTTAACTATACCTGCTGAAATTATAACATGTGACTCCGATTAACTACGTGTGATAGTTTGATCGAGATCAGTAAAAAACACGTCCAGTTTGGTCGTTCATCAGTGTGTGTGTGTGTATGTGTGTGTGTGTGTGTGAGCGAGGTTTTGCTGGCGAGGACTATGAATCCGTTCATTTCACTCTGCGCGTTGTATAGTCGAGAGAGTAGACGCAGGATAGAAGAGGAGTTATAAAGTATGAGGCCCGAAGTTAATACCTTGCTGGGAATAGTCCGAGGAAAACCAACTCATGAGAATTCGTGGTAGCTCGATCGCTGGGTTGCACGTTCGAGCGGAAGAACGAGATAATATCCGATAAATCTGGGCTTCAGTCGCGTCTGTCCGATTAACGCTTTCAGCAGCAAAAGGTGGTAGTTTCATCGACGAATCCTTGCTCCTTTTCACCCCTGAAGCGTGTAAAAAGCGAGACAGGGTCGCGACCGGATAAACGATCGACGAAATCGAAAACGATTTTGCGCCACGATTACCTTCGCCAGGTCAGCGTTTCAAACTTTGCAGAGTCTATATGCTCTATCCCTATTCCTCTTGTAATTTACGAACGTTAATTCGTAACGTTGAATGGTTGGATATCGACAGACCTAAAATCAGGACGACTTTATGTGTATCGATAGGGTTTGATTCAATGACAAAAATTTCAGATCAGAATACCAGCAAGTTTAGAACTCTATCCAAAACTCCCCTGCACAATAGTGTCTCTGACAGACTTTGAGCATTCCAAACAGGCCTATCAAATTAAAAGTCTAGCACGAAACAAGTCATGAGAAGCACCCAAAATCTCTACTCAATGATATCTTTACTCAATACTGTCTCCACCCAATAACATCTCTGCCCAATGATATCTCTATCCAATAAAATCTCTGACCAATGATGTTGCTACCCAATAACATCTCTACCAAACAACATTTCTACCTAATAAAATCTCTGCCCAATGACATCTCTACCCCATATCATCTCTTCCAAACAACATCTCTACACAATAACATCTCTACCCAGTAACATCTGTAACCAATAACATCTCTGCCCAATGACATCTCTACCAAATAACATCTTTACCAAAAACCATCTCTACCCAAATACAAGTCAACCAGGTACCAACTCTCAGGCGTGACTCATGTCAAGTTACCGGTAGATTACCTGTCTAACACACAAGCTAATTTTTCAGTAACTTACTATCAATCACGCCGAACAATTCACTACTCATCTCTGGTAGAGTTGTTTTCCCGTGGAGTCGTAAATTAGTAGGCTCGTTAAGTGAGCCTAAGTTCTGCTAGAGATGTTATATTGAGTAGTGAAGCTTCGAGTCAAGTTGTGTAAATGCCATCCAATTGCATTTTCCTTGATGCAACTATACATTTTCTTTCAGCTTCAATAAAATTCATTTCAATGGCACAAATCTATTATTCTCGATGAATCAAAACCCTCAAGAATCGATCTTATTCATCAAGCACTGCATACCTTATCGCTAACTGTAATTTTACCCAATCCCACAATCTACAACGCGGATCGTATTTATCGGAAATAATTTCAAGCGGTGCAGCTACAATTCATTCCCTCTATCCTTGCTTTTATTCGTCCCAACCGACTCACTTTGATGTACGAACGAGTTCTCCATTTCCGCACGTTTTCTCTCGCATCGAAACGCGTCCCAACGAAGCGTGCACGACTCGCCCTCAATAACTCACAATTTAATCAACGACAGAGCAATTCGTTGGAAAGATCTTCTTCGGGCTAGGTGTACGTTTTTCTTATACCTCCGCGAATCTTCGCGTGACTTTCCACCGTCCTCGCGGACTTTCCTCTCGTTCTCCGTTGCTCGTTTTCTTCCTCCCTTGGATATACACCCTATCTCTCACGCTTTCTCTCTCCGTGTTTTCGTACATCGCTTCTCCTCGTATTAGCAACTTCGAGCACGTTTCTAAGCGGGATTAATGGAGAACGGTTGCGACGGAGAGGTGGTCGCACTCTCGAGCATTGTTATCCTTTATCCACCCCTCGAAAGTAGAGAAAATGAAGGGAAAAGAGATGGCACGCGGTTGAACACGACGCAATTCGTGTATATGAATCGTTGAAAAGATATTTTTCGTCAGTACCGAGGGACTATTTTTCGATTCAAGTATACCGTGTGTACGGGAAGAGCAAGACAATTATTCTTCTAACTCCTTTGCTTTTTCTATATTGGTGTTTACTTTCAGTATTTTTTTTTTTCTATTTATCTCTCTCCTCATTCTGCTGGCGCTTCCGAGATGGTTTTTCACACCCTTCCTTATACTCTAACCGAGACGACGAGAGAGGCATCTCAACTTTATTGTGCCACATTCCCAAAGGTGGATGCAGCAAAGAGCACGCTGAGGAGTTGTGGACCCTGCACGATTTATATCACATCTCTCTCTCTCTCTCTCTCTCTCTCTCTCTCTGTCTTTCTCGTTTCTACATCGGTTTATCTCGCTCTCTTCTAACACGACCGAGCGACCTGGAAAACTTTTTGCGCACATATATACACACACACACACCTATATGTATATACCCTGGTAGCTTCGCTTTTCGTGCTTGCGTTGCCACGCTCCGTGCACTCATTTCCGTATACTCTCGCGACAACGACGAAAATTCTACTATATTCCCGTACTATGTGCTACGTTAAATCTATTAACAGCACTTCTCAAACTCGTTTAACACTCCCCGCTGAGGCTCAACGTCTCCAGAGATTTGTCAATCCAACGAAGTCTCAAAAAATCGTTAAAGCTTTGCATTTTTATTTTCCATACGTATATCTTTAATCCTTTTTTTTTTGTCGAATTAATCGTGCGAGTGGTGAGAAAAAAACTCGGATTGAATGTTCCCGAGGCGATGACTTACTGATTTTATTTCGACTGGGAACGTATTGTCTCATGAATATGTTACTATATCTTAACTTTCGATCGTCCATATAGCAGGGCTTAGCATCAATTTCGTTCACGAACGTCGACAATGATTTTTGAAGCTTTCCTTATCACACACGGGGTAGAATCGAGCCGTCGATACGAATTTTATGAATTTTTATGAATTTTTTTTAACACTTTGCCATTTTATTTTTTATAAAAAAAATTTTTCGTACATTACCTAGAATGTTCAAAGCGTGTTCCGTAATTTTTTGAATCACTTCGGACGGATAGTTTTGTCAGAATAGCTTTTTGAAAACTGACTGGGTAGAATCGACCCAGTGTGTGGCTAGCCTGATTGAATTTGGTGGTTTAACCACGAAGGGTTAAATTGTCATCTCGTAATGAGCTATGAAGCGAAAAATACTTATCCAAGGTATCCTCTCTCAGGTATCCTTTAAGATCGGCTCACTGTAATGCGATCGTTTTGCCTCTCATGATGAATATAGTACATGGAAAATTTGGAACACTAATTTTTCACGTTAGGATATAATGTTTTTTTTTTGTTTCTCATATATATTTTAAAACTCGAAGTATCTTTTGCAATTTTTCCATAAAATTAGTCAGTCAGATTTTAAAAATTTACAAATATAATTTTGCAATTTTGCTATAGAATTATAACGAACGTACATGCCAACGTCATTATTTCCAGTTTCAATTTTCGTAAATTTTATTCTTCATCGCTAGTCGTGGAAATTCTGCCGCATTATCTTGATGTGCTTAACGAAAGTAAAGCGATTTGCACGAATGGTTGACGGTGTAGCGTGAGTAGTATGTGGACCACTATGGCGACCCCCACTCCTATCCCCACTCCTATCCCCTCCACTTTCCCCCCACGTCGGAGCCTCTTTCCGAGCGTGGTGGGGGTAATGGTGGGGAGAGGTGGTGGGGGAAGAGTTCTGACGGCTCGCCATAGTGGTCCGATTATTATCATTATTCAAATAATAATAATCCATACTTTTTTTCTCTTTATTTAATTTTATATACATTTTCACTTAATTATACGTAATGCTTTTATATAATGAGAAAAGGATTTATCTTTTAAGGGCTATAACAGTTTTAACTATGTGATCCAAATGATGCGTCAGTAAATTGTCAATTATCGTTGTTTTTGTACAAGTAGGTAATTCGTTATATGAATTATTCGGCGATGTTCGTTTTTGGGTAGCTCTCTCTCGTATGTTCGCACGCTTCGTGCGAATATTACGGCGTATGCAGCTCGTTGTAAAAATGGATGTTTCTGATGTTATTGCATCTACAAGAGAGTCTCTGCACTGTGTTACCTCGTTGCAAACACGACGAAGCCACGAGATATTTCTGTTTATACTGGCTTGTAATAATGACAGTATAATGAATTGCTCTTTTGTAAAACAGAATATCGGTAAAGAGCGATGTGCAGGGTCTTCTTCATCCTCTATGTTGAAATGATTTTGAAAATCGTGCCAAGAACGACCGTCCATAGTTAAACAACCATGGATATAACATTTGAAGCTAATCACAGGCCGTAACGTACCGTTCCGACAAATATCAAGGCCCACCCACACAGATTTCGTCCCCAAATTATTTAGCTTATAGGCGAACGGTAGCAGTAGCGCACGTAGATTCTTAGCACGTTTCGCATACATCGCAGGACTTAATGATTTACTGACGGTTTAAATTCCAGATTATTGAATTTTGTGCCGCGATATTCCATGGCCAAATTATTTTCACGGGCTGCGGCTATCATCTGCTGAAATAGCTGATCGTCTTTTTCGAACAGTTGGACGAATCTGGCTGGTAGGAAGCACGCAAATGTGTTTTCCACGTCGATGACGATACGCGTGCCCCATTTAGTTTGAACGGTTCTTATGTCGCCGATGCTGTAGTCTTTTTTGAGCTCTAGTTCCGATAACTTTTTCACAGGTAGAAATGCGGCCGTTTGTCCCACTTTGTTGATTCGTGCGAAATCCATCGTAAATATCGAGTTCGTCAAATTTTCGTGTTAAAGAGAGAAATTGCGATCTCGCTTGTATTACTGCTTTGATACTCGCAATGTCGTGTGAAAGTGCTTCTATTCGCCGCTTCAATTCGCGTCGTTTTCTCTGCATACACCTCAAATGACAGCAAATGAAAGTATTTAAGAGTTTTTGAAGATTCTTCGATATCTGACCACGGTTTGATCGCGAATGATGGTCGTTCTCCATGGGTCTAACTTATACTCTGCAGTCGCCTCTCCACTAGACCTCCCCCCACTATAAAGATTACTTATTTTATTAGAAATACCAAAGACAAAAAGAAATCTGATCGTCTACATATGATACCCTATAATGATGACTCATTTCCTTCGACATAACAAAGGCAAAAAGAATTTTTTTCCTACCGATTCGAAGAATCGACGGTTTGATGCACATTCCGCTTGAAATATGATAGTCGCTAAAAGTGACTTTTGTACCCAAAGAATGCTGACTCCAAGGCGCGTGATCGCAGTTCAAGGATAGGTAGAAAAAATAAAACGTGAAAAATTTCAATGTCGATTTTATTTCTTATATTAAAATTAGATTCATTATTGCCGTACACGGGAACAACAGTTCTGTATACAGTGTAAGTTTTTATGATTAAAATTATTTGTACCACAGCCACCACCAACCGCAGAGTCCATATTGAAAACTTTGTCCCGAGGCTTATACTTTTCGCGTTTTTTTATATACGCATTATAATAATCGTTCACTGTTTTATCGTTTCGGGATAAATCATCTGAAAATACGCTTCGAAACTTATTAATACCAAAGCCAGTAGACATATAATGAAGAAACATAATGCAATACTGTCCGCAACACTGCGAATCTGGACCCTGAAGCTGAGTAGCGTTGCATCGGAAAAGCTTGCAGTTTCTTCGGAGTCGGATGAGATGCTGCGGGACGATTGGAGGGATCCCGTAGCTGTCAAAGTATCGTCCTTCTCCAGTTCGATCGACGTACATGGCGACCCAGTGGGATCCGGGTAATTTGTGGCCATCGGTATTAACGACAAAAGCTGTCGGCCACGTCCACACCTTCGGGATACGATCGGCTGGGTATACGCCTATCGTGTGGTCTGGTATGTTCCGCAAGGCCTGCAGAATTTCTAGACTGTTCATAGCAGCCTGAAGCAGAAGGTTTCTTTTTCTTTTCCTCGCGAAGCCCGTCTAAGCTCCAGCTCGTGGTCGTTCTATATTCCCATAAGGAGTCGATGCGATCTTTATGACAGAGCCAATCTTTTATTTGTTTCGCATTATTCAGCGCACATTTGTACGTGAGATTGTTATGCAGCGATCCGTGGTATATGCAACGAGTGTCGTCCCGATGAAGATAGCGGAATGAGGGAGCCTCCTCCTCCTCCTCTAAATTTATAATGAAGCAACCTGTAAGCTGCGCCAGGTACTCTGATTTTATTGAACCCCTTGTGAATATTCGATCAGATTGTTCCGCAATATTTTTCAAAATTAATTCCATATGTTGTGACGTTGTATCGCCCTCACGCCATTGTAAACCATGATGATTTCTAGTCAACCAGGAATTCTGACGCTTCAGCGCCGGTGATAGATCCTCATTATCGTGAGGTGAAGACACAAGCCAATGAGCGGTGTACGGCCCGTGTAGGCAAATGATCGCAACTTCTTTCGGCACAAAACGATTGTTTTTATCTCGCAAACCCTGTATATCGATTGCGATATTCATGATGCTTTCTCGTTGCTCTCTCTGATAATACTGTTCAGCTCTTTGTGTCACGGAGACCTAGCTCGGCGGATACAAATTCTGCTGACTATCCAGAAAAGTCAACGATTACTTGTCTGGATGAGTCAATCTCCAACACATTATCATACTCGGCGTACACAATACAATTTACCGTTGATGCGAGAGCCTTTTCGAATCGTACTTCTATTCTAACACTGCCGTGTTTTACCAAATTCCAATGAGTACTGCTGTTTGCTGATAAATCGGGCGTAAGATCAAACGCGAAAAGGCAATACCCTTCGGGGTAGGCCTCCCGTGAAATACAATTACCTTCATTGAGAAAGTGAATACCCGTTCCGGAGAACAGAGTATGATACGCGTCTACGTAAAGCTTCGATTTTGTAAAGTCGGGCTGCAGAGCCTTTGACGGTATTTGCATACCATCCACATACAACGATAGATAATTGATTTGATAATTTTTAAAATTAAACGGGTTTTTATCGAGGCAGCCATTGAACGCTTTATTATCGACGAAACCAATGATGATACGTTTTGGTAGCTGGCCGAGGATTACATTATCGAGAGTTTCGCCATGTACTCCGCTATGCATGGATATAGCCTTTACCTCCACGCGTGTCAGGGGGTATTTTGCCGTAGCTTTACACAGAGTTCTTGCATGTGCTAAAAGTATACCAGGTGCTATCTTGGCGCGACGTACGAGAAGTGACGCTTCGACAACATGTATTTTATAGTCTGCCGTCCCGCCCATAAGGCAAAATGAATTATTCGTGCGTACGAGTCGCAGACGCATTTCAACACCGTTCAATAAGAATCTCTCTTGATTAAAGACATCGCAGTGAAGATGACCGAGGAGATCAATAGTTTTTCCACTGCTAAGAAGGTCTCTGCGGCTAACAAGCCCACCGTTGGCTGTATCCGTATCCTCCATTTTTCCCGGTGTATCGGCGAACCAGAGCACACTCGTAAGATGAGAGTTTTTTGCGCCGTCTCCATAATTTAGCAGTGTTTCAATGTATGCTCTGTATGCATACGCGTTATTCGGGGGCGATACAAGTTTCTGATTGAAAAACACATCTACTTGATTAAACATTGAATGCATCAGATTATTGACGGGGCCTATTTTAATCGTTGAATCAGGCTTCTCAGCCAAACACTGTATTTGAACGCGCATGCTTAGCATGGTGTGAGCAAGATCAATGTATTCATCACCCTGACCAGGTACCACAAACTCAATTGGTGAATCATCCGTTAAAGATGAGATCGGTTTGTAGTACACCCATTGTGTTCCCTCGATGGTGGTTTGTGTAGGAGGCAGTGTAAATAGCTCGAGCTCTGACTTTAAACACTCGCAAGAGTGTGTGTGTAAGAAAGCCATATTTACCTCTCTCTCTCTCTCTCTATGCGAAAATATCAGCCACCGTTCGTAGAGCCTTCCTCTTCTTGGTTGTCCTTCTCTTATTTATCCTTCTCTTTGCCGTTGCCCGCTTTCTCGGTTTTCTCGACGAAGATGTAGCTTTCTTTCTTTTTTTCACACTATGGATACGTCGCACACCGCGGCCGGAAATGGAATGCCGAGATCGATTAATTTTTGCCATTTTATAGCCAGAACCCTTCATGAGCGTATCAATTTTTTCCTCCGCCTTTCGCTTCAGATTTTCGCCAGACTCGCGTAGACGCGTTTTGAACGCTTCTCTTGGTCGTACACCATTGTCCATTATATCGGTGGCAACATTAACACCGGCACGCAGAGCCTCCTTGCCGACAGCCCGTGCTCCATTCTTCAAAAGAGGTATAATACGGCGGAAAAGACCCCCGAGAAAGCTGCCAATCCCGTGGCCCCTTTGATTCGGTGAGCCTATGTACACGTTACTGATACCCCCATATCCGGTCCGAGCACCGCCCGTTTGCATATCAAAGTATTCATCGTAATAAGTCATTGCGATGACTTCTCTAATCCATACGCTTGAACTGTAATGTCACCGTCAGCGTCCCGTACTCAAATGGTATCGGCTGCCCAAACTCATCCCTTATATCGATATCGATCGATTGAAAGTTTGTATGAAGCAGAGGTACGTAGCGTGGTGGCGAAAAACCTCTAATCTTCACAGAGCCGTAATTGTTGCTATCCGCGGTATAAGATGGTACAACACGTAACAGAGGTGCATGTACATCACCGGTAATGTAGGGTTCACAAATATCCGTATAAACGAATAACATATCGGGGATAGCATTAGTTAGGCTGGCAGGTCGTGCGCCTCTATAACCAATATCTCTGAATGCAGGCGGGAGCGCCACACTGCTGGGTGTGGTAAATCCTAAAATCTTGTTGAGCCTTGGTGAGAAATGGAAAGCATGAATTAAATTTTCGCAAGAATCGCAGATACGGGTCACTTGGACGTAGCCATTGCGAGCGCGCTGAAATAGTAAATGACCAGCAACGCCCTGTAGTTCATTTATTACTTCGAGCAATGAGTCTATACTCTTATATACACCGGGTGGAACATACACACAGCTCTTTTCAATGTCAATAGCAGAATCGTGAATACCCGATTGTACTTTATACGGTGCGGTCTTGATGAAGTTCTGCTCGTCTTCCTGAGGTATATGCAGAATCGTCATGGGTATATGTATTTCTGTAAGTCCAACGGCCCAATTGCCTTGCAAAGATACGCGCTGTGGCAATCGTGTGGTATAATGCGTTGTCGTATTTTCCGGGTAATATTTCATACTGCTGTTGCTTGGTAAAACGATATAAAATTCGTCTCTCATCGTGATTTTTTATTTTTTTCGGTAATAGTACGAACTCTCGATAACTCGGCCTCGTAAAAAATGCCGTCAATATCTTCGCCGTGAAGATCGCGTAAAAAGTACACCGTCGGCCAACTAGTTGTCGATATGCGATGAATTTTGAACAGCTCGCTGCTCCAGCCGCTCTCGTAACCTTTTGCAAAGGCCGCTTTTGCACTACTGATTCGTACAACGTCACCGATCCCGTATTTAGGGATGTGTTCTCGCTCCGAATCCTTGTAACGCTGCATCAAATTAGCACGAGCTTGAGCTGCAGTGGCAAGAGTCACCGTTACCGGGGCCATTTTTATGCTGCTATGCCGGGCATTATTATATGCAGACACTATATTTTGCAACACATTGATGTATCGCTTCGCGCGAGTATACGTAAAGTATCGCCACATTCTTTCTTTCAATGTTCGATTAAATCTTTCCACAATTGAGGCTTTTATATCAGGATTCCGTGCAGTTCGAAACTGAATATCTTTCTTCTTTAGGAGCTCTTGAAATGCAGCACCCATGAATTCTTTGCCTCGATCCGATTGCAGGCATACGGGTGATCGGCTATTAGTGGCTTTTTGCGTGAGTATCCGCGTAAAAGCCTTAGCTACAGACGCAGCAGTCTTGTCGCGTAAAGGTTCGACCCATGCATATTTACTAAGCACATCTATGACTACGAGGAGATAGGTATGACCATCGTTGTAATCTTTGATCGAGCGAAGATCTACGAGATCAGCCTCCCACACATCGTCAATGTTTCGCACGCTGTAATGACGTCGTGGAAATCGATGTTTTACAGGACGATGTTTCGTGTAAGCATCCTGTGTCTCCAACCACTGCACGGTCTTTTCGTTAGAAATTTTTTTTCGCGTTGCGCGTAATAATTTTGCAGCGCCCGAGAACGATGCTTCGTGGGAGGGGTTATAGTACAGCTTTTCCAATGTTTTCATGGTTTAGAGTTTTAGGTTAGCCCAAATTACACGATTCTTCTTCTTCTTTTTACACTGGCCAGCGCCTGTTTGTTCCCTCTCAGAGGCACTGAAGAGCTCATAAATACTGGGATCGGTGGATTCGTCGCTGCTGTGATTGGCTCCCGCGTCGCTCAACGACAAGTCGTGGGAGTGCACAGGTATTTTTCTTTTTTTCCGAAAAGGCGTCGAGGTGGGCACCTCGGACCTCCACAGATCCTGGTTCCCAACAAACTCGCGTGGAATTTTTGCCGCTTTTAAAAATCCTGCAAATGCATGACGACCCGCCGGCGTTGAGATTTTCCTCGCGCGCATAGCATCGTTTATAAGATCGACAATATTGGAGTCCTTGATTTCTTTGCCTGCGATGGAGACGGTGCCTGTAGGATCCCAGCAAAACTCTGTTACTGGTACAAGGCGTAAACGACGGAGCAATAGTTTTGCTTTATTGCGATATTTTGTCGGGACACTCTCAACGATCATAGAGTCGTTTATGCGTGGAATTTCAGCGCCTTTTCCACTATTCCCCTCCTCCTCTATAGGTGCCGTGATGTAATCATCATTTTTTGCGAGTGCACGATGCTGCTGCGCTCGCTCATTATCGGCAAAATGAAGATAACGCTGCAACACCGCGAAATACGCCGACCACTTTTCCCTCTCATCCTTGTACGAATTAGAATTCAGAATATCGTTCATCTCAGTGTCCAATCTACTCAGTGTCGTACCAAGGGTTTGCACTGTTTGCTGCTGTTGCCGTTGAACAGATTCCGTTTGTCGATTATTCTGCACGCCTATATGCTGAAGATTCTCTTCAGGCACGAGCACCATTTTTCTCGCATGCTCCATTATCCACTGCCGCCGATCAAACGTGACAAGAGCGTACCCAGTACGGGGGCGAGCAGCAGCGGTAGGAATCCACCGTTTTGAACCACAAAACGTTTCTTGCTCTTCCAACTACCGCTTTTCGCAGCTAGTCGTCGAAGAATAGATGCGTGGCGACGCAACTTTTTTCTTTGTTCAGGCTTCAAAGGCACGTTACCACGTAGAATGTTTAACGCACACTCACAAATACAACGAATTATTCGTGGATCGGCTTTACGCAAAACGGCGTCTCGCTGCTCCTTGTTGAGATGCTGGAGTGCGTGCAATATTGCAACGTGCTTCTTGCAGAGAGAGGACCTGTTACCCGCCATCACAGCCGCAAGACTGGTACTTCTCCGGCTGTGTCGGTGCTTTTTAACTTTTTTCGCGGCACGTAAACGAAATGCTGTGGGTCATCGGGGAAAATACACGTTCGAAATCTACAGTTATCGGGAGTCGATTGTTTCAAGTCCAAGAGCAGATAACCGTGTGGTTTGCTCGTCGCGTCGTAATAAACCTCCTGCAGAAATCGGGGGTTTTCGGGGTAAACCTGACGCGCCAGGTGCTGTATTTGAGCGCGATCTCGCGGATTTTTAAAAACTACTATATAATTAGCGTTCAGCGATATATCCCGTTGCCCGTGACCCTGATGAAATAAATTTTGCGTTATAAAAAACACGCTCAAATTCTTATGATGACTACCCTTGGTGAAGAGGTCGACAACGCTATTGTTCGATGCCTCGCGCATCAAATCGTCAATAATTATAAGTTTTGCACGCGGATCGTTTGCATAATCCGAGGCTTGTGGTAAACCTTCGCGAAACTCTATCGAAGAACCGTACTCCATATACGCTTGTTGCCACTCGGAATAATAGAAAATAATTCGTTGAAACGGTTCACTATTCAAATGCGAAATGAATTTCAAAAACTTTTTCACAAAGTATGTTTTACCGCAGCCCGTGGGCCCGCAAACCATCGCCGTCCAAGGATGTTTCCACCGCACATCCATTTTTGCGAATGAGCACAATCTTCGTATTAGCTGAAACATATATAGGGTTCGAAAAGACGAATATACATAAGAACATAAAGTTTTATTTATATACATTATTTACAAAGTAGTGCGAGGTCTATATCTATATACATTATTCTTTATAACCGTAAGGAAGAGTGCCATATTCGCCATCTCGTCTCCGTTTGACGCTCGATGGTTTGCATGATTTGGTTTCAGGACGTGTGACGACCTGATGAAACGCCGTGCGCCGTATAGCGTCATACTTTAGCACAATAGGCTCGTCTCTCTCACCGGTTATAAAGGAGCGCACTGAGTTATAATTAATTAATCCCTTGTTCGCAAAATTAAGCGTTATCCCTTTTACTTTACATACTTCTTTTTCCTCTCCATTGGGAGTGCATACGATAAAAGAATAAAATTTTGGTCCGCCTGAAATGAAACTTCTAATATAACTACCTTCCCCATAAGAGCTCAGCTCGTCTGTGAGATCCCCTAAGAGCTGTCCCGTTGGAGGCTCGTACTCGTCTTTTTCTTCGTGCGATACGTAAATTACGGAATCGGTATCGCAGTACAAAGCACGATGACCCAGACACTCTAGGTAACTATAAAGTTTCAGGCGGGCCTGGGCTGTGGTGTATGCTGCTACTACGGCGTTCGCTATGCTGGATGGTATAACAGCGTCACTGATTTTCGTGTAGCTTACATACAATATTTCGTTATTTACGGGTAAAATACCCGTGATCTCGTGCTCAGGACTAGTCAATAGTTCCATAAGTTTTTTACGCGTCGAAACTATTTCTGTCTGCGGTAGATTTTCCCGCTGCCCAAACTTCCCCCAAAATGAATTAAGGCACAACTTTGCGACAGATCGCAACCCCGGATTTTTAGCTATGGAGTCGCGATTTAGCTTGATTCCTTCCGATCGTTCGAAATCGGCTATATAGAGGTCTTGCGCGGCGTTATCTTTGGAGCAACTTTCGGGCCACCCACTGGCTTCTTGTTTGATTTTTAAAAACGTGTTAATGTATTCGACAAAATGGCCCCCTGTCTGTGTATCGCGATTGAATTGCGTGGTTTCATATTGCCAGATTTCAGCCACGTCTATCACTCTGTACCCGCACGACACGGCTTTTCGCAACTCGTCGACAACCCATGTACCCTTGAACACACGCTCTACAGGGTCTTCATGTGTGCATTCGTCCTGATTCATATTCTCACAGCAGCTGCGGCATAGAGCAAATAATAACCGGTTATGCATACGCACTGGTAATACGGGGTGGTATAGATTACGAGGCGGCAATACGGTGCATTTTACGAGACCCTCAACGAGAGTTAGATCGGTGTTATCAGGACCTGTCAATTCCATGCACTCGTTACCCACGTATACTTTCGGATGGCCCACCGGGTATTTGCCGAATTTACAGATATAGGGGTACAGCGAGCAAACGTCTACGTAGCGTATTTTTTCCGTAGCGTCAACGTCGTAGAGCGTAACCATATTTTCTGTTCGTCCTCCGAAAAAAGCATCACGAGGATTGAGAGGCTCTGCTGTAACTAAAGGGTTATCTTGCAGGAAAGTTCTCATCTCGGCTGTCGAATTTAACAAACGGTCATATTCACACTCCCAAATTTCTGTGAGCAAATACCCTCCCGTTTGAATTCTATCAGTTACTGCTGTTGTTCTCTCGAAACGCTCGTCCATGGATATTCCATCGCTTTGTCGACTGTCTCTGTTTGTGGGATAGCAACGTGGGCAACCGTGCCAATAACAACCGTGAAATTGTAATACATGCGCCCCGTTAGGAGTCTCGTAGTATCCGTCTACCAAGAGATTTTGCGGTAGTCTAAACTCGCGTGATCGGCCCGCATGAATAATACGAACACCCAGTGAGTGCTCCATCCACGATAGCCATGAAACCGCTTTTTTCGATTGATTTTGCGCCCATCTGTATCCCCCCGTGGGTATAATGCCTATTGAATTATCTTTCAAGAAATTTTTTCGAAAAACTCTGAAGCAGGCTGATGCTATTGTTGTACTTTCATCAAAAGGGCAGACGCGACCGCTGGTAATGAACATGTTGCGAAAAGCCATACACGCGCGTCGCAAAATCGTGACATCTGTCTTACAATAGCTGATAAGCTCTTCCGAAAAAACGAATACGTAATTTTTGTCTTTTGTTTCGCGATACCAATCGAGAAATTTCCGGCGCTCATCGGCGCGCATCGTGTCCGGAGAATAATGCTCGAGAGGCGGCAATTCGCCTACGTAATTTTGGTTTTCAGGCCTGTTAAACAAATGTGGAAAAGTGCCTTTAACGATAGCACCGGTAAGCCCGAAGGCTTTCGGTAAACCGCTCAGAGGCATATGGAAGTAATTTAGACTGTCGAGAAATACGATTTTTCCGACGCGCATCGTAATAATTTTCGTACCGTTCATGATTAGTGTGGGGAGCTGAGTTTTTTTCTCTTCGATGAAATAACGCAGGATGAATTGAGCGTCGAAACCCCCTGCATTATGAGCGATACAGATTGTACGCGAAAAACCTTCGAGCGGTTGCATGGCTAATTCGACAAGCTGGGCTACGGGGCTGTGACTAAACACAAATTCGTGTTCCCCGCAATGCTCGCACGGTTCGGCTATAGAGTCGTTAACACAGCAAAACGTGCAAACTCGTTGAGCCACGCAAAGATTTGGCTCGTGTACATAAGTAGTCGCATCACCCTTCACAGGTGTGCTCTGCTGTGTTTCAAAATCATAAAAAATGAATAGTATTTTTTTCAAGTCCGGAGTACTACGAATCGGTTTCATGAAACACAGATGATTACTAGGCTGATGAGATTTGCACGTTTTGCAGAAGCCTACCCCGCATTTATGCTTCTCTTTTTTTTCTAATGGCCTTATTGCTCGAAAGCAGTTACGGCACCGTTTGAGAGATTCGCAAACGCTAGCCTTTCTACGCCTCATGGTCACCAGCGGTGCCTTATGCCTCTGTAAACATGCCTCTCCGAAAAAATCGCGGTTGCATGCTTCGCATCTGATTATATTGCGCGATCGCGTATCGCACGTCTGTAGCCCCCAGCACCGAGGACATTTTTTTTTTGAACATCTATGACCGAATCGCCGATATGCTGTGTTACATGATGAACAGAAATCTCTACTGCCGACAGCTGCTCTGAGATTTAGAATAGGCTCGAAATGATGTGAACGCTCGTAATACAAAATGTACAGGGTGTGCTGAATTGTACCTACGCTGTTCAGAACACCCTGTCTACCGTCAAATAGTGGCTCCTCCCCGCGACCCAGAGTTAAAAACTCGTAAACGACAATAGCAAAGCCGTCTCGTGCCAAATAATCTTGATAGCGCGTAATCTCGTATACACCACAGCCCTCTACAGGTACGCGAACATTTGCTTCTCTCGTAAGTTCGAGTGCCGCTTGTTTTTGTACAGACCCGTTAATTTGTCTAATACGCTGCCATTTATTATGTAGAGTACCCGACCGTATTTCACCTCGTTCTGCGTATGCTCGAGCCACCACCAGTGAGCGCGGTAAGCATAGATTGTCGGTGTTTCGGATCGAGAGAATAGATCGTTTTGCGACAGCCTCGTGTGTGAGACCTTTCCGACCGCGCCCTTCGACCCCCTTGACAGCGCACATTTTTATCGTGCACGAATCATCGATGTTCAAAGATGATGCACTTTGTGCCACGCTGCTTATTAATTTCCAAATATCTTCGAAAACATAATCTCGGGCCGGTCGGAAAGATAACCACACGGGCCCGTGCGGCAAGCTATTCGCTGTAAACGAAACGCCTACATAATCGCCGCCCTCACAGGAGCTCATGATGTGCGTTAAGAGATCACGAAATGCACCGTTGAGCCAATCTACCACACTAATGCCGGAGTCTGGCTGGCGAATTCTTAACGAGGTTTCACGCCCTCGTAGTTTAAATCGCTTAAAATATCGAGTGTAATCACTGATGATTTCGAAATGTTTTCCGGGTGGATGTATTTCTTCGAGAGGCCCGCTCCTTGGTACAGTAAGTCGCCTGCCTGCTCCTTTTTGCACCTCTGGAAAAGAGTCTCGTATTAGATTCTAAAATGGTTAAATGCAAAAATTATTGTGTTTTATCAATATTTGTACCTCTCACGAGTCATAGCACTGCTTAAATAGTTCGATATCACCACTCAAACAAAGATGCTGACGAATACCCTGTTACAAAAGGACCCACTTACTTACATGCTTAATTAATTTTTCATATATAAGAAAAATTATTTACCAGAGTCGTCATCAGTCACGAGCATTTGAAGCCATTCGTCAGCTCTTTGAAATGCTATTCCCTCGTCTCTCTCGTTCTCGATCGGATATTCCCACAGCTGATTTTCGCGATGGTCAAAAACATCATCAGGGTCAGAGGCTGGGATTGTTCGTCGTCCAGAATGGCATAGACCTGACGGGCCTGGTACAGCAGCGTCAGTTACCCTCTCCCTATCTATACCCTCTGGATAAATTTATAATTTAAAATTGACGCCACACCAATTTTTTTTTTATTCTTTATTTTTTTTTGCACCTTAATTTCAACTTACGTTCGAAAATCGACGAATTAGTAAATATTTCCGAAGGATGCTCGATGCTGGAAACAGTACTCATAGGCTGCTCATCATTCAGCTCGGTGCATGACAGGTGCTGACTCGTTATGCTTCTCTGCTGGCATGCTAATTCCGCAGCACAAGCCCCTTCTATAAGAGCTGCTTCTTCATCCGGCGATGCATCCAAGAGCTGTCGATATACTATATTAGGTGCACAACCATTAAAAATATTGCCCCTCTTTTAATAGAAGTACTGCTTTCAGCTCATAATTTTTTCCGGTAAACGAACCGTGTTAAAATTTCATAATATAAATGTTTTTCTTACGATGATAATGTAAGGAGAGAGAGAGCTCATATCAATTTAATAAGACAGAGAAAGAGGAGATTGGTGAATAAGAATATATTTTTTAAATATATCATGTTGAAATTCGTAAAATATTTTTTCTAACGATAACAGGCTCTCTGTACCACTTTAATGAAAGAGAGAGACAGCGAGAGGTAGAGAGCACGGAACCACGCGAAGCATAGCACAAAGAGTAGAGCTCGATAAATAACGATTATCTCTGCTTACGCAAACAGGTGCTCTGCATCGTGCTCATGAAAAAAAGAGCGAGAGAGTGAGAGAATGGCAAAGAATGCGGAACCACGCGAAGCATATGGCACAAAGAGTAGAGCTCAATAAAAAGGGTTTGGCCATACTATCGTAATAACAGCCGTGAAAATATTTTTTCAATACGCTTTAAGATCCATACCGCTTTAACGAGAGAGAGAGAGGAAATTGATCAATAAGAATACTTTTTGAACCCGTGAAAATATTTTTTCAATACGCTTTAAGATCCATACCGCTTTAACGAGAGAGAGAGAGAGAGAGAGAGAGGAAATTGATCAATAATAATACTTTTTGAATATTTCGCGTTGAAATTCGTAAAAAATTTCTAACGATAACAGGAGCTCTGTATCGCTTTCATGAAAGAGAGCCAACGAGAGAGAGAGAGACAAGGAGCGGTAGAGAGCTCGGGACCACGCGAAGCATGGCACAAAGAGAAGAGCTCGATAAATAAGGCTTGCCCGTGCTAGCGTAATAATGGTACCGTGAAAAAATTTCAATACGTGCTGGCGTAATAATGGCGTCGTGAAAAAATTTTTCAATGCAGTTTAAGTATTACAAATATACATGATTATTTTTTATGATAGAACAGAACTTACTTCTGATTTCATCGACAATACCGCGGACACATGGCGCGTTTTCCAATCCTCGACGCTGCAGCTCTTCAAACACACACGCTAGCACTTGTTGACCATTTAGTATGCCTCTGTTGTAGGCTGCCGCTATGATTCGCAAGGGCGCCCACCATACAATATATTTTAGGCGTCTTATAAGTCTATCGCCCGATAATCGATTTAATTCGTTGCACCATTGCTCGTTACACCGACGACGAAGCTGAGAGCTATGTAATATGGCCAAGCGCAAAAGATTTAATATACACTCGCGAAGTGCTCGATCTGCCATGATTGATAACGATACGTGATAATACCCTGCTGGATTGAGACTGATTAACATTGCATCTTGTTCTTTCCATATAAATACTTAGCGCTAGCGCTAGCCTTCTGAGCGAATTTACTCATTTACTTAAACTGCAGCGCCATCAAAAATCGATGCCCCTTGCGACACAAAAATATGCATGATGAGGTATCAAGATATCAAGATATCAAGATTTCAAGACTCGCCACATATGTATATAAGCATTCCAAGTGCTCTTATTGTTTCAATGTAACATTATATAGCGAGACTCTGATCAAATTTTTTAGCGTTAGCTTTCTGAGCGAGTTTACTCATTTACTTAAATTGCAGCGCCATCAAAAATCGATGCCCCTTGCGACACAAAAATATGCATGATGAGGTATCAAGATATCAAGATATCAAGATTTCAAGATCTCGCCACAAATGTATATAAATAAGCATTCCAAATGCTCTTATTGTTTCAATGTAACATGATATAGTGAGACTCTGATCAAATTTTTTAAACAGCGACTTCTTCGAAAAGCGCAACGAAGTGGAGATCGCTTAGCTTTGATATGCATTTTAAAACTTAATATCATTTTTCAAAAAATATACTTTTACAAACGAGAAATAAGTAGGTGGTCTCAATAATTTTCATAAGTCTTAATGGGTCTTGAGGCCTAAATATATTAAAATTATATTACTATAAAGAGCATGAAGTACGAAAACACATTAAATGAAGAATAAGGAGAGATTCGCAGCAATGAGCAAAGAAGACATGCAGTCTGCTGATGCTCCGCTGATGGTGCGTTTCACGCACCTCGAGAAATCGAGAAATCTCGTAGTGTTGTACCCGAATACTCGGTGTACATCGAAAAATATAAAAAAAAAGCCCCGCTATTGCTGCGATAGAAAGATTCGAGGCATGGAAAAAGATATGCATCAGAAAAGAGAGAGAGAGAAAGAGAGACAGAGTTAGCGAATATTCGCACAAAGAGGAGAGCTCGATAACTATGCTCGTGATCTCAGCCGTACCTCTTTGCTGACCCTCGAGCTCATATCTCTCAAAAGAATTTCCGAAGTTTTTCTCCCGAGAGGCAAAATTTTTTCCGTGTAGAGAAAAATTTTTAATTTATAATTTTTCTTACATAGCTCGAATCAGACTTATACACCGCTTTCATATAAAGCATCATGATATTGATACTCTGTTTTCGTCAAAACAAAGTAAACCTTGGCGCGTGCAAGTTAGCTGACATCCTCTTATACACGCCAGTGTGTATGTGTAGCGGCGAGAGCTATGCAGCTTTTCTCTCCGGGTGGAAAAAAAATTTGAAAAATACAATCGCAAAGGAGAACAGTATCAGTCATCGCTATACTCTTGTAGATGGGCCATTCGATGCTAAAGCGCCCCTGCTTGCCTGTGATCTGTACAATTTTAATTCATTCTTCGCCCTATATGTAAAAGAACTGCTGCTGCTGAACGATACCGCGTGAGCATGCCCATAGTTATTGGCTCTCGAGCGCTACGGAACGGTACCTCGTTAACTCACCTATGTACATTCGCAGCGTATACCTATTGTGTCTGTAGGTATACTCGCGTTGCATCTTCAGACCACATTATATACATTAAATATATTATCCTCCATACGAATAAAAAAATGAGCGAATTCGAGCAAGCTTGGGCGACGATGAGACATGCACGTGGTGCTGACGGTGCATTTCGCGCGCGCCGAGAAGTCTTCATAATATTATCCCTAAAGGCGTGTGGAGCTTGCTTCCAAGCATCTGTAGAGCTCAGTAATCGTCGTTCTTTTAATCGTGTAACATCGGGAAAACGTTCTCGCAATGTCAATCGGTTAAAATATTATTCGTTTAAATAATTTATGTGCCCTCAGGATTAACGTGTGTGCTCGTGCTAATAAAAATATTTCACAAAGACGGGTCTCACGGAGATATAACGAATATAACGAATATATCTGTGCGTGTTTGCATTCTATCGTTTTTCAAAATAATTCCTGCTGTAGATCACTCAAAACCTTATTCGTAGGAATATCGGAAAAAATTTTGGAGTGCTAGTACGAGTGTTTTTAAACTCCTTCGCAATTCTACTGTGCGGTGATTTTTTTTCACGGATTCGGAATGAATTTTAGCTACCGAAATAACGAGGGAGAATAGTGAGAGAGAGATAAAATGTGGGCGAAAAACAGAGAGTGTGTGCGAGAGAATGAGAAAGAGAGGAAAAACCTAAGTGACAGGAGCGAGAGAGAGAGAGAGAGAGAGATGCGCCTAATAGCCTCGGAAGAAGCATAAGTAAAAAATAATCATAAATCGGAGAGAGAGTGGAAATATTAAAAATAATAATAAAAATAATAATAATTATGAAAGTAAAAAATAATAATCCAGAGAGAGAGAGAGAGAGAGAGAGAGAGAGAGAGAGAAAGAGAAAGAGAGAGAGAGAGAGAAAGAGAATATTGAAAATAATAAAAATAAATAATAATAATAATAATAATAATAATAATAATAATCGGACCACTATGGCGAGCCCTCAGAACTCTTCCCCCACCACCTCTCCCCACCATTACCCCCACCACGCTCGGAAAGAGGCTCCGACGTGGGGGAAAGTGGAGGGGATAGGAGTGGGGATAGGAGTGGGGGTCGCCATAGTGGTCCACATACTACTAGCGTGTCTTGTGAAAAAAAAGAAAAAAAAAAAACAAAACCTATAAAGGTAAAATGTGTGCAGGAGGAAAGACACCGTGAATTGAATACGAAAAGTGCTATGTGCCATATACATGTATATATGAATTGCACACGCTTTACCTATATATGCATGGAAGTATGAAGGTTGTAGAGAAAAATGAAGAGGCAGAGTGATAGCAAGCAAGAGCCTGCTGCTGCTGCTGCTGCTGTATCATCATTTCCCGAGCGCCAGAAGAAAGGATAAAAATTTTTTTTACTGCCACCGCGATATTGTTATTGCCGCTGTGCCAGAGATACGATGAGGATAGTCAGGCGGATAATAAGATGGAAACACTTGCAATATTATCCAATATGACGATACCTCTATTTATTCATCCATCGATATCGATGCGTTTTTGTTAAAGTGTTACACCCATGGGGCATTCCAGGCTGCTGAAAAATTTTTGAATAAAATTTCTTTTCAAACCAACTTCCATAAGTGCAACATTTTTGCCAAGCTTCGAACTCATCTTAATGTAGAAAAACATGAAACAATCTTTTTTTTTCTTTTTTCCATTTTATCGATATATCTTTGAAGTCCAAGACGAAATAAAAAAACCGAATTTCCCAATCGACTGGAAGTTCAATGCCACGACTTTGCACAAAATTCGTTTCTTACTCGTCAAATAAGAGGAGAAAAACGTATCGTCGATTTAAATTCTCTCTCAACTATAAGAGGAAAAATAAAATAAAATAATGCTTTTTTTTTCCTAAAAATTTATCCAATCAAATTGGCAAATATTTTTTTTTTTTTAAAATCAGAAATAAAGAATCAAAACGTTGAAACAAAATAAAAGTACGATCATTCTGTTATTATCAGCAGGATGAGTTTGTGGGCTTGAGGAAAATTTTGTACTCGGGTAAATTAATTTTTTTTGAAATTCTTTATTCGAGCATGACGATTTTTGAGTGGACGATACGGTGCGGAATATCCCATGTGCATCGACTCACTCTGAAATTCTCAAGAAGTAAACAATAATGCAAAGAGCCTCTCTCGACTGAACGTGAGAGTTTTACTACCGGATATTGAACACTAACGTCGAAATATCGTTGCTCAAACTCCAACCCCTTCTTCGATTACCCAGCTTGCAACATTATCGCGGAGTTTTCGTTTTTCTCTTTTGTTCCATCCCTCGAACTTCCTTCATTATTTCTTCACCCTTCTGTTATTACTCGCATCCACAATATGCTACGTATATGCATGTGCATGTAAACTTCACGGGGGGACTAAATATATTATATACACACGCGTCGAAGACTTTTCACGAGACGAAATTCTCCTTTTCCCCTCTCTCGTGCTCAATGCCCTGGTTTCACGGCGTTGATACTCGCACAACTAAGGTAAACGGCCCAGTTTCTGACCCTGTCCCAGTTTGTGACCCCGACGGCAAAGTTTTAACTGCCATAATTATATTTTTTTCCGAACAATAATTAAATTATCCGTTAATTAAAGAGCGTTTTCCCTTTTAATTATTGGACGAACATAATTTTTTTAATGAAATATTTTATAATAGAAATAAACCAGTGAACAGTGCGACACGCGTCTCAGTGGCTCTACAGCGATCGTGCTAGATGGTGATAGTAAGTGCGACGATCTACGTAAATCAGAATTTTGTTCGTTATCTAAGTATAAAACGACATAAAAGTGGTATCGACATCTTCAGCAGGAACCAGGCTATCGATGAGATACAAAATAATTTAACTTTTGATTCGATATCTGGTTAAATTCGTGGTGTCAATAACTACGACACAGAATTAGGGTTATGTTGCAGTTGTTGACCCTCGACTTGTCACCTGCTGCGTCGAACCATTTTTTGTTTGTTTATTATAATTTTCCGTGACATAAAAATTAATTCAATTATTAACAATGAGTTAATTAGGAATTATTTATTAAATTATTAACAAATTATTAAAATGTGCAGAAATCTAGTATTCAAAATATTTTCTTACTTAATGTTGCTGATATATTTTTTTGCATTATTCAATCTTTCTAGTAAATATGTTAATAATAATTGCGAATGTTGATAGGGAGATTGTCCGTGACATTACATAAGTGTCATGAATTGCGTCAAGGGGGTCATAAATCGGGTACACGTAAGGGTCACAAACTGCGCGAAGGGGGTCATAAATCGGGTACACGCAGGGGTCACAAACTACGACATGGATGTTTCTCTAGTGTCAGGAACCCCGGCAGCCGAGAAGCAATATTAAAATAACTATTATATTAATAAATCTTAATTATTTCCTTGTTCAATAGGTGAATCTCATTCGGGGGGCCTTAACGCGCGTGTTGAAACCTTTAATTTACATTTTAGCTATATCACACGTCAGTTAATAGCAAAAATCTGACACCCCTGCTCTTAAAGGGTCAGAAACTGGGCCGTTTACCTTATGTTTTATTTGAAACTTCACATCGTTCCACAGCGAGAATAAATCATTCATGTACTACATATACGTGAAACTAAAATCGCATTTTCTTTTTCTTCTAATTTACGAAATTTCCTAAAATTCATAAATTCTCGTTGTAGGCGTTTTTAACTTGAGCAAAGTTAATCTTGAACGTTTTGTACCAAAGCTATTTATAGATCTGTAGCTCCTCAGACTTCCCCTCAGAATTTTAGAAATTGTAAAAAAATTTCCATCTTTTTCATTTCTTTCGCATTTTCACATCGTATTTTTGAGCTTTAGAGGTATACAAATGTGAAGAGGACAAAAAAATTACTTTTTTGCGAGTTTTTCGAAAACTTTATTATATCGAAATTTCAAAAAGCCATAACTCCACGCCCTTTCGGTCGATTCGGACTTATGGGGGGTGTTTCGAAAAGCCCTCGAGTAGACTTAGAGAAAGCCTTTGAAGATCGGTGAATTAAAGACCAAAGGGGGATGTATGAGAAAATGACAAAAATCGCTGGCCGGACTGAAAGTTTGTAAAAGATGGAAAAAAATACTGTAGCTTGATTTTGAAGCTAAAACTATTGTGAAGAGAGAGAGAGAGAGAGAGCACTGAATAGAGTTTCAATTCTTTCGGGTAGCAGAGTTACAACGATTTTAATGAAGCCTTAAAATTTCGGAAAATGTTTTATTTTCAATTTTTTTTTCTTTCGCTTTCATATCGAATTCATGAGATTCAGAGGAAAAAAATTCCATGCAATTCGTAATTAGCGGAAAATTTCCGACCTACTGGAGCCTGAAAATAGTGAGAAAGAAGAAAAAAAAATTTATAAATTTTTTGCCCACTTTTCATAGAACCTGAAAATACCCAAATTTCAAATCCTCGTTACTTTGGTTCCGGATTGAGGAATATGGGCTTAATCAGGGGTGCTTTCGAAAGCCCTCAAGTAGACTTAAAGAATGCCGTTCAATGTAGCAAATAATTTTAAAAAAATTCTACGACTGGGAAGAGAATAATGAGCACTGAATGGAGTTTGAACTCTTCTGGGAAGCAAAGTTACGGCGATTTTGGTGAACCAACTAATTTTTCACAAAAATTGACAAAAAATCTTGGATATTTTTTATTTCATTTAAGATCCTATACATATCCATGTATTTTTTGGCCAAAAAAAATTTTTTTTTCATTGTCTCAGATATTTAATACTTATTTGAGTGAACTACATTAAAGTAACTAATGTCATTTGTCATTTATACTCTTGCGATAGAAATATAAATAGGGCGTTTCTCTACGAGTTTGTGCATTGTTTGAAAATATTATTTGAAATTTGACGCAAGAGATATATCGTATTCAATTTTTTTTAATTAAAAAATTTCTCCTAAAGCTCAGATTTTATTTTACGTGGCTCATTTTAGGCATTTTAGAATTCTCTATAATTCCACTCAAAAATATGTACAATATAATTAACAATTAAAAAAAAATTTCCACCCAAAACGTCCCACGTATAAATATTACAAACAAACGACTCGGATTTTTTATCAATAAATATTTTTCAATATCTTGGATATAAATCAGGAGCAACTTGGATATAAATCTTGATGACAATTTTTTATTTTCATATTTTCATTAATGCGAATAGTTTTTCCTGCGATTATTTTTTCCTCAATCACTTCCCCTTCATGTTATTATACAATTCCATTATATTATCGTACTTTTGCACGAAATACTCGAAGGAAATTTGCATTGTACGATGCGGGTACTCGCTTGCTTCATGCGCCACATGCCCGCAAACCCTCTCGGCAAACTACCGCATAAGCACACGCGATAGAAACTCCTACGCATTGATAAGAACTTTCAGCTGCGTTGCGAAATATTTATACTTCATACATGTGCATTGCCGTATGACATCGATCGATCGTTACGATAAGAGTAAAAGCGCGGAATACTGACTATCGCGGACGGGTGCTAGATGTGAAAAAAAGAAAGAAAGAAAAAAAAAAAAGAAATGGAGTAAATAATCAACGGAAACGGGTCCTGAAAATGTATAAGGTATTCCATGTCGAGTGTCAAGTCAACTAGCCCCTGACTCATCCTGATTAGATCCATTTTATTTTTCACGTCTTTCCAGTGTCTCCCAAAGATGTTCACCATTTTTCTCTGATTTTATCGTGTCAAGTTTATTATTTAACAATAAAATAAAATTAACACTCCCAGTTTGATTTTACACGAGGGGAAAAAATTCTGATGACACTCAATGATCATTTTCGAGCCATTGTGCGGAATGGAAATACTTTTATTATTTTGTTCATAACAATAACAAGTAAACAAAATCTTTGGGCATACAAATTTTCAACAGAGTTTGCGATAGAATTCTTTTGAATTTAAACATCGAAAGATGAATGAAATTTTTTTGATTTTTTGCATAAAAAATTTATGAACGAAAAATGAATGAAATCCGAGAGGGTGCAATATTCGGTACATATGGAAAAACGGGAACAAAGCTTTTCGATGATTTTATTGCGAGATCCATAAAATAAATTCTTCCGAGATGCCGGATCTACGATATCTGTTTCGTTTGAGAGTGAGATATTCATAGTTGCATAGTACTGCACTCTCAAGAATCAACCATGTATGTATGCAATATACACACAGCGAGAGTGTTATGCCACGAACAATTTCTTCTCCCCACTGAATTGAATAAAATTCTGATCGGTATGATTGCACACGGTTTTATATCGATGCGTGATCCTACGAGACATACAAAATGTACATTTAGAGTTACAAAATTGTACATTCTGCATCGGCAGTGGTAAAAACGCTTCCAGGGTCTTTTTTTCAACGCCGCGGCTTGGACGAATAATTCATATAACAATAAAAAACAATTTGAAAAAAGAATTCAGCATCTCGAAAAGAAAAATAATAAAAATAAATATCTGGCCTACGAAAAAAAATTAAATTTTGACCAAGTAGACAAGCCTCGAATGGCTCAGTCCACCTGGATCGTGTCTGATCGCACTCTGCTCTTACTACTGTTAATTGAAAACGTAATTTTATATTGAATGCAAGCAGTATACAGAAGTCATCAATTGTGATAATTTTTTAAGAAACTCTCATTGAAAATTATCGAAAAAATATATGAATATTTATCGGGAAATAACAACAATCGTTCAACGGATGAAAAATCATATTGCAATTCACACTTTGTCACAATTGTATTTCTATCAATCCAAACTTTAATCTCTCATTCCCTTTCATCCTATTCGTTCATTTTTGTTCTCGTTCTTCACTCGGATTCTCTTCAAAAAAATAACTCAGCATCTTGATAAGAAAAATAATAAGAATAAATATCTGGCCTACGAAAAAAAATTAAATTTTGACAAAGTAGATAAGCTTCGAATGGCTCAGTCCACCTGGATCGTGTCTGATCGCACTCTGCTCTTACTACTGTTAATTGAAAACGTAATTTTATATTGAATGCAAGTTCACAGAAGTCATCAATTGTGGTAATTTTTGAAGAAACTCTCGTTGATAATTGTCGAAGAAAAAAAAATAGGAATATTTATCGGGAAATAACAACAATCGTTCAACGGATAAAAAATAATATTGCAATTCACACTTTGTCACAATTGTATTTCTATCAATCCAAACTTCAATCTCTCATTCCCTTTCATCCTACTCGTTCATTTTTGTTCTCGTTCTTCACTCGGATTCTCTTTAAAAAAATAACTCAGCATCTTGAAAAGAAAAATAATAAAAATAAATATCTGGCCTACGAAAAAAAATTTAATTTTGACAAAGTAGATAAGCTTCGAATGGCTCAGTCCACCTGGATCGTGTCTGATCGCACTCTGCTCTTACTACTGTTAATTGAAAACGTAATTTTATATTGAATGCAAGTTCACAGAAGTCATCAATTGTGGTAATTTTTGAAGAAACTCTCGTTGATAATTGTCGAAGAAAAAAAAATAGGAATATTTATCGGGAAATAACAACAATCGTTCAACGGATAAAAAATAATATTGCAATTCACACTTTGTCACAATTGTATTTCTATCAATCCAAACTTCAATCTCTCATTCCCTTTCATCCTACTCGTTCATTTTTGTTCTCGTTCTTCACTCGGATTCTCTTTAAAAAAATAACTCAGCATCTTGAAAAGAAAAATAATAAAAATAAATATCTGGCCTACGAAAAAAAATTTAATTTTGACAAAGTAGATAAGCTTCGAATGGCTCAGACCACCCGGATCGTGTCTGATCGCACTCTGCTCTTATTACTGTTGATTGAAAACGTAATTTTATGTTGAATGCAAGTACATAGAAGTCATCAATTGTGATAATTTTTGAAGAAACTCTCGTTGAAAATGATCGAAAAAATATATGAATATTTATCGGGGAAGAACAACAATCGTTCAACGGATAAAAAATAATATTGCAATTCACACTTTGTCACAATTGTATTTCTATCAATCCAAACTTCAATCTCTCATTCTCTTTCATCCTATTCGTTCATTTTTGTTCTCGTTCTTCACTCGGATTCTCTTTATCATCGGTAACACGACATATCTCACGGTTCCCTATCGTTCTCCTTCGCTCACGCGCTCACTTTGTCTTATTTCTTCGTCGTTCTGACGTCTCCGTGCCGTCACTCGGTTCTTGCGCATTTTCCCCTGACCCAGAAATGAGTATCAGCTACGAGAAAAACGACGGACATAATCAATGACTAACTTTACCACAATCGTACAATGTGATATCGATTTAGACATTAGCATTCAGTTTTTTATTACTTTTTTCATTCTCCCGCTGCGATAATATAACGAAGAACCGACACGCATAGACCATCCCTCATATATATATATACGAATATCATCGCTATAGTATACATGACTATTAAAAGCAATTCGCATATTCTTCATATTCGGCTACACATACATAATGTATTTTATATGTCAGCTGCATAAAAATTTAAATTTCTCATATTCCCAGTCGTTTCCAACATTGATTTTTCAGGCTTCACATTCTTCGGCGTACATTCGTTTGCATTCGTTTTTTTTTTCTTATGCAAGGATTTTCGTATTCAACGATGTCTGAATATTCATGCATATGCCATTATACGAAAAAAAAAAAACACGAATTCCTGCACGCGAAATTCTTGGGGGTGGTTTTTTTTTTTTTTTTTGATTAAATTCTCATTCGCCGAGTCGCTGCGTCAGCGCCAGCGGAAGTTACATCGAAGCCGTTGAATGGTGTACGAGATGTTACAATTATCGTTTTAAGCAGAGAAATATTCGCTAGTTAACGACAGAGTGAGAGGGAAAGCGTTAGAGACACGAGAAGGATGAAAGTTTTTGGTGAAAAGAGCCAATGAAACGTTTCCGGATCGAGATTCGAATAATTATTTCTATTTTCCATTGATATTTTTTAATTTCTCGTTGCCAGACAATGCGAGTAGTTCGTCGAAAAATGATTTTTCGAACTCACTAACTGCTTCGGATAGTTCAAGAGTCATCGTAATCAAATAGCTCTAATAGTTCCAATAATTCGATCAAATTATAATAAACGATATTTTAGAAAATTAATTTTTCTGAAATTTTTCCAAACATCGTATCATTATAGAGCAACGAAAAAAGAGGTCAAAACTTGATTAGCGTGAAGCCCGAACACATGGTTCGGACACGAAGTAAAAACGATTTACAAAAAAGTTTGGTCCCGGCTCGAGGATCTAACCCGATTACTCGAATCTGGGGCAAATGATAGTGGACGAAGATTTTTCCGACTTTACGATCCGGTGCTTCGAAAATTTCATATCCGGAGCATAAACGATATAAACGTACGTGGCATATCCTCTGAATGCACGGTGCCATAACATCAACTCAAGGAAAAAAAAAGCGATCACGTTATCGAATAAAAGAAAAGAAAAAAGGAACATAGGTACGAGATACGAACCCTCGTAAAACTAGTGACACGGAATTCACGACGCTTTCGTGGCAATGAAACACTTTTTCATTCACATTCATATACACTACCGTTCATAAGTATGGAAACACTCGCCCCAGATCCGAGCCACACAAGAAGTTGTATCGCTCTTTGAAAAATGAAGATATCTCAATTTCTCAAGCGGCGTTCTAAAAAGGACATATTTAGCTTCATTTACCTTTTTTGGAAAAAATTTTGCGATTTTTTTTGAGCCCGGTTCGCACTTTGAAAGATGGTCATTTTTTGGCTTTTTTTGGAGGGTTGAAATTTTCCCGCATATCTTGTAAAAAAAATTTTTCAACTTTTTTTCCGTGAAAAACTTGAAGCGGGGAGTACAACCTTCAATCTCATTTTTTGGAAAAATTTTTACGATTTTTTTTCGCAAAGATATTCAACTTTTTGCAAAAAACGACCATATTCATAAGGGGTAGTCTCACTCTGAAACTACTGGGTTTTCATAAAACTACTAAGAGGGTAAAAAGTTGCATACAATCATTTTGGATGTATCACATTTTTTTCAGTATTAAAAAAACAAATTCGAAAAAAAAAAATTTTTCAAAAATTAAAAAAAAAAAATTTTCAAATTTTTTCTTAAATCAACGAAATATTTTTTTTATCGTGAAAAATCGGGACTCTTACCTCATCTACACGGCTTTTTCATCGACGTTTTGTTTACATTTGTTTCGAACGTCGAGCGGATGCCACGTCTCGTCAAAGCTGTAATCGCAGCGAAAGGTGGCTTTTTCGATGAAAAAGCCGCGTAGATGAGGTAAGAGACCCGATTTTTCACGATAAAAATAATATTTCGTTGATTTAAGAAAAAATTTTGAAAAAAATTTTTTTTCAATTGTTGAAATTTTTTTTTTTTTTCGATTTAATTTTTTTAATTCTGAAAAAAATGTGATACATCCAAAATGATTGTATGCAACTTTTTACCCTCTTAGTAATTTTACGAAAACCCAGTAGTTTCAGAGTGAGACTACCCCTTATAAATATGGTCGTTTTTTGCAAAAAGTTGAATATCTTTGCGAAAAAAAATCGTAAAAATTTTTCCAAAAAATGAGATTGAAGGTTGTACTCCCCGCTTCAAGTTTTTCACGGAAAAAAATTTGAAAAATTTTTTTTACGAGATATGCGGGAAAATTTCAACCCTCCAAAAAAAGCCAAAAAATGACCATCTTTCAAAGTGCGTACCGGGCTAAAAAAAAACGCAAAAATTTTTCCAAAAAAGATAAATGAAGCTAAATATGTCCTTTTTAGAACGCCGCTTGGGAAATTGAGATATCTTCATTTTTCAAAGAGCGATACAACTTCTTGTGTGGCTCGGATCTGGGGCGAGTGTTTCCATACTTATGAACGGTAGTGTACATTGCACATCATCTTCACCATAAGTATTTTATCCTTTGCATATCTGCGCATTATTACCGTAGCCATTTTTGAAACTTTCCATAATGCCTTTTTACGAATTTGAGCCCTTGAACAATTCTGTGACACAATGTTTTCGATAAATCTATAATTCGTCTGATTTGAAATCGAACATAAGGCGGACCCGGAAATTCAAAAGAGTTGAAGCTAAAAGTGTATAAAAAGTGAGACGCGAGGCTCATAGACGGAGAGTAAAATGTGAATGAAAGAAATTGATGACTCGTACATAAAACTCTGAGGTCGACTTTACTTCATGATACATTAGAAAAAACGAGGTTGCTTATTTTTGGGCGAGTATTAGAGCAGGCGAATGAATGAGGATCACGAGGGAAGTTATGTAAGTGAGAAGACAGCTGACACGACCCTCACCACGGAGAGCGCGACGTTCGCGGTTTCAGGCCGTTAGGGAATTGGTCCAGTGCGTTTATGAATTTTGTATCTTCGTCAGTATAGATATATCGAGAGAAAGAGAGAGAGAGAGAGAGAAAGAGAGAGAGAGAGAGAGAGAGAGAGAGAGAGTGAGGGAGAGATAGAAGTAGAAAAATTTGTGGCCTACTATACGAAATTTTATCCAATTCCCCATGGACTTGGACGAATCCTCCTACAAGATCTATGGTCCAGGATGATTCATTCCAGTAGTATAGCGTTAGATGGCTTAACGTTTTTTTTTTTTTTTTTGGCTCACAATGACGTATACGACGTCAATGGTGGGACCGAAGAAGAAAAGAAGCATAAGGAAAGGAAAGGATGAGGGTCTCGGGCTGTCGGAACAAGGGGACAGTGGTCTATGTGTCTGGTCGCGTAATACCTGCCAGATAGATACAGCCACTCTCGTCCATTTTTCCTTCTTACGTTTCTCTCTACCCCCCCCCCCCCCCCATACACCATTTTTCCTTTTTATATTACGCTCTGTTAAACTCTGGCTATATCGTGGAACTAGCACCGCCGCGAGTCCGTTGATTTACGCTTCTCCAAAGTTTCATCGTTCCATTACTCTCAGATTCTCGAACCTCGTGAGATCTTTCGCGGTTCTTTATTTGTTTTTCTTTGATCTCAACAATACAGCCTGAGGCTGTATTTTAATACGAGAGGATGTAAATGAAATTCCTCACACTGTCTAGATTACATATATG
This sequence comes from Rhorus exstirpatorius, assembly GCA_963564615.1. NCBI lineage: Eukaryota > Metazoa > Arthropoda > Insecta > Hymenoptera > Ichneumonidae > Rhorus > Rhorus exstirpatorius. The sequence continues at coordinate 36,927,546 of OY751317.1, forward strand.
TATGTGCGAACGAAATGAGAGAGAGAGTTGCGGATGCCTGGGATTTTTCGCACCCAAAGGGCTGTGTCAACGAAAGGCGATTCCTCAGAGCACTCCCGAAATAAACCACGTATCGAATGGGCAACCTAGCTTTCTGGATGGTTGTGCTTGCATTCTGGTCAGAGAAACACTCTTTCGCTTAACTCTATCACGCTCCTGAAGGTTCCTGAAAGAAATATCAGTTGGATATGTTAGGACCAGAGTGCCACTGTAAGTCTTCGCGTTCCACATTCTTTCGGTCCTCCGAGAATAACGATCGATCGCACATATGTATGCTGGAATCTACCGATAAAAAGTAGTTCAATGCTTCTCACGTTTCTCTGAAAATCTTACGACCCTCCGAATAATCCCGGAAATTCGACTTCAATTTATTATTTTTTTCAATAATTTACATTGGAATGATTTCCACATTGATGCTTCAAATGAGGCAGGTCCGGGTTTAATTTGCGGTATTTTTTAAGGCAAAGTATATAACGCGCTTTAGATGTCATCAATTATGGTACTACTGTGACTATTCCTGATGCCTTCAACTTGACTCGTCCTTTCCTACACTTTCGTCTCAATCTTCCTCGATTGAGTGTCTTCCATCGAATTAAGAATATGCATTATTATATTTTCTTATCGCGTCTTTTATATCCAGTATTTATCTCATCCCTTCCAAATTAATTGGTTCTTTCCCTTCGTATAGACACAGCGGATGGCAAGCCGACATTGGAAACGAGGTCTCTCGTTCATCCATCGACTTTTAGGCTTTATAAATATTTAATTATCAACTTTTCCTCCCTGCTTTTCCATCACTAATTTTGCCCTCTTTTCGTTGAATCGACCGTTACCTTTCTTCAATTATACATTCGCAAGCCTCCACGTCTTTATCGCCGCGTTCTTTCTCTCATCCACGTCATCTCTCGGATCTTTTTCAAGCTGTTACCATTCTCATTTTCTTGGTCGCATTAACCGATGGCGTTCTCGTCGCTCTGTTCTCTCTCACACACTGCCTTCGACTATACATAGATGAGAATAAAACGTTACGGCGACCAGGCGGAAAATCGTGAAACAGAGAGATGGCCGAGGGTAAAAACGAATCATCTGGCTTAACGAGCGAGACTCCCAGGCTCTGTATGTAGGGCGAAAGTTGAGAATCCAAGTGAACGGTCGTTCGCACTCAATTGCTGACGATTAAGCCAAGCAATCGCCGAAGTAAATCGATTTTTCGAGAATAGGATTAAGGTCGTAGAGGAGCTGAATAGTGATTTCGATCTCGTCGCGACCATCTGCTACTCGCAAATGATGTTTGACATGATTACATGTTAATTCACAAAAGTTTAAAATCTTTCTCTTTCACTTTGAATATTTGTCTCTTACGTACCAAATTGACACGCTGAAGCTAATGCAGCGACAGAGAAAGAGAGAGAGAGAGAGAGAAAGAGAGAGCGCGTATTGGGGAGCAGAAGTTAAGTACGCAGTCATCGAATAGTTCTCGTATACTATATGGAAATGAGAACGAGACGAGATTGTTAAATGCTCGTAGTCGCTCGAGAAATAAAAGCATTGTGCTGACTCAGCACAACGATGAGTATAGTACACCCATACACGTCTCAGTAGCTTGGCAATAAATTAGAGCGTGAAATGGCCGAGCGGACGTAGGATATTCCGCTTTTGGGGTCGAAGGGGGTTTACTGCTCGGCGGAAGAAGAGCCTGTACGATGGTTAGCTCCGATTCTCGGCGAGGTATCGTAATAAATTTGAATGCGTATATAGCCGGGTACGAAAGAGCAATGAAGAACACGGATGAACATTGAAAAGAGGGATGTTGGGGTGCGGTGAAAAAGCGCGAGGATAGTCATTAACGCGTTTGCGTCTCTACCGCGAATTTATCACTCTGATTTCTCGGAGCTCGCGCACGGAAGCCACCGACGAATGAATGAGGAAAGCTCCTCCCGTGAAAAGATATATACGCTATATGCATATATACATATCTGTAGCACGATTGAATGAACCATATTCGAGAAAAGCTCGGGGGGGTCTCTGCGAAGACGTGAAAGAAGAGGAACTTTTTGCCATTACGAGGTAGCCCAGAAATATCTCTTTCTCTCCTTTCGCGTCTGGTGGGGATCATCTAGCATGATAAATTTGTTAGCGTCGCCAAGTGGACACAAAGCGTATCTCTGGATCCGACAGTGGCTGACGAGGATGATGATGAAGTAGGTATAGCGCGCGCGCACACACACAGTGGAAAACGGCCAAAGGGCCGCGAAACCGGAAGGCCGGAAGACACCAGGAAGTGTGTTCTTCGGTCAAGAGGAGCTCGAAGACAGCGCGCGGGAGGAAGAAAAGTGTAGAGCTTTGGAAGTTTTCCGTTATAAACTCTAGTTGCATTATTATAAACTTCTAGCTGCAATATTAAGCTGGGCTATACCGTATCCCCCTTTCCCATTCTCTTCATAGAAACTGCCGTTGTAATTAAAGCACTGAATTATTTGGCGACTTGTTAAGCGCGCGCGTACTCTGAGAGCGGACGCACGCGAACGTCGTTAGCGCTCTGCGAAGCTGCCTCCCCCCCGTACCAAGGCTACTGTAAACAAGACGACGTGAATTATTGCGTCTCGTCGCGGCACGTTGTGTTCCCCGTTCGCCTTTATACTACGGACGTTGTGCTCGCTCGTGCATCGAGTCTTTTATATGGAGAAGACCACGTTCACTGGTTCTTCAGAGGCTTCATCTTTGTGATCTCTCGTTTCGCTTCAGGCGCTATCTCATGGTCGCGTCCGAATGTTTGTTCATTGAAGCGAAACAATTGCTGAAAGCACTTTCGATGCTGTGGTTTTCTCTTTGCGGCTGTATATAGTTATGATCGAGAGCCACACGTTAATATTGTCAATTCGCGAGCAGGTTGCACTTTATCGTACGGGTATAGGAGAGGCTTAATAACTCATGAGAAAATTCTGATGCCTCAATTTCATGGCTGATATGATGAAATCATAGAGCGTCAAGGAATATTCCGGAGTCGCGGTTTCTGAACAAAATACGTTTTCAATACTCTTTGATCTTCCAGCTCCGTCCAGCTTTTCCGTTTCTCTCAATAGCTTTAAGATGCGAACGCTGTCCCACTTGCCACACGGACGCAAGGGCATACAACGTTCAATTAATTTAATTCGTAATTACATTTTCCGAGGTCACGTAGTGTCAGAGTGTGGTCGAGGATATAGATAGGCTGAAAACGGGGGGGGGGGGGGGGGGGTTTTTTGCTGTGGGAGATCGCAGCCCGAGGGAGAGTGCGAGTGGGAATTGCGAGTTCGTGTAAGATATATCTGTATAGGAGAAGAAACTTTCGGCTTCTGCTCCGCAATGTTCATGCGAACTGTCGGACAACATTCGAGTCCCTCGGAAACTCTTCGTATCCTCTCTCTCTCTCTCTCTCTCTCTCTCTTTCTCTCTCTCCTAAGCGTCTCTTCCTCTCGATGTTCTAGCCCACACCTCACGTTCTACATATCCAGCCTATGTACGACCCTTGCATGCTCTCAGCCCCCTTCCTAACTGCACCGTTACCCTCGTCTCCCTTTCGTACACATCCGAGACTCGAGAATTCGAGGAACTTGGCCGCGTGCTGTTGGAATGAACAAGCCCGCCCTGAGAGGAATATCACACGCTAGACGCTCTCATCCTAGGGACTTGGGAAACATTCAGGCCACCTCCTTGATTGGTTGGTCGGATCATCTGGTGACGACATTAATTTAGATTAATCGTGGTTACCGAGCTCAAGAGAGAAAGAGAGAGAGAGAGAGAGAGCGAGAGCGAGAGAGAGAGAGAGATAGTGCGAGAGAGGATGCAACAACCATCAGGAGACTCACTGTTGTAACGAGAGTGTCTGTAAGACGAGGAAGATAGTTTGCCTACTTCCAGGGAACAAGCTCTCTGCTCATTGACCTTCTCTGCCGAGAGCACGTTTGTCTCGAGGGGAACTCGAGCTTGGCAAACTGAAAACCACTGGGAAGCTAATAATACACTGTTACATACCTAATAACTTGGTATATACACGTGCATTTCGTAATTTAACCGGGTACAGCAATCCCGAAAGCCTCAGGATCATTATTGCATGTTTAAGGAACTCATGCCAGTAAGCAGAAAGACAAGGAATAGGAATGATCCAGTTAATTCGGATTGCAAGCATTTATTATTTTCCCTAACATAGCTTCGTATGTAACGACTGAAACAAAGCCACTCAAAGGTAAACTTTGACTTGCCCTTTCAGTTGAACAATAAGATTCGTGCAATGTTCCATTTGCATTATTTTATGCCTTAACGATCTCTTGGCGGGTCTTTGATCAGTTGAAACGATCACAAAGGCTGACAGAGCTTCTATAATATTCGGACATAGTCATCTCATATCTTGTACATAATGAAACGAAATGTACTGCTTTATGCATGTACATCAATCCTGCTCGAGATATCGAAATCGAAAGAAAAGGCAGAGCGCGATCTGTGGTTTTGGATGATTCGTGGAATTTTCATGGTACATACTTGCCTCGTGAATGCTTGTGGGTACACACATTCGGCTGTAGGATATCAGTGAGAGCTTGGGTCGGAAGATCATTACGTATTCCCGGAGTCTCGCGTGGTTCGCTTGAGACTCCTCTCTCTCTCTCTCTCTCTCTCTCTCTCTCTCTCTCTCTCTCTCTCTCTCTATCTCTCCGGCTACTGCGAACGCTTTGCAAACCACCCTTGATCTCCATCCTCATGTACCTCACGCGAATTCTCTCGTCTTCTGTAGTCTCGTCATTCCATCCCGTTGTCAGCAAACATTGTCCTCTCTACCTCAGCTAATGCATCCGTGAGCCGACGACATAGAACACATCCCGTGACCGCACCTGCGTATTCATGATCCTGTTCACGTGCTTTAATAAGAAACAGTCCACGGACGTAATGAACGCGGATTATGATTTAACGAAGTTTCGGGAAGAACCGCGGAGACCGTGCAATTGAGGTTGCCAGTCCCGCTTATATGACGTCTCAACTATCCGTCAGCCAGTGACGATCGAGTTTGCGATAGTGCTAAGTACTGAAACATTACGGAGGGCTGATATGTTACGTTCGTATGGTCGAGCATATGGTAGAAATTCTGAGGTAATTTGTTCTCAAGTTGTACTTGAGAGCACGGGAGAAGAAAGAAAGGTATATGCAGAACATCAGTGCTACCAATGTTCTTATCGGTGGGGGGGTTTTTGGTGAAGTAATTACAGCTCCATTACGTACTTGTATCTCTCCAACCGCAAACCCGACTGCTTCACATTTCACGTCGGCCAGTATCGTCGTAGACCCGGAGTCGAGAATTATTCACATTCTCGAGGTTTTCTTTTGTGTTTTTAGCTTCACCAGCTAATGAATGAGCTTCGCAAATGTGCCTACACACTTACACATAGACTCTTAAATTAGAGAAGCTATTTGTAGGTATGTGTGCTCCAACGTTGGGATGGAAGAACCCCCTCTATCGTGACGTTTAGGCAGAGGACATTAACAAAGCCCCCTTCTCTCTCTCTCTCTCTCTCTCTCTCTCTCTCTCTCTCTCTCTCTCTTTCTCTCTTTCTCTATTTTCTCAACCCTCTCGAGTGGTAGATTGCCGTATGCCTGGTGGCCTCCACGCTCATTTGCCGAAGTACATTAGTCGTACATTACGAGCGCCACTTTCTTCTTCTTTCTCTCGCTCTCCTACTGGCTCTTTTACCGGTCGTAAACTCCAACCAAGAACCAAACTTTTATGGGTACAGAGAAGAAGCGTGTTCACCGTTGTCGGCTCTGTGAGTCCACTTTTTCATTCTCCCTGTCGTAGAAACCTTAATCCTTTACAATGAATCTTCTTCCAATGTCTTCATTACGCGTTGTTCACCATATCTTTCGGGGAGCACCTATATAAGTGGCTACCGATCAATTCACCGTAGGTGCACAGTCGATTTTGAAAGTCATTATCGTCATCATCTTGGTCCAGTCATATTTTTTCATGGCTATACAAATATGTGTCTGTGAATAGAGGAATATTGAAAACTCCTAGAGGTATAGCTTGGTTAAATTTATCGGAAAAAACATTGTATAATTTTGCAATTAAACGAGAGTCAGATCAATTAAGAATATGAATTGAATGTTTGCAGAAATTAGAGTTACCGCGCTTTTATGATGTTTTACCATGCTCGTCGTTGCAACACTGCGGCTAGTTAAATAAGAAATCCCGTTGCCTTCGGGGCAAGAATATAGGAATTACAGAGTGCACGTGGAAGGGGAGAGGAGAGAAGGCACTCGGTAGGTCTATTTGCACCCGGCAAACAAGAGTCCTCAGAGCTATAACCGAGCAAAACTAGCAGAGCCGCGCAAGAACGATACTGTACATATAAATGGCATTGCTCTTTTTTTTTCGATCCCTCGAGGCTATGCTTATTCAGCTTGCTCTACGCATTTCTCCATACACCTGGTATCTCAAAACTTCGTGAATCTCTCGAGAAGAACCGCGAAACCGTTTTCCCTCTTTTCCACTTCTTTTTAATTTCCAGATAGGCACACAGCTACATCCATACACTTCCTCGGTCATATTCAGTCTTGTATCTCGAAAGGAATAATTTAAGCTGCAGTCGCACTAAATTTTCCTCTCCGTGAACCTCCATTTTTATTACACGCGTTATAATTTACATCTTTGGCCTCGCTCGTCGTTTCCCGTATTCAATTTCAACATTTTCCACAACTCAACCGCGGTACGATGGGTAAAGTGGGTAATTGCTTTCACACGTCCATGGAGAATCCTACCTTCCCATTTTTTTTTGTTTTTTAGAATTACCAACTCGAAAACCATTCAGCCCCGTTCGATCCATCTGTTTTATCCTTCCTGGGTAAACCGAACGAATCCTGATGCATTCGATATCATGCACGCGTGTATATCTCTACGGCCTCGCGCTTCTCCTCCACTTCGCTGTGTACGATTCTTCGGGTTCCTCTCCTCCCTCTCTCTCTCTCTCTCTCTCTCTCTCTCTCTCTCTCTCTCTGTATTTCGGAGTTTATGCGTACCACGCCATACCCATGAATATTTGGCCTGCTATACAGCTGCTGCTGGGAAAACCGCTTCATGTGACAAATTTCGATCGAGAACTCCGTGAATTTGGGATATTACGTGACTCGGGTACTCCAGCAGCACTGGTCCTATTCACCTCCCGGCTATATCTCTGCACGCTCGCTCCATTCTCCATGCACTCCCTCGATTTCTCTCTCACTTGAAGCTCTCTTCCGTGGACCGAAAGCGCGCAACTCGTGTCAAGATAAAATTTTACCGCGCTGAACAACGCACATAAAGTTGGACTACATAGTAGACTTTTGCTTGTTTCCCGAATCCATCCAATCTAAGCTGCCCCGATGTGATCAAATTTTTTCCATGCATGATACATATTATGCTTCGTGAATTTAGTGCGAGATTTATGATTTATTCCTTTATAAACGACGACGTCATGAGGGGAAACGAGAAGACCTTCGAGATCTCAAGGTGCTAAATTTGGGGAAGAGTGACAATTGTCATGAATACGTTTTTATAGGAAAATTAATACGATCCCCAATAGTATGGAAAAGTTCTCCACGGAGATTAGACCTGCGAGTTTTGGGCATCATATTCCGAGAAAGCGGAGTGCGGATGCAAGTTCGTGAAACAGAGAGGTATAGATTTATACGAGTACCATTGAAGTACGGATTGGATACGATGATATGATAGGAACGGTAGCGAAAATTGCCGTGATCGCGGTAAAGCGGCCAAAGTGAGCGAGATTTCTAGTTAACTGAATAATGAGAAAGAAAACGATGCTTCTCACGACGGTTTTTTCGGCATTTGATCTCGATGTTGAGCATACAGGCAAACAAAAACAAGAGCAAAACTTTCTACGTGAATAACGCAGTATCAAGCAGCAAAACACGCCGAGAACGATGGACACAGCGAGAGCGAGGGGAAAAAAATGGAATATGTGGGTAAAAGGGATGAAAGTGCTGACGTATTCACTTTTTAGAGCGTGGCATCAGCGTGTGTTGAGCTCTTGCCCCGAGGGCACCGTACCTTTACTCGCTGCAACGAGATAATGCCCCGGTGTGTGCTGTGCCGGTCGGCTAATCATCATCTCTTTGCCTCTCTTGCCCTGTTCACTGACACACACACACACACACACACATAGAGCAAAGAATCCTAGGCGAGCTTGATAACGAAGTTTACCGAGAGAGGGTGTGAGGGAATGAGCGGGACTCCAGAGCGGGCCATGCGGGACTCCGGAGAGCTTTTTTTTTAAAAAAAGTGCTTGGCAGAGACAAGCGCGAGCTGTCCGAGCTATGGGCTTTTTGCAATGCGTCCGAAAAATGAGGAGTCGAGGCGGGGTTAAATCGTCCAGAATTTTGTCGAACGTGCTCAATCGTTTACTCGCCCGAGATTTATACAGACCCGAGTTTGTTACAAAGAATGGTGTTAAAGATGATTTTTTACAGAATTTTTTTTTTTTTTTTTTGTAAAACCCACTTCCCATGTCCGATATATACTACATACGTAGATTTGTGTTTACATTATTTATCATAAATAGATTTTGAAGCGTATTTTTCTCGATGTGTCAGAATGCACATAAGATATTTCGTAGATACAAAGAATTGAAAACTTTTGTTATTAAATAAAGAATGAATTATTCGAGTATCGAATAAAAAAAACTTCCGAAAGAATCGGGATAAGAGCGGTGGGAAGGAGGAGTTGTATAGGTGTTCGAACCTCGATATCATTGCGAGAAGTTTTCCGCTCGAAGCCACCTGACGGATTTCTTGCAAACTAAAGTGTTCAAATTGAGATTGCAAGGTAACGAGGATAGGACAGGGTTAAGCAGAGATATTCTAATAATAATCATGCCAGGTGTAATGCCTGGGGTTCAATCCAGGGTTCAAATAGTATTGTGAAGTTTAACTGTCTGTTTTTCGAAATTTGTTTCCATTTATTGAAATGGTTGGCTTTTACCTCGGTCAATCTAACGAACAGTGGAGCGATAGATGGTAGAAAATTTTGAATCAAGAAAATCTAATGCAGCAATGCAGACAAAATAGTACAGAGGATTTCGCAGAAAAAAAAATCTTCTTTTACGTCTCTGGCATTGAAGCTGCCTGGCATCGTCTGAGCTCTGCGCCTCTCTCCACCCTATGTTTTTATGTATCGAACTATTGCTGCCAATGTGTATCGTAAAGGTCGGAAATGGCATTTTCCTTATTGCATATGCGGACGTGCCGAGCAATACGATTATTGTATTAGAGGGAGAGAGAGAGAGATATATATATATATAGAGAGAAAGAGAGAAAGAGAATATATATCTACACGTGGCCACGGTAGACTCTTCTTCTCTCATTTTCCATCGGGGTCGGGGCATACAGAAGAGCGAAGCACTCAACGATACAATATCGAATCGATCCCCGCATAAAAGAGCTTCGGTCGCAAGTGGGTAAACGGATATTGTTCGTTCTTGTTGCGGTACAATAACGTCATTACCTCTCCGGAAAGCTTCTGATTGGTACTATTTTATTGTCATTTTCTTTTTCTACGTTTTTTCTTCACCTCACTGATTGAAGTCTCACCACCGTGTAGCCGCGAAAGGGCATCTCTTCGTCGCTCCAATAAAAAATAATAACTCACAATAACCGTATTACTGCGTTCGTGGAATGATAATTTTTGCCTCGTTTCGCAATCAAGTATCGTTGCGTGACGTAAATACAAGTTAACATTTGGGATGAAATGTGTGACAGAGAACGACCGGGCAAAGTGATAAAGATTGTATTGGGAAAGAAAATAAAAGCCTCATTCCCCTCGGTATAGTGACATAATAGCTTTGCATCGTAACGGAAAATGAGGCTGAGAGTCGGAAAAGTGTGCTATTTCCGTGTTGAATTGAAATTTAGCCAAAATCCTTGTGGGATGTGAAATATTGTTCCTGAATTATGGGATTGAGTGAAGTTTGGTTTGTATTTCCAGCAGTCATACAAACGGACATTTGCAACAAGTTTAAAATTCAATTATTATAATTATTATCATTGCGTCGACCGTTTCGAAAGTTTCGAGATGATATTATGACGTCGTCATGACGATGGCACTCAGGACTTTGATTGAGAATCGGCGTTGCCGGGTTATATCGACTAACGTAATAAAAAGAAATTCTTAGGGAAGAGATATTCGCTAGTAGGAAAAACCGAGAATGTTCCTCGCACAGTCCGGAAAAATATAATGAAAAAGATGGCGAATACATCAGTAGCGGTATGAGGGAACACGGGAAGCGCATCGGCAATCTACTCGGGCTCGCTTCTGTTTCTCGCTGTGCGCGACAATTTTTTATTTTTACGACCGCCACGAGACATCGCGTCTGCTCTACCATATACTTTTCCTCCCAAGAATCTTTTCCTCTTTCCGACGCGATGAGCTCTGGGGAGAATTTCTTTTTTTTTTTTTCTTTTTCTCACCGCCTCGGTATGCGCTCTCGAGCTCTACCGTCTATTGCATAAGTGGAAACAAGAAGAATTATGCAGTTACGTGAATTATGAGCGGACCGCGGGCGGAAATGGGTTTCTGCCCTGCGACTATATAGGACGATTCACGAAGAGCTCAAGAGAAAAGAAACGAAGCGCACTTGAAAGCAGGGGGGGGGGGGAAGGATGCCCTCTGCCGGTGGTTTTAAAAGTGCTCCTCTAGCTTCTGGTTTCGATGCTCGTATAGTTGAACGCTCTCACCTAGTCTTCCACCTTTCGAAACGCTCGTCGTTGTCGAAGATGGACGGCGGAGCTGAGACAAAAGGGGAAAAGACGAAGATAGAGAGAGAGAAAGAGAGAGAGAGAGAGAGAGAGAGAGAGAGCACCGGACATGGCCTTTCTGCTATTCTAGGCGAGACCTCGAGGGCTTTTGTTGATAAAAAGAAAATCAAAAGTTTTGAAATATTGTGCAAGTGCTTAACTTTATTTTTACTGTTGTGGCAATCACTGATGTGGTCCTTTATAGCTACCTCCCCAGGATCACAACACTGCCAGAATAGATTCACCGTTTGTGAAGCCTTATTTGCTCATGCTGAATTCAGACAATTCGATTCCCAAAAAAAAAAATCAAAGTTTCCTGTGCCTCTTCGCAGCTTTCATTCATGACGTTTGTCCCGAAGCTACAACGTTCTTCCCTGCAGCCTTACCCGAAACATCTGGAGTTTCCGTCACTTTCATAATTTCGTAACATTTTGACTTTGACAACCTTCGTCGCTTCGAGCCACACGGGACAC